>CM058232.1:89330629-89930629 GCA_030180135.1 Orychophragmus violaceus
ACTCCATTCCATTGAGGTGTTCCAGGAGGAGTGAGTTGTGAAACAATTCCACACTCGCTCAGATAGTCACTGAACTCTTGGCTTAAGTATTCTCCTCCACGATCCGACCGCAGAACTTTGATACTTTTGCCAAGTTGGTTCTGTACTTCGTTCTTGAATTCCTTGAATCTATCAAAGGATTATGACTTGTGTCTCATTAAATAGATGTAGCCATACCTACTGAAATCAACAGTAAAGGTAATGAAGTACTTGTAATTTCCTCTGGCAACAGTGCTCATCGGCCCACATACATCAGTATGAACAAGGCCCAATAAGTCACTGGCCCTTTCATTTGGTTTGTTGAAAGGGGCCCTAGCCATTTTGCCCATCAAGCAAGATTCGCATTTTTCACATGATTCAAAATCAAATGAGCCCAGAAGCCCATTTCGATGGAGTCTCTGGACGCGTTTCTCATTGATATGGCCCAAACGACAATGCCATAAGAAAGTTGGGTTTTTGTCATTTGACTTAAACCGTTTTGTATTTATGTTAAAGACAGGCATTTCTTGGTTTAAGACATATAACCCATTATCTAATGGGGCGCTACCATAAAACGTACCATCACGATTAAAAGAACAAACTTTATTCTTAACAGCAAAATCAAAACCTTCCAAATCCAAAACGGAAACTGAAATTATGTTTCTACTAATCGCAGGTACAAAGTAGCAATTATTCAAATCTAAAACCATGCCCGAAGGTAAAGACAAATCGTAAGTGCCTACGGCCAGTGCAGCAACCTTAGCTCCATTCCCGACCCGTAGCTCCACTTGTCCTTTCTTCAGCGTTCTACTGTTTCTTAGTGCCTGCATATTAGTACAAATATGAGCACCTCAGCCGGTATCCAATACCCACGAAGTAGAACTAGAAGACATAACATTAAGTTCGATAACATAAATACCTGAGTCAGACGCATCATACGTCTTCTTCAGCTTCTTGTAATCTTCCATGAACTTCTTGCAGTCTCTCTTCCAATGCCCTAACTGCTTGCAGTAGTTGCATTTGTCCTCAGGAGAAGGCCCGGATTTGGGCTTTGGCTTGGGCTTGTCCTGACTCTCAGTCTGGACAACTTGGGCCTTTCCCTTATCCTTCTTAGGTTTCTTAAACCTTTTACTCCCTTGTACCAACAGTACACTGGGGGTTGCCTTCTTGAGATTCGGCTCTGCTGTCTTCAGCATGCCGTGCAACTCAGTCAATGTCTTAGTCATGTTTTGCATGTTGTAGTTCATGATGAACTGATCAAAACACGACGGCAAAGACTGCAGAATCATGTCAGTGGCTAGCTCCTGGCTAATGGCATAGTCCAGTTTCCCCAGGTTATCAATGTAACCCATCATTTTAAGGACATGAGGACTCACTGGACTGTCCTTAGCCAGCTTTCAATCCATGAGAGATTTAACCGTCTGGTATCTCTCTGTGCGAGCTTGCTCCTGAAACAAAGCTTTCAGGCTGTTAATCATCTCAATGGGTGACATCACGTTCTCATATTGCTTCTGCAGCTCAGAGTTCATAGTCACCAGCATTAGACAATTAACGTCTTTGACATCTTCTGAATGCTTATCATAAGCATTCTTATCTGTCTGTGTGGCATTGGAACGTGGCCTCTCGGGGAGAACTCTTTCAAGGACATATTCCTTGTTCTCCTGCCTGAGAACTATTCTCAGGTTCCGATACCATTCCAAGAAATTAGATCCATTTAACTTGTCCTTCTCAAGGACGGATCTCAGCGAGAAAGTGTTAATGTGAGTTGAGACAGACATAGCTGTAATTAAGAGAGGTAGAGGTTTTTAGTTATGATGCTCAAGGAAATGAGTAATCTTATTTAATAAGAAAACTCGCATTGTATTCAAAAACTATGTTTTCTCAGATGAATACAATGAACCAAGATCCTCAGATCACCAAAATTTGAGTGGGCGACTCGCCATCATCCAAACTTTAGTTATCTAGGTAAGCAAATCATTGCTAATTGTACCCAGTACAATTCTTGGTCGCAGATGAGACAATCCATGTCTAATCCACTCTGATGTCTCTGAGCCCAGAACTTCTGATAGCCCAGTCAAGTAAACCAATCTCTTTATGTCTTGTGATCATCGACAGTCGCACTGCAAGTCTATCAATGATCACCTGCCTTACTCATGTTGTTGTGGATACCAAGGACTCCAAGGCTATCCAACAACGAAACGAGTCTTGACAGTAGACAAGATCGGGCAAGTCATCAAGATTACTTGATATTTAGTTGAGGAAAAGAACTATTTAATCTTGATGCATATCCAATATACATCCAAGAAGTTATTAAATTATTTAAAACATTCAGTTTTATTAAGTTTAGGTTCATTTAGAACTTTAGGACTAAATTTGGTCTGGTATATACAAATTTGAGGTCCAACCATCAAATTTGCGAATGGTGTGTTGATCGATGCCAACCATTGGCATCGGTCGACACAATCCAATTTAAACCGGTCTTCGATAACCGGTCAAACCGGATCGAATTTCCTTAACCGATTTAATCTAATTGAACCGGTCCGGTTTAACGGTCCATATCGATCGTCACACAACTCTGTGTCGATCGACATTACCAAACCAGAACCAAATTGGTTAATTAAAATTAACCGAGCGAGATAATCGGTTCAATCCAATTGAACCGATCTATCTATTCGCATAGTCTGTGTCGACCGACACATGGCGATCTCCAAGACCGAGTGAGCGTTTTCGCGGTGTGTCGACCGACACAAGATTAGTGTCGATCGACACTATGCGATAAACCTCAAATTCTTTTACGAGTTTTCGCAGTGTGTCGACCGACACAAGATTAGTGTCGATCGACACCATGCGACAAACCCTAAAATTATTTACGCGTTTTCGCCCTGTGTCGACCGACACACGCTTTGTGTCGATCGACACTCTGCGAAAGCACAGACATCGAATTTTCAACAGAAGCTTTAATCCGAGATTAACATCATGAAAACGCGATTTAGCAAGCATCAATCTAATCAATTACATCAGTATTCGATTTAAATTCTCCAGATTCAATAGACTAAACCCTAACATGCTCTGATACCACTGTTGGATCGCCTAGGATCTAGGGTTCGTTATATTGAAACTACCAACCTCGTTCTTACCTTGAACTGGCAGCGGAATGATTGGTGAACGAGATCAGTAAGCGACTCAGATGCTTCGCCTCTACCAGATACACACGCACACAAACCTGGAAACCGGGATGCTAGTGTCGGATCTTTTGGGATCTCTGAGTTTGGTGTTTTCTTCTTTCTCTGTCAAGAAAAAGACGACGGCTTCTGTTCTAGGTCGAAAATACTTTCTATTTATTCAGACCTAGAACCACTCAAACGGGCCGACTTGATTAAGTCATAAATCGAAAAGTCTGTTTCGAAAACCCGACCTGTGTCGACCGACACACATACTGTGTCGATCGACACAACACCATATACTCGATACTAATGTGTATCCAATACACATTAACACGATCATTACTATAATGATCATTCCCATATTTTAGCTTCCAGTTTGCTTAGGTGTGTGACCCTATAGGATCATATAATACTGGCAGTAAGTCTACAACTTACAGATTGCAAGAGGCTTCTGGCAAAACATTGCAACCGCCCAGTATTATACGAATGTCTGATCTCGACACACAACTATCATCAGGAGTGAGTACAAGTGTGATTTCAGGACACTATCCCAACAGTTGAGGCGGTTCTTCTTGGATGTAAACTGGCAGGCTCTCCACTTGATCAGAATCATAGACTTGCACTAGTGAATGGTCCACCACTAGCTGATCATGATCGGTACCAACGCCTAATTGGTCGTCTCATCTACCTTGCTGATACGCGACTTCATCGTCAATATGATGTCCATACATTTTCATAGTTTATGAAGTTTCCTCTTGTTGATCATGGCTCGCTGCTCTTAGGTCATTCGTTACTTGAAGGGTACTATTAGGAAAGGTTTACTTCTAAGCAACGTCCCCGTTTCATATAAATGGATGGTGTGATTCTGATTATGTAGTTTGTCTTGTCACTCGTTAATCTCTAACAGGATACATTTTTAAGCTCGGTTCCGCTTTGATCTCATGGGAAAAAACGAAGTAAGATATTGTCTCACGGTTTAGCTGAAGCTGAATACCGCGTTATGGCTGCCATTACTCAAGAGTTGCTATGGTTTCAAATATCCTTTAAGAACTTGGTCTCCATCACAATCGAACTATGACCATTCGGTGTGATAATGAGGCGGCTATACACATAAGTTCTAATCATGTATTCCATGAACGCATCAATCACATTGAGGTGGATTTTTACTTTCTGTGTGATGAGATTGTTTTAGGCACCATTCGTCCTCGGCATCTCTACTCATCGGCAACTGGCAAATCTAATGACAAAGGTACTTGGATGCAAGGAATTTGATGTTTTCTTATTTGAATTGAGCGTTCTTAATCTCCACGCTCTAACTTGAAAAGGGATATAACGATATATTCTTTGTATACTTTATAGTTATGTTGATATGATCAAATCTGTTGTATTTCTTTATTTTGCGGATTGCTATCTTGTACAAATACTCGACTATTAGGTTTGTCGATAACATCTAGAAATTCCTCAAAACGTGTTTGACATAGATATTTTCTATCGCGTAGCTACAATACAACTGATGACCATGAGCATCATGAATACAACGGTGCATGGTAGCTTAGTACATTTGTAAACATACGACATGCATGCGTACATATAATTTCGGACCATGAGCATCATGAATACAACGGTGCATGGTAGCTTAGTACATTTGTAAACATACGACATGCATGCGTACATATAATTTCGGTACCATGCACATAGACATAGGTAAGTCTATATATTCTTTTCCGTCGAGATCGGTGACTATATAAATAAATAAATTATTTCTTCTTCTGAATATGGTATACGAAGGGACATATATTGTATATATACGAGTATGGTGGGGGCAACGTTACCGAAGTGCAAGCCAAGATAGATATGAGACACAACACAACAAACCTTACACTTTTTTCCTTACCCTTCTTTTTAGGAGCGGTTCTTGTATTTATACACCCTTACTTAATTATAAAATGCATCACTATCTATCCTGGAATATTAATTATACAATCCATCTGGTAGACATATAGCTTATTATCAAAGAAAACCTATAAGATAATACTTACACTATAAATCTCGAGTTATCATCAAGAGACAATATATATATAAATTGTTACAATTGATCACCCATCAAATGTTTAAGAAAATGTTATAAGGCTACAACTTTTACGAATCGTGCCAACCCTAAAGGCGATGTCGACATTTAGCCTCACCTAATCATATATAACAAAACAATAACCCATTTACACATAAGAAGAAAAACACAAGAGATGAAAGTAATATTAGGACCATGTTGAGAATAGAATAGAAAACGGTAATAAAAATTGCAAAGACATAAAAAATAGGTATGCACATACGATATGTGTACATTAAGATAAATCGATGTCCATACGACCAAAAACGAAGTGTACCAAACCTCTTTTTTATCTGATCTTATTGCCTCATATATCGAAGAAAAAGTAACACGAAATTACAAAAGGCAACAATATATAACAATCTTGAAAGCTTTTTTATCAAAAGAAAAAACAATATATACAAAAAAGAGGTGTGAAATCGGGAAATGATCGAAAGAAAAAACATCAAATAATAATATAAATTTTAAAGAAAGAAAAAATGAAAAGAAAGAGGAAAGAGTCAAGAGAGCATATATTCCCTTCTCCAACAGAACCCCACTCATGTTTCCAGATATGGAGTGAGAGAAGAAAGAAAGAAAAGAAAAACATCGATCAACCACTCCAAATATTTATATATAAATCCTCCATATCTTTGCCAACAAACCCAACAATCTTTGAAAACAAATAACCCTTTCGTTTTTATTTATAATTCTTGGGGTCGTTCTTGATTGTATATTAGAGAGTGAGAGGTTTGTATGTGTTTTGGTAATGGAGAGCAACACTAACAATGGTAATAATCAGAAGACAAAGATGAGTCTTGTGTTGTCCACAGATGCTAAGCCTAGATTGAAATGGACTTGTGAGCTTCATCACAGATTCATCGAAGCCGTTAATCAACTCGGTGGACCTAACAGTATATATTCTGTGTTTTCTTCTTCTCGATCATTTCAAAAAAAAAAAATCATTATCCATTTCTTGATTTGTTTGTTTTGTTGTTGTGTGTTGCAGAAGCAACACCTAAGGGTTTGATGAAGGCTATGGAGATTCCTGGTCTTACCTTGTATCATCTCAAGAGCCATTTACAAGTAATTAATATTCATCAGTATTTAGATCAGTTGTTTTAGTTTTTCGATTTTTTTGGAAGATCAAATTTATATGATTTTATATTGATCTTTAATTCTGCAGAAATATCGGCTAGGAAAGAGCCTAAAATTCGATGATGACAAGCTAGAAGGTTTTATTTTTTATTTTTCGAGATTCTTCCATTTGTTATAACATTGATTATGTTTTTTAGACCCAATATATAGAACAGATTCTTGAATTTGAACTCTGATCTGACCAAATAGGGTTAATAAATCTTTAGATATTTTTTATTCTTATTTTTGATTTGTTTCTTGGTCTAGCAGTTTCCTCGGGTTCAGAAACCCAAGAAGCTGGGAGTACAAACGATTTCAGAGATTTCAGAGGCAATGTCAAGGAAGAAAACAACGATCCAGCTAACGAGTAATTAATCATCAAATAATCAAAACAGTAATATTTTCCATAGATAGATTATTTTCAATAAAATTGAAAATTAATTGATAGATTTATTTTGAAGCAGAGGCTTGCAGATCACGGAGGCTCTACAACTGCAGATGGAAGTTCAGAAGAAACTTCATGAACAAATCGAGGTTACTTAAACATCAATCAAATATCCTGATTAAGCAAAAAAAAAAAAAATCTCTCTTTGGGGTCTTAAAAATGATTTGGTTTCAGGTTCAGAGGCATTTGCAAGTGAAGATTGAGGCCCAAGGGAAGTATTTACAGTCGGTTTTAATGAAAGCTCAACAAACCCTCGCTGGCTACACATCTTCCACTCTTGGCATGGACTTTGCGAGAAGCGAGCTCTCTAGATTAGCTTCAATGGTGAATCCGAGCTCTTCCTTCTCAGAGCTAACGCAAGTGGAAGAAAACGAAGAAGAAGCAGAGGATGTGGAAGAAGGATTCTTGTGGTGCAAGAAACCAGAAAACAGAGGAATAAGACAGCCAAGACGTTCAGTTGAGAGCTCGTTGACATCTTCAGAGAGCTCAGAGACAAAAATAAATAATAATTACGACGAGAGGAAAACTATGGAGCTTCCATTGATGGAGATAAAATCAGAAGTGATGACGGAGAATAAGAAGAAGAAGAAGAGAAGCTTAAACGACGTCCTTTGCGTGGAACATCAGCCTCTAAAGAAAAGAGATTTTGGAGTTGACGATGATGATGATGATGAGCAGCACTTGAGGTTGAGTTTGAATAGTTACAAGAAAGACATGGGGACGTGTCCGAACATAGGACTAGGGTTTAACTGAAATTTTTTTTTTATTAAAGATATATAAATGTTTCAAGAAAATCCAATATATATGCGTAGATTTCCATAGATTATATTATAAAATAGTGATTTTATGAGTAAGTCGGGGTGAAGAACGCATGGGAATATTCTATATGAGTCAACATGATACACAATATAGAAAAATGTGTGTATAGATGAGGTGGGGAGGCGGATTTGAAGGGAACTTTTATGATCAAATGAAAGAAGCAAAATGATTAAATTAGAGTGAGCTTTTATCATTATGTCCCGACCATGATAAGCATGTTGGCTTCTCAGTGGTTGTTTTATGACAAGACAAACCATATATACTTGACTCCTCAATAACAAATTTGAATACCTTACTTAATTCGCAATCTTGAAGTTTTCTTCCGTTCCCCATCATGGGAAGGCGGTAAAACTAGTTATTTATGTGTTGTGTAAGAGCACGTACAGCGACCGTCTCTTACCGTGGGTTTCTTAAAAAAAAACAATTTAATATTAGTGGGTTCCACCGTAATAGTTTATATACGGTTCTAAAAATCCTTATTTAGCATACTGTATCTTGTATTGTAGCGCCACGTGTCGTTATCTGATTCGTCGCCTTTTTATTTTTAATTTTTTTTTTTGACATCTATAAAAAAATAAAAAATATAAAAAATATAAAATTTTTTTTAAGGATCCAGCGGGAGTAACACCGCTGGACCTGCTCTAACGTAGAGGAAGGAGAGTCATGTGTTCATGAAAACGAGGCTTATCAGTTTTTTGTTTAAAAACAAACTTCTTATGTGAGCATATAAGAGCACCTCCATTGGTTATTTTATGGGGTTCTTAGTGCGGTTTTCCGTGCAATAGTTAAGAATTTCATTTCCAATAGTCTCTTAAATTAGAGACTTAAAAACCCGTTTCTTCACTGTTCACGTGACGTGGCAAGACGGGATTGGTCATTTTTCACATTTTCAAAAAAAAAATTAATAAATTTTTTTTAAGAGATCCAACTATAGATCTCACGGATGTGGGTGCTCTCAACAATTCAATACGGTCACCGAACATTTTGAGAAACAGAGAGAAATATATGGACGATTCTTTTTCATTATCATCCAAAGCATATATGTATTTAGAACCCGTGATAACTATATAGCCAAAATCTTATTTTGTCTGAATTCAATTATTTCCCCTTCCCATTCTTCTAAGTATTAGTGTGAAAACGCTCTTGGTATCTTCCAAGTCATGTAAATTATGGCACTGATATTTGCAGTGTTACGGTCGGGTGAGGTCAAAACCATCTCATAAAATCGGTGAACAAATATGTATAAGTTCGTTAGCTAATTTCAGTTAATGACTCGGTCATTTATGTCGAAAGTTCAAAATCAACAAAAAAAGTAGAGGTTGAACGTGAACGCTTCTTATTAACTTATCTGCTTTTATATTTTTTTGTCTATAAAATTCAAAAATCTCAAAAGTATTGAAGAACTCTTTTTATTTTTTGAATTCTTCCATATGAATTGCAAATGCATGTCAATCATTTAAGTTAGAACAAGGCATGCTGCTCATTATGTCTCTAATAGATGCAATGTTTCGGTGATTAGAAAGATAACATCGATGTAATGAAACAGATATCGATGAGACAATATGAAATACTAAATCTTTTTCTTGCCAATCAAACACTTATAATTAATTAGCTATAGAACGTTGGATTAGTAAATATTACAAGATATATTTTTTTAATATGGGAGTTTACGTTAACTTATAGAGAGTTAAATTACATGTCACCAAACATAGTTTGGGAGTTATAAGCATCAGTGTTATACATCAATTGTACTTGATTGATGTAAACCGAGACTGTCATAACATGCACATGATGATACCACCTATTTCGCATCCGATGTAGAGTTTTGGATCCAACTTCAGGCACGTTCTGCTCACATGTTATATGTTTGACTTATTAGAATTTACCCCCAAATATGTCAAAAGGGTCAAGTCAAATAATGATTATGGCAAAAGCTAATCTCATACAACAACAAAAACAGTTACTTCGCATGAAGTCATAAACTCGGACAAATTTGTACTTGTGTCAGATATTGAAGAGAAAAGTTTCATAGTCGGCCCAACTCATCTATAGGCCCGTGTTCCCACAAGATCATCAATTTGCCAAATGGACATGCCCATTTGAATGCTTTAATCAAGAGTGAACAATTGCAGTTTGCAAATCTCAATAACTTTTAAATCAAACCTGATAGCATATATTTCCAAAAGAGGGACTAAAGGTATGCTTAAATGGACATTTAGGGAGTTAATGCCAGAATTTTATGTGGACTTTTAATGATTTTAGAAGCTGAGGGATAGTTAAAGTTGTGTAGATTTAGAAAATATATGATTAATTCTTATCATAGTCTCACCCGCCAAAGAGCATCGTCACCACCTACAGATAGAAAGCACACCACCGGAGGAAGACTACGTCGTGCAATGGCCGACAAAGAAACCGGGATGACTCGTTGAGGTGGAGGGATAACAGATTCGGAAACACTACAAAAAAGCGTTTTTGCGACTGGACCTTGCGACTATACTTGTAGTCGTAACATTTGACCATTAGTAGGGGACAATATAGGTACTATTTTGCGACAACGGATTATTGGACGTGTATTAGTCGCTTATATACAACCAAAAATGATTTTCGCCAATTTAGTCGTCGATTTACGACTGATTTGTCGTTATTGATACGACTAATATTCAACTCATTATTCCTGTCGCAGAGCAGTCGGGTATTGATATGTACATAATTTATAGGTTTTAAGCCTTATAATTTACTTTATTTTCTTATATTTTATATTCATTTTCATGCTTATGATTATAAGATCATGCATTTAGGAATTATAGTTTTTAGGATTAGAGTTTTGCATACTTTAACATCTATTGGAGTGTGTCTTTGTTATTTTTAGGTGCTTTGGAATGTCTCATGAGGCTCATATGACTTATACGAGAGCAGAGGAAAATGAAGCTGAGCTTGTTTGGTCAAACAATGAGATGCAGATGAAATAACACAATGAAAGAATATGGATCATGGCATGGGCATAGTCAAGGAGTCAACGTCGCTGGTAAGTCAACAAAGGCGGGCCATGCATGCTACGTGAACGAAGAAGACGTGAACATGAAACTCCCGCGAGGCTTTGCCCCCCCCGGAGTCCAAGCCCGCAAAGCCCCCCCCCCCCCCCCCCCCCCCCGTCGACGACGAGTTCCCGCGGCCGTCTAGCCCGCGAAGCCAGCCGCGAGCCACGAAATTAAACATGCCGTGTGCGGTCGCGGTTACGGCAGCGGTCCGGAGGCAAACCGCGACCGAGAGGCGAAACTCACCCGGTTTTGACCGCGGTTGACCTTGCGGTCATGACCAAACCGCGAGCGAAGCCGAAGACCCGTGCGTTTTAACTCGCGGTTTGGCTAGCGGTGGAGACCCAAACCGCGAGGCACCCAAATTCCGTTGACCTGCGAGCTTTGACCAGATTTAACCCATTGGATCCGGGTCAACACCCGGTTTGTCCCGGGTTGACCCGGTTCGTCACTATTCACTATTTAAGCCTAGAAACCTAATTTTTGGAACCTCTTAAGCTTTATTTTGTTCTAAACACTTTGTAAGACAAAAGTTTGATCTTTTCTTAATCCTAGAGTTGTTTTGCTTTGATTCTTCATCTCTTTTCTTTAATCCTTCACTAATCATCATGTTTGACACTATTCTTATGGATTTTGTTGAACTAAGCATGATTAGTGAGTAGTTTCCTTTTGAGCTTTTGGGTTAGGAAGATTTGAGTGATTAAGGTTGAACCTTGATGTCTAGGACTTAAATTTGATTGATCCTTTCTCATTAAATGTTCTTATTGCTAGATTAGGCTTAGCTAACCTTGATCTAGAACTTTGGGTTTTTATTGCACACAAGGTGTTCGATGAAATGCTAGCTTTGATTTAATGAGAGCTTTACATTCTTAGCCAATGATGATTGATGTTTAAGGTGTTTAGTGGCTATAGGACTTGTGATTAATGCATGCTTGCTTGTGATTAGCCAATGGGAATTGATGATTAATGCTTGTTTAGCATAGGGTTAATGACATGAGAGTGTATTAACTTGAATTAGTGTTCCTAAGCCAAAGGATTAGCATTCTAAATGTTGTGTTTGACATCTTGGTTCAATGCTTAGTTACTTAGATCAATTTCCTATACCCAAGAGCTTGATCCTTAATCATATATTTGAATTCTCTTCTTTGTTCTCTTACTTGCTTGTTGAATTTAGTTCCTCTTAGTTTGTTTACTTGTTTGATTGCAATTAGGATATTTAGTATCTCATTTTCATTTAAATTGCTTGGCTAATTTGGTTTGGTGCATTCTTATTGGCTTATCCACTCCCAATTGGTTCGATACCTCATAGCTACGCGATCAGCTTGAGGAATTGATACCTCGGGGATTAGTAAAATTCTTGTTATCAATTTGGCGCCGTTGCCATTTTGGGAACTTGGATAGATCAATTCGATTTCCTTTCCTATTTAGATCAAGTTTTGGTTACTAACTTTGCTTCTTCGTTTCTCTTTGATGTCAGGTGCATGAACTTGCGGAGCCGAGGCCCTACAGATTTGGTTGCGCGTGTTTCAGATATCAAAGCACTCGAAAGACAGTTAGTAAGAGAGAGAAGAGCACTAGAAAGAGCTGTTCACTTAGAGAGACTCGGGTTGGAACAGGAAGAAGTAGTTCAGCCTCAGTTTGAGCCTCAAGAGCAGCCAGTTATGGATCTAGAGGGTCAACAGAACCAACAGGGCCAACAGGGCCATCAGGAGCAACATCAACAGGATGAGAATGCTAGGGATGGACAGGGAAACAGGATCCCGGCTCATCGTGAGAGACCAGCTCGAGCCATTGGAGATGGCGATACACCGGATACGAATGCTAATCGAAGGGGCATCATTCCACCACCAGTGAACAACAACAATTTTGAAATCAGAGCCATGGTGATGAATATGGTGCAGAACAACCAATTCCATGGACTTGCCTCAGAAGACCAGTTGCAACACTTGGATACCTTCGATAAAATCTGTGCCACAACTAGGCTCAATGGCGTGACTGATGAGGGTCTCAAGATGCGCCTCTTTGTCTTCTCCTTGGCGGACAGAGCCAAAGATTGGGAAAGCACCATTCCACCGGGTTCCATCACTACATGGGCAGACCTTAAGAAGGCTTTCTTGAAGAAATTCTTCTCAACTACGAGAACTGCCCGTTTCCGCAATGAGTTATCCGGGTTTGTCCAAAGAAACAACGAGACCTTCGCTGAAGCTTGGGAAAGGTTCAATAAGCTCACTACTCAATGCCCACACCACGGTTTCACCAAGGAGACACTACTCAGTAACCTCTACCGCGGTGTGCTCCCTAGAATGAGGGCAATGCTTGATTCTTGCAGCAATGGACACTTCCTAGGCAAGGGAGTTGATGAGGCTATGGAATTGATTGAAAACCTTGCTACAAGTGATGGGAATTACAATGAGGACTATGAGCGGACTAGTAGAGGATCATCTTCTACGGATGAGAAGTACGAGAAGGAAATCAAGTCTCTAAATGACAAGATAGACAAGATGATCAGCTCTAGTCAAAAGCAAATCAGCTTTGTAGGCAACTACGAAGATTCTCAGCCCGTTCTCTATAGTCTTGAAGGTGATATGACCCAAGAAGAGATCAATTTCATTTCTGGCCAAGGAGGTTTCAACAGGGGTTTCAACCCAAACTACAGGAATCACCCCAACTTCTCTTACAGAAACCCCAATGTTGCCAACCCACAAGATCAGGTTTATCCCCAAGCTCAACCCCAAGCTCAAGCTCAACAACAAGGGCAACATGGCTTCACACAAACTCAGCAACAACAGCCTTTTGTCCCTTATACTAACCAGCAAGGGTTTGGAAATAAGGCTCAGTTTCAAGGTCAACAAGGATATGCTCCAAAGCCACAATACCCTCCACCCGGATTTGGCCAACAACAGACACAAGTATCTTCTTCCTCAAGTTTGGACAGTGAGTTAAAGGGTATGATGCAGCAACTCATCCAAGGGCAAGCAAGTGGGGCATTGGAAGTGAAGAACTTAAAGAATGAGCTGCAGCATTTGACTTCTCGTTTGATCAATGTTGAAAACACACATGCTTCCACTTCTAGACCTACTGGTACATTTCCCGGAAACCCGGAGAAGAACCCAAAAGATTACTGCAATGCTATCTTCTCTACTGTTGATCATGAGAAACCAGACCATGAAAGAGAGGTTGATGAACTTGAAGCACTTCTCTATGGTTATGAACTCCCTCCGGCTGCACCTGGCCCTCTCAAGGAGATGAAAGCTACTGTAGTCAAGCCTCCCTATGTTGCACAAGCTAAGGTGATGAGTGCTACTGATTCTTTTGCTGAAGATATTGTGCCTACTGTCCAAACAACACCACGGGTACTCCCAAAGCTTGGCAATCCGGGTAAATTTACCATCAGTTGTACTTTGGGAGACTTGGAGATTAATGATGCATTGTGTGACTCCGGCTCTACTGTGAGTGTGATATCTCTTGACATGGTGGAAAGTCTTGGGATCAAGAGCATGGAAAGATACCCATCTTCTATTACATTTGGAGACTCTTACTCAAAAACTCCAATGGGAATGATCAAGGACTATCCACAGAAGATTGGTGAGTGCACAATCCCAACTGACTTTATTGTCATGAAGATGAAGAAGAGTACCCAACTACCTCTCTTACTTGGTACCTCTTTCCTCCATACCACTGGAGCTTGTATGGATTTCAAAAAGCAACGTGCTGTGCTGAATAATGTTGACAACAAGGTCTACTATCCTTTGAGGAGCACATCTCTCCACACTTGTGGTGCCATTCTCTCTCCCAATGAGAATGATTTGTTAGAGGAGGAAAGACTCTTTGCAAATGTAGGGAAGCAAATTTGGCATAAACCCACTCCTTATGGATCATTGACTGAGCACAAGGGACGTGCTCAAATAGAGGAGGTGGGTAGAGCTGGTGGAACTCCTCCTATACCCATAAGGACTGAGTATGTTGGATTTATTTCTTTGAAGAAGCTGAGAATCAATGAGGAAAAAGCTCCAAAAGAGAAGGTTGTGGATATGGTGACAAAGAGGGCTCCAAAAATGGCAAAGGTTGGGAAGGATAAGGTTGTCAACAATCACCCAAAGACCCAAGAATTTGAAAAGGAGATCATGGATAGTGAGAGTCTACAATCTTTGTTTGATGGGTATAATGGAAATGCTCTAACCAATGGATTGGATGGAGTTAAGAGAGCTGAAAAAGGACATGAGGACAAGATGGAAGCTCTAATAGTTGTTGACACTCCTACTTCTCTCAACCATCTCAGCTTGCATCCATTGGGTTTGAAGGGTGACTACATTGAGTACAAGGTCAAGACCAAGGGAAAGTCTAGGCCATTTGCAAGTGCTAAGGCTTCAATCAGTCCAAGGTTTCAAGGTGACTCAGTCAATCTCAGTGAGCTGACTTCTCAGGTCCTGACCATCACTCTCGAGGGCAGGACTCGCTCTTCAACCGCCTAAAAACCGGTTTGAACAGTCGAGCTTAACGACTCTAAACAAAAGCGCACTTGGGAGACATTCCCATGTTTATCCTTGTACATATGATCTTTTGCTTGTTATTTTTGATGTTCTTTCTTTAAGTTTTATCAGGTTTTGGTCAGTAGGTGAAGTTGGGGATCAATCGGAATGATCCTAGGTCATGGCGAAATCAACAAAGAATTGAGCTCTCATCCCATTCCACTCCACTTAAAGCTCCAAGTAACACACTCCAGCCTTGTAAATATTTTGTTTTTTTTTCTCTCTTCTTGAGTTTGTTTGTTTTTCCCGGTCTTTCTTCCTTTCTTCTTTCACACCGAGACGGTGTGAAGTAAGTTTGGGGGAGAGACCAGTTGCTAATCGCGTTTGTTTTGATCTTATTTTTCGTTCTCTATTTTGAGTCTCATGCATTTAATTTATGGCATAGAAAAACCAAAAAAATCGAAAAATTTTCAAAAATTTTCACAAAAAGAAGCATGTAGGATCGAGTCTAGTTAGTAGTTTAGGATTCATGCATTGGGGACAATGATGATTTTGCCTTGTAGAGGCTCACCAATTAAGTTGCTCGTTGCTTTAATTGATTTTCAAAATAAAGGAAAACCCATTGCTTGACTTTGAGATTCCGAAATTCCCTATCCTTGTGAAGCTTGCATGAATTAAACTCAATCCATTGATATTGGACTTAATTTGACTATCGAAATATCTTGCTTAGGGGCTTGAAATGCAATCCCATGATCCTTGCCCGAGTTATGCTTTCCCTTTTACCACTCTCTTGATTAACTCGGGCAACCATTGATCTTATGATCATGGCTTCCCCTACCCAATGAACCCAAACCTTTCCTTGAAGCCAAAGTGATTTATGAGTGAGGCCTGTTCTTGATAGCTTTTGGCATGTGCAAAAACTTGAGAGTATCAGGAACGACAATGGTCTTTTCTCATTTTAGCTAGCTCTATTTGCCATAAGAGTCTAGCATTAGGATGGGAAATAAGTTTGGGGGAGAGATGAGAGTTGTTTTGGGAATGAAGAGGATCAATGAAAAGTGTTTCAAAAAGGTTCAAAAAGTCACTAGGAATTCATATAAGAAGAGAGCATTGTGCAAAAAGAAAAGAAAAAGAAGTAAGTCCCCTAGATAGAATCAAAAAGAAAAGAAAGAAAAATCAAGTATTAAGAGGGGTAAGTTGTGAAAGAGTTTGCTCAAGTTTGAAAAAGAGAAAAATCAGTTAAGTGTTTCCTAGTGACAAAGAGAAGAGAGAAAAGAGCTAAAAGGGTGAGTGTTTTGGTAATTGAATTGGGGGGTTTGGTGAGAGTTTGTCTTTCATTATGGGAATGTATGGAGAAATCTTCTAGGAATTGGGTAGAACAATGAGAGAAGAACTTTGTATACATGAATTGTTCCCTTTCTTAGATAGATTTTGTGTAATGCCAATTGCTCCTATTCTTGAGAGTTAACCACCCCAAAAGAAACTCTACTAAGCCACCTCAAATAGCCTCTCTTGAACCTTGCCAATTGGGAATTGATTGATTGCCCCTTTGTGAGATCGCACTGAACTTTTAAATGAATGTAAGGAATTGAGTTGATGATTGCTTGTGTTCTATAGGATCTCGGGAGTTGGAGTAGGGATTGAGGGAATGGTAATGTGGAAGTACATGGATAGTTAATGATTAGAGCAGCTTGTAACTTCTTTGAAAGATCTTGTATCTTGTTGTGAGTCTTGTGGTTTTGAGTTCCCATTTTCAAACCTTTCTCCCTAACTTGCTTTTGAGTTGTTGATGCTTGCTTGTGGACAAGCAAGGTTTAAGTTTGGGGGAATTGATATGTACATAATTTATAGGTTTTAAGCCTTATAATTTACTTTATTTTCTTATATTTTATATTCATTTTCATGCTTATGATTATAAGATCATGCATTTAGGAATTATAGTTTTTAGGATTAGAGTTTTGCATACTTTAGCATCTTTTGGAGTGTGTCTTTGTTATTTTTAGGTGCTTTGGAATGTCTCATGAGGCTCATATGACTTATACGAGAGCAGAGGAAAATGAAGCTGAGCTTGTTTGGTCAAACAATGAGATGCAGATGAAATAACACAATGAAAGAATATGGATCATGGCATGGGCATAGTCAAGGAGTCAACGTCGCTGGTAAGTCAACAAAGGCGGGCCATGCATGCTACGTGAACATGAGGCTTTGCCCCCCCCCGGAGTCCAAGCCCGCAAAGCCCCCCCCCCCCCCCCCCCCCCCCCCCCCGTCGACGACGAGTTCCCGCGGCCGTCCAGCCTGCGAAGCCAGCCGCGAGCCACGAAAGTAAACATGCCGTGTGCGGTCGCGGTTACGGCAGCGGTCCAGAGGCAAACCGCGACCGAGAGACGAAACTCACCCGGTTTTGACCGCGGTTGACCTTGCGGTCATGACCAAACCGCGAGCGAAGCCGAAGACCCGTGCGTTTTAACTCGCGGTTTGGCTAGCGGTGGAGACCCAAACCGCGAGGCACCCAAATTCCGTTGACCTGCGAGCTTTGACCAGATTTAACCCATTGGATCCGGGTCAACACCCGGTTTGTCCCGGGTTGACCCGGTTCGTCACTATTCACTATTTAAGCCTAGAAACCTAATTTTTGGAACCTCTTAAGCTTTATTTTGTTCTAAACACTTTGTAAGACAAAAGTTTGATCTTTTCTTAATCCTAGAGTTGTTTTGCTTTGATTCTTCATCTCTTTTCTTTAATCCTTCACTAATCATCATGTTTGACACTATTCTTATGGATTTTGTTGAACTAAGCATGATTAGTGAGTAGTTTCCTTTTGAGCTTTTGGGTTAGGAAGATTTGAGTGATTAAGGTTGAACCTTGATGTCTAGGACTTAAATTTGATTGATCCTTTCTCATTAAATGTTCTTATTGCTAGATTAGGCTTAGCTAACCTTGATCTAGAACTTTGGGTTTTTATTGCACACAAGGTGTTCGATGAAATGCTAGCTTTGATTTAATGAGAGCTTTACATTCTTAGCCAATGATGATTGATGTTTAAGGTGTTTAGTGGCTATAGGACTTGTGATTAATGCATGCTTGCTTGTGATTAGCCAATGGGAATTGATGATTAATGCTTGTTTAGCATAGGGTTAATGACATGAGAGTGTATTAACTTGAATTAGTGTTCCTAAGCCAAAGGATTAGCATTCTAAATGTTGTGTTTGACATCTTGGTTCAATGCTTAGTTACTTAGATCAATTTCCTATACCCAAGAGCTTGATCCTTAATCATATATTTGAATTCTCTTCTTTGTTCTCTTACTTGCTTGTTGAATTTAGTTCCTCTTAGTTTGTTTACTTGTTTGATTGCAATTAGGATATCTAGAATTACAACTTGAATTGAATTTACTTGGATTCTAGGGTTAGGTGCATTCCAATTGGTCTTTATCCACTCCCAATTGGTTCGATACCTCATAGCTACGCGATCAGCTTGAGGAATTGATACCTCGGGAATTAGTAAAATTCCTGTTATCAGGTATGCGTCGTATCATATAATATTTTGGATTTTTTGTAAGCAATATGAGATAGTTTGGTTATATTTTACATGTTTGTGGTAAGTATACGGGTTTCAAAGCTAATCTATATTTGCAATATATAAAGTGTATAATTGCTCTTTTCCAACTTCTAAGAAACATGTATAAGTTGCAATATTATATATTAACTAAAATTTAAATCGAAGTTAATTAACTTATAATAGAAATCAAACTCTTAGCAATCTTTACACTGGTTTTAAGTAATCAAAAAAAAATTCATAAGTTCTTAATAGTTATATAATAAGAGTGAAGGAGAGTTAGAAGCGATCGAAAGTCTGGTTCTCGTTTGAGTACCATGTCGGAAGAGTACTAGGGTAACTACATGAAATTAAAGAGGAAAATATGTTCGATGTTGTTAATAATTTATATGATCATAAGATGTTCAATATGACAAGTTCAAAAAAAATCATATTGTTCCATCAAATTGTTCAACTCATCCAATGTTATATTGTAATCATTATTAAAGAGAACGACCCGTGTATGCTTTTATTTCACAACCTCTAATTGTTATGCGTTAAATTTACCATAAGAAAATGATTGTTCACAATCTTCCCTCCTTAACGGAAGACATTAATTTATTCTCCAGGAGTGAACATGTTCTGATGAGGAAAAAAAAAACAGAAGAAAAAAACGTAGAGACATGTTCTTCTAACTTCTAAGCATGAAGAATATGATTATCTCTACTTCAGTAGTACTTCCTACTTGCAATCACTTGTTTCTGGCCATCTGAATACGCATCACAGAAGATCGAAAACAACATCGAACTTTGACTAATTTTCCGAGAAAATATAATTGAATTCATTATTGCATATTCGTTTCTCACCTTGGAGATGGCCCCGTAGTTTGCATGGCTATCAGCTTCAGAATTGTATTCCTGCAAATGAAAATTAGAGAAACTCAGAAAATCTTAAGCATCTACAAGTTGAATGTTAAAACACAAAAAGGATATGTGCAATACCCTGGGAATATGCTCGATATCAAATGACTTGAATTGGCTGGTAAACTCTTTTGCCTGATTATACAGCTCAACCATTTTCAGGCTTGTGAGTTGCCATTCACCCCGCATCTGTTTAATGATAGGTATCATAAATTCTAAAGCTAAAGATTCAAGAGAGAAAACATGTATTAGCTGTAAAGCAACTGACATGTTTAACAACAACATGAGAACCTCCATAGGCCCTCACGTGTGTGTAACCTTTTTTTAAAGCAGACTCCAAACCACGAATCAAACCTCTATATTCGACAAAGTTGTTTGTTGTATTGCCTAATCCTTCACGGTAGGAGGAGATGACAGTTTCATTGGAATCACGCAGAACAACTTCTGAACCAGCTCTTCAAGGGTTTCCTTTTGAAGCTCCATCAAACTCAATGGTACAATGTTTCTGAAAACATACATACTGTAATTTAAATAAGATGTAAACATCAATATCAAAGTTCGAACCTAGAGTATATCATGTTTCATAAGCATTGGCACGAGCAGATCAACGAAAGAAATTGATTCAATATATAAGAGAAGAACCAAAATCAGAAAGTATGAATGGGGAGAAGCCGCGAAGGGGTTGTTGATTTTTGCCTTATCAATTTCTCTTGTCGTCTCTGTTTTCTCTGCAATAGGAGAGCCAAAATTCTAAGGTTATGATGGTTAGGGTATTCGACGGCGGAAAGGGAGAGATCGTCTGAATTTTAGAGAGGCTATATGATGCTTAGGGCATTTCGACCGGTTATTGATAATTTACCGTGACATTTGGTTTAGGTACCGCGCCGAAGCGCGGAATTTCAAAACATTAAAAATTTATAATTCGACAGGCATACAAATTTTAATGCTTAGTATAGTATTTTTGGATTTAGTAAAAAATAATATGAGAGTTTGTTATATTTTACCAGTTTGGTTATCTGTCCATAAAATATCCAGAAATCTCTGAAGAAGAGCTCTCCGCAAAAAGACCATAAGAATATCGAAGTTGGGTGGAAACTTATGTATGTGTAAAATTATTTCTTACCTATATATTTATTTGAATTTTTCTTTGCCAAATTATATATTTGATATTTTGTTTATTTGTACTACAAGTTACTTATTGGAAAAACACACATAAATTTCTTGTTTGGGTGCTAGAGAGGTTATTAGATTAAAAGCATCTCAAACCCCACACTTTTTTCTACATTAAACTCTATTTTAGATTAAATTCCATAAAATGGTCTTTTAACTTTTAAATCTTTTATTTATATCTATAATAAATAATATATTTAATAATTACTTATTATAAAACCATTACTAAATTATTAAAAATGCTGAAATACAAAAATACCAAAACTTAAAATAAACAACATGAAAATTACTCAAATTTAAGATAAACAACACAAATACATATAACATACCAAAAATCATAACTTAAAAATCCAGTAAGCCGCTTCTGGGTCTTCCAAATGATGTTGTCTTTGTGCACTTGTATTCTTTAGTTGCTCCAAAAATTGATTATTTCCTTCTTCTAAGTCTTCTAAGGTATTGATAACCGCAGTTGTTTGATCAGCAAGTTTTCTTTTCATTTTGGATTTTTAATCCCACTTGATCGTGGAGAACGAGAAAGGGACGTTACAAAAGAGATTCTTGTTGCTGCTCAATATCTAACACTGAATTCAATCCAACAAGCTATAAACCTAAAAGGTCAAAAACTTATAAGTTTCTGAGGTTTTATGTTTATAGCTTGGTGGACTGAATTCACTGTTAGATATTGAGCAGCACTGAGGAATCCCTTTTGCAACGTCCACTTCCCGTTATCCGCTAACCGTCGAGCTGACCGGTCAACAATCCAACAAGAGAAGCCAAACAGCTATCTCGACTGCCGATTGAATTGTCTTATCCCAGCAAGGCCATCGATGATATAGGAACTGTTATGAAATCAACACCTGAACTAATATTATGCTCAAAATTAAGTAACCCAAAGGAATCGATCTCAAACAATCATCTCGCCGTCGACTGTTTGCCGGCAAAAGACCATTTATTCATTTGACCTTGCAGGACTCGTAAGTGACTTTATTTTGAGGAAATACTAGTTCTAATGTTGTTCATGCATGCCTCCTGAGGTCGACACAGAACCGAACAAAAGGAAAACAGAAGAACATGTCAGCATATTTGACGAAGAACTTAAGATAAAAGATACAAGATGAAAAGAGGATTTGTTAGAACTTAGAAGCGAAGGAGAGGAAATAAATGAGATGGGGAAGAATGATGAAAACAGGGGTTGTATATTTACCCAGGGGAAGAATGTACGGTTATCGAACCAATCCTGATTTAAAGCGCACGACCTTCCAGTCACGCGGAGCACATTGGTGGAAGAAGAGGCGTCTTAAATGTAACCAAGAAAATCTTAATATACAATTACGAAACCAAAAATAAATCCAAAATTTTACTCTTGTTTATCTACAGATGTTAATTTTTCCCTTTTCAAAAATGCAATAATTATTACTTGTATATGTATTTAATTACTCCCTTGGTCTAATATTAATCATTTTTATAAATTGAAATTTACATTTCCAATTGTATTAGTATTCGTTCTCATTTATTAAGATTACAAATAGTAATTGATTTCTTAATCTTAGTCAAAGAAAGTTATTTACTTGGAGAGGCCTCTTAGAAGCCACCGAATAATTCTTAATTTGGAGTATTTATCAATTCTTATTAAAATATGGTTATAATTTAGGTACCGTTATTAAATTAAAATATTAAACATGAAAGCATACTAATTAATACGGTTCGATAAGCATATTAAAACCGAAAGCATAATAAAACGTTAAGGTTTTCAAGTAACAAACATTAAATTGTTATTAAGATTTAGATAGGGACAACAACACTGCTTCCGGCAGCATCGGTGTCAGCGGCCTCTAGCTAGAATTTGAGATCTTGAACCTTTTGGATTCGCGGATTGAAGTTGTAGTCCGATAAGCCTTCCACGGCCTCAACCCATGTCTCATCAGGTTCACCTATATAAAACAAGAACTTTAGAGAACTATCCTAAATTATTATATATATAGACAATTTAAAAGGTTAAACGTCAGTTACTTCCATTCCGAACAATCCTCCACATATTGAGCACCACGATCGTTTCTAAACCCTTAGTCCTCAATTATTAAGAGAAGAAGTCAATCGCGTATTTTTCATAAACCACACACTTTAACTTATTCATCCTATTGTGAATAGGAGAATAAAATAAGAAGTATCATGATCGATTGTTCTTATTCTCGAATAGCTTACACTTTTATCGTTTGTTTTGGTAATTGTGTTTACTGCTACACTACCAAAAACATGCACTTACTGGGCGTCTCTGAGGTGGAACACTTTACTTTTCCTTTCAGGGTTATCGGGATCAACTCCAAGGGGGCAGATGATCGAGACAACGTCCATGGTGTCTAGTCAAGATATTTGTTGTTATTTAGAGATTCACGATTAGAGTCTCAAAAACATTGGAAAGAAAGAAACTTTCGATAGTTTTTACTTATAGGATCGTCCCTGTCTGTTTTTATGTCACATATATAGAGGAAACTAACAAATTCCATGTAGTGCTTGTTGTCCAAAGGTCGATAAGTTCAATCTCAATGTCTTTCGTGACTTCAGTCGGTGGTGAGACTTTGTTGGACAGAAACATGGATCCGCTTGCGTTACCCTAAATCCGGATATCTCAATCCACTTGCCTTCGTTTTTCTCAAGTCCATAGAAGTTATTTACTTCGCTTGGATAAATGACCATTTCTATCTTGGCTCCCTGCACATGAGTGAATGCAAAAAGATCAAAGAGTCAGAACCAGTGCAGTCTTGCGTGTTGGAAAATCAGTCAAATAATTTTCACTTACTCTCTGTTCTGCCAAGATGAAACTCCAATGTGGTCCATCTTCAAACACATAGTATGGGTAGACGCCGAAAATCTTAAATCTGAAGCGCCAACCGGTTTCGGCTCTGTTAGGATGTGTTTCTGCTATGTTGTTGTATGGACCATTGTGCTTTGGTTTTGTTTCAGAGAAAATGATAGTGGGAGAAAGGTTAATCATGAAGATGATCATTACGACGAAATAACTTCCCCTCACCAAACAAAGGACATGAATTAAAGAATGTTACAAGAACGGAGTGTTTTAATAGGGTGCCTCGAGCGCCGCTTCAAAACAGAGAGAGAGAGAGAGAGAGAGAGAGAGAGAGAGAGAGAGAGAGAGAGAGAGAGAGAGAGAGAGAGAGAGAGAGAGAGAGAGAGAGGCGTACGGTTACGTGGAGTGTATATCTTCGTGACCCCAATCAAATCAATTAATCATGGTTAAATATCCTGGTTAGGTATGCTTGGTTATATCATGGTTAAAAGTTATACAAACCGTACACTGGTTTTGATTTTTGTTTTGGTGTAGCCCCTGAGCCCTTGAACCGTATACTGGTTTTTTCATTTGCTTTGGTGTAGCCACCATGACATAGAACCGTGCACTGGTTTTTGTCTTTTGTTCTCTTGCATGCTTTTGCAGAGTTCCTCTGTCCCGGCGGGACGTTTATGCTGCAGCCACCTCCAATCTTGTTTTGAACGTTTCATTTAGTAGGGTTGTGCATATTGCTTACACATTAAATGAGAAACAAGAAGAATATTCAATGTTCCTCTCAACCTATATTATTAAATTTTCTTAACATGATAGGTTCGTATATACTCAAATAAAAATCACAGATATCTAGAAAGATTCACATTATCATAAGCTAGTCTCTCTAATATAAATATTTCATTAGTTTTGACTATTAAACAATTTTTAACTTATATACTATATATATATATTTATCAGTCTTGAGATAAAAAAATAAAAATAAAGAAGCACATTTCTCACTTCTAAATGCATTGATTGATCATATTTGGGAGTATCACGAGAATACGTTAGTTGAGTAATTTTAGTTGTGAATTTAAGTGTAATTTGTGTGTTTCCCACGCTGATATTCATGCATTTTCATGCATTTAGTCATATGTTAAATTCTTGTTTTAGTCTCATTTTGCATTCATTCATGTTCTTTTCTTGTTCTTTATTGCATTTAGAGTCGAAGTGCATTTAGAGTTAGGATTTGCATAATTTGTTGTTCTTGGGAGTGTTTTCTTATGCTTTGTAGGTTCTTGGAGTTGCTAAGGAGGTTTGGAAGAGTTTGGAGTCCAAATGAGTAATTGCAAGTGAAATGGTGATGAAGGACCAAACTGGTGAGCTTGAAAGATGGAGCAAAATGAAGCCTTTCCGTGCATATTTAGCTTTTGTAGAATCAAATAGAAGTTGTAGAAAATCTAGTTAGCTTTCCAATGGAGGTGGTTTCAAGTCGTTTGGAGTTGTATGCGAGAAGTTATGGCCGATTTACTGAGCCCCGCGGTTAGCCCCGCGGTTTGTAGCTAAACCGCGAGATTTTTGGAAATCTGAGCGTGAAGACTCGCGGTTAGCCCCGCGGTTGGGAGACAAACCGCTAGGAGCCCCAGATTACCAGCCTTTGACCAAGTTTTTTTACCCAACCTTTGTTTGGGTCGACCCAGACTTGTTGGGTTGACCCAGTTCGACCCTTTCTACTATAAATGCTTAATTTTGGGTTTCTAAAACCCTAAGCTACCTAAGCATAGTTTTGTTTTAGGATTTGGATTTTGAAATCTTTGATCTTGAGTTTAATTTAAGTACTTATTTATATCTTCTTAATCTTTTCTCTTAATCTCTCTTTAATCTTGTTATCCCATACTATCTTTATGGATTTTGTGGGAACAATGAAGATTAGAGAGTAGAACTTTTGGGTTTTGTGGATGAGGTTGATTTAGATGGTTTATGTGATGATTAGTGATGTTTAGGACTTATTTATGAATGATCCTTCTCTAATTAGTTGATCTCTATGCTAGGTTGCAAGGAATTGTTGAATCTAGATGCTAGGCTTTTTCATGCCCGAAAGGTGTTCGATGAAATGCTTGAATGAACTTTTTAGAGGATTTTCATATCTTAGCCTAAGAGATTAGTTGTCTAAGGTGATTATTGGTAGTGAGAACTTGAAATTAATGCTTGCTTGATTCTTAATCACAAATGAGAATTTGATCTTGATTAGGGATTAGACAAAGGGATTAGTGCCAAGAGATTGGATTAGTCTAATGATTAGTGTTCTTAGCCTAAGGATTAGCTTTGCTAAAAGGTGTTTGATGGATATTAATGCATGCTTGTCTTTTAATTTGCAAATGAGAATTGAATGATTGAATGATTGGCATAGGAGTTATGAACATGAGAATGTGATTAGCTTAATTATGATCATAGCCTTGTTTAGCATTGTTTGATTGATTGAAGCATCCTTGATTGTCTCTAGACCTTCTAATCTCCATAGCCTCATCCCAAGATCCTTCTTTTAGCTTATTTATCTCTTTGTTTAGTGTCTTATTTGATTTCTTGCCTTCTAGTTTGTTTAGGATTGTTCCATAAGCCTTATTTTATCTATTTTGCTTAGATAAAGAAGTTTAATGTATTCTTAGTGGCCTATTCTCTACCCATTTGGATTGATAACCTCAAGTATTACAATGACACGTTTAGTAATTTTGAGGAATTGATAGAGTCAAGAACCGAAAAATTCACTTATCAATTTGGCGCCGTTGCCGGGGAGGTGTAGCAATAGCCATTAGGATTTAGATTCTACTTTAGACTAAGCTTTTATTTTGTTTTTGTTTGTGTGGTTACTAACTCTCTTTCAAGTGTTTGTTCTTTTTGCAAGGTGCAAATCACAAGGAAGAGAGCATGGCTTCAGAGATAGCTTCAATGTTGAGGGCTATGTTGGAAGCTCAAGAAAGAGAGATGGCTTGGGACCCTACAAGTCATCATGGTTTTGAAAGCACATCCACTTATCAAGGTGATCTTCCAAATGAGTACTCTTCTCATGAGTACCAATATGGATATGGTGATGGATACCAATCTTGGAACATGGAGCATGAGCTTGAAGCAACTTACTCCTCCCAATCATGTGATGAAGAGCTTCTCAACTTGACAAAGTTGGCATTGGAAGGACAAGAGAGGTACAATGAGAGCTTAAGGATGATAAACAATGATTTTGCTCATTTGCCTCAAGATGAAAGCATTGTTGAGCCAACACATGAGGAGAATTCTCAAGTCCAAGATGAATTCTTGAAAGAAGCTTACTCTTTCCAATCATGTGATGAAGAGCTTCTCAACTTGGCAAAGATAGCATTGGAAGGACAAGAGAGGTATAATGAGAGCTTAAGGATGATTAACACTGATTTTGCTCATTTGCCTCAAGATGCAAGTATTGTTGAACCAACACATGAGGAGAATGCTCAAGTCCAAGATGAGTTCTTGAAAGAAGCTTCCTAATTTGTAAAAAGAGTGAAAAAGAAAAGAGTGGGGTGAGAGTTTAAAGATTCAAGAGTGGGTTTGGAATTGGGTTTATGCTTTGGGTTTTGGGATTTAAGCTAAAGAAAGGGTAGAACATGGAAGTGGATGCTTGTATGCATGAATTGTTCTCTTTCTTCCTACTTTTGCATAAAGTCTTGTGTTCCTTTTTATTGAGATAAGCCACTAAACACTTGTAACCCTCACCAAAATCCATGACAAGCCTCTTTGACACCTTGCCCTTTGGTTTGTGGTTCATGTTTCCAAGTAGAGAGTCCACCAAACACCTAATTGAATGTTAATGAGTTGTGTTGCTTTGGTTGCTTGTTATTGCTTTGATGGTTTGATCATTAGAGCGAAATGTTTGATGAGCATGGCTAACTCTTTCGGAGTAGAGATTGTTTGTGCATTTGCAACTACTTTGAAGGGCATTGAATTGAATTCCTTTGTTGACATTCTCGGATTTCATCTCCCATTTTCAAACCTTTCTCCCTAACTTGCCTTTGAGTTATTGATGCTTGCTTGTGGACAAGCAAGGTTTAAGTTTGGGGGAATTGATATTCATGCATTTTCATGCATTTAGTCATATGTTAAATTCTTGTTTTAGTCTCATTTTGCATTCATTCATGTTCTTTTCTTGTTATTTTTCTCTTCTCTTTGCTTTTATCTTCTAAGAGGACTCATTTGCATTAAGAACTTAGAGCTATTACTTCATTTATACTTCTAAACTTTTCTTTTGAACACTCATGCCTCATGGCTTTTCTTTATTTTCTTGCTCTCAAATCACTCTATTCTTTTCAACTCACTCAAGAACTGATCTCTCACCATCAAACCCATCAAATGAAAGCAAAAACCCATCCCAAGTCCTATCCTAGATCTAGCCAATCAATGCATTTGGCACATGGAAGTGAGTTCTTGTCGTTCTCCTGTCAATTCAAAATTTTGCACAAGTTTGCATTATCAACAAGAGACCTCACTCAAGAATCAACAAGGGGAAAAGAACAATGGGCTAAGGTTCAAGGTGAAGGTACCATTAAGCAATGTAAATGGCCAATCAATGCTTGTAAGAATGTCAAAAGGAATAAGCAAGCATGATTGTTTTTGGAGAATCAAATAGAAGTTGTAGAAAATCGAGTTAGCTTTCCAATGGAGGTGGTTTCAAGTCGTTTGGAGTTGTATGCGAGAAGTTATGGCCGATTTACTGAGCCCCGCGGTTAGCCCCGCGGTTTGTAGCTAAACCGCGAGATTTTTGGAAATCTGAGCGTGAAGACTCGCGGTTAGCCCCGCGGTTGGGAGACAAACCGCTAGGAGCCCCAGATTACCAGCCTTTGACCAAGTTTTTTTACCCAACCTTTGTTTGGGTCGACCCAGACTTGTTGGGTTGACCCAGTTCGACCCTTTCTACTATAAATGCTTAATTTTGGGTTTCTAAAACCCTAAGCTACCTAAGCATAGTTTTGTTTTAGGATTTGGATTTTGAAATCTTTGATCTTGAGTTTAATTTAAGTACTTATTTATATCTTCTTAATCTTTTCTCTTAATCTCTCTTTAATCTTGTTATCCCATACTATCTTTATGGATTTTGTGGGAACAATGAAGATTAGAGAGTAGAACTTTTGGGTTTTGTGGATGAGGTTGATTTAGATGGTTTATGTGATGATTAGTGATGTTTAGGACTTATTTATGAATGATCCTTCTCTAATTAGTTGATCTCTATGCTAGGTTGCAAGGAATTGTTGAATCTAGATGCTAGGCTTTTTCATGCCCGAAAGGTGTTCGATGAAATGCTTGAATGAACTTTTTAGAGGATTTTCATATCTTAGCCTAAGAGATTAGTTGTCTAAGGTGATTATTGGTAGTGAGAACTTGAAATTAATGCTTGCTTGATTCTTAATCACAAATGAGAATTTGATCTTGATTAGGGATTAGACAAAGGGATTAGTGCCAAGAGATTGGATTAGTCTAATGATTAGTGTTCTTAGCCTAAGGATTAGCTTTGCTAAAAGGTGTTTGATGGATATTAATGCATGCTTGTCTTTTAATTTGCAAATGAGAATTGAATGATTGAATGATTGGCATAGGAGTTATGAACATGAGAATGTGATTAGCTTAATTATGATCATAGCCTTGTTTAGCATTGTTTGATTGATTGAAGCATCCTTGATTGTCTCTAGACCTTCTAATCTCCATAGCCTCATCCCAAGATCCTTCTTTTAGCTTATTTATCTCTTTGTTTAGTGTCTTATTTGATTTCTTGCCTTCTAGTTTGTTTAGGATTGTTCCATAAGCCTTATTTTATCTATTTTGCTTAGATAAAGAAGTTTAATGTATTCTTAGTGGCCTATTCTCTACCCATTTGGATTGATAACCTCAAGTATTACAATGACACGTTTAGTAATTTTGAGGAATTGATAGAGTCAAGAACCGAAAAATTCACTTATCAATTTGGCGCCGTTGCCGGGGAGGTGTAGCAATAGCCATTAGGATTTAGATTCTACTTTAGACTAAGCTTTTATTTTGTTTTTGTTTGTGTGGTTACTAACTCTCTTTCAAGTGTTTGTTCTTTTTGCAAGGTGCAAATCACAAGGAAGAGATGGCTTCAGAGATAGCTTCAATGTTGAGGGCTATGTTGGAAGCTCAAGAAAGAGAGATGGCTTGGGACCCTACAAGTCATCATGGTTTTGAAAGCACATCCACTTATCAAGGTGATCTTCCAAATGAGTACTCTTCTCATGAGTACCAATATGGATATGGTGATGGATACCAATCTTGGAACATGGAGCATGAGCTTCAAGCAACTTACTCCTCCCAATCATGTGATGAAGAGCTTCTCAACTTGACAAAGTTGGCATTGGAAGGACAAGAGAGGTACAATGAGAGCTTAAGGATGATAAACAATGATTTTGCTCATTTGCCTCAAGATGAAAGCATTGTTGAGCCAACACATGAGGAGAATTCTCAAGTCCAAGATGAATTCTTGAAAGAAGCTTACTCTTTCCAATCATGTGATGAAGAGCTTCTCAACTTGGCAAAGATAGCATTGGAAGGACAAGAGAGGTATAATGAGAGCTTAAGGATGATTAACACTGATTTTGCTCATTTGCCTCAAGATGCAAGTATTGTTGAACCAACACATGAGGAGAATGCTCAAGTCCAAGATGAGTTCTTGAAAGAAGCTTCCTAATTTGTAAAAAGAGTGAAAAAGAAAAGAGTGGGGTGAGAGTTTAAAGATTCAAGAGTGGGTTTGGAATTGGGTTTATGCTTTGGGTTTTGGGATTTAAGCTAAAGAAAGGGTAGAACATGGAAGTGGATGCTTGTATGCATGAATTGTTCTCTTTCTTCCTACTTTTGCATAAAGTCTTGTGTTTCTTTTTATTGAGATAAGCCACTAAACACTTGTAACCCTCACCAAAATCCATGACAAGCCTCTTTGACACCTTGCCCTTTGGTTTGTGGTTCATGTTTCCAAGTAGAGAGTCCACCAAACACCTAATTGAATGTTAATGAGTTGTGTTGCTTTGGTTGCTTGTTATTGCTTTGATGGTTTGATCATTAGAGCGAAATGTTTGATGAGCATGGCTAACTCTTTCGGAGTAGAGATTGTTTGTGCATTTGCAACTACTTTGAAGGGCATTGAATTGAATTCCTTTGTTGACATTCTCGGATTTCATCTCCCATTTTCAAACCTTTCTCCCTAACTTGCCTTTGAGTTATTGATGCTTGCTTGTGGACAAGCAAGGTTTAAGTTTGGGGGAATTGATATTCATGCATTTTCATGCATTTAGTCATATGTTAAATTCTTGTTTTAGTCTCATTTTGCATTCATTCATGTTCTTTTCTTGTTATTTTTCTCTTCTCTTTGCTTTTATCTTCTAAGAGGACTCATTTGCATTAAGAACTTAGAGCTATTACTTCATTTATACTTCTAAACTTTTCTTTTGAACACTCATGCCTCATGGCTTTTCTTTATTTTCTTGCTCTCAAATCACTCTATTCTTTTCAACTCACTCAAGAACTGATCTCTCACCATCAAACCCATCAAATGAAAGCAAAAACCCATCCCAAGTCCTATCCTAGATCTAGCCAATCAATGCATTTGGCACATGGAAGTGAGTTCTTGTCGTTCTCCTATCAATTCAAAATTTTGCACAAGTTTGCATTATCAACAAGAGACCTCACTCAAGAATCAACAAGGGGAAAAGAACAATGGGCTAAGGTTCAAGGTGAAGGTACCATTAAGCAATGTAAATGGCCAATCAATGCTTGTAAGAATGTCAAAAGGAATAAGCAAGCATGATTGTTTTTAGAGTTACAATTGGTGAGCAATCTAGGTTCCAAGAGAGAGTAATTGAAAGTTCAAATTAAGTCCATGTTCATTAGAGTTGTGTTCTAAGGGGTGACATGTATCAACAATGAGGTCTAACTTTCAAGCTAGTGAGATCCAAACATGGTGCATCCTTAAATTCAAATTCACTCAAATGCATTTACAACTCCTAAAAAGGGCATTAATTCAAGCTCATGAGTTTACATTCAAATGGAAGTTTCATCAAAACACTTTATGAAAAAAGAAATGTAATCCTAAGATATACTTGACTCAATCCTAAAGATGTTAATGCATGATTCTTTTTGTGAAAAGTTTTCAAAATTTTCAAATTTTTATGGTTTTCTATGCCTTAGATGCATGAATGAGACTCAAGACACAAGAAAAGAAGATAAGAACACAAAACACATCATTAGAAACTAGTCTCCTCCCCCAAACTTAAATCACACAGTCCCTTGTGTGAAAGAAGCAAGGGAAAGAGACAAAAGACTAAATCAAAAATGTAAAACCAAAAAGACAAAAGTTGGAGTGTTACTTGGAGAGTGGGATGGAGAGGAGGAATGGGAGGTGGAGGCATCTTTGATTTGGCATGAGACTTCCCCCAAACTTAGACCATTGCATAGGCTTCATAATCCTTTGGTTTAGCATTGAATTCCCTTTGCACCCAAAACTCATTCCCTTCTTCTTTGCATTTACCCCAAAGCTCCCCAAAAAGGATAGACATGAGATTTCCTCTCAAGTGAGCTTGGTTTAAGTCACTAAGCTTGACTATCCCTTCACTCTTTTTTGGTTAGGGATGTGGCATGAGTTTGTATCACCGGGATCATACTCATCATAGAACCATCCCTTGAACTCCTTCATCCTTATCTCCTCAAAAGGGATCTTCCTTAGATCATGAAAGCTTGGTGATATGGTTGAGACTATATAAAGGTAGTTGTGAAAGGGTTGAGCCATTGGAGATCCATCTTCTTCATCCTCCTTGAAGGATTCTTCATTGGGACCATCTTGTTTCTCCATAAGATTTCCTCCAATTAGCTCTTGCTTGGGATTTGGTTGCTTTGGTTCCTCTTCCATGATTGAGAGCTCATCTTGTGTGATATCTTCCTTTATCTCCTTGAACTCAATAACCAATCCATCTTCATAAGGCTCTTCCTCATCTATCACAACATCTCTTACTCCTTCATTGTTGCTATTGGTTGAATGACCCATGAATGTCTCTTCATCATCCTCATCTTCATACCTTATCACAAGGTCATCACCAAGAGTGCAACCAAGAAGCATTTCATAATGAGTTGTGTTGCTTTGGTTGCTTGTTATTTCTTTTATGGTTTGATCATTAGAGCGAAATGTTTGATGAGCATGGCTAACTCTTTCGGAGTAGAGATTGTTTGTGCATTTGCAACTACTTTGAAGGGCATTGAATTGAATTCCTTTGTTGACATTCTCGGATTTCATCTCCCATTTTCAAACCTTTCTCCCTAACTTGCCTTTGAGTTATTGATGCTTGCTTGTGGACAAGCAAGGTTTAAGTTTGGGGGAATTGATATTCATGCATTTTCATGCATTTAGTCATATGTTAAATTCTTGTTTTAGTCTCATTTTGCATTCATTCATGTTCTTTTCTTGTTCTTTATTGCATTTAGAGTCGAAGTGCATTTAGAGTTAGGATTTGCATAATTTGTTGTTCTTGGGAGTGTTTTCTTATGCTTTGTAGGTTCTTGGAGTTGCTAAGGAGGTTTGGAAGAGTTTGGAGTCCAAATGAGTGATTGCAAGTGAAATGGTGATGAAGGACCAAACTGGTGAGCTTGAAAGATGGAGTAAAATGAAGCCTTTACGGGCATATTTAGCTTTTGGAGCATCAAATAGAAGTTGTATAAAATCGAGTTAACTTTCCAATGGAGGTGGTTTCAAGTCGTTTGGAGTTGTATGCGAGAAGTTATGGCCGATTTACTGAGCCCCGCGGTTAGCCCCGCGGTTTGTAGCTAAACCGCGAGATTTTTGGAAATCTGAGCGTGAAGACTCGCGGTTAGCCCCGCGGTTGGGAGACAAACCGCTAGGAGCCCCAGATTACCAGCCTTTGACCAAGTTTTTTTACCCAACCTTTGTTTGGGTCGACCCAGACTTGTTGGGTTGACCCAGTTCGACCCTTTCTACTATAAATGCTTAATTTTGGGTTTCTAAAACCCTAAGCTACCTAAGCATAGTTTTGTTTTAGGATTTGGATCTTGAAATCTTTGATCTTGAGTTTAATTTAAGTACTTCTTTATATCTTCTTAATCTTTTCTCTTAATCTCTCTTTAATCTTGTTATCCCATACTATCTTTATGGATTTTGTGGGAACAATGAAGATTAGAGAGTAGAACTTTTGGGTTTTGTGGATGAGGTTGATTTAGATGGTTTATGTGATGATTAGTGATGTTTAGGACTTATTTATGAATGATCCTTCTCTAATTAGTTGATCTTTATGCTAGGTTGCAAGGAATTGTTGAATCTAGATGCTAGGCTTTTTCATGCCCGAAAGGTGTTCGATGAAATGCTTGAATGAACTTTTTAGAGGATTTTCATATCTTAGCCTAAGAGATTAGTTGTCTAAGGTGATTATTGGTAGTGAGAACTTGAAATTAATGCTTGCTTGATTCTTAATCACAAATGAGAATTTGATCTTGATTAGGGATTAGACAAAGGGATTAGTGCCAAGAGATTGGATTAGTCTAATGATTAGTGTTCTTAGCCTAAGGATTAGCTTTGCTAAAAGGTGTTTGATGGATATTAATGCATGCTTGTCTTTTAATTTGCAAATGAGAATTGAATGATTGAATGATTGGCATAGGAGTTATGAACATGAGAATGTGATTAGCTTAATTATGATCATAGCCTTGTTTAGCATTGTTTGATTGATTGAAGCATCCTTGATTGTCTCTAGACCTTCTAATCTCCATAGCCTCATCCCAAGATCCTTCTTTTAGCTTATTTATCTCTTTGTTTAGTGTCTTATTTGATTTCTTGCCTTCTAGTTTGTTTAGGATTGTTCCATAAGCCTTATTTTATCTATTTTGCTTAGATAAAGAAGTTTAATGTATTCTTAGTGGCCTATTCTCTACCCATTTGGATTGATAACTTCAAGTATTACAATGACACGTTTAGTAATTTTGAGGAATTGATAGAGTCAAGAACCGAAAAATTCACTTATCACACGCTTCAAATTTGAGGTTTCAATATTCAAAACCTAAAAATCTGAGGTTTACGGGTGAGTTGGAAATGCCTACAATGAAACCGTATAATGAGGCTTTACGGTTCCTTTTTGGGGTATAGGGTTTGATTTAAAATAAAAGGTTTCGCATGTGTTTTAACATTCTAGTCTGAAACTATTTCTTAAATCTTGTTGTGTACTATTTTTAAATTGTGTGTTACCAAAATTGCAAAACTATTTCAAAGAATTTAAAACACAAATTTACTTTCATAAAACATGTCTTCAATCGTTCTATATACTGTGGGAAAATTTGTTCTGATTTTAATAAAGTAAAATAGATTAGTTAAATTTTTAAAATATAGTCAATAAAAAAATTATATTATGGACACGTTGCGCCAACTAGTGGGCAAAAATTCAAAATATTTGGCAAATGAATCCGGGAAACCTAAACCCAAAATTATATCCCAAAACATTTCAATTACCCGCATATACCCAAGAATTTTCAACAGAGTTCCGAGAAATCATCAAATACGTCAAACCCTGGTTTTCTTTTGTTCTTCCCCTTTTCAGATATCTCCTTTGAATCATCTCTCTAATCTCTCCACGAATCATCTCTCCAATCTCTCCATGAATCATCTCTCTAATCTCTCCATGAATCCTCTTCTACGCCCACCCATCTCAAACTGGTAAAAGATTCTTCAAATATCTTATTTGAAGCTTTCCATTTCATAGCTAACTTTGGCCGAAACCCTATCGACTCTCTCAAATTCTTCCTCGAATATCTCAACCACAAAACTCTCCGTGAATCGATGCCTACGGGTACATGTAGCTATATCGTTTGGTTCCTTCTGCTTTGTTTTGCTTTGCTTTGCTTTTGAAATGGGATAGGCTCGGATTCTGATTATTTGTTTGCAATTAATTTTGGTTCAACAGGTTACAAACGACTCCTATATTCAACATTCTGGGTAAGTTGGTTGTTTTTTAATGAGTGTTTGAGAAGTTATTGTCTGATGGTTAGGATGTTAATCTTATAGTTATCACGCAATTTAAGACACCAATCTCTGTTTAACTCATTAATTTGTTCTGCTAAGTTCAAGTGTCTAAGCGCTTACAAGATAAGTGTCAAACCATTCATAACTTTCTTCTGAAACATTTGTTGAGGAGATCTATCAATGACGCATGAAAGACATGGTTAGCAACACAAAGGAATGCAGAAGCACTGCAAAGAACTCTGAGCATGTGAGATATCAACAGTTGAATATAACATCTATCCTAAGGTAAAGTCGTTGTTTTCAGAATCCATGTTTATAAAGTCATCGATCTTTATTTAATTGTTTTCTCTTACTGTATGTAATTGTCATAGGCGACTGAGAAGGATGGACGAGTAAATCCTCATGGAGTCGGAAGCCTGACAGCTAATCTTTTAATGCGCAAGCACAAGCAGCACATACACTTATCAGCGTTGTCGCCCACCAAGAGCAACTGACAGGAGCTCAAAGTAAAACAACAACACGATCTGATTTGTAGGTTACTTATCATTGTCTCTTGCACTTGTTAATTTTTTGGTGTATGAATTGGCAGCTACTAAATGCTGGAGTTTGTGTTTTGATGCAGGTATTTGTTACGTTTGTTGTACCATTCAAATTACGGTATCATCGATTACCAAATCGGAAACAAAATTAATCCAATTCTAACTTTTACGAAAAAAGCCATTAAACGGTCGTCCATTTTTTGCACAATACACACAAACTAGTCGCTAAATATTTACCATCAATGAATCTAAATTGTCCATATAGTCGCTTAATAATCGTTATAATGTCATTACACCTTCGCCAAGTAGTCACTATTTCTTACGACTACGTTGTGACTATATTAGACAGTCAGATAGCAGTCGGCCGGACAGTACCATAATCGGATCTGGATGTTTCGTTTAGACGCTGCATAGTCGTTTAACAGTCGAAAATTAATAGCAAGATGTTTACCATAATCATATTTTGATTCTCCATTTAGTCATCTTATAATCGGTAAATTAGTCAATAAACAATCGTCAAAACGTCACCCTAGTCTACGGTTAAGTCGTGACTATACTACTCAGTCACATAACATTCGCCACATAGTGGCGAGATTATTACCATAATCGTATATGGGGGTTCAGAATAGTCGCGGGATAATATGTAAAATGGTCGTTACGCAGTCGCTCCATAGGGGCTAATATATACGACTACTTTCTGACTATACAATACAATCGCATATTAATCGCCCCATGGTCACTTGTGTTAACAACTATTTGATGACAACATCTCTCCGACCGTATATGGACTTCCTCTACAGTCGCACAATTGTTGCTACCGTAATCGCAGTTTAGTCCATATATCTTCCGACGACACTGCGTCAATTTTACGAATACCTATGTCGGTTGTATAAATAGTCGTAACTCGCCGTCTAATATTATGACTATGAGATTTAGCGACTATAGATTGACGACTACCATATTTATACATATGTTTGTCGTAAAACCCCGATCAACGACTACGCTGCGATTAAAAGTGCAGTCGTAAAAACGTTATTTTCTTGTAGTGAAAGAATTTCTCGTTTACACTTCTTTTTCGACCTCAAGCATCAAGTTTACTAGATAACTCTGAACCTTCACACGTCACCTAAGCTACTCACCTTGCCGAAGAAAATGGGAGACTCCCAGACACCATCTACGCATCCACCATACGAGCACCAGTGATATTCTTGCAATTTGATGCATTTAGGTTAGTATTAAATTATTGTTTTTGGATTCTTTTTCATGCATTCATGTTCATTTCTCTATCTTTGGTTCATCTAGCCATTAAATGCATTTAGAGTTAGGATCTTTCATGTTTAGGTGTATATACTTGTAAACATCTAAACCATTTTTGGATTTTGCCATTTTTATGCAACTTAATGATTTCTATTTGCTTTTCTTCTTAATCTCTCTTATATCTATCTTAACATATGATTCTCATGGATTATTGTGTTAAGAGCATGATTAGTGAGTAGTCTTCTTAAGGCTTGTGGGTTAGGTAGGATTAGGGTGATTTTGAGTGATTTGTGGATGCTTAGGGCTAGATTTGTCTTTAATCCTTCTTATTTAAGTGTTCTTAATGCTTGATTGACCCTGATCATGTTGATTATGATGTTATGGCTTTAGTTGCACAACAAGTGTTTGATGAAAGGCTAGATATGACTTTGATAGGGATATGCATATTTTAGCTCATGAGAATGAATGTCTAAAGTGAAAAGACCCATCCCGGCCATAGGGCCTAGACGGATGCCTCTCATTATACCCATTCCAAAAATACGTCCTATTTTAAATTTTCCCTAAGGAACAAGTATTCCTCGGATCTTCCTATTGACTTCTAGTCTTAGATCATTCATACTTGTTAATTACGCAGCGGAATTACTACTTTAACCATTATATCGTTCTCCTAAAGAACGATCCATCCAAGAACCTCTTATGACCATATTTGGTTTCCTTAAAACCCTTATGAGGTTCCGTTCCTTAACTATTCGTTCTAACAACCTAAGTCTTTACTCAGATTGTTCTATTCACATATTCCATTCTAATCCTTCTTTAGATTATTCGAGTACTTGAATTCGTACCTTGGCCCTTTGGGTGAAGTCGGTGAAAGCTAGCTCGACGTCCCACTTAGCTCATTCGTTCGCCAACTCATAGAACACACCTCCCTTGTACCTATTCATTCAACCAACCATCCCCACATGACTAAGTATAAGAGAGGTCTTCTAATTCCTTCTTTTGACCACCATTTGATATCCCTTAAGTGAACCCGACTAATTCTTTGGTCTCTTGCCTTTAAGACTCACGACCTTTGTTCATAAATCCATGGGTCTTCTTCCACTCTTGTTATGTCTGTGTGTAGCCCTGGTTATCCTTATTAACCGCTCCCATCCTCCCTGATACACTGCCCTGAAACTTCTCTTAAATTGTCGGTAATTCCCTTCTAAGAATTCGGTCAAGCCCATCCATGTCTCTCTTAAGGCCACGGTTTATTGAATGTATCAGGGGCTTTCTTATGTGTGTAGATGAGTTTCCAGGTGTGTGGGGATGTCTGGAAACCGCCAATGGTTCCTCCCACAATCTCCCAACGGACTCCATGTAAAACCAGTCCAAAACCCTTTTGTGGATTCCGACTTATTCCTCCTTCTTTCTCTTCAACCAATTGCGGTTCTTCTTGGATATATTATGGGAAATTCTCCTCTGGATATGTCAGTGTGTAGTCATGTTCAAGTCGTGGGTGTTGATCCCCAAAGGAACGCCCCAACTGCCCTAGAGTCTGCCGATAATCCTTTGCAGATTCTAGCCCGAAAACCTTGCTCTCTTCCTATGAAGCCTCATCGGTTTCTTCTTGGATCATTCCTGAGATTTTTCTGAGACTCCAGGGGTGTAAGGATCAAGGTTTTCTCTCCATAAAACCGGCCCCAAACTCCCCTTCCATGGCCGGCGAATTCTCCCTAAATCCTGCCATAAAACCCTTCTTGATCTTTCCCTTTTTCCTTTCGATTTCTTCTGAATCATGGCTGGTCTTTTTCATGTGTTTCTCTGCGTGAAAAGATGGTTAAAAGATCATCCATTTCGTGTCTTGGTCTCCTTTATTTATAGGAAGCAAATCCCATAACCACCCATTAAACAAAGGGGTGCATTGGTTGGTGAAAGGTTGCCAACCACTTGTGCCCCTTGTCTGGTAACCGCCCAACCACCCAGCTAGTGTCACTAGCTGACCAGCTGACCCAAGAGGTGAACACTAGGACCAGCTGAGTTGACCTGGTTGCCAGCTGATCCAGCTGACCAGCTGAACTGTTCAGCTCGTTTCAGCTGAACACTCTTGGTTCAGCTGCTTTTCTTTAGGCCAAGCTAATTCCCAGCTGAGATTAACCTTCTTCTGCCTTTGGAACACTCTCATTGATCTTACTTGATCGTGTGTTCGGCCTTATGGTTCCATAGACAGCCCAAATGTTTAGGGTAAGGGTAGTATCCAGGTTTGGAGATACTACAAATCTACCCCCCTTGAAAGGGATTCGTCCCCGAATCCGACTCAAGATTTTTACCCCGTTCGAACTTTATGAACCTTTCCATTACCCTTGACCTTGGTCCGTCAAGACTTAACCATTTCTATGATTTTTGTCTTGTCTTAGACTTAGTCATATCCTTATCACAATCCTTATGGACTTGATCCATACTTGATCCTCGCCCTCTAAGGACTTGATCTTAGTCTCCCGATCTTAGTAATTCTCTTACTAGATCCTAATACGGTCTTTTGTTCCCTGTAGGACTCGACCTCAGGCCTTTGTTCCCTCCAGTACTCGACCTCGGTTAAGGTCCTTACGCATTCCAAATGCAAGCAACCTAACCCTTTTCCTCAAATGTAATTCCCAGAATACATTCGAAGAAGTGGGGTTCAGTGACTGACCAGCAATTGCACTATAGGACTCGGCCACGCCAATGTCCCTAACCAGTTCGTAAACCCGTGGTGTCTTCGGTTAGCGCTTAGCCTTTACCGTTCGACTTTCACTCCCACGTTTTACTTCTGATTACTGCTTTTTACAATGGAAGCAAATCATTGGTCTTTCATTGTCACTTTCCTTCCCCTCATCTTGCAAACAGCTTAGGCTCCTTTGTCTCTGCCGTTGCACTTCGCACATACTCTACTTGCTTTCTACACTTCCAAAGTGCGCTTCCATTGTTTCTGCAAGTGGTACTTTTGGTGCGGTTTCTAGAGGATTGGTTATCAGCTCCAACTGATCCCATTTCCTCTTTAGGTCCTTCCCAGGTCGGCAGGACACTTTGTCTTTTGAGCCAACGCGGTTCTCCTCTAGGTCCCTCCCGGTTTGGCCAGCCACTTTTTCCATGACTGTGCCTTCTTCCGGTTCACCTCCAGGTCCCTCCCAGTTTGGCCAACCACTTTCCCGTGATTGCGCCCTCTTCCGGTTCACCCCCACACCGTCTTGCGACCTTGATCCAAATCTGGGAACTAATCTCCCAACCGATCCCATACTCGGTTGGAACATACGACCTTCCAACTGATCGCATACTCAGCTGAAAAGTACTTCCCATTGGACTTGTTCTCAAAGCCTGCCCAAGACTAAGTGCGTACTTGGTGCACTTGTCTCCGCAAGTCATCAATTATGCGAGCATCGTCCTAGAAACAACTCCACTCTGATACCAACTTGAAAAGACCCATCCCGGCCATAGGGCCTAGACGGATGCCTCTCATTATACCCATTCCAAAAATACGTCCTATTTTAAATTTTCCCTAAGGAACAAGTATTCCTCGGATCTTCCTATTGACTTCTAGTCTTAGATCATTCATACTTATTAATTACGCAGTGGAATTACTACTTTAACCATTATATCGTTCTCCTAAAGAACGATCCATCCAAGAACCTCTTATGACCATATTTGGTTTCCTTAAAACCCTTATGAGGGTCCGTTCCTTAACTATTCGTTCTAACAACCTAAGTCTTTACTCAGATTGTTCTATTCACATATTCCATTCTAATCCTTCTTTAGATTATTCGAGTACTTGAATTCGTACCTTGGCCCTTTGGGTGAAGTCGGTGAAATCTAGCTCGACGTCCCGCTTAGCTCATTCGTTCGCCAACTCATAGAACACACCTCCCTTGTACCTAGTCATTCAACCAACCATCCCCACATGACTAAGTATAAGAGAGGTCTTCTAATTCCTTCTTTTGACCACCATTTGATATCCCTTAAGTGAACCCGACTAATTCTTTGGTCTCTTGCCTTTAAGACTCACGACCTTTGTTCATAAATCCATGGGTCTTCTTCCACTCTTGTTATGTCTGTGTGTAGCCCTGGTTATCCTTATTAACCGCTCCCATCCTCCCTGATACACTGCCCTGAAACTTCTCTTAAATTGTCGGTAATTCCCTTCTAAGAATTCGGTCAAGCCCATCCATGTCTCTCTTAAGGCCACGGTTTATTGAATGTATCAGGGGCTTTCTTATGTGTGTAGATGAGTTTCCAGGTGTGTGGGGATGTCTGGAAACCGCCAATGGTTCCTCCCACAATCTCCCAACGGACTCCATGTAAAACCAGTCCAAAACCCTTTTGTGGATTCCGACTTATTCCTCCTTCTTTCTCTTCAACCAATTGCGGTTCTTCTTGGATATATTATGGGAAATTCTCCTCTGGATATGTCAGTGTGTAGTCATGTTCAAGTCGTGGGTGTTGATCCCCAAAGGAACGCCCCAACTGCCCTAGAGTCTGCTGATAATCCTTTGCAGATTCTAGCCCGGAAACCTTGATCTCTTCCTATGAAGACTCATCGGTTTCTTCTTGGATCTTTCCTGAGATTTTTCTGAGACTCCATGGGTGTAAGGATCAAGGTTTTCTCTCCATAAAACCGGCCCCAAACTCCCCTTCCATGGCCGGAAAATTCTCCCTAAATCCGGCCATAAAACCCTTCTTGATCTTCCCCTTTTTCCTTTCGATTTCTTCTGAATCATGGCTGGTCTTTTTCATGTGTTTCTCTGCGTGAAAAGATGGTTAAAAGATCATCCATTTCGTGCCTTGGTCTCCTTTATTTATAGGAAGCAAATCCCATAACCACCCATTAAACAAAGGGGTGCATTGGTTGGTGAAAGGTTGCCAACCACTTGTGCCCCTTGTCTGGTAACCGCCCAACCACCCAGCTAGTGTCACTAGCTGACCAGCTGACCCAAGAGGTGAACACTAGGACCAGCTGAGTTGACCTGGTTGCCAGCTGACCAGCTGGACTGTTCAGCTCGTTTCAGCTGAACACTCTTGGTTCAGCTGCTTTTCTTTAGGCCAAGCTTATTCCCAGCTGAGATTAACCTTCTTCTGCCTTTGGAACACTCTCATTGATCTTACTTGATCGTGTGTTCGGCCTTATGGTTCCATAGACAGCCCAAATGTTTAGGGTAAGGTTAGTATCCAGGTTTGGGGATACTACATAAAGTGCTTATTAGCTATTGAGAATTTGAGATTAATGCTTGTCTATCATTGATTCACAAATGAGAATTTGATATTGATCATGTATTAGAGAAATTAATTAGTACCAAGAGATTGGATTACTTGATATATGTGTTCTTTGCTTAAAGACTAGCATCTTTGATGATTGAATTAGCATTCATGATAGCTCTAGATCACTCTATCCATTGACCTTGATCCATTAGCCTTGATTTTATCTTTGATTTCTAGTAATTGATCTTTGTTTGTTCACTTGTTTGCTTGTTTAAATTGAATTTAGTTTGTTAGAACTTTAAATCTGAATTGCTTGTTTGATTGTTTAGGCATAGTGTATTCTAATTGGTTTAATCTCATCCCAATTATGGATTGATAACCCCTTATACTACAACATCATAGTGTTTGGGGGAATTGATAACTCCACAGTAAAAAACTTATTATCAACCAGCCAAAAGCAGATGGAGAGACCTGAAGAAGAGAAACATCTATCAAAAAAAACCAGCCCCGTCCTCTAAGAAACCGGATCTACCGAGAGAGAGAGAGAGAGAGAGAGAGAGAGAGAGAGAGAGAGAGAGAGAGAGAGAGAGACAGACAGAGAGAGAGAGAGAGAAGCCGGCCATCATAGATCCACCGCCATGCAATCCAGAGAGAAGAGACCCGCCACCACCGCCATATTATATCCACCTGTTTCAATGGATGAAGAGCAAGGGTAGGAAAAAGAAAATAAATAATGGGTTGGCGGATCTGCATCCGGCAGAGATGCCAAAAAATGAGAAGACCGTTGAAGGAAAACTCAGTCGGTGTCTGCAAGAAGTAGAAAGAATGAAGAGAAGATTCTCAAAACAAATGTATCAAAAAATGTCATCTCTTATCATATATATTTTGATGGCTTGACATTGATTATTATTTATTTGTATTTATTTCTTCTAAAATTTTCTCAATAAGATAATATACTTCATTGATAATTTTTAAATAATTTATTTTGATATGATAATTATGAATTTGTGTGTTAAAAATGATTTGATATCATCTATATTATAAAGACAGGAAACTGACTGTGGTACATATATGTTGTATTCCCGAAAATAGCCCTTGATTTTGTTAAGGATTGTATTTTCATTAAGGGTAAAAGTGGAATATTCGTAAATTTGGTCATGCCTGGATATTTGGGCGGATCCGAATTTGGAATACGGATATACACGTGGATCCAGTTTTTTAAATCTTCATCATTCATTTCGTAGATTTAATATTATCCGTCGGATTAGTTGGGTTTTTTAATCCTACCATTTATTTATTTTTAATTCATTTTATCAACCGACTTACCATACATATTTATTTTCGTAGCCTATATTTTAGGAAGCAGAAATCTACAATTTTGGTGAATATTTTTTACAGCCTTGATAAATATCAATTTTAATTCATTTAGTTAATTTAATTCCTAAAAATACATAATATATTTTTGAATATCGTATTAATTCGAGTTTGGAAAAAAATATTATATGGCATAAACCATGCTTTCGAGAGAAGTTTGTGAAATCCTATATAATAGGAGCTTGGGGTGGTCTATAAACACAATCGTTTGTATCTTTTAAATTTTCAAGAACTTTCTCTATTTTTTCTCATTGGCCATTGAAGTTTTCTTCCGGATCATCAAAGGTTTGGTCAAATGATCCGTTGTCATTTCTATTATTTTCTTCTTCTTATCGATTTTGAAAGGATTCTATATTTTTGGTTTTTTAATTTTGTTTTGTCATTTGGTCTCATGAAAGAAGAGGCTAAAATTTAATGATGTGAGGTGAACTAACAAACGTCTGAGAATTTCTATAGAAAGAAGTGTGAATTTATAATTGATATCTAAAAGTCCGAATGATGGTTGTTTCCAAGACGTTGTTAGTTCACATCACAAGTCACGTTGTCATAATGAGCCTATAGTCCGAATAAGTGTTGTCGACATTGATTTGGTAGTAAACAATCGATTTTCAAGAAACTTTCTTTCTATTTTTGTTTTCTCATTTGCTATGGCAGTCTTCTTCCGGATCATTAATTCTTTAATCAAATGATCCGTTATCATTTCTATTACTTTCTTATATTTAACGATTTAATATGGATTTCTATGTTTTTTTGTTTTTAATTCTGTTTTGGTACTAATAGTATTGTTACATGATGAATCGGCTGGATTTTCTCACTGAAAAATTGTAACAATAAAAAGATATTAATGTTGATTTTTATTAGTTAACCCAATTATTGATATATATATATATATATATATATATATTCATATTATTTTTATTGTTTATATTATGTATATATCTTACACAGCTATTGACTATTGGTTTGGTGTAACAACCATATATTATTTTTTGTTATATTATTGTTAGTGACAATAGTTACTAACAACCTATTTGCAATATACTGACAGCTATATATTAAATTATTGGACATTTGTTTCATGTTTATATTATTTTACATGCTCATCATACCTAGTCACCGAGAGAAATAAGTAACTAAATTATTTTTATTGCTTTTGGTTTATTTCGTCTTTAAAATTTTCTAAATATTTTATTTCCTAATTTTAATCTAAAAAAACAAATTTGAATGATATTTAATTTTGATAAATTTTATTCTTCAATTATGGAAATGATATATCTTGATTATAAAATCCCGTAAATATCTCATTTCCTATCGTTATGCTCAACAAAAAAGATAATTTTATATAATATTTAATTTTTTAAAAATCACAATTCTTTAATATTCTAATATATCTTTTAAATCATAACAATATTAGAAGTATGGAAAACAAAAATTATTTTATTTATAAAACTTTCATATCAACCCTATTTATTTTTACTATGTAACTCAATTATTGATATATATTCATAATATTTTTTTTGTTTATATTACGTATATATCTTACACATCTATTGACTATTGGTTTGGTGTAATAGTTATATATTATTTTTTGTTATATTATTGTTAGTGACAATAGTTACTAACGAGTAATACTTGGGTTCACCCCTAGGGGTGAACCCGTTCATTCACCCCCTCATTTTTAACCAATCAAATGATTACACATAATTTAGTATTAAAAATAATTAAAATTTAAAAAAGTTTTTAAAATAAATAAAAAACGAAAATAAAAGAAAATTATGTTTTATTTTAGACAAAAAATTTTAAAACTAAAATAAACTAATTTATATATATATATATAAAAAATAAATTCAAATCTTAAACCCTAAACCTTAAATTCTAATCTTTAAACCTTGAACCATAATTTGAAAACCTAAAAAAACAAAAATTTAAACTAAACCCTAATCCCTAAACCCAATTTGTAAATCTTAAAAAATGAAAACCTAAACCCTATTCCCTAAACCCAAACCCTAATTTAAAAAAAAAAAAAAAACTAAACCCTAATCCCTGAACCCTAAACCCTAATCTCTAAACCGTAAATCCCAAAGGGTTTAAACCCTAAATTCTAAACCCTAATCCCTAAAGACTAAACCCTAATCTCTAAACTCTAAACCCCAAATCCCAAAGGGCTTAAACCCTAAATTCTAAACCCTAAACCCAAATCCATAAACTCTAATCCTTAAACCTTAAACCCTAAACTCTAAAAGACTAAAATCCTAAATCATAAACCCTAATTCATAAACCGAAACCCCAATTTGTAGACTCTAAAAATATATAAATATTGATATATATTATTATCTATTTTTATAAATATTTGAATGTGTTTAATTACTTAATTTTAATTTTATAATTTTTATTTAAAAATAATACCACATGGCATATTTTATTGGCTAAGAAAAGAGGGGGTGAACAAATGTGTTCACCCCTATTATTTTTCGTTACTAACAGCCTACTTGCAATCTACTGACAGTTATATATTAAATTATTGAAAATTTGTTTCATGTTTATATTATTTTGCATGCTCATCATACCCAGTGACTGTGACTGAGAGAAATAAGTAACACAATTATTTTTATTACTTTTTGTTTATGTATATGGTTTTTTCATCTTTAAAATTTTCTAAATATTTCACTTCCTAATTTTAATCTAAAAAAGCAAATTTAATTGACATTTAGTTTTAATAAATTTTATTTTTCAACTATGGAAATGATATATCTTGATTTTAAAATCCCATAAATATATCATTTTCTAATGTTAAGCTCAACAACAAAGATAATTTCTATTACATTTAATTTTAATAAATCACAATTCTGTAATATTCTACTATATCTTTTAAATCATAACAATATTATAATTATGGAAAACAAAAATTATTTTATTTATGAAACTTTCATATCAACCCTATTTATTATTGTTAAGATAATATTTATGAAAATATAAAATTAATACTATTAGTTATATTTAGAGATTTTAGTTATCGTTATTTCTACTGAATTAATCCGTGATTAAATATATGTTGATAAATATTAAATATACCTGGATCTCTATTCATATTTTTAGAAACATTTTGCTTTTTTCAAATTATAAACATAGATATACTCTTTCAATTATATATGGAAATTCCATATTTTTTAGTAGGTATCAGCTCGTTCTTCTCATTCTTCACAACTGTAACTTAATAAAGATTAAAAACAATATTTTGGAATATACTAACTATCATATATTACAGATAAATATCCACACTATATAATATAAAAAGATTACTACGTAGATCCGAAAACTATATAAAAACTTTTTATTATAGAAAACATAAATAATTAAAATAAATAGTAATATAAACAAATATAATGATCTCGAATAAAAAATCGATCAAAAACAAATAGAAAAGAATCATCAAATTAATACTACGTGCTCAGTGCGTTTAATATTTATTTTAATTGGAAATAACAATTAGGAGTAAACATAATCAATTATAAATGCTTTAAAAAGAATAAAACAAAATCAAATGTTTTCCAAAACTAATTAAAAACAAACTCAGAAATAAAAAAACATCTCTTTTTAACATCTAAAATATAAATAGAAAAATAATTATTTAACTACCATATATTAATACAAAAAACGTCTATTAAAATAAATAAATAAATCAAATAATTTTTTAATGTGAATAAAAATAAAAATATACCCGTACGCTCAGTGCGGATCAGACTCTAATTTTAATAGAATTTTATTTATTTATTGTGTTTTTCCTTCAGTTCATGTTTTGTATTATATGGATTACAACATGATTTCCATAATTGTCTTTATAATTTAAAAGTTAAATTTGTTTTTGTTTGTTGTATTTTTATGTGTATGTATGTTTGGTTATATTTTTTAAGAAATTAGTTGATATACATGATATTTTGAAATTTTAATCTTATAAGTAAAAATATATAAGGAATATACGTCCAAATAACATCAGAATAAAATCAATGATAACTAAATTATTTAAACAACAATAGATTTTCAATGGAACTTAAAGTTTTCAAACCAATAATAATAGTTTGTACTAAAAATTTAAGAATTTATAAACTAATAACAATCAAATCTCAAAATTTTAAAAATTCTTTAAAAAAATTTATCTACCATTAACTCCCTTATCATATTCATATTACTATGTAAAGTAGGAATGTTGTGATGATGGGGTACCCTACACTACAGTAGACTAAACCCGATGCGGGCTAAGGCCAAAGTCACCAAATCGGCCAAGCCAAATGACTTTTAAAAAAAAAGATTAGGGGTAGCCCGGTTAGGACCAGACTAAATAAAAATTGGGACAATGTTGTACAGCTAGATTAGTCCATCGCAGCATCCCTATATATTAGTAATCAAGAATCACAGGCTCACAGCCATTTGTTTTAATGATTGTGCATAAGACCTTTATCCACCGATGGAATATCGCCATCATCTATCTATAATTCAATTAGGGCATGAACATCCATGAACCCCTACGGGGGTTCTTAAAAAAAAATTTTTTTTTTTTTTTTTTTTGGGAAAAGTGTAAAAAAAAAAAATTGAAAAAAAAAAATTGGACGAATGACAAGCTGCCACGTGTCATGAACAGTGTAAAAACCGGTTCTTAAATAAAGATTTTTAGAATCCGATTCTTAACTATTCACGTGGGACCCTTAAGAACCCCACCCGTTAAGAACCCTCAATGTTCATTATAACTCACGTTGCTTTGTTTTGCTTTTAACTTCTTTTGGATCCTTTCTCATGTCATGGTGGCTGCTTCCCTCCGACCACATAAGAGATCTCATTGGTCACATCAAGGACCCCAATTGAGAAAATAATATTATTACTTAAATTTCAAAAATATATATATATATAAACAAAACAAAACAATCACGTATAAGGGATCAATATTCAAGATTTCGTTATCTTAATTTTTAAATGTATGTTATGGTTTTTTTTTTTAAGTAAAGGAAAAGTTGCAACTTTAGGACTAACCTCGAGAATGCAGAAAAGCAAAGTGAGAACTCAAAATCAGCAAATGGGTATTTTGTTTTTTGGACCAACGACTGGTCTCATCCAACTTTGTTTTAAGCCTGCAAGCAGTATCCAATCCCCAGTTTTGAATTATGTGTTACTTTGAGACAGAACCTGATGCTTCAGAATGTTCCAAGTATACCATGTGATTTAAAAAAAAAATTGCTAAAACAAAACTAAAAGAAATTTAAATTATAACAGTAAAGAAAAGGGAAGTCAGATAAAGAAAAAGATCGACCCTGATGAATAAATGAGGTAAGGAAAAGAGAGAATTTAATAATTAAGGGAACTATATCAAAACCAAAGTGGGTCTTTTTGAATCATTTCCATTGAGGATTAAGATGTGTGGATGAATCAATAGTGTGGGAAAAAGCATTAAGATGCATAAGTACCATACACAAACATACCAAAACTAATTACTAGTTATGATGAATCTTAAACCTGTCAAGCAATCATCCAATCTCAAGCTAAAATGTACTGATAATTTTTACAGTCAAAATTTAGATCTACACATTCGGATACTCATTTAAGTTTGGTTTGGATTTTGGGTTTTAGATATTTCGGATATAGATATATAAAAACCGTTTGAATATCTATATTTAGGGCAGTTTCGGTTTGGTTATTAAGGTTTTCGAGGCGGGTTTGCATAATAACTAGAAACCAACTAGTAAATGGAAAAGGAATTTGGGTTTGGTTCGGCCCTAAAGTACTACATAGCATAGCAGGCAAAACCGACTATGAGGCGTTACATTATGGATGTTTTTAGATATTGAAGTGATTTTTGTGAGAAGATAAAGATGCAGCCGATGTTGTTGCATAAAAAAGTGAGTTATGAAGCCTAAAGAGAAGGGTGGAGATCTTAGAATAATATAAAGAATCATTCTTAAAGAGAAAAAAAAACAAAAAAACAATGTATCTGTTTCTTTTGGAAGAGGGTGGGTTGTTCTGTTGTACCTTTGTTTTACCAAAGTTTAATGCTTTATATGAGTAGCTTGCTCTGTAGGCTGCAGTAATGGAATAGTAGCAACGGTTTACATGGCCCACGGCTCCGGTCCAGTGTCTTCCTGCAGTGTAACAAAAAAAAAAAACCCAACAAAACCACTTTCCTTAACAACCAAGGAATTATGACATAATCAGAATCCACAGCATAAAAGGGCGTAAACTTGAATGATTAGTATGAAACCCATTGTCACAAAAAGTTAAAGGTATTGTATATTTCAAAGTACAAGTTGTGAAATCAAGTGAAAAGTATTAGATAGGGGTGAATATGCCATATTTGAAACTAGATCAGAAAGAAATGTTAACTTGACCAAACATGATGTTGGCCTAACAAGTGTAAACATCTTAAACACTGAAAATGTAAGTGCTTGGAGACAGCAGATTCGACTCACATTATTGAAAAGGGTCTACTCTCTAAAACAGAGTTAAATTACATAGTATGGATTCCGTCCTAAAAAAACATACGGATCCACATGCCCGGAACCTTCTAACAGTTCAAAAAAATTGTTAACTTATGTTGTTTTTGTTAAAAACGATTTTTTCCATATATTCAGAAATGAACATGTGAAATAATATAACTAGTAGCACCATATTAAACTGGCTTATAACGAATCTTTTGATTAGTCTAGGCAGTTTGTAGATGGTGAAACCAGAGAATCTCACTAAACAAGTTCACTGGAAAAGAGCAAGTGTTCATGAAAAGTGTAAGTGTGTCAGTTTAACAGGACGTGGATAGTTAGGAAGGTCCTAAATTGGCCAATTCTCCAGTCAAGGATATGGTTAGACAAATTAAGGAAAACCGAATGAAGAAAGATACTTAGAGCATATACAATGGAGGTTTTAAAGAGGTTCTTAACACAGTTTTTAAGGCAAATTGTGAGTCCTAGCTAAGACACAGGTTTTTGGAAAGCTTAGATAAGGACCGACTCTTCATTGTTCACAGTGACGTGTCGGTCCGTAATTGGCCACTTTTTATTTTTTTACAAAATTACGAGAAAAAAAAATAAAAAAATAAATAAAAATTCAATTAAGAACCTGTCTTCACAGGTTCACCGTTGGACTTGGTCTTAGATTTCAATCATTTCTCAGATTCTTCCAATAACAGCCTTAGATTTCCCAAAGAAATGTTTTTTTTTAAGTGAATCTAAATTTCTTAGGGGCCCACTGTGCGCTTTACACTTTAAAGCTCCCCTCCAAATCTAATTAACTGATTTATATTTATATAACAGAACACATATGAGTTGAGAAGGGATACAATATCATTCTCGTTCTCGCTATATAACCCACCCTCTTATTTCTTTGAAGAAAAGAAAGATACTCTGATTCTTCTTGTCTGCCCAAGTTAAGAAATGCTAGGTTACAGTACAAGAATGATGCTTTGTCTTCTTGTCTGCATAGGATTACTATCAGACAACAGATATAAGGTCTCAGCCTTGAGAAATACAGAGTTTTTCCTCGGAGAAAAGGCTGGTGTTGAGGCAGGTGAAATTGCTAAGCTAAGGAGCATCGATATTCATTCTACGCACAACGGTGAAGATCAAGGAATGCTCAGGGGAAACCGGCGAATTCTTGAGGAGGATAACAAGAATAAAGTTAAAGCTGAGGATACACAAGCACAAAAGAATCAGACAAGGGACTTGTTCCAATCAAGCAAGAGACGTGTAAGAAGAGGATCAGATCCTATCCACAACAAATCAGAGCCAATTTCTTGAGTGGCAGTATGGCACAACAAACAATCAAATAAAGAAATGGCAACATACGATCAACCTTATCAAGCTGGAGGTAGGTTAGTTGGTTTTGTTTTCAAAGTACAGAATATTAGCTGTTGAAGGACAGCATTGTCTGTTCAGATACACACCACTCTGCCTGGAGAATACACATTTGTTTTTCAAAATATTTATTTGGTCTAAGTTTCTTGATAAGTTTTGTTCTTTTCTGCATTACTTTTGACTCCACCAAAAAACATATATTTATGTTGTATATACACAAAGGTTTTGATTGTCTACAACTTCATTGTGAAACGTCTCTTTTCCCGCCCTTTTGAGCTTAAAAGGTAACCAATTCTATCAACAAGTGAAAATCGAGAATCCAAGAAAAATTAAAGTTATATAAGCAAACCTCTGCTTGCAAGAAACCATAAATCAAGATTTGATAGAACAGAGAATTTTACTGATTCAAAATTTTAGATTCCTTTGCTTCTTCTCGTGCATAAGACTCGGATCATTGATGGCACACAGGACAGGAGTAAGATCAACCTTAAAGATAATTTAAAACGCAGGAGCCATACAAAAACTTGCGGAAAACGAGGACGTACGGTAAGTTAATACTTCACCGCCTCGAGGAACCGCCAGCCACGATTCGCTGAAGGCCTAGATGCCTAACAATTACCAGAGAGATTAACCATTACTTGAATAATTTAGTTGTGAGGCCCAGTCTATAAAACAAATTACTGGGCCTATTCGTTACCGTGTTTTGTGCTCGAGAGATTTTTTTTCTTAAAGTTGAAAGAATCCATCTATTAAACCTACAAAGATGTGAAGCAACCGTGGTTTAATGGTCAAGTGGTTAAAGTTTTACACCGGTAGGTATTGGGTTCGAATCCCCGAAAGCGCAGTTTTACAAGATTAATGAAGACAAACTTATAAGAAAGTTTTCAGGAGCAGGTGGAGCCGTTGATCGTGACCGTTGATGGATTCTCGTAGAACGGAGTTAGTATTATCTGTAAAATTGTCCTTGTAATAGTTCTCATAAAAAAAAAAACATACAAAGATAAAAGTTGCTGGAAAAACAACAAACTCTCATCAAAAAATATTTGCTGGTAAAACTGCAAACTATGAAATTTTGGCTAGTATGGTTTGTACTACTAAATTTATTGTGTTACCACCTAAATTTCAATTTGGCGGTGTGCTAATTATTAACAGAAGAAACAAATCAAACATATGGTGATAAGTGATAACCCTTGTTCTGAATTCCACGAGAGGTAAGTGGTTCGAGCGGTCGGTTTAGGTCTAGCCAGTTAACAAAAAATCAAAAATTAATTGAAATTTAATTTTGAGTGTTTCTTTTTGGATACTAATAAATTATTTGTGTTCTGATAGAACTTGAAAAATCATATCTTGAGTTCAGTTTTCTATCCACAAAAATACATATTTCTGAAAATCCATAAAATACACATATTCAAATATGATAACTCAAAAAAACCCCTAAAACCCTTTGACAAAAAAAAAAACATGAAGTTTTTAGGTACACATATACTCTAAATTTACTGATGTTTCAATTATGCTTATAAGTTATAACTACTAATTTTTTATTTATTTTAAATTAAATATATGTAAAATATAATTAATTTTTCATGTTTATAATAAATTTTGGCGGGGAACAAAATCTTGCATTTTTGGTAGGAAACCAAAATTTTATGTTTTTTGCGAGAAAACATTATCTTATATTTTTAGCGGGAAAAGTGAATTTTATATTTTTGGCGAGAAAACAGAATCTAACGTTTTTAGTGAGCAAACAAAATCTTACGATTTTGGCGAGAAAACGGAGTCTTACTCTTTTGGGCGAAAAACAAAAAAATGTAAGTTTTTAGCGGAAAAAATAGAATTTATGTTTTAGCGGAAAATCAAATTTATATTTTTGGTAGGAAAATAAATCTTTACATTTTTGGCAAAACAACAAAAAAGTCTTACCTTTTTGGCACAAAAGTTTTGTGAAAATTGAGTTTTACGTTTTTGGCATGAAAATGAAATTTTACGTTCTCTTGGGGGGAAACATAATTTACATTATTGGCGAAAAATAAAATATTTCATTTTTTGTAGAGAAAACGATATCTTAGGTTTTTGACAAAAAAAAAGAGAATATTACATACGTTTTTGGAGAAACATAATCTTTTTTTTTGCAGGAGAAAGTATCTTATGTTTTTACAGAAAAACAAAATCTTATATTTTTGACGAAAAACATAATCTTAATTTTTCGTGTTTTACATTTTTGGCATGAAATTAGAATTTTACATTTTGACAGGAAAATATAATTTTACTATTTCAAGAAGTAGTTGGAATTTTTTTTTGATAGAAAAACAAAATTTTGTGTATTTTGTGAGAAAATAAGATTTTATATTTTTGTCGAGAAAATAAATTTTACATTTTTGATAGAAACAAAATCTTCAATTAATTTATCTAATATTATTTTAAAATTAAAGTAGTCAAACATTATTATATGATTATTGATGTAATTAAAAATACTACGGATACCAAAAACCTAATATGGTAAATTCAATTTGAACCCATAAATAAAAAAATACTCCATTTTAAACTCATTTTCACTATTTAAATGGTAGAGTTTTGAACTTTTTTTTTTTCAAAATTTTGGATATTGTTGGATAATTACTTATATTTAACATACATAGTTGAAACTCGAAAGGTAGGTATAATGGTCTTTTGTTCATATATTTGTATTAAACATTCATTTTTTAGAATTCTACACTTTTTAAAAGATATATATATATATATATATATAATGTACTAATTTAAAGATTCACAAAATCATCAAAAGTTCATCCTAGAAATAATATCCTCCCAGGCACGAATACCGAAATAGCCACCTCCCTTTTCAGCTGACGTCTTCTTCCAGGCCGGCGTTCCTTGTCGTCGTCGGGGAGGCTCCTTTAGTTGTCGTTCTCCTTAGTTGACTCATCTCCAGCTGCCATCTCCGACGGTTGCTCCGACCTCATCTTCGTCCGCCGCTTCCTCTGCTCTGTATTACGTTTTGCTCATCGTCTGCCGCCGTCAAATCTGTAAAGCCCAAACCGGCCACTAAGATGGGTGAGGTTCACCAACACCCTAGCATCAAACTAAGTATAAAATTTTCCATGTAAGAATTCTGTTCTCTTAAGCTAACAATAGTAAGACATATTAGATAAGGTAAACTGGATATTTTATTAATCAACCAAAGGTACTGATACAATGTAGTTCAAAGTCATTATGCTACAAAGAGCATTCAGTCCTATCAATCCAGTTCTAACACACACACACACGTCCGTCTAGGTCCTTGTTCCGCGCGCCTAAGCCCGATCAACCTCAGGTCCTGTATGATAAAACGCATAAAAAGGTTAACATACTTAGAATATCATTTCCAACAACCTAATGCATCCATGAATATCTATACGTTCGCCCACTTAATCGCTATGTCTTAAATTCCACTAAGACCGTTAAACGCTTAAAGATGAGAATAGACCACGCCCTTGACCGGACCATGATCCGCGACTCACGTCCGTGCACCCAACGATTGTCATGAGCACTATCCGAGATCGCTAACCGACCCTACCACGATCGTACGTTCGCACCCGTTCAGGTCATGAATACCAACTGCATCATGATCCGCGAATGGTCGCGTCCGTTCGTAGACAACCGTCCCGATGGTTTGACTGTGGCGATTTGGCTTGCGGAATTGGCGACTGTCCTAGTCGACCATGCGACCCCACTGGCCCATAATCCGACTTCCACACGTGACCCAATTCCCAAGCGCATCCGCTCTTAGTCTCGGACGCACACGATCATTGACCCAACCGACCAACATCCTATGCGCCTGATCAGGAAGGATTTTCTTAACCGTGGATACAACTTAGCGTGAATCTTCCTAAGTATAAACCGCATATAAGGAGGGGAAGAGAGAGAGAGAGAGAGAGAGAGAGAGAGAGAGAGAGAGAGAGAGAGAGAGAGAGAGAGAGAGAGAGATCGGCTGGTCGGACTTAGTTGTGTCGACCGCACGGCCAAGCCGTGGTCGACGATCCGCCGAACGCGACCCGATCACGCACCTTAGGCATGGTGGTCGTCTTGCCTGGTTCTCTAGAGGCGGAAGGATCCATTATGATACTTTTATGCTCTTGAACCGAACGCTAACAACACTATGTTGTATCCTTAAACCGCCGGCCAACTTTTGACGATTTCCGGCCAATATCCTTTCCGATCTTCTTGCCTTCAAGCCTTATTAATCTCCAATTTCTCTTTGAGTTTTATGTGTGTAAAAGAGTGCCCAAAAGCGTGTGCAAGAGAGGCCTGGTTTGCTGGTATTTATAGGCCAAGGAAATCCCAAAAACCGCCCATCACCAAGGGGTGTGAAAGCCTTAGCGAATGGGCGCCTTCTCACTCGCAACCCTTGGGCCATAACCGCCTGGTCAGCTAGTTTCACTAGCTGCCCATCCCACCAGCTAACCTGAACACTCAACACTCACCTCATTTGATTTGAGCTAAGTGTTAGCTGACCCAGCTGACCTAGCTGACTGTTCAACTCAAACCAGCTGAACACTTTCGTTCCAGCTCCTTTCCTACTCGGCCAAGCTCTTTCCAACTGATCTTAGCCGCTTCCCGGCAATGGAACACTTCCCATTGATCTCCCTTGACCGTCTGTTCATGTTTCGGTCCCATGGTTTGTCCTGCCGATCCTATCGAGGATCGGAGATGCTACAAGTCTCCCCCCCTGAAAGGAATTCGTCCCCGAATCCGCATCAAGGTGATCCATCTCTGCAAGCCGTTCTGGGTAATCGGCTTGCATCCTATTCACGGTCTCCCAAGTGACTTCCTCGATCCCATTGCAAGTCCATAGTACTTTTACCATCGGTATTGACTTTTTCCTCATTGCTTTTTCCGCCCTGTCAATAATCCGTACTGGTCTTGCTTCCATAGTCAAATTCTCCTTGAGATCGCTTAGAACTTCTGGTACAATGACGTCTCAATCAGTGATGCACTTCCGCAGTTGCGATACATAGAACACATTATGAAATGCTTCCATTTCGGTTGGCAAGTCAAGTTTGTATGCGACAAGTCCAACCCGCTCCACAACTCGGAACGGCCCCAAATACCTTGGGTCTAGTTTCCCACGCTTGGAGACTCTAACTCTACCCTTGAATGTAATCATCTTAAGGTATACCAAGTCGTCAACTGCAAACTCAATGTCCTTTCGGCGTTTGTCTGCATAACTCTTATGTCTGTCATCGGCTTCCTTCATCTATGTCTTAAGAAGCCGTATCCGTTATGTGGTCTCTTCCACAATATCTGGCCCAATCAAACTGGATTCCCCCACTTTTTTTCAACACAAAGGAGTTCGACATGGTCGCCCATACAACACCTCGTATGGTGACATTGCGATGCTAGCGTGGAAGCTGTTATTGTATGCAAACTCAGCCAATGGAAACTACTTTTCCCAGAAATCGCCCCAATCCAAGAAACTTGCCCGTAACATGTATTCCAAGGTTCGTATAGTCCGTTCCGGCTGTCCAACTGTTTGTGGATGATAAGCCATACTCATATGCACCTTAGTGCATAAAGCTTTTTGGAACGCCCTCCAAAAGTAGGATGTAAAACGTGCATCTCGGTCTGAGACAATACTTGTTGGAACCCCATGCAACTGAACGATCTCATCAATATACTTCCCAACAATCTGAGCGACTCCATCTGTCTTCTTGATAGCCAGGAAGTGCGCGGACTTTGTCAGTCGCTCTACCACAACCCAAACTGTATCCTTCCTTGTCATGGTCGTTGGTAATCCCGTGACAAAGTCCATCGTAATGTGATCCCATTTCCACTCAGGAATTGGTAGATTTTGTATAAGGCCGCCCGGGGCTTGGTGTTCTGATATATCATGGTTTTTAGGTGTTTTGAGACATTATATATATACATAATCGAGTCTTTTATAGAGTCTTTCGAGTTCTTTCAGGTACTCTACAGGTTTTACCACGTTTGGAGCTAACTTGGACATTATGGCGCATTCTGGAGCTTTATAGAGCATCCATGCGATTGCAGAAAAGTTGATACGATCATCTGAAGTTGTTGTCGATCGACACCACTCTGGTGTCGGTCGACACGGATCGCGAGCAGAAGGTTTTGGCCGATTAATGAAGACTTTAAAGAATCTGCAAATTAGCCCAAACGTTTCTCATAATTACAAGAAATTCCAAATCGTGTTTTAGACTATTAATTAGGTTTTTCAGCCATTGTGGAGGCTAAGTTTTATTCTTAAGATTATTCTATTAGATTAGGAGATTTGGGGGATGGTCTTGTACTCGAGAGAGACTTGATTTCGAACCCCTGTTCTTACTCTTTTGGTTTTATATATGATGTCTATTTAGACTATGTCTTTTGTGATGATTGATATGTATGATTAGATCTCTTGTTTGGTTAGGGAATTCTCATTAGGATTTGAAGGAATTCTAGAATAACCGATTAATTTGGATTCATCATCTAGTTCTTCATCTGAATCGTTCTTAACGCTTAATCTGAATTGGCCATTTTGATTACTGATATTAGGTTGATGATCACAACGAGAGTTGGTTAATTAGCTAGAAAGGATTTAGGTGAGCAATTTGTCTATTCGCAAAGGGATTTGCTCTAGAAGAATTGTGAACGAACGAACTTGGAATTAATGCATGTTTAGAACTCTAGGATTCGCAACGAGAGTTGGCTTGCTAGGTTGTTAGACATAGATAATTATCGCAGCGAGAGCTGGATAGTTTTACTTCTGTGATTCTAGGTCAAGAACACTAATAGATTGAATCTGATTGTTTGTTATCTTATTTCCTGATTTCCTGAGAATTTCATGAAACCTGACTCCTTCGTTAATTGCTTACATTCACCTCACTTCACTCGTTACTTGCTCCTTGTTTACTGCTTTACAATCTGTTTCGCTTAGCTTAGTTCGACTACTCATAATCTATCGTGTAAAATCTAGAGTCTTTGTGGATACGATACCCTAAATACTACAATAGCATAACTGTGCACTTACAGTTGAATAGGGATTAAATCTTGCTCTATCAAGTTTTTGGCGCCGTTGTCGGGGACTCATTTGAGTTCGCCGATAGATTCAGTATTAGAATTTAGACTAAGTTTTCTTTTAACTTTCTTGTTTACTCACGTTCTTGTTCTTTGGTATCGTAGGAACCGCTTAGTGTCGACCAACACACATTGGAATCGATCGACACCAGGCGCGACCAGAGGTACCAAGCGCTTGAACACTTAGCAGGTTTCTCTCTATGGAACCTATGATTCTAATTCGCGGTGAGGACGACACTTTACGAGACCAAGAGGGTCATATATGCAAGACGAAGGGTCAGAAACTGGATGGGGAAGGAAATCCCATCGTGTCAGATGTTTTCGTGGGCGCGGAACATGCACAACTGGAAGCTGGTCACAAGAAGACACTTGCTGACTATAACATACCAGATCAGTTCTATGCTAATCGGTCTGCTTTTCGACCACCTCCATTTACTAGAGCTGAATTTGAGCTGAAGCACGAGTACTACGCTTTGGCTGGGCAGCATCAGTTTCATAGTCTCTCTAGCGAGCATCTTATGGATCACATAGATACCTTTGAGGAATTGGCTAGCAGTATTAAGGCTGAAGGAGTCTCATATGATTATCATTTCTGCAAGCTCTTCCCATTCTCACTCAATGGAGAAGCAGCCCAATGGTTGAAACAGCTACCACCAGGATCTTTGACTACTTGGGATGCTGTCAAGAAAGGGTTCCTTAGACATTTTTACGATGATGCTAGATCCGATCAGTTTAGACAAGACCTCTTGACATTCGAGCAGGGACCTACAGAGGCTTTGAAAGCAGCTTGGGCGCGCTTTAAGATTTACCATAGGGATTGTCTACATCATGGATTCTCTGAGGTTCAGCTGTTGAGCATATTTTCAGAGGTGTAGACTTGTGATATCAGATGGCTATGGACGCAGCAAGCAATGGGAACTTCTATACCAAGACTCCAGAAGAAGCTAAAGAGCTTATTGAGAACTTGATATCTAGCAATAGTGTCAAGAATGCTGATAAGGAGAGGCAGAAATCTGGTGGCAAAGATGATAGCTTGCATATGGCTGAGATGAAGGACAAGATTGATTCTGTCTATAGCATCCTACTTAGGAAGAGGCAAATCCGATCTAATGAAGAAGCTGAAGAGTTTGCAGAGGTGAATTATATAGCTGGAGCTGATTATCATGGACATACATATAGAGATCAGCAGAGACAAGCTTCTAGTTATGCTCCAAGGTCGAGAGATTATGGCTATTCATCTCACCAAGCTCCTCCAACTAATGAGCAGACAAAGGTTGAATCCATGCTTGAGCAGTTGCATCTTGGACAGGAAAAGATGACAGGAGATCTGAATGGGAAGATAGACTCTATGTATCAAGATCTAAGTGGGAAGTTGGAAATTTTGACGAGGAGAGTTGATAATCTTGATACTAGGATGACGCAAGCAGATGCTGGTATTAAAGGAAAGATGACCCAATCTCAGAAGGAATATGTTGGAGCGGTTTTGGTAGAGGACGAAGCTGAGCAGAAATATGATATAAAAGCTTTAGAGCTGCAAAATTCGAGTGTTTCTCGAGATGAAGACTTTGTGTCGATCAACACACATCCGTGTCGGTCGACACCAGTTTCGAATTTTCATGACGAACCAAAATCGACCCACCTCGACATCAAGGTCGACTCGAATCGAGTCAATTTCGATCGACACCACTTCAGTGTCGATCGACACCATGGGCGAGAGCGACCAGTCTGCATAGAGAAACTGAATGTGGCTGAAGACAGAGTCTACAAACCGAAAATTTCTTTTCCTAGGAAGTCCAAGCAAGAGATTCAGTTGGAAAAGTACAAGAAGATAATGAGAGATAAGCTAACTAAAGTCCCATTGGTTGATGCTAATAAGACCATTCCTCTGGTGACGAGATGTGTTGCAGATATTCTTTCTAGTAACATGACTGAAGAAGAAGGTGTCTTGATGGTCTCTGAAGTGTGCGATGCCGTTATTCATGGTAGGATTCCTGAGAAACTGAAGGATCCAAGGAGTTTTGTGTTGGATTGCTATATCTATAGAGATAGGTTTAAGAAGTCATTCTGTGATCTTGGCTCAAGTGTGAATCTCATGCCATACTCTGTGGCTGTGAGATTAGGACTGTTGAACTTTCATCCCACTAGGATTTCTCTTGTCCTAACTGATCGATCAAAGAGATATCCAGAGGGAGTTCTTGAGAACACCCCTCTCAGAGTTGGAAATTACTTGATTCCAACGGAATTTGTGGTGCTGAAGTATGCGATTGAGCCTGATGATCCTCTACTACTCGGCATATCCTTTTTAGCCACTGCTGGAGCTGTGATTGATGTGCGACATGGTCTGATTGATTTCCACCTGGGAGATAAGCCTTTGCAATTCAAGATGGATAGGTTGCAGAGATCCACCATCAATGGACAGAGCTTCAGTGTTGAGATGTACCTAGAGACTGAGATTGGAGAAGAGAAGATGGCGGTTCATGTTGATCCTGCTCTAACATCTTCAAAGCATGTACATACTTTTAAGCAGAAAGATCCAAACATCACACCTAAGCCACATCTGATCAAGCCAAGGTATGCATTCTCTGACCTTAAGTATGCTAACTCTGATGCTGATTTTGCAGGGAATAGTGTCAGGAAACGGAATGTTCCGCCTGATCTTGCTGTCATTCCCAAGTTCCTCGGTCATTCTCACGCACACAACGCATATATGCCACCATGGATGAGGAGAATTTCGCAAAGGCATGCTATGTCTTTGGCGAAACCACCTGACATCTGACCATGTGCCACAGTCTAGCTAATGACTAAAAACAAGTGCTTACTGGGAGGAAACCCACTGTTGGGTCAGTTTTTCTTTTCTTTTTGGTTTTAGGATTTTGTTACTTTGATTTTTCTGGTTTTTGGTGCTTCAGAACGTGATGAACAGGATTGCAGACAGCAGTGTCGATCGACACCGATCTGTGTCACTCGACACCAAACTCGAATACACGGACCATAATCGAGGACGCTCGATTCGGATCAGATCAAGTCGACTAAAACCTTGTGTCGCCCGACACTGGTTGTGTGTCGGTCGACACTGACCACGCAAGCAGGTAAGCTTTCTGATTTTCCGAGCTTTTTGTTGGTTATACTTTGTTCTCCCAAACCCAAACTGCGATAACACTGGGGACAATGTTGTTTAAGTGTGGGGGAGGTAGTTACTGACCAACGTTTGCTTTCTTTTCTTAGAGTCAGTCATGTGTTTTGAAAACTGTTTTATTGAGTCAAAATTGGTATGAAACTATGATTTTTCGAGGAATGTTTCGCTGGAATAGGAACTAAGGGACCATTGGACAGACTTGCAGGAGCCCTATGACTGTTAGAAAACCACACACGGATCAACCTACCAAGGACACCCATATCTAACCAGGTATTCAGAGGATCCATCACTAGCCTCATCTCTAATCTTGACTCTAATTTCTCACTTAGGGGCTTGGTATCTCTCGATCGGATTCCTCTGATGTGATTGACATAGCCTATGATCCTGTCTAACGTATGGTTCCTTTCTTTTTCCCTCCCTTGAAAGTTAAAAAAAAAGAGAGAAAAACTGAGGATAAGCTAGTAGCTTCGAAGTGGTCACGGGAGTGGTAGAGACCTCTACTACCTCATGTGTTTCCATGGAAAGATCCAAAGTTAAACCCCAAGTGAAAAGGGAAGAGCACTGATAGAAAAAATAAAATGATACCCAGTGGGGAAAAATCAGTGTTAAGGGAGAAAGGAAAAAGAAAGGAACCAGAAACCGACAGTTTTGTGGTCACGAACTAAATGAGTTAGATCCATGTGTCCTCTGATCGATACTCCCTCTGTGAGACCGCACCTAATTGTATACAGAGGTTAGTATGGTGAACTTGAATGTCCTAATCTGATTTTGGAGTTTACTTGGAACAGTTTCTAAGTGTGGGGGAAGTACATTGTGGTCTTGAGCTCTGTAGGAAAGTTTTCAGTGGCTTGCTAAGTGAATGTGAATGCGAAATTTCCTAGGACGAAATGAGTTTCTGTGTTTTCAAACCTCTTTCTTATGCTTCGGTTCTTTCCTTGTTGAGGGCAAGCAAGAGCTAAGTGTGGGGGGAGTTGATATATCATGGTTGTTAGGTGTTTTAGGCCATGATATATGTACACAGTGTTCTAAAAATTGGTCTAGGCGGCCGCCTAGGCGGGGCCTAGGCGCTAGGCGGTCGACCGTCTTTCCTCCTAGGCGTTCGAGGCGTTTAGTTATTAAGCAGATTTAAACGAGGCGGGTCTAGGCGGTCCTAGGCGGCTACACACAATCTTTAACCAATTATCATTTGATTTTTAATTTTCATGTTTGTTTCGGTATAATTTTAAAAATTTATTACATATAACTAAATTTATAAGTTCTTACTTCATAAGTTAATGGTTATCAATAAAAAAATATTGTAAATTTAACAGATTTGATAGTAAATGTTGTGTGCTGATAAATTTAGCTAATATTCTTTTTGTTATTTCGATGTACTTTGAGTTTTAATCTATTTTTTAGACTAAGAAAAGAATATGTGAATTATATGACATATATTATATAATATATCTAATATATATCGTTTTCTTTTATAAATACATATAACGCCTAGGCGCCGACTAGGCCCCGACTAGGCGTTCTAGGCGCTAGGCGGTGAGTCACCGCCCGACTAGCGCCTAGCGCTTTCTTGAACACTGTATGTACATAATCGAGTCTTTTATAGAGTCTTTCGAGTCCTTTCCGGTACTCTACATGTTTTACCACGTTGGGAGCTAACTTGGACATTATTGCGCATTCTGGAGCTTTATAGAGCATCCATGCGATTGCAGAAAAGTTGATACGATCATCTGAAACCTATTAATGAAGACTTTAAAGAATCTGCAAATTAGCCCAGAAGTTTTTTATAATTACAAGAAAGTCCAAATCGTGTTTTAGACTATTAATTAGGTTTTTTCAGCCATTGTGGAGGTTAAGTTTTATTCTGAAGATTATTCTATTAGATTAGGAGATTTGGGGGATGGTCTTGTACTTGAGAGAGACTTGATTTCGAACCCCTGTTCTTACTCATTAGGGATTTGAAGGAATGCTAGAATAACTGATTAATTTGGATTCATCAACTAGTTCTTCATCTGAATCGTTCTTAACACTTAATCTGAATTGGCCATTTAGATTACTGATATTAGGTTGATTATCACAACGAGAGTTGGTTAATTAGCTAGAAAGGATTTAGGTGCGCAATTTGTCTATTCGCAAAGAGATTTGGTCTAGAGGAATTGTGAACGAACGAACTTGGAATTAATACATGTTTAGAACTCTAGGATTCGCAACGAGAGTTGGCTTGCTAGGTTGTTAGACATAGATAATTATCGCAGTGAGAGCTGGATAGTTTTACTTCTGTGATTCTAGTTCAAGAACACTAATAGATTGAATATGATTGTTTGTTATCTGATTTCCTGATTTCCTCAGAATTTCCTGAAACCTGACGCCTTCGTTAATTGCTTACATTCACCTCACTTCACTCGTTACTTGCTCCTTGTTTACTGCTTTACAATCTGTTTCGCTTAGCTTAGTTCGACTACTCATAATCTATTGTGTGAAATCTTGAGTCCTTGTGGATACGATACCATGAATACTACAATAGCATAATTGTGCACTTGCAGTAGAATAGGGATTAAATCTTGCTCTATCATGTTCCGCCTTGACCAAATGGAAAGTGGGACACTTTGCTACCCAAGCTGCTATGTCCCGTTTCATCCCGACCCAATGGTAGTACCTCTTGAGATCGGGGTACATCTCGGTCTGGCCAAGATGAATCGCGAACCGAGATTGATGAGCTTCTCTTAGAATCTCCTCCTTCAACTCCTTGACGTCTGGTGCACAAATCCGTCCATTAACCACTATCGTCCCATTGTTGGAAAACTTGTATTCGGTTTTGTTGTGGTTAGCAGACTTGTTCAGCTCCTCATCTTACCCCTGAGCTAACCGAACTATGGTCAAGAGGTATGTCTGATCTGCGGCCCCTAATCCCAATGGTTCCTCGTTCACGGTCAAGACATTGAGGTGTAATGCCCTGATCATGCCAACCAATGTCTCAGCGTCCTTCTCTACAGCGACTTCAGTCCTCTTCCGGCTCAATGCATCGGCCACTAGATTGGCTTTCCCAGGATGATAGGAAATGTCCAAATCGTAGTCGGCCACGAACTCCATCTACCTTCTTGCCTCAAATTCAGATCTGGTCGAGTGAAGATGTACTTCATGCTCTTGTGGTCGATAAGTATTTGCACCTTAGCTCTGTAGAGGTAAGATCGCTAGATCTTTAAGGCAAATACTACCGCGGCCATCTCCAAATCATGAGTCGGTAATTGCCCTCAAGCTTCTTCAATTGTCTTGAAGCATAGGCGATGACCTTTCCATGTTGCATTAACACACAACCAAGACCGGTAATTGATGCATCTGTGTAAACCATATAGGGTACCACGTTCTATGGCATGGCTAGGACCGGTGCTTTGGTAAGCATGTCCTTCAGCTCTGAGAAGCTCTTCTCAGCCTTGTCCGTCCACTCGAACTTAACATCCTTCCTGGTCAGTTTTGTCTTGGCATGTGCCTTGCTTGCAAAGCCCTTGACAAACCCCCTGTAGTAGCCTGCTAAGCCAAGGAAACTTCAAACCTCGGTTGCATTCCTCGGCCTTGGCCACTCCTTAATCGCTTTGATCTTCTCCGGATCAACTAATACTCCTCTATCTGACACAATGTGTCCTTGGAACCCGATGCTCCTTTGCGAGAAACTGCACTTGCTTAGTTTGGAAAAGAGATTTTGTTCCCTCAGCCGTCCCAACACCTTTCTGAGATGCTTCTGATGCATTTCCCGGTCTTTTGAATAAATGAGTATGTAATCAATGAAGATGATCAAGAACTCATCTAGCCAATCACGGAAGATGCTATTCATTATATTCATGAATGCAGCTGGGGCATTCGTCAATCCAAATGGCATCACTACAAACTCGTAGTGACCATAGCGTGTGCGGAACGCTTTCTTCCGTACATCCTTCGGTGCAATCGAAATCTGATGGCATCCCGATGCCAAGTCGATCTTAGAGAATACCGTAGCTCCCTTAAGCTGATCCAACAGCTCGTCTATCCAGGGTAAAGGGTACTTATTCTTCACTGTAACCTTGTTGATTCCCCGATAGTCAATGCACAACCGGAAACTCCCGTCCTTCTTCGTGACAAAAAGAAATGGCACTTCCCAAGGAGAGCTACTCGGCCGGATGAAACCTTTCTCTAACAGTTCCTCCAACTGTTTCTTGAGTTCGGACATCTCGGCCGGAGCCATCTTGTATGGTGCCTTAGAGAGTGGAGCTGTCCCGGGCTCGAGCTTGATTGTAAACGGATCGGACCTATCGGGCGGTAAGCCGGTCAAAGCCGCGAACATGTCCCCAAACTCCCTCACGACCGGAATCTCTCCAATCTCCGTACTACTCCCGACCTACGTGGTGGAGATCGTTGCCAAGTAAGCCTCACAACCCTTTTCCAGCATCTTTCCTGCTTGGATTTATGAGACTACCAAACTTCCCGTCGTCGGGCTGACTCTTTGGAACTGGATCCGTCCCTCCGGTCTTTCAAACCATACTCGTCCCCGGTGGCATTCAAGCGTAGCCTGATACCGACCGAGCCAGTCCATGCCCAAGATCACTTCATGATGCTTGAGCTGGACCACGTATAAGTTGACTGGCATACTCACGCCCCCAATGGAGACATGTACGTCACAGAACAATCCTAACGTAGGCATTGCCTGTCCACCGGCCGCGTCCACTCCGAAGCCGAGTGTGGCTTCAGATTCAAAAAGCGTGTGTGTTTCCACTCCGCCAAAGGTTACGGTCCCTACATTCACCCAGAATGTTAAGTACCTAACCTCCAATTCCCCCGAGCAATGCATTGGAGAAAAATGCACCCCTTTCCCCAATACGACGCTAAGCAGGAATAGCCACCCTTTAACCCAATAATATGCTATGCAGGAAAAGGCCACCCCAATTTCCCCATGCGATGCATTCCTGAAAAATAAAATAAAATAAATAATAGTATAGGGTTAGTGAATGTACCAGTGATCGCATTGAAGTCGTTGGCTTCCCCAAACTCCTTCACTAGCTGAGGTACCCCCGGCATGGCCCTTAGCCTGAGCCGTATTACCACCCTCGTGGTTTACCCTCGAATGACCTTACGTTCCACTTTGCAGCTTTGGGCAATCCTTCTTGAAATGCCCATGCATTCCACAGTAGAAGCAGGTTCTAGGGTTATCACTTGCCATCTTACCCTTGTCCTGCGGACAGCCTTGGACCTCATGGTCCGTACTTCCGCACCTTTCACACTTGGTGCGACCACTGGAAGGCTGGCGACCATCGACCTGGTCCCACTTTCTCTTTAGGTCCCTCTCGGATCGACCCATCACCTTCCCTTGTGACAGAGCCTTTGACCGGTTCTCCACGGCTAAATTGGTCTCCACGGTAGCAGCTCGTTCGACCAGCTCGGACACTGGGTCGAAGGTGCAAACCGAACAGTGAATACGAAGCTCCACCCGGAATACACGGAGGAAACGTCGCACACGTGTCGGCTCGTCCTCCAGCTCACGTCCCACATAACGCCTGAGTCGGTCAAACTCTGCCTCATACTCCCGTACCGCTCGACGACCTTGAGTCAAGTTCAGATACTGACCCTTAAGTACGTCCCAAGCCTCGGCCGAAAATTATTTCCGGTTGAACTCAGACTCAAAATCATCAAATGATACGATGCTTCCCCTGGTGCGCCTGTTAAAGTGGATTTGAAGTTCTGGTCAAACGACTCCTCCACTCATCTGCCTCAATTGGATCTGTGCTTCCACTGAAGTGCTTAGTGCCGAGCTTAGTTATGTGACCTAGTATGCTTAAGTATCCACTTTCCGGGCTGTCATGACCGGAGGTGGATCTATCTCAAACACCTCATCATGATCGTCCACCGGACTGTTGTTCCCGGTTATGGAAACGCAGGTTCTGGTCTGATCACTAGATGGCCTTTTCACTGGTGGAGTGTTATGAGCCAGAACGTTCAGCTGGTCCATCAGCGCTTTCATCATGTTCCACATCTCACCGTCGATCGGAACACCGGTCGGTTGAACCTCCACGTCCATTCCATCATTACCCACATCCCTGGCCCCATCATGGGCTGTATCTGAGGTCTCGCCCACGTCCTCGACTTCCACTCGGTCATGGACGTTCGGGTCTTCCACCCCTGTCCTGACTTGTGTAGGTGGAATAGTAGGGTGTGTCACGGTCTGGACAACCACAAGTCCGGTTTGTCCTAGTGGAATGGGGCGTGTCTGGTCCTTAGCACCTGGACCAGTACCAGCCGGCTCCTTTGTCTTTTCTACTTCTTCCTGATTTGCTTTTCCCACACTGAAGATTCAAAACAAGTTAGTCTACCCTAACGTTTAACCTTCAAGACTAAAATAATCTACCCATCTACCACGGAACGTGCGACCTTGGACGTGTGGTGTAGCCCTATCCCAGAACTGTCCTAGACTCAACTCCGCTCTGATACGAAATTGTAATGCCCAAACCCGGCCACTAAGCCGGGTGAGGTTCACCAACACCCTAACATCAAACTAAGTCTAAACTTTTCCATGTATGAATTCCGTTCTCTTAAGCTAACAATAGTAAGACATATTAGATAAGGAAAACTGGATATTTTATTAATTAACCAAAGGTACTAGTACAATGTAGTTCAAAGTCATTATGCTATAAAGAGTAGTCAGTCCTATCTATCCAGTTCTAACACATACATACTAGGGCTGGGTATAATAACTGAACCCGAAGAACCGAGCCGGAACCGCACCAAAAAAGTCGGTATCTGTTCGGGTTCAGCAAAATAACCGATTGGATCCCAAATGCAAGTTACTTTGGATATCAGGTAATAACCGAACTGAACCGATATCCAATTGGGTACCCGAATTAACCTGAGCTATACCAATATCTCTACTACATTACTAGTTCACTTCTTTTAATTTATTAAAAAAAATTAAAACTACATAAAAAATGCTAATGAGATATTCACTTATAAGTATTAGAATCTATTACTATTTAATTTATAATATAAATTAGTATTTTTTGGGGCGAGATATTTTCCGGTTTTTGGATTATTTTCGAGTTTTGGTTCAGAATTTCTGGATTATTCGGGTTTTTTTGGGTATTTCGGGTTTTACTCTGGGTTTTTTTGGATATTTTCCGGATTTTTCGAATATTTTTTCAGGTTTTTTTAAGTTACATTGAGTACTTTGGTTACAAAAGAAACGAACCCGATTGATACCCGAAAGTATTTCGGGTTTATTCGGATTTTACATTGAAGTAGAGAACCGACCTGAACCCGACATGATCCGAACCGGACCGAACCGATTTTTTTGTAAAATACCGATTGGGGCTTCTATGCATAGGACCGAAATAACCGAGAACCGAATGGGTGGAACCAAACACCGATTTGGTATCCGATTGCCCAGGGCTAATACACACGTCCGTCTAGGTCCATTTTCCGCGCGCCTAAGCCCGATCAACCTCAAGTCATGTATGATAAAACGCATAAAAAAAGTTAACATACTTAGAATATCATTTCCAACAACCTAATGCATCCATGAATATCAATACGTTCGCCCACTTAATCGTTATGTCTTAAATTCCACTAAGACCGTTGAACGCTTAAGCATGAGAATAGACCACGCCCTTGACCGGACCATGATCCGTGACTCACGCCTGTGCACCCAACGATCGTCTTGAGCATTATCTGAGATCACTAACCGACCTTACCGCGATCGTACGTTCGCACCCGTTCGGGTCATGAATGCCAACCGCATCATGATCCGCGAATGGTCGCGTCCGTTCGTAGATAACCGTCTCGATGGTTTGACTGTGGCGATTCGGCTTGTGGAATTGGAGACTGTCCTAGACGACCATGCGACCCCACCGGACCATGATCCGACTTCCACACGCGACCCAATTCCCAAGCGCATCCGCTCTTAGTCTCGGCCGCACACGATCATTGACCCAACCGGCCAACATCCTATGCGCCTGATCAGGAAGGATTTTCTTAACCGCGGATACAACTTAGCGTGAATCTTACTAAGTATAAATCACATATAAGGATAGGAAGAGAGAGAGAGAAAGAGAGAGAGAGAGAGAGAGAGAGAGAGAGAGAGAGAGATAGAGAGAGAGAGAGAGAGAGAGAGAGAGAGAGAGAGAGAGAGAGAGAGAGAGAGAGATCAGCCGGTCGGACATAGTTGCGTCGACCGCACGACCAAGCCGTGGTCGAAGATCCGCCGAACGTGACCCGATCACGCACCTTAGATGTGGTGGTCGTCTTGCCTGGTTCTCTAGAGGCGGAAGGATCCATTCTTATCCTTTTATGCTCTTGAACCGAACGCTAACAACCCTTCGTTGTATCCTTAAACCGCCGAACAACCTTTGATGATTTTCGGCCAATATCCTTTCCGATCTTCTTGCCTTCAAGCCTTCTTAATCTCCAAGTTCTCTCTGAGTTTTATTTGGGTAAAAGAGTGCCCAAACGTGTGCGCAAGAGAGGCCTGGTTCGCTGGTATTTATAGGCCGAGGCAATCCCAAAAACCGCCCATCGCCAAGGGGTGTGAAAGCCTTAGCGAATGGGTGCCTTCTCACTCGCAACTCGGGCCATAACCGTCTGGTCAGCTAGCATCCCACCAGCTAACCTGAACACTCAACACTCACCTCAGCAGAGTTGAGTTGAGTGTTTGCTGACCCAGCTGACCTAGCTGACTGCTCAGCTCAAACCAGCTGAACACTTCCTGTCCAGCTCATTTCCTACTCAGCCAAGCTCTTTCCAGCTGATCTTAGCCGCTTCCCGACCATGTAACACTTCATGTTGATCTCCCTTGACCGTCTGTTCATGTTCCGGTCCCATGGTTCGTCCCGCCGATCCTATCGAGGATCGGGGATGCTAAAAATCTGTCTGGGTCGTCTATGTGAACCTCCGTCTTGGCTTCGCAGGCGTCTCCTCCGCTTCTCCAGAATCCCGCTCGCCGTGTTGGTGAGTATGTCTGTAAGTCTCCGATCTAGTCTCTTCCGGCTCCTGTTAGCATATGGTCGGGTTTATTCTTGTGGTATGTCGGGTTTAGTTTGAGTCTTAGGTTCAGATTTGTTTCTAGGCGTGGTTGGTGTCAGATCCGGGTCATGGTTTAGGCTTTGGATGTGTTTAATCGGCTGTAGTATAAGAAAATAGGTACCTCCTCTGTTCGGATTTCGATGGTCCAAGGTTCGGGTTTGTCCTTTGTTATTGCCTCTATTTGATTCTTTCCTTGAGATTGTTGTGAGTGCTTTCTTTCCCTTTATTCCGAGTTAGTGTTCAGGTAGTTTGGCTTCGATTGATTCAAATCAGTGGTGATTTGGATTTCTTTTAGTCTTCTATCTAGGTGTTAATTGGACGTATTGGATTGCGTCGCATCCGTATCCGAAAGAGTCTTATCGTTCCTTTTAGGGGTTCTTCTTGTCGGGTTATGAAGTCTGGTTTCTTTGAGTCTGAGAGAGGGTCTCTCAGCAACTGTTCGGGAAGCTGGTGTTATCGTTGGTGGGCCGTGTGCAACATCAGTAATTCTTGCTCAAACATCTCTGCACGGTTTAAGATATGCAATTTCAATTTGACTTTGTTCGACTTTGGATTACATCGATTTTTTCTGTTTCAGTTGTATGTTTAGTTTTCAGAGATCATTTTATTCTACCGGCTTTATATCCCAGTTGTGGGCTTAGTTTCCAAAAAAAAATTCTATTTTCTACCGGCTTTAATATCCTAAAAACGCATCTTTCTTCGGTTTAATATAAATATTACTTCGGACGGAAAAAAAAATTCACAAAATATATTGATACCGAGAACTTTTCGGCTATATGATTTATTTGTATATGATCAATAGTAAAATCTTCTTAATTAACATAAGCTTGAGGGAATGATATCAACTTATATCATGAGCAATTTTATATGTTGATGAATTGTATACTTTATACTATTTCACGTTTTATATGACTTATGCTATTTTCACAACAAGGGTTAATATGAACTTATATTGCGGTGGTGGAATCAATCATTATCACATTTTATAAAGATGATTCGCAATTTCTTTTTACAATTTATTTATAATTATCAAATTTCCATGTAATTCGGCTATGTAATTCTAATGTGTTGAAAATCATTCTAAAAATCAGAAATATCACTAATCTACTTACCATAATTTAAACGTTTTACAATTATTTTCTAAAAAAATATTCAGAGAATGTGTTTGTGTTATCCAAATTATGTATTTGACTATTACGCTATTAGGGTGTTCACATACAAGTCATGTTTCCAACGTGACAAATAATAATTACAAATTTTCAACAGAAAAAAGGTATAGATAGAAACGTTACGCCATTTGGTGTTTGGATGTTTTTTAATTTTGTGTCTATCTTTTTTGGCTATTGAGATTGTTCTTTGTCGACCCGTTTGTAGTTCTATGGATATTTTTTATCCGCTAATTTTAGACTTTAGGAATTCGTGTAATTCGCCGATTTTATTTTTAATCGATGTGTATAATCTCAGTCTTCCCTATGATGAATGAAATATTTAAGTACTCCAAAATGATCCCATGATTATGACATCTAAATTTTAGCTAAACTACTTTTTCTTTCAATCCTAGTGGCCAAATTGCGTGATGCGCGTGTCGTTTGGTCATTGATAAGATTGTTAGGACATTGTTCTAATCCGCGTATTTATGATGCTGTTTGACCCTTGATTTAATCAATTAATTTTTTTTTTCCAACAATCAATTTATAAGCTGAAGATTCTAATTGTAAAAGCAAAGTAAATAAATTGTTACGTCAATGTCCTATCAATGAAATTATTAGCAGAAATACATGCTCGATTTATTGTGTGGTCAAATGTCGTCGATAGTTGCGATTTGGATCCTAGTTAGGCGTGATTGATGGCTAGTTTTGTCATAAACAAACGTAAACCTACAGTATTTTGTTATATTCAACTGTAATTCACAATATATTTTCCATCTATTGATATATACAGGGATTGAACTAGGTGAGTGATAGGGAGGGTAGGTGCCCCTGATAAATTAAAATAAATATTAACATGAGCAGGTATAAAACATGAAATTCATTGGCTTAGCTGGTCATTCCCGCCTTTTATTATTCAACCACCACCTGTTCGAAAACCACATCCTCCTCTCCTGTTTCAGTTTTTAATCAAATTCTTGATTTTTTTTTTTTTTTGATTCTTGATTTTCATAGTAAGCATCTTTTTAAATTATTTATTATTTATTTTCTTTTTATATCTTCGTGTTACTAATGTTATATTTTTATGGTAATATATCATATCTCATATCTAGATATATCATTTCTCATATGATATCCTTTCCATATTTTCTTTTATCAATATTATTATTATAAATATATGATACAATTTTTTTACATCATATTTTTGGTTTTTAAAATTTTTTCTTTTGTCTAATTATAAATAAAACTCATATATTTGTGCTTAAAAGTTTTTTAATATTTAAACACTAAGTTTATTGTAGTAGCTTAAAAGTTTATAAACAAAACTTTTTTTGGCCAAAAATAAAACTTTTTTTTTTTTTTGATTAACCTGGGGATATCCCGAGCCTATGGAAGGGCTCAGACTAATCCCCAAGGGAAGGTGTAGCCCATAAAAATAAAACTTTTTATAAGTTAGTTTATGCTTCCGGTAAAAAAAAAAAAAGTTTCTAGATCTATTACTGGATATATTTATCACTGTTTTACATGTGTAAACGCGAAGAGTATGTTAACCATATTATATGTATACGTTCCATCAAAATAAATACGTTATAGAAGTTACGTCAATTACGTACATACTTGTAAATTTAACTATAAATTGGTGGTGAGAAGTGGCTGAGGGTAAGAGGTCAGGTAGGACTAGGAGGAGATGTGGCTGTTGACGCTGCTAGTAGAAGCCGAGGGATTCAGAGAAGAAGCTCGACCTATAGAGAGAACCATGGTGTGGCCATCTCCAAGTTAAATCAAACATTATCATTGTAAGTTTGTAACCGTGAGAAGGGTTAACTAAACAGTACACTACTTAAGCGATATATACAATAATTATGATATAAGTTTTTGATAACAAAATGATATTTCTCGATATAGAATATAGTGATCAGAAATTTAAAATAACTGGGGGAAAAAATAAACTTAAAAAAAATATTAATTGAAGGTGATTAGAAGAGATGTCCATACAAACATAACTGAGACCCAAAGCTAATTAATAACGTAAGCAAAATGCAAAATGAAGACTTAAATTGCGGCGCCACCGTAATGACAAGACAAGAAGTGAGAAGAAGAGGTCGGTCAAGAGATAAGAATATCTAAGATAGTTGATTAAGAATATTAGACATTAATTGTATGATTAATTACAAAATGAAGTTTGGCATTTGTCACGGCTAACTCCTATTTACTCCACTATGGCTAAGTACGAAGTATTCATTCAAAACAAGTACCTAAGGGTATTTCTAGTTCCACAAAAGACATGTAGCATACTTGCACAAGTCACTATTTTTGGAGAACACGTAATACCTATATTAGAATGAAAAAGAAAATTACTCTAGAGTTTATTTATTAATCAGTAAATATGAAATACCTTTTAGACCTGGAAACCCAAACAATCTTTAAAGTCGATCAAATTTCTAAAATAGTCTTTCACTCTTTTATGTTGTAGAGCTTTTTGGTGAAATAACACGTTTTTTTCTTTCATTTTAAAAATCTGGATACTTTTCGGTTCTTTTACTGAACTATTCAAAAGAGAAGTTAGGGTTCATGTATTGTTCATACCAAATATCTCCCAAATCTCAGATTGGTACTCTATTCTACGGTTCACTCCCGTGATAAAAGCACTAATCTCATTTCAACCATGTCATCAGCTATGAATGAGGCAATGTTGGCGATGTCACTGGAGTAAGAAGACGAAGACGTCCCCTTTGACATGCAATATTTTGTAGATTTCTGCTCCATGGAATGGAATGCCAACAGCTTAATAGGACGTTTGCTCAACCTAGAATTTCAATCAATGACGAACCTCATTCTGGACATGCCGCGTAAATGGCAAAATACGACAAGGTGAGAGGCATCGCGTTGACCCCAGAGTGTTTCCAGTTCAAATTCAAACACGAGCACGACCTCTTGAGATTCTTGACAAGAGATTTCAAACATTCGACGAGTGGGGACTGGCCATTGAACGTTTGACAGAATCTCCTCCGGTAGACTACCTGAACTTTGTTCCAATATGGGCTCAAATCAGAAATATACTTGTTAACTACTAAATAGAAAAAGCCATCTCATCTTTAGTGGATCTAGTGGACAAAGTTATAGTTCTTACCTTAAACCCAACAAAAGCACAAAGTAAATTTTTTGGCAGAGCTCAAATACTGCTTGATGTTTCCAAACCTCTCCGCAAATCCAAGGTAATAGACCTTCCTGGTGGAGAGAAGACATTTGTTTTGTACTTCTACGAAATGTTCAAAAGAGGTATTACTACTATCAGAGACTAACTCACGATAAGCCAAGTTGCCCTTTCTTTAGTCGAGATCAACATAAATTGGCTTCCCCAGAAAACTCTGGTAACAAACCACATAAGCTTCCTCCCAAACAGAGGGTTCGACTCTCCCAAACCGGTTCTTGTAGAGTCCGACCCTCTGTTTGGTGTCCTTGATGAAAGTCAAGGCATAACTCCTCTATTTGGTAGGACGAGAACATCTACTGAAGTGCTGGAGGGTATGCTTCAATACCTACTTGGTGCAGACAGAGAAGAGTGCATCATACGTGAGGAAAGAGTTAGGAAATCGGTAAGGGAGGCTAAAAAAGACCCGACCACCCAGAAATTTGTCCTTCAATTGGAACATATCCCGATTGTCATCATGGACCTGAACAAGGTTAAAACATTAGTTGTTGGTTATGACACTGAAGACTCTTCTACTCAGTCAGATTGTCCTTGTCCTACTAGCAAAAAAACATTCATGGCAAGCGCGATTAAGGCAAGAAGTGTTTTATAGCGAAACTCACATCTCATCCAATCTTTCAATTCTCCTTCAAAGACCTCAAGTGACTCTTCTTTATACTCTCCAAATAGCTCAACGGTTTACAGGTTCAATAGCTCTTTTTTGTTGAACCTTTCGGGGCTATATAGAGGAAAGCGAGTATTCGAAAGAGGCCTAGTAAAAAAAAGTGTACCCCACATTCCAATACGGTTTCTAGTTTAGCAACATCGGTTCAGATTAAGAAAGGTTCAAAGAAACGCCTAAATGAAAAAATGAAAGTGGAGATATCATTGGAGGTTGCGTCCAAGGCTGCAAAGTTGAATGCTGCAGAGATAGTCCGAAATGAGGGACTGTCCAGCGCGCAATGAGCATCCTCAGCTAGAACTGCCAAGGATTTGGGGGTCCTCTAGGCTTGACAGTTCAAAGACTCATGAAAATGCGGCGTACATATTTCGTTGAGGTGTTCTTTCTCATGGAAACAATGCATTCTAGAAACACCATTGTAGATAGCATGGTATGGTTGAGATATGAAAGTGTACATACTGTTAATCCAATTGGTACTTGTGTTGGTCTTACCATCTTTTTAGCCTTAGACTTTAAGTTCTCAGACAAGAATTTGGTTGACTTTCATGCACAGTTTGGCTTGTCCAGGTTCTTTATCTCTTGTGTATATGGTAACCCTTCTATAAAATGGAGACAATTAGCTTGGGACGAATCAACCGTATTGGAATTATCTGAAGGGAAAGCTTGTGTATTATTGGCGATTTCAACGAGATTCTTGATAATTCTGAAAAGATAGGGGTCCTAGAAGAAGTGATGAATCCTTCCTTCCTTTCGCGGATATGTTAGCTTGTTGCAATATGTCTCAACATCCAAGTTCAGGGAATAGTTTCACTTGGGGAGGGCGTAAAGGCAAGCTATATATTCAGATAAAACTAGATCGAAGTTTTAGAAATAAATAATGGTTCAAGCTCTTTCCGGCTTCAAACCAAGCCATCCTTCCTAAGCGTGGTTCTATCATAGACCCGTCTTATTGAAGTTTATGTTGTCTCAGGATTCTTACAAAGGATTATTTCAGTTTTATAGGAGAATGCTCCATAAGCTCTGGTGAAATAAGTTGTAGTGAAAGCGTGGAATCAAGGTTTAGAAACTCATCTAGCTTATGTCTCTTCTCTCCTTAGAAACTCTATAAAAGCCTTGAGTATATTGAAAAAGGAAAACAACTTCAACGCCTCAGATAGAATCAAGCTGATTGAAGCGGACTTGGAAGTTGAACAATCTGTTGAAAATTCTTCATCATTACGGTTTATAACATCAAAGGTGCCCTTCACCAAGCTTATAGGGATGAACAAAGCTTTTGGAAGCAGAAAAGTAAGGATGAATGGATTCTCAAAGGTGATGATGGAAGCACTAAAACATTATTTGCATCAATCAAAGCTAAAAGATTGCGCATTGAGATTACTAAGCTGATAGACATCTCAATGGAAGTGTTCTATCGCCGAAGCCTCTTAAGGGAATGTGACAGTTAATTACTTTAATACTTTATTTTCCTCCTCTTCCATTACTGACTTTGCGAGTATCTTCTCTTGCTTTACTCCGCGAGTAACAGAGAGTATGAATAAGCAACTCACCAATAAGGTCACTCTGCAGGATGTCAAATTCACGTTTTTCTAAATAAAGAAATAGAGTGCCCCTGGTGCAGATGGGATGAACATGGGATGAACAGGCTTTACTTCCAACAATACTAGGAAGCGGTTGGTCCTCAGCTAACATCACAAATCATAGATTTTTTTTTGGTTCTGGCTCATTCCCATCTGAATGGAATTTCACCCAGCTTTTCTTGATCCCTAAGACCATGTACAATGGTTTTTTTTATCAACACCCATTTTACATTCCATATCACCTCTTCTCTCTTCCACATCATTTCTTCTCTCTTCCACCTAATTATTCAACACCCACTCAATTTTTATCATCTACAATGATTTTGTTTAAGAAAATTCAAACACCTTACCCCACCATTTTTATTTCATATTTTTATTTTGTTATGTTCTAGTTTTTATGATTACATATATTAATAACAATTAGCGTTTAAAAGTAAACTATAGTATTTAGTTAAATAATTGTTAAAAAATAAGAGCTAAATAATTTTTTTAACTTTTTAATTTATTTTTGTTTTATATTCTTAATTTGGGTGTTGAAAGGATTATTGTTGGGATCCATTATAGAGAAATTCTAGTTAAAAAAGATGATTTTTTTGTGTGTCCAAATCAAATGAAACAACAGTCTATTTATAGAGTTTGAAAAATGATAAATTTTGATATAAAATGTATATATATATATATATATAATTTGTTAAATAATTGAGTTTGAATATTTGAAAAAGAAAAAAAAAATAGAAATCAGAGGAGCCAATAAAAATAAGACACATGGCATACCTCTCTCCTTTCTTCACCAATTCACGGTGTTAATAATTATCAACACAAAATTAGCCACATCAGATTCCATTTTGGTTTCAACAACCATTGCAGCAGATTTTTTTTTTTTTTCAACTGTTGATAAAAGTTTATCAACAGACCATTGCACATGGTCTAAGAAGACAAACTCATGCTTGATGTCTGACTTAAGACCCATTAGCCTTTTCTCTGTAATGCATAAAGTCATCTCCAATATTTTATCTTCAAGATTCCAGCCTCTCCTGCCTAAGATTATGTCTCCTAACCAATCTTCTTTTGTGGCAGATCGTCTAATTACGGATAATATCATCTTGGCTCATGAGGCAGTTCATAGATTGAGAATAAATGCAGCTATATCTAAGGAGTTCATGGCAACTAAAATTGACATGTCCAAAGCTTTTGACAGAGTCGTGTGGAGTTATTTAAGGGAGCTTCTTTAGGCTTTGGGTTTTCATCCGACTTGGATTGTGGATCATGTTATGTGTCTCAACTGTCACCAACACGATCATGATTAACGGTCAGCCTCACGGTTTAATCTTCCCGGAAAGAGAGCTCCGCCAGGGTGACCCCATTTCTCTGTTTCTCTTTGTCCTCTGCATTGAAGGGCTCACCTTTTTAATGAAAAAATCTGAAAGCTAGGGGTTAATGAACAACATCAGCTTCTTCAAATGTCCCATTTATCCACCATTTGTTCTTTACTGATGACAGCCTCTTCCTCTTCAAGACTGACATTGATCAATGCAATATCTTCAAATTCATCATCAAGTTGTATGAAGAAGCCACATGACAAGTCATTAGCTTTGAAAAATAGTCCTTGACCTTCGGTTCTAATGTCGACTCGGACCTTAAGCTTCAAATCCAAGGCAGTCTAGACATCATCGACGAAGGAGGAGCTGATACTTACTTAGGCCTTCCATAGTGTTTTAACGGCTCAAAAGTCGACATGTTGGATTATCTCAAAGATAGGATGAAAGGTTGGATGACAGGATGGTACACAAGATTCATATCACAAACTGGCAGAGAAATAATCCTTAAATTTGTTGACATGTCTATGCCGGTTTACGTCATGTGTTGCTTCAAGCTCCCGAAAACCTTGAGTGATAACCTCACTTCAACAATGTCTTTTTTGGTGGAATGCAACAGAGGAAAAGGGCAAGATTCATTGGCTCTCATGGGAAAAATTGTGCCTTAAAAAAATCTTGTCAAACTGGGATTTAAGGATATAGCCCTCTTAAACTAATCCTTAATAGCTAAACAAGATTTGAAAATCATGCAAGATGGAGATTCACTTCTTGGGAAAATTCTAAAGAGCATATATTTTAAAGAGGGACCCTTTCTTGAAGCGTCTATTGGCTAATGACCATCCTTCGCTTAGAGGAGAATTCAACATGCTCGTGATATTTTGGTCAAAGTTCTGATAAAAGAAGTTGGCAATGGTAATTCTCTAATGGAATGATCTTATCCATGGTTAGCAATTGATACTATGCGGCCTTCATTAATGAAAAACATCATTGTGGATATTGAGTTAAAGGTCAGCAATCTCATCTTACCGATACTAGGCTAGTGGGACATCAACATCATTCTCAAGATCAAGCCGGTCCCTAACAATAATGATTTATGGGTTTGGAATCACTCTAAATCAAGAGTTTACTCAGTTAAGTCGGGATACTGGCTTGCTTACCAATCTGAAAAAGCTCCTATCATCCAGCTTGAAAATGTGTTACCTTCTTTAAACTCCATAAAAGACTGTATTTGGGATGTTCAGACCGAACGTAAGACCAAATCATTTCTCTGAAAAGTGATTAGTGGAGCGACTCCGGTTGTGGATAATATCATTACAAAAGGCATGAAGCTGGATTCAAGATTCCAAATTTGTGGATAGGAAGGCGAATCTATCAACCACATCCTTTTTACTTGTCCAATTGCGAGACAAGTTTGGGCAACAACTCTGTTTCCTCTCCCGGAAAATGGGTACGACAGTAACTCCCTTTGCCAAAACTTTTATTATGTGTTTATTATGGGAAAGAACAGATTTGTTCCCTTGAAAATAAAAAGAACTTACCCATGGACCCTTTGGATGTTATGGAAGAATCGCAACACCTTCATTTTTGAAAGCAAGAGCTTCCTAGCAACAATTACTTTAAAACTAATATATGATGAGTTTCCTCACTGGTTTCTGATCAAAAACATGGATCAATATGATTCTAACCGCAAACAAGCTCAAAAGAAAGCTCATAAAATAGGATGGACTCCACCCCCGTTTGAATGGGTAAAATACAACATAGGAACAGCCTGGAACTACGAAAACAAATGCAGTGGTGCATCGTAGGTACTAAGCGACGCTGCTGAAAATATAATTATGTATAGCCACATGTCCATACCATACCGACTTGAAGCATCTTTGACAAGCTGGTTATGGACTTTTGAAAGTATGAAAAGTTTGAAGATCAATAAAATTATTTTTGCTGGGAAGAGAAGGAATTGGTTGGTGTTATCACAAAACCATATGCTTGTCTTCCTTCAAGTAGTACTCATACAAACTATTAGGTAGTATTCAAAACTTTTTTGGAATAGAGATGTGAGGTTCAAGATTATGCAGGGAACAAAGGCTCTCGCCTCATTGCTCATACACTACAAGAAAACACCATATTTGGAATGAAACTTTACGACGAGTCTTGGTCTTCATAAATTTCCATCCTTTTTACGAAGAATTTAGGACGAAAATAAAATACGTAAATTCGTCTTACATTCGTCGTAAATTTAAAACGAAATATATTCGACGTAAAATCGATGTATTTTACGTCGAATTAGGGATCCGAGTGAATTCGTCGTAAATTCGATGTTAATTTACGATGAATTAACTTCTAAAGTATTAGTTGCAATCAATAAACGACAAATTAAAATCGAATCAACGTCTAATCTGGTAGATAGAATTTGGTATATCAAACCGTTTTTTGGAACGTATTAAAACGTTGTAAATTTGTCACTTATTCAATGTAAAGTCATTGTTAAATAATTTGTTGTAAATTCGTTGTATTATTTTGGTTGTTAATATGTTGTTATGTTCTAAATTTTTTCAATAAATATGCTTTTATAGAAACGAAGGAAACACAAATTAAACAACAAAAAACACTTCAGAGAGAAAAACATAAAAAATTGTTTTCAAATGTCTATATATGAATTACGAAGGTGGATGTATCAACATAAGGATGCCGAAGGAGTGGTGAAGAAAGAGTTTCAGAACGAGGTGAAAATCTTCATGTATCAAGCAAATCAAACATCGATAAACATGGAAAGCGGTAAGATGTTTTGCCCCTGCCGAAAATGCATGAATAGCAAGTTTATCCCTAGTAAAACGGATGGGCATCATTTATTGAATAGAGGTTTTACACCGAGTTATTTTATTTGGTATTGATACAATCAGGTTTTAAATCCCTAGATCTACTCTGCAAGTGCACAGACGTGAACTAGTAGTATATAGGGTATCGAATCCACAGAGACTCAAGACTCTTACGATAGATTATAGAACGTCGAATTAAGCTAGGCAAAACAGAGAGTAAGCAGTAAATCAAAGCAGAAAGTAAAGTAAACAGTTGTAAGTAATCAGGCAAAGCGTCAGGTCAAGGGAGTTCTCAGAAAATCAGGAACACATGCTAATCAATCAATCGGGATCTAATTAAGTACTGTTCTAGAACTAGAATCACAGAAGCATAAGAAACCAAATTTCGTTGCAGATATTATCAATGTCTAACAACCTAGCAAACCAACTTTCGTTGCGAGTTCTAGAGATCCTAAACATGCATTAATCTCAGGTTCTTTTGTTCACAATTCTCCTAAGCCAAATTTTTTTGTGAATAGTCAAATTGCTCATCTAGGTTCTTTCTAATTAATTAATCAACTGTCGTTGCAGAAATCAACCTAACATCAATAATCTAAGTGGCCAACTCATATCAAGCATTAAGAAAAATCCTAGACGGAGAACTAGAAAGTATGAATCCCTACAGATTGATTAATCTATAATTCCTTGAAATCCCTAATGAGAATCCCTAAAACTAACTGGTAAACTACTCTGACATGGCAGATGAAACAAAAGACATGATGAATAAAAAACCAAATATCATAAAAAAGAATAAGAAACAGGGGTTCGAAATCTCTTCTCTCTCGAGTACAAGACCAGCCCCAACTCTCTCAATCTCTGATAAAATAATGCCCAAGTAAAGTGTAGCATAAACAATGGCTTAAAAACTCTAATATAATGATCTAAACATGTTTGGGGCTTCTTTGTAATTATGAGAAACTTATGGGCCAAAGTTTAAATATCCAAACTCTTCACTAAACCGCCGAGATATGTCTGACTCGGTACTGTGTCGATCGATGCAACATGTGTGTCGATCGACACAAGCCTCTAGAATCGACACTCACTTCTTCTTCTCGCACAAATGCTCCGAATTGCTCCAGAATGCGCTATAATGTCCAAATCCGCTCCAAACGTACCTAGACCTGTAAACACACATAAAAGGACTCCAAAAGACTCTAAAATACTCGATAACAAAGACATACACCATGGTCAAAAGTCCTAAAAAACATGATATATCAACTCCCCCACACTTAGCTTTTGCTTGCCCTCAAGCAAACAGAAAACCAAGATCAGGAGAAGAATTTTGAAAACTTCTGAAACTCGTTCATCGCAGGAGCACCACACTCACATTCTCTTTAGTAAGCCACATGAAAATGAACCTGCAAACATCAAGACCAACATGTACTTCCCACACACTTAGCAACTATCCTGAGTAAACTCCACAATCACATCCAGAGCATTCAAATTCACCATATTGACTTCTGTAATCTAATAAGTGCGGTCTCACCTATGGAGTATCGATCAAATAACACATGGGCTCTTACTCTGTTAGCACCTGACCACCATAATGTTGTTTTTGGTTCCTTTTTCTCCTTTTCCTTCCTTAGCACTGATTTTTCTCCACTGGGTATCATTTTATTTTTTCTATCAATGCTCTTCCCTTATTGGGGGTGTACTTTGGATATGTTTTCATGGATGCACATGAGGTAATAGGGGTCTCTACCACTCCCTTGACCACTTCGAAGCTACTAGCTTATCCTCAGTCTATCTCTTTTTTACTTTCAAGGTAGGAGAGAAGGGAACCAAAATCATATAGGTTTACAAGCTGTGCCAGAACTAAGAGAAGAATCCAACTCAAAGTATACCAAGCCTATAAGTGAGAAAATTTAAGTCAAGTTAAAGTGCGAAGTCAGTAATGGATTCTCCGAATACCTGAAGTGATATGGGTGTCCTCAGTAGGCTGATCTGTGTTGGGTTTTCTAATAGTCATAGATCATCTGCAACTCATTCAATGGTCACTTAAGTTCCTGCAAGTGTGGTAATCTCCTCAAAAAGTCCTTGTTTCCTACTCAATTTGACTCAATAAAACATATTTGGACTGACTCTAAGAGAACAAAAAGCGGTGCGTCAGTAGCTACCTCCCCCACAGTTGAAACACAATGTCTCCAGTGGTGTCAAGCTTAAGCTCGGTGAGAAGAAAAATCGGAATGAAGAGAATCCGGAAAGGGCCAGAACACTTACATGTCGTCGGCCGGTGTCGATCGATGCTAAGGTATGCATCGATCGATGCTGATCGTCATCGCTCGCGGTTTTGTGAATAACCGATGTCTAAACCGCAATTAATTCAGTAAAGTGGAACCCGTATAAAACCGATGCAGGGCGATTCCGACATGTTCTCACGCTATGAACATACCAAAACACAAAAATCAAAGCACACAAAATCAAAACGAAAAAGAAAAAAGAAAAACGAACCTACTAGTGGGTTGCCTCCCACTCAGCGCTTGTTTAAAGACAGTAACTTGACTGTTGGAGGGAGAACGAACTTATGGGGGATTCAACAGAGACTTGGAGTGTCTCTGCGAATGTCTCTTCATCCAAGGTGGTGCATAAGCATTCGGAGTATGATAATTCCCAAGGAATGAGTGAAATGAACCAGGGTGAGAGCGAAGAGTGGGTGGGATACTGCATTTTCCTGCATTCACAGCTGATGGATTAGGAGATTTAAGTTTAGAAGATTCATACATGTGCTTTGGTAGATGAAAGAGATATGGAGCTTTCTGCTTAAGAGCAAATGCAAACTCTGAAGATGTTAGAGCAAGTTCAGAATGAACTGCCATCTTCTCTACTCCAATAGGGGTCTCTGGTTCCACTTCCACACAGAAGCTCTGTCCATCAATGGTGGATTTCTGCAGCTTATTCATCTTGAACTGCAAAGGCTTATTTCCCAGGTGGAGATCAATAAGACCATGTCTCACATCAATCACAGCTCCAGCAGTAGCTAAGAAAGGTCTACCAAGTAGCAAAGGGTCATCTGGCTCAACATTATACTTCAGCACTACAAATTCAGTTGGGATCAAGTAGTCTCCAACTTTGACAGAAATGTCCTCAAGAACTCCTTCTAGATACCTCTTCGATCGATCATCCAGGATAAGAGAGATCCTAGTAAGCTGGAAATCCATCAGTCCCAATCTCATAGCCACAGAATATGGCATGAGATTCACACCAGATCCTAGATCATACAGAGAGCGCTTAAAGTTGTCTTTGAAGATGGAACAGTCTAGCACAAAGACTCCTGGGTCTGGAAGCTTCTCTGAAATATGAATCAGCTTCTTTTCCATCACTTTTCTGCATTTAGATTTGTCTAGCTCATGTTTGGACCTCGTATGAGCCGTAAGATAGGTCACATGAAGCTCAAAGACTCGCTCAGGGACTGTTGCAGGTTTCTGGTCTCGTCTGCGATCAGTGTCGATCGATGCATAAGATGTGTCGATCGACACAAGGTGATTAATAGCATTTTCATCGTACGAATCAGGCATGCATCGATCGACATCGAGTGTGTGTCGATCGATGCTTGGCGCAGACAGACAGAATTCATCTAAAAAATCGGATATGATATCCTCTTCCTCCTGGGTCAGATCAACTCCATCTCCTACATTCACAGCATTGACGAAGTGCTTCTGTTCAGCTTTTCCTGATTCATTCCGTCTTTGCGCTGCTCCAGCAGTCTGCTGAACCTGAACATCCAGCTTCTTCACATGAGTGCTAATGGCATCTATCTTCCCATTTAAATCCAAGTACATGGCATCCATCTTCCCATTGAAATCCACTGTACTCTTATGTTGTCCTTCCAAGAGTTGTTCCAACAGACCCATCATCTTATCATTCTGCTCATTTTGAGGAGGAACAAGCTGATATGATGAGGAACCATAATCTCTAGAAAATGAGTTGTTCTGCTGGAAAGGTATCTGAAATACAGAATTTGGTGTGAAACCTGAAGTCTGTCCTTGCTGATTTCCATACCTCTAACCTTGACAACCAGCTTCAGCTATGTAATTAACGTCCTCAGTCTCCTGAACATCCACCTTCTTTCCAAGTAAGATGCTATAAACATAATCAATCTTGCTCCTCATCTCAGCTATATGCGAGCTATCAGCTTTGCAACCAGATTTATGCCTCTCCATATCAGCATTCTTGACACTATTGCTAGTTATCAAGTTCTCAATAAGCTCCTTAGCCTCCTCTGGAGACTTGATATTGAAGTTCCCAATACTTGCAGCATATAAAGTCATCTGATACCACAAATCAACTCCTCTGAAGAAAATGCCCAGCAGCTGAACCTCAGAGAAACCATGATGAGGGCAATCTCTCTGGTACATCCGAAATCTCACCCAAGCTGACTTCAAAGGCTATGTAGATCCATGTTTAAAGGTCAAGAGATCCTGTCTAAGCTGATCAGATCTAGTATCATCATAGAAGTGCCTCATAAACTTCTTCTTCACTGCATCCCAAGTAGTCAGAGTCCCAGGTGCAATCTGCTTCAGCCAATTAGCAGCTTCTTCTCCAAGAGAGTGAGGAAAAATCTTGCAGTGTAAGTAGTCATAGGTCACTCCATTATGCTTCATCCCAGTGACTAAAGACTCAAAATCCTCTATGTGATCTATATGATGCTCATGTGGGAGTCCATTAAAGAGGTGCTGCCCCACAAGTGTGTAATAGGAAATCTTAAGCTCAAACACATTCCGCGGGAATGCATGAGGTACAATCGCAGACCTGTTAGCATAGAATTCATCCGGTCTATTGTAATCCTCTAGTGTCCTCTTAACAGGAGGCTCTGGTTCACGTGGATTCTCCTGTCCATCTTGAGCTTCTCCATCAGGCTGAACAACATGCCTCTGAGGCTCAGGAATGACATTACCTTCGTCATCGATCCTCTGACCAAGCTCATTGCATACATGGTTCTCCGTATTCCTCAGAACACCTTCAGCATCCTGAATTAGGATTACACGATTGGGATTAGGCATCTTAACTAGCTTATGGGCTCTTTTGTTCTCTCTCTCTAGCTTTGCAAGCTCTTTAAACTCAAGATTCACTAGTTTCTTCTCCGGATTACTCCTCAAGTCGCGATCAGGCATAAATTGTCTCGTTCTTGCAAGTGTGTCGATCGATGCAGGGAGAGCATTGATCGATGCTAATCGCGAATGTGTGTCGATCGACACTCAGGACCGTGTCGATCGATGCGGTGCGATTCTAGGTGTACCTGAAACGCAAGAAAAACGAAAATTAGTAACCAAAAACAAAAACGAAAAACCTAGTCTAAATTCTAAATAAAAATCTATAGAAGACTCAAAAGAGTCCCCGGCAACGGCGCCAAAAACTTGATACGATCAGGTTTTAAATCCCTAGATCTACACTGCAAGTGCACAGACGTGAACTAGTAGTATATAGGGTATCGAATCCACAGAGACTCAAGACTCTTGCGATATATTATAGAACGTCGAATTAAGCTAGGTGAAACAGAGAGTAAGCAGTAAATCAAAGCAGAAAGTAAAGTAAACGGTTGTAAGCAATCAGGCGAAGCGTCAGGTCAAGGGAGTTCTCAGGAAATCAGGAACACAGGCTAATCAATCAACCGAGATCTAATTAAGTACTGTTCTAGAACTAGAATCACAAAAGCATAAGAAACCAACTTTCGTTGCTGATATTATCTATGTCTAACAACCTAGCAAACGAACTTTCGTTGCGAGTTCTAGAGATCCTAAACATGCATTAATCCCAGGTTCTTTCGTTCACAATTCTCCTAAGCCAAATTTCTTTGTGAATAGTCAAATTGCTCATCTAGGTTCTTTCTAGTTAATTAATCAACTATCGTTGCAGAAATTAACCTAACATCAATAATCTAAGTGGTCAACTCAGATCAAGCATTGTGAACAATCCTAGACGAAGAACTAGAAAGTATGAATCCCTACAGCTAACTGGTAAACTACTCAGACATTGCAGATGAAACAAAATAAATGATGAATAGAAAACCAAATATCATAAAAAGGAATAAGAAACAGGGGTTCGAAATCTCTTCTCTCTCGAGTACAAGACCAGCCCCAACTCTCTCAATCTCTGATAAAATAATGCGTAAGTAAAGCGTAGACTAAACAATGGCTTAAAACCCCTAATGTAAGAGCAAAAACAGCGGTGAACCCCCTTGGGGTTCTTAAGATATTTTAATATAATTATTTTTTAGACAGATGAAAAAAACAACAAAAAAACAGCCAATAACAAAAAGCCACGTCATAAGAACTCCCTATGAATTCACGCCCAAAAGTTCTTACCGAAGAACCGATCCTTAAAAAAAATATTATTTTAATCAGTTTCACCTAAGAAACTGTGTCAAGAACCCATCAAACCCCCCCCCCCCCCATTGTACATGCTCTAATGATCTAAACATCTATGGGGCTTCTATGAAATTATGAGAAATTTCTGGGCCAAAATGCAAACATCCAAACTCTTTATTAAATCGCTGAGATATGTCTGACTCGCTATTGTGTCGATCGATGCCACATGTGTGTCGATCGACACAAGCCTCCAGAATCGACACTCACTTCTTCTTCTCGCACAAATGCTCTGAATAGCTCCAGAATGCGTCATAATGTCCAAATCCGCTCCAAACGTACCTAGACCTGTAAACACATATAAAAGGACTCCAAAAGACTCTAAAAGACTCGATAAAAAAGACATATACCGTGGTCAAAAGTCCTAAAAACCATGATATATCAGGTATCAACACGGAGAAGTCCATAATATGCATAATGCGCGAAGTAGTAGTAGGAACAATTTTCAGCATAAAAATGAATTGCATGTTAATGATGATCCATTTGGATATTACGTGGAACATAGTTACCATAAGCATGATAGGATTCATGATATGATTACAAATGCATTTCATGAAACAATAAGTAATGATTAGAATGTTGTTGTTGGGGAACGCAACTTAGATGACAAACAATTTTATGATATGCAAGACGCAGGAAATCAGCCCCTCTACGATGGATGTAGAGAAGGATTGTCAAAACTATCGTTAGCATCTAGTATGATGGACATTAAAACTGATCATAACTTAGCTAAGGTTTGCATGGATGATTGGGTGGATCTTTTAAAGAGTATTTACCGGAGGCTAATTTGGCTGCTGAAAGTTATTATGAGATCCAGAGAATGCTTTCTAGCCTTCGTTTGCCTTCTGAGATGATTGATTTATGTGTTGGTAACTGCATGCTTTTTTTGGAAAGAAGATGATAAACTGCATGAGTGTCGTTGTTGTGGAAAACCAAGGTATAAGCCGCAAGAAAGTGGACGGACCAAAGTATTGTAACAAGTATGTGGTATCTTCCAATAACGGAAAGGTTTCAACATATGTTTCAGTATGAAAGAACAGATTCTTCAATGTGATAGTATCCTCACCATTCACAGACAGATGGGGGCAGTCACTCATCTTTCAGATGCAAAGACGTGGAAGCACTTTAAGACGGTACATCCCCAATTTTCTAGACAAGCTGGAAATGTATACATTGGTATTTGCACTGATGAATTTATTCTATTTGGTATGTTGGTAGAAAATACTCTTTGTGGCCGATAATATTGACACCTTACAATCTCCCCCCCCCCTCAAGTATGTGCATGCAAAGGAAATTTATTTTCTTGAGTATTTTGGTCCCAAGTCCTAAGCATTCAAAGCGGTCACTCAATGTATTTTTTTCAGCCAATGATTCATGATTTGAAGCAATTGTGGTCCACCGGTGCTCGAACGTATGATTGTTCTAGAAAAAGGAATTTTACGATGCAAGTGGTTCTTGTGTGGACAATAAGTGATTTCTCCGCATATGGCATGTTATCAGGTTGGACTACACATGGAAGATTAGCTTGTCCGTATTGCATGAACCGGACATTAGTGTTTCAATTGAAGTACGGTAGAAAAATATTTTGGTTTGACTGTCACCGCCGGTTTCTACCTATCAGCCATCCATACAAGAGAAACAAGAAATTGTTTAGGAAGAACAATGTTGTCTGTCTGCCGCCACCGATTTATCAATCCAGAGTAGATAGAGAGGACCAAATTGATCATTTTGGTGCACAATTGACAGTGAGGCACGGAGAAAATTGGCACACACTTGCTAATATGTCAGGCGGATACGGTGAGCAACATAACTGTGATAAGAAAATCATTTTATGGAAATTACCTTACTCGCACTACAATAAATTAGAGTATATATAGCACCCGAAAAACGTTATATATTACCATCATAGCGGTTTAGTAAACGCTCTATCTACGCCCGTTATAATAGATCAGACACTTTATATAACTTTTTTTCGTTATGCTACAATAGAGTTATTTACAATAGCGCTTAGTGTTTTATATTATATACAATAGCATTTTATTTTTGAAAATGCAAGGCTTGAGATCTATCAAGAGCAACAACAAAAGCATTTGAAAACATAAATAGGTCACAAAGAGAGGTGAAATTAGCACAATACCACACCACGAATAATGGCTTACCTTCTCAGGTGTCATAACCAAACGGGCCACCAATAACTCTTCGAGGCCAACTTCTTGTGATGTAGCCACATCTAATTCATTCTTAACTCCGATTGTTTTCTCATTTGGTTCAAGAGCATCGTGAATATTATATAGAATTTGTTTCCTATCTTCTGAGGATAAGGCATGTAGCAAATCACAAACATTAAGGTACATCTGTACCAAGCGAGAAAAGATTTCTGACATGATCAATATGAAAGAAACCCCTATAAGTACCTGAAGCTTTCTGGAACTTTCCCTTGTAGCAACTGCCATGTCACGAGCAGTAGAATCTGTGATCGGAGCCCATAAACGAGCATCTTGATGGAATAAGGTTCCAACATGCAGTCCTCTAAGGATTTTATCTATGCTCTCAGATGAATACCCACTAGCAACCAACCAAATATGTTTAGATTATTTCTCAGTCAATCATATATTCTGGCCAGAAATGTAAGCCATATCACAAAAAACACTTGATAAATCTGAACAAACATATCACAGTCTAATTATGCATGATAAGTGTAAAAGGGCCCACACTTGGTTATGATGACGTGGATCCCATCATTCACTGCAGCTTTCACTTTTGCAGTCATGTAACATAAGCATCTTGGCTTGTGAAAAATGCTGAATGTGGATGAAGGATTCAACACAAAATTCATGCGTGAATACGTCTTAGTGACTAGCCATGTCCAGACTGATCTCGATAAGTGAAAGATCTCTTAAGCTTCCAGAGTATACACACATGGAACCATTTGTACATACATCATACACATATACCAAAGTTTATAGATTTACATGTAAACATAGTTAACCATAATGCCTCCACTTTGATGGATACCTTCCTCTGATCGATCCGCCATCCAATTTATTCTTTAAACCATCTGTGTAACATATGTAAAACAAGAAAGCCTTATCAATCTACAAAGATCTAAATCACTATGTTTGTATATACCCTATTGGACTTACCGCTCCATTTTGCGAGTGAAAGTTGGCAACAGAGTTTAAAGCTTTTCCTCTCTTCTTCTCCTACAAGAGGTACCTATAAAAAAATCAAGACAAAACATTTGAGTTTATGCCTATATGATTCATTTTAACCATTAGTTATACAATAATAAACATACCTAGCATATAACCGCATAAGAATAGGTTCTAAAATCGGCAATATACGAGGTGAAGTAGCCCAATCATAGTTCTTTTGTGATAGAAAATTCAATAGAACTTCCATGCCGTTGCTACCAGAAGAAGAATCACTGCATTGACAACTTGATATAATAGACAAGAACATACATGAAACATTTGATAATGAAGCCTTACTTTGACAGACTCATGAGGGATTGTTCCTCTTCTAGTAGCAATACTTTCTCGCTGAAAGTAGATGAAGGTGAATTGTTTTGTGTACCACCGTGCTCATCTTCATCTGACCATAGATCTTTTTTGAATCTTTATCTGTCATAACGAAAAATGGAGATTAAATCGAAATCGATGGTCATTATTTCGTTTCTCAGACACAGAACTCAGTAAACCCTAACCTATGTTCTTCGCTGTAAGGAAATGAAATCCACGAAATTGAGAACAAATCAGAAAACCCAAACCAAAGATCGATAATCCTAGAAACCCTAGAGTTTCAGAGCGAAGGGGAGAAGAGAAAATACAAACATATTGAGAATACTAGAAACCATAGAGATTCAGAGAGAAGAGGAGAAGAAGATATCACAAAGTGGTTTGGCTAACGACCACCGGCGTTAAGACAAGAGATGGCGACGCCGATATGGTCGTCGCCCATAAGATCTTCCTTTGATGGGAAGAGAACTCCGACTGGACTTCACTGACACCGGCAAAGACGACATGGGAGCGAGATCTAATGGTCTCGTTTGGATTTTTCAGAAAAAAAAAAAAAAAAAAAAGATAAAAGAAACCGAAAGCTCTCTCGTTAACTCTCTGAAGAAGAAGAAGGTGGAGATGCATATCTAGATTGGGGGAAATTTTTTTTTATAATTGGAGAATGAGAGGGAGATTGATGTCTTCAAATCGTCTTACACTTTATTTTTATTTTTTTGGCAATGGCGGGCAACAAAAATTAAAGTTCTGCTCAACCTTATCATAGCGTTTATATGGTTTGTATGCTATTAAAGACCGGGCGTGAAAACAAAATATAAGCGCCTAATATTTATTTATGTCGGCTCTCAAATCTATAGCGTTTCATATTTGACAACGCTATCTAAAATAAGCGGTTTAGTCATCTATAGCATAAACAACCAAAACGCTATCTGCAACTGCTATCAATACTCAATTTTCTTGTAGTGTGGCAAAATCATTTGTTGAGACACAATCTGGATGTGATGCATATTGAAAAAACTTCTTCGACAACATCATGAATACAATGTTGAATGTGCCGGGAAGAACTAAAGATATTGTAAAGTCAAGGTTAGACTTGCCTGAAATCTGTTTAAGATCTGAGTTGCATATTCAAGGAATTGGGGCTGTATCAGTTCCTATATTTCAGTTGTCTTTTGAAGCTAAATTAGCATTGTTTGATTGGGTATCCGCGGATGTGTGCTTTCCATATGCGTATGTTTCTAATCTTTCTAAATGTGTTGTGGCTGGGAAAAAATTCTCAGGGATGAAGACTCATGAATTTCATGTGTTTATGCAACGACTACTCACTTTCGCACTTACCGAGCTCCTTCCAGAAAAAGTGAACGATGCAGTTGTTGGTATGTAAATTTTGAATAATTAAACAAATTATGATTTGTTGAGTTTAAACTTCTATTATAATAAGAGTTATTGTGAATGCAGGTACAAGAATTTTTTTTCTTCCAAGATTTCATTACCCACACTTTATCAGAAGATGTCATTACACAACTAAAGAAAAATGTTCCAACACTACTATGCAATTTGGAGAAAATATTTATGCCAGCCTTTTTTGATGTTATGGAACATCTCCCTATCCATATCCCACATAGATACGGATTCCTCTTACGATTTCGCAGCCACGGGCTTTGTCTCCTACTATGCCGCCTGCAGAGTACGAGCCCCAAGCACCTCTTGCTCCGAACCAGCCTCGTCTGGATGTTGATTATACGGTCGATCAGCTACTAGTACTATCAGACCACGACAATTTACCACGATTAGATCCTGACAGACCACGGAACACTTATTGAAAATAATTATTTTATTGAATATTTAAATAAAAATTAATTATTAATTATTATCATCTAATCATATGACTTTTATTTTATAGGTTTGTGATAGGTAATTGTGCTGGATGTAGTGTGTCCAACATAATTAAGGGATATTTTACAGAGCCGCACACCAATTGTAGTCAAGTTGATCAGTCAATCCGAGATACCTGGTTCAAATGCTTTGCGGTAATTTATTATTTTTTAAAAATATTTATAGAAATTTTTTTTTTTGGAAAATTACGTAACTAATTTTTTATGATTCAACAAAAATGGCATTGAGATTTGGCGAATAACAGAACCGTATTGGCTATGTTTATGAAGAAAGTTGTGAGTCGGCTCAACATCACAGTGTGCGACTGGAAGAAGAAGTGGAAGACGTTGGGAGATGATGGACGACCAGCATACCTCTGCTTCGCGGTTTGGGATGGTCCGAAGAAGTTTTGGATGCAACCATCATCCGAGCTGAAGTCCGTTAAGTGTTCCTCATCGCGGAACACTATGGGACCGGATGGGCGTCCACCAATGCCACATACTTCGAGCCATATTTCTTTTGCCGGTAGACGGATCATTATGGTAAGTAATTAATATTTAATTTTAATTTTATTAGTTTTCTAAGTTTTAAATTTCATATAATAATAATTGTTGTATTTTTTATCTTTAGGCTAATGACGGTGAGCTTCTATCGTTAAACGATGTTTACAGAGCTACTCTTTTGCTTAAAGTGATGGGAGAGTTTGTGAGTCTGCAGGCGGAGCAGATCTACAACGACGCGATGGCGCGGATCACGGAGCGGGAAACTCAGTTAACTCCAGAAGGTACTCAGGTTCAGTTGACTACTCGGGAGAAAGACCTTATCTTCACCGAAGTAATTACTTTGTTGCGTTAAATATTATTTAATTTCTAAGTTTTAATATATATATATCTTCGGGTTTTGGCAGGAGGCTCCAAAGAAGAAAGGGGATTCTCGGACTAGGATCTATCCAAGATACTTTTTTGTATCTACGCTAACTCCCCGACGCATTACATTTAGAGATTCGTCTCGAGTAGAAGCGGAGTTGACGGAGACAAAGGCTATAGTGGCTTCACAACAAAAAGAGATGGATAGTTGGAGCATTTTGTTCGAGATCCTATCAGAGGATAATCCGAGATTAGCGTAGGCTTGGAAGGTGAAGAAACATGCAACATCACATAATTTCGGTACAGCGGGTGAGGATGAGTCGGAAGCAACATCCGTCCCCAATACAGCTGAAAATTCCGCCAAGGTTTATTTAGAAAATCTTAACTTAGAGATTAATTAGGAATGCCCTATATCTAAAAACTTTTTAAAGTATTATATTATTTATATTTTGGATTTGTAAAATATTTTAATTTATATAATATTTTATTTTAATTTATAATATTTTTAATATTAATTTGAATTTAAATAAATATTATAAAATAATAAGGTTACTAATTTTTTTTAAAAAGAGTTCGTTAAATTGATATAAATGCTAACATCGTTAAATTGACGTAAATATTGACGTCGTTAATTCGATGTTAACTTACGTCGAAATAACGACGTTATCTTTTACGTCGAATATATAGCGTTAATGTTTATGTCGATTTAATGACATTTGCATTTATGTCGATTTAACAACTTTTTCGTTTACATCGATTTAACGACATTTACGTATACGACAAACTTACATCAAAATGTTCTAGTGTTATTTCTTCGTTTTATATAGAAAATCAGAGTTTTTATATCAATGTAAATTTGTATTTTTGCATCGAAATAATGTCCAAATATTTAAATCAAATTTACGATGAATTTTGTTTGATGTAATTTACGATGAATTTACGTCGAATATTGGTGTACATTGAACATTTAGTGATGAATCGTCATTCGTCATAAATTCGATTCAAAAAATGTTTTACGACGAATTAGAACAGACGTCCCAAAACTTTTGTTTTTTTGTAATGGTAATGCTACTTGTAAAGATCTACATCAATCATATATTGTTTCCCGCTAACTTAAATGGCTCCATTACATTTTTAGCTCTACTTACCATAAATTAGGAGTATTATTTTGTCTGTGGTTCTTTGATTATCCCTGGTCTATGGAGGATCTTTTGTAAAACTCCTCCCATCAATATATATTCAGTGTTAAGAAAAAACGACTTGTAAACCCAACAATTGCCATTATATAAAACAATGCAATAAACTAGAACATGACCGTTGATATTAAAAAAAAAAAATAGAAATGGTTAAAATAAGACAGATAGAAATACAGGGGTGAGACAGAGAAGTTTACTAAAATATGGGGCTCTGACGTGAACTTTATTTAATGAAAAACTGTAAGTTGTGAAATTGCAAGGCAGCTGGAATTGTCCTTTAGTACGATGCATGTAATGGGCATTTGCCACGTATACACTCCGGACTCAATCCTTCCCTCCTCGTCGAATATATTCCTTACACATTTCTTCCTCTCCTCCAACAAGTTACCCCCACTGGTGAAAAAGTGAAAACCCATACCTTACAAATGTCCCGCAAAATCATTGAATAAAAGCTTGTGTTATACGACCCAATATTTTATATAGTCTATAACGTATGAATAGATATTAAAGTTACTAAAATATATTAAAAATATATGTTTCACCAAAAAAAGAAAAAAAGAAAAGAAAATGAGTTGTAAATTTTCATTCGATATACAGTAAGTGTATTCTTCTTTTGCTGTGTGTGTTTTGGACGTTTGTGGGTTACATTTTTCAAGTCCTAATTATATTTCTCTCATCACTGCCATGTTCTTTACCGATATAATTACATCATCGTCACATGCACTTACATCTATTTAAATATATATAAAAACAAAACAGAAACCACAAAACCTAATCTCCTCTTTAACTACGTTAATCAGAAAAGAGTTTAACACACTATAAAGAGAGAACAAAACTAAAGCCATGGATTTGTCTTCAAAACACAAACAACCATTACCAAACTCTCCTGTCGCCGGTGAAATGGGTGTCTGTTACAAAGAGTGTTTGAAAAACCACGCGGCTAACCTCGGCGGCCACGCGCTCGACGGCTGCGGCGAGTTTATGCCAACCCCCACCGCAACTCCCGACGATCCTTCCTCTCTCCGATGCGCCGCTTGTGGCTGCCACCGTAATTTCCACCGCCGTGACCCTTCTGACCATCTCAATTTCCTCCCTGCGCATCCCACTTCCTCACCCTCCGGCACGGAATCGCCGCCGTCTCAGTCGCTTCACCACGTGGCTTCCCCTGTTCCTTGCTCTTACTACACTTCAGCTCCACATCACGTGATTCTCTCTCTCAGCTCCGGTTTCCCTGGACCGTCAGATCAAGATCCGACGGCTGTAAGATCGGAGAACAGCTCAAAAGGAGCAATGAAGAAACGTACGAGGACCAAGTTCACGCCGGAGCAGAAGATAAAGATGAGAGCTTTCGCCGAGAAAGCAGGTTGGAAAATTAACGGCTGTGATGAAAAGTTGGTGAGAGGTTTCTGTAGCGAAATTGGGATTGAGAGAGTGGTTCTTAAAGTATGGATGCATAACAATAAATATTCACTTGTCAACGGGAAGAACAGAGAGATCTTGTCGATGGATCATCGTCGTCTTTGTTTGAACACTCAGAGCTGTAACAATGGTGGTGGAAAAGATGAAGACAACGTTGATGGTTCTTCGTCTTCTTGAGGCAAAATTGGAGAGCTGATTAGGAATACTTCAATTTGGGGAAAATTAAAATTATGAGCATTAACCGTTTAAATCTTAAAATAGTAAGTTCTAACATGTAATCGATCAACGATATATATGCAGTTTTCAAGTATTTGTGATATTTTCCTCTTTTTTTTTTTACAGAGATGTTCAGATATCGTAATGGGTCTGGTAATAAAGTAATTTTTTAATCGAAGGTTAAACTGAAAAATGCCACCATTCTAATTTTAGTAAGTGCATAATCCCCATTTATGATCGAGGAAATCAAAAGATTCGTTTATTTGTTGTGTATACTTTCTCCATTATTATTCAATGTTATCTTCTGAATTATTGGAAATAATCTCCTGAGCTTTTAAGAATAAAGTAAGTAGATACAGTAGTTTGCTTAATTATGAGATACGTCGTGGTTATTAAGATGGCAACAAACTTATGGCGTGGCCGAATATAATTAGGTCATCTGGGCGGCACACTTGTTGATTTATTAGTACTATATTATAAAGTTATAAAAATGCGGGCTTATCCTTTCCATTTAAGGATAAGCTTCGGGCAACAGCAATCTCGCTTATTTATCCTAATTGAGAATAATACAGATGTTACGATTAATTTAATATCTACTCTATTCAAATGTCTGGTGGCTCTCCCTGCGCCACTAATCCGCTTGGTATTAAATATAATCCATTTTACTCATTTTATTAAAGTTTTGTATGTATTTACTTTTTTAATGAATTCACCAATCAGAGTGAATGCATATGCATGCGTAACAGCTCTGTCTCTAATCTAACCATAAGTAGGAAGCCGAGTCTAAAGAAAGACAATCCAGTACGAGCCTTGCCAGATAGACTAATGTATCTTTTTAGGCGACTAACTGCATGTATTTGTAATGATTTTTAGTGTACAGAACATTTGTAAAAGTGTATTTACGGATACTATAAGATGCATTGTGACAAAAAAGAATAATATAAGATGCATTAAATAAATAGTGGGAAACTATCATGGTTGGATATACAGAACTGATATGCAACGCAAGAATTCATCGTATGGGCTACGTGCAAGTAATGAATGAAGATGAACTTAACCCATATCCAGAGCCGGCTTTCAAACTATAAAAATATAAGTGCATTTCCACTTGAGCATCAAAACACTAAATTTGGTCACTTTTTCTCCAATGATACATCAAATCTAAAACAAACTTTTTGTGTGTGTGTTTTGTAAATAGTGTTACACCATACTACACCAAAATTAAAATATTAGTTTTATTACTATAGTTAAATTATTATTTATTAGTTAATTAAATTGTTGTTTATTAATTAATTAAATATTGTTCGAATTCAAGTTTAGATCAGTTTTAGGATTTTGGATATTTCGATATTAGAGATGTAGGATCCATTCCGGTATTATAAATTGCACAAAGTATTATTATAGATATATAAATTGATCAAGATTAAAAAAAAAATACATAATAAAGTTCAACTAAAAATTACAACACAATATTACTGATTTAAAACAAAAATGTAAAAGAAAAAAATGCAAGAAGACAATTTTAAAAACATAATATAATCTTAAACAATATTCTAATATGCATGATTACCATCCGCTAAGATAACGATAGTACGAGATATAATATTGTTGGTCACTTGATGATATTTAGTCTTTACTTTGAGTTTGTTCTTTTTGGATATGGTCTCCTTGAACTTGTTCAAACAATTCACGATCCGTGTAGTCTCAAAAAGAAATTATTTAAAAGAAGGAAAGAAGAATGTAAAAAAAATGTGGAATGTGCATTTGGAGTATTGCAGTCAAGATTTGCAATTGTGGTCGGATCATCACGCCTTTGGGGTAAGAGAGTGGTACATGATGTAATTACAACTTGTATCATAATGTACAATATGATCATAGAGGATGAATGCAAAAATTGAAGAACGAACTGAAGTTTCATCCACATAAATTGAGATGACAAGTAATAAAGAGGATCAATTTCAAGATTTTTTTAGCTCGACACATGAAAATCAGAGACCGAAAGCTCATATTGAATTTATAAATACATTAATTGAATAGTTGTGGTTTGAATATACTAACTATTTAAAAACAAAGAGAATCTTAAATGTCGCAAAAAGTTTTAAATTTAATATTATAATAATAATTATTTTTTGGTGTGAGATTAAATGTTGTGTTTAGAGATGAAAAAAATCAATATTCACCAAAACACCAAAATTTGACACTATTCACAACATTAAATTTGGTGCTAGCAACAATTTTGTCTAGACCTATCAAGTAGTGAGTTTTAAAATACCGAAAAGAATAAGCCAGTGAAGTAAGGCTGGAACACAGGAGTTGAATTCTCGTGGAGGTTTTGTCTTTACACTAGCAAATGTTTTTGTTGAAGTGAAGACCAATAAAATATATATTAATGTTAGGGCTGCAAGCCTAGCACCTTGGGTGAATTTAGAGTTGGCACTGCCTATATTGTAGTGTAAATGATGTTTCATCATGTTGACAAAAAATGTTGTTTTATCCTACACACATAATTAGGCATGTTAAGGTTTTAGAACTTTTGATTACGTTAATTGTATATACGAAGATATATTTGTATACATGGAATTTTTAGATAAGAACTTAGGGAAAGAATCAGCATTAAATCTGTACAAGTAATTATTTTTATTATGTAAATATGTATTAATGTTTCTACAACATGGATGGATGCAAGATAGACTAATCTTGACAAAGAGATCTTAGAACTAGTTTCAGTGTATCAGTTTTGTCAGCTGAGCTAGTGTGAGAAACTTGAACCTGCTTGGCTTGGACTTGATCACTGACTAAGTGATAATTAAGTAAAAGTGTGATACAAAAGTAAAACATGTACATGATCACATAGATGTGACATTAACATGTCATATTATACCACCAGATAATGTAGACATGACACTTTCGATTTTTTTCGTACCAGGAATTAGTCCTGGGCATAAAAACAAGAACCGAAAAACCGAACTGAACCGAAAATAACTGAGCCGAATGACCCATGGATATTACGAAATTACCTATGGATCTTAATCTTAGTATCCATGGGTATTTGAAACCGAACCGAACCGAGTATCCATGAATACCCAAATAGAACCGAAAATAAATTTGAATTTCTACATGTCCAATAATATATAAACTAGACCCAAGTTCAGTTGATCTACTTAGCATAAAATAAAACCTTGTTCACTAAAGAGAGACAAAAGTCTGAAGGGAAAAAAGGGAGGGAAGAAATGAGAGAGACAAATGAGAGGGAAAATTGACCGCTAATATTTTTTCCGAAAGAGAAAAATAAAACAAAGCCCAAAACTTAGATCCTAGTTTTTTAGACATTTCATCAGTTCATCTTCATCACTAAGTTCGTGGTTCTATCAAATTAGTAACACTTACTTCCCTATCAATAATACATGTAAGTTCCTCTTTGTTATTAGTTGTTCCATTTAATCTTTTGTCCATCTTTCTATTTTATATTTTAGTTGAGAATTTGGAATCTATGTTTCATTGTTCTCTGAGTTCTATGAGATGATGAGGATAAATGTTATAAAGCTCAGTATATGATGATGATGATTTATGTGATGATATATGTATAAAGCTTAGTATATCTATCAACTATTATTTCTCGTTTTACACTACCAAAATCTATGCTGCTTATCTGCCTTACTTTATAACAATATAAAAATCCTACAAATTGCTGGAAAACTTGTAAAAACTGAAATTAAGGGTTGTTTAATCTGCTTCAGTTTATAAATTAGAGTAAATGACTACTTACTCAGTATATAACTTCTTGTTTGTCTTCCTATTTTCTCACAATATGTTTTTTTACCTTTGAAGATGGATTCTTCTTCAACTCCAAAAGACAATGAGGAAGGAAGACATGAGGATTCAGATAACGAGTCTTACGAGGAGGTTGAGATTCCATTCAGTGGAACTAGAAACACTAAAGAGAAGAAGATCATCATCACAAGGTCTCTTGTGTGGGATCTGTTGAATCTCCTAGGATCTAGGGTTTGATATATTGAAGTTCAACCAACCTCGTTCTTACCTTGAACTGGCAGCGGAATGAAATGGTGAACGAGATCAGTGGAGCAACGCATGTGCCTTGCCTCTACCAGATACACACGCACACAAGCTGGAAACGGGATGCTAGTGCCGGATCAGTGGGACCTCTCAGTTTCTGGTGTTTCTGCTCTTCTCACTGAGAAAAACTCGACGGCTCATGTTTTAGGTCGAAACTTTCGAGTTTTATTCGACCTAAAACACACTCAACGGGCCAGACTTGATTAAGTCTTAATTTCGAAAAGCCCTTTCGAAACCCGAACTGTGTCGACCGACACACAAGCTGTGTCGATCGACACAACACCATATTCTCGATAATAATGTGTATCCAATACACATTGATATGATCATTACTATAATGATCATTCCCATGTCGTAGCTTCCAGTTTGCTTAGGTGTGTGACCCTATAGGATCATATAATACTGGCAGTAAGTCTACAACTTACAGATTGCAAGAGGCTTCTAGCAAAACATTGCAACCGCCCAATATTATACGAATGTCTGATCTCGACACACAACTATCATCAGGAGTGAGTACAAGTGTGATTTCAGGACACTATCCCAACAATCTCCCACTTGTACTGGAATCATCAATTCCTATAATCCTTTTGTCTCTATATCTCGATTTGGCATAAGGCAAGATTAGTGTCATCCTTATTAAGCCAACATCGTGTTTATCGAACTCCTGATCTCATACTGAACATTACAAACAACTGAACTACAGTTCGTTTGAGTGCGGCCACACATTTTTTCTCAGTATTAAATCTTCGATAGGCCCTGAGATATTTATCTCCCGTTAATCAGGAGGGACAAATTCCATCTTGTTCCATCCCTATTTCAACGCACACTTCATGATATACTTGAACAGTGCCGTTATAGTCGCCAGTTACGGATCGACGTTTGACAAGGTCAAAGTGTACCAATTCATATGCAAGAAAGCATGATGAACTCAGGTCTGAGGACTATACTCTATAGTCGTAATGAGAACCTCTTATGACACAGATATAACTATCTTGTAGACTTCTCATTAGCGGGTCATGTCCGATCATATGTTCACCAACATATATCTATGTGACTGACTGCGATAATCATATCATTGGCTCCATGGAACTTAGCCAACAGTCACCTCACAATCTAGTCTCTCGCGGTTGCCATTGTCCCACTTTGACAACCTCGACTAGGGACAAAACATAATTTATATCATCTATGACTCATAGGGTTTCATGATCAAGTCCTCAACTTGATGACCTATAATGTGACATAAACTTGTTTTGGGACCATTATTTAGATCACAATAAATAATGCTGAAATCAAATTTCATTAAACATATCCAAAAGAATGTTTTACAAGAGCATCTTATTATAACTAAAATAAAACTAAAACTCCCACTAGAATCAAGATTACATCTTAAGATCTCTAATGCCTACAGCAGTCGTATGAATCTCATGCTTAGGCCTTGGGAGTGACTTAGTCAGAGGATCAGCGACATTCTCGTCCGTCGGAACTCGGCTGATCTTCACATCACCTCTATTGACGATATCACGAATCAGGTGATACCTCCTCTCTACGTGTTTGGACTTCTGGTGTGACCTGGGTTCTTTCGCCTGAGCAATGGCTCCGTTGTTATCACAAAACAAAGCCACTGGCTCCAAGATACTAGGAACCACACCAAGTTCAGTCATGAACTTCTTGATCCAAACAGCTTCCTTTGCCGCTTCTGAAGCAGCAACATATTCAGCTTCCGTCGTGGAATCAGCTACGGTATTCTGCTTAGAGCTCTTCCAGCTCACTGCACCGCCATTTAGACAGAAGACATATCCAGATTGTGATCGGAAATCGTCTATGTCCGTCTGAAAACTCGCATCGGTGAATCCATTCACCACAAGTTCTTCACTTCCTCCATACACCAGGAATTTATCCTTAGTATGTCTCAAATACTTGAGAATATTCTTGACAGCTGTCCAGTGAACTTCACCTGGATCAGATTGGTATCTACTCGTCATGCTTAACGCACAAGCTACATCTGGACGAGTGCAGAGCATGGCATACATAATAGATCCTATTGCAGAAGAATAAGGAATCCTATTCATGCGCTCCCGCTCAGCATGTGTCACCGGACACTGCTTCTTGCTGAGACTAATGCCATGAGACATCAGTATGAAGCCTTTCTTGGAATCATGCATCCTGAATCTGTGCAACACCTTATCAATATAAGTGTCCTGGCACAATCCAATCAGCCTATTCATTCTATCTCTGTAGATTCTGATTCCAAGAATGTATGCGGCTTCTCCCATGTCTTTCATGGAAAAACAACTTCCGAGCCAAGTCTTAACAGACTGAAGCAACGGAACGTCATTACCGAGGAGGAGTATGTCATCGACATACAGTACAAGAAACGCAATTCTGCTCCCACTAGTCTTCTTGTAAACACATGGTTCCTCTTCGTTTTTGATGAAACCAAATTGTTTTACTGCTTCATCAAAACAAAGATTCTAACTCCGTGATGCTTGCTTCAATCCATAAATGGATTTATGAAGTTTTATACCTTCCCAGCGTTCTTAGGATCGACAAAACCTTCAGGCTGTGTCATATACACATCCTCTTCCAGAATACCATTCAGGAATGCGGTTTTGACATCCATCTGCCAAATCTCATAGTCATAATGAGCGGCAATCGCTAGAAGAATCCGAATGGATTTAAGCATAGCGACTGGGGAATAGGTTTCATCATAGTCAATGCCATGAATTTGCTTGAAACCTTTAGCCACCAACCTCGCTTTGTAAATCTGTACATTGCCATCCACGTCGATCTTCTTCTTGAAGATCCATTTACACTCAATGGCTTTTACACCATTAGGTAAATCGACCAAGGACCATACTTGGTTTTCTGACATGGATCCCATTTCGGATTTAGAGGCTCCAAGCCACTTTTCGGAGTCCGGGCCCATCATTGCTTCCGCGAAGGTCGCTGGTTCGTCACTATCAATGATCATCAGATCATTAGAATTGGTCACGAGAAATCCATAGTATCTCTCGGGTTCGTGACGGATCCTTCCGGATCTGCAAACTTCATGCTCCACAGGCGCCGGTTCCACAGAACTTTGTGGATCCAACTGCTGCTCTTCCTCAGTAGGTTGAGCAGTCTCCTGTGCATCTCGAATTTCTTCAAGATGTACTTTACTCCCATTGTTTTTCTTAGAGAGAAACTCCCTCTCAAGAAAAAAACAGTCCCGAGCAACAAATACTTTGTTCTCAGATTGGTTGTAAAAGTAGTATGCCTTGGTTTCCCTAGGATAACCAACGAAGTAGCATTTATCTGATTTGGGTGCAAGCTTGTCAGAGATTAAACGTTTGACATAAGCCTCACATCCCCAAATCCTCAGGAAAGACAGACTAGGAATGTTCCCAGTCCACAATTCATGTGGTGTCTTTTCCACTGATTTAGATGGTACCCTATTTAGTGTAAACGCAGACGTTTCTAGAGCGTATCCCTAAAAGGATAATGGAAGATTTGAATGACTCATCATAGACCGAACCATATCCAATAAGGTTCGATTCCTCCTCTCTGACACTCCATTCCATTGGGGTGTTCCAGGAGGAGTGAGTTGTGAAATAATTCCACACTTGCTCAGATAGTCGCTGAACTCTTGACTCAAGTATTCTCCTCCGCGATCCGATCGCAGAGCTTTAATACTTTTGCCAAGTTGGTTATGTACTTCATTCTTGAATTCCTTGAATCTATCAAAGGATTCTGACTTGTGTCTCATCAAATAGACATAGCCATACCTACTGAAGTCATCAGTGAAGGTAATGAAATACTTGTAATTTCCTCTGGAAACAGTGCTCATCGGCCCACATACATCAGTATGAACAAGGCCCAATAAGCCACTGGCCCTTTCATTTGGTTTGTTGAAAGGGGCTCTAGCCATTTTGCCCATCAAACAAGATTCGCATTTCTCACATGATTCAAAATCAAATGAGCCCAGAAGCCCATTTCGATGGAGTCTCTGAATGCGTTTCTCATTGATATGGCCCAAACGACAATGCCATAAGAAAGTCGGGTTTTCGTCATTTGACTTAAACCGCTTTGTATTTATGTTAAAGACAGGCATTTCTTGGTTTAAAACATATAACCCATTATCTAATGGGGCGCTACCATAATACGTACCATCACGATTAAAAGAACAAACTTTATTCTTAACAGCAAAATCAAAACCTTCCAAATCCAAAACGGAAACTGAAATTATGTTTCTGCTAATCGCAGGTACAAAGTAGCAATTATTCAAAGCTAAAACCATGCCCGAAGGTAAGGACAAATCGTAAGTGCCTACGGCCAGTGCAGCAACCTTAGCTCCATTCCCGACCCGTAGCTCCACTTGTCCTTTCTTCAGCGTTCTACTGTTTCTTAGTGCCTGCACATCAGTACAAATATGAGCACCGCAGCCGGTATCCAATACCCACGAAGTAGAACTAGAAGACATAACATTAAGTTCGATAACATAAATACCTGAGTCAGACGCATCATACGTCTTCTTCAGCTTCTTGGAATCTTCCATGAACTTCTTGCAGTCTCTCTTCCAATGCCCTAACTGTTTGCAGTAGTTGGATTTATCCTCAGGAGAAGGCCCGAATTTGGGCTTCGGCTTGAGCTTGTCCTGACTCTCAGTCTGGACAACTTGGGCCTTTCCCTTATCCTTCTTAGGTTTCTTAAACCTTTTACCCCCTTGTACCATCAGTACACTGGGAGTTGCCTTCTTGAGATTCGGCTCTGCTGTCTTCAGCATGCCGTGCAACTCAGTCAATGTCTTAGTCATGTTTTGCATGTTGTAGTTCATGATGAACTGATCAAAACACGATGGCAAAGACTGCAGAATCATGTCAGTGGCTAGCTCCTGGCTAATGGCACAGTCCAGTTTCCCCAGGTTATCAATGTAACCCATCATTTTAAGGACATGAAGACTTACTGGAGTATCCTTAGCCAGCTTGCAATCCATGAGAGATTTAACCGTCTGGTATCTCTCTGTGCGAGCTTGCTCCTGAAACAAAGCTTTCAGGCTGTTAATCATCTCAATGGGTGACATCACGTTCTCATATTGCTTCTGCAGCTCAGAGTTCATAGTCACCAGCATTAGACAATTAACATCTTTGACATCAGTTGAATGCTTATCCCAAGCATTCTTTTCTGTCTGCGGGGCATTGGAACGTGGCCTCTCGGGGAGAACTCTTTCAAGGACATATTCCTTGTTCTCCTGCCTGGGAACTATTCTCAGGTTTCGATACCATTCCAAGAAATTAGATCCATTTAACTTGTCCTTCTCAAGGATGGATCTTAGTGAGAAAGTGTTGATGTGAGTTGAGACAGACATAGCTGTAATTAAAAGAGGTAGAGGTTTTAGTTATAATGCTCAAGGAAATGAGAATTCTTATCTAATAAGAAAAACTCGCATTGTATTCAAAATTATGTTTCCTCAGATGAATACAATGAGCCAGATCCATACTTCACCAAAATCTGAGTGGGCAACTTGCCATCACCCAAAATTTAGTTATTTAGGTAAGAAAATCATTGCTAATTGTACCCAGTACAACTCTTGGTCGTAGATGAGACAAACTTTGTCTAATCTACTCTGATGTCTCTGGGCCCAGAACTTCTGACAGCCCAGTCAAGTATAACCAATCTCTTATGTCTTGTGATCACTAATAGTTGCACTGCAAATCTATCAATGATCACCTGCATTACTCATGTTGTTGTGGATACCAAGGACTCCAAGGATATCCAACAACAACACGAGTCTTGACAGTAGACAAGATCGGGCAAGACATCAAGATCACTTGATATTTGGTTGAGAAAAAGAATTATTTAATCTTGATGTATATCCAATATACATTCAAGAAGTTATTAATTTAATCAAAACATTCAGTTTTATTAATTTTAGGTTCATCTAGAACTTTAAGATTAAATTTGGTCTGGTATATGCAAATTTATGGTCCAACCAATAATTCTGCGAATGGTGTGTCGATCGACGCCAACCATTTGCATCGGTCGACACAACATAATTTAAACCGGTCTTCGATAACCGGTCAAACCGGATCGAATTACATTAACAGATTCAATCTAATTGAACCGGTTCGGTTTAACGGTCCATGTCGATCGTCACACAACTCTGTGTCGATCGACATTACCAACCAGAACCAATTGGTTAATAAAATTAACCGAGCGAGATAGCCGGTTCAATCCAATTGAACCGATCTATCTAATCGCATTGCCTATGTCGACCGACACACCCAGTGTATCGATCGACACAGCAGGATTACGGGTACTCGATCTCAGATCGAAACCCTAAAATTATTTACGAGTTTTCGCTCTGTGTCGACCGACACACGCTTTGTGTCGATCGACACTCTGCGACAAACCCTAAAAAATTTTATGCGTTATTTCGCGGCGTGTCGACCGACACACGCTTTGTGTCGATCGACAAAGTGCGATTTCAACAGTTTCATCGTTTTCAACAGGCACAAAATCCGAGATTAACACTTTGAAAACATGATTTAGCATGCAATATTCAGTTTTCGAATTAATTGCATCTGGTTCAATAGTCTAAACCCTAACAACGCTCTGATACCACTGTTGAATCTCCTAGGATCTAGGGTTTGATATATTGAAGTTCAACCAACCTCGTTCTTACCTTGAACTGGCAGCGGAATGAAGTGGTGAACGAGATCAGTGGAGCAACGCAGGTGCCTTGCCTCTACCAGATACACACGCACACAAGCTGGAAACGGGATGCTAGTGCCATATCAGTGGGACCTCTCAGTTTCTGGTGTTTCTGCTCTTCTCACTGAGAAAAACTCGACGGCTCATGTTTTAGGCCGAAACTTTCGAGTTTTATTCGACCTAAAACACACTCAACGGGCCAGACTTGATTAAGTCTTAATTTCGAAAAGCCCTTTCGAAACCCGAACTGTGTCGACCGACACACAAGCTGTCGATCGACACAACACCATATTCTCGATAATAATATGTATCCAATACACATTAATATGATCATTACTATAATGATCATTCCCATGTCGTAGCTTCCAGTTTGCTTAGGTGTGTGACCCTATAGGATCATATAATACTGGCAGTAAGTCTACAACTTACAGATTGCAAGAGGCTTCTTGCAAAACATTGCAACCGCCCAGTATTATACGAATGTCTGATCTCGACACACAACTATCATCAGGAGTGAGTACAAGTGTGATTTCAGGACACTATCTGATAGGTGTCTAGTTTTATCCCTATTCTAACTGCAAGTGCACAGTGATGTAGTTGTAGTACTTAGGGTATCGAATCCACAGGGACTCCGGTCAACGATAGATTAAAAACTATTAAGATTAAACTAGGGGAAAGCAATGAGAAACTAAAGCAAGCAGAAAAGTAAATCAGTAGCAAGAGTGGTTTGTGAGCAAGGAGGCGAAGCGTTAGGTTTCAGGAGTTCTCAGGAAATCAGGAACGCAAGCAATCAATCTATCTAGATCCAATCAATAACTGTTCTAGAACTCAAAACACAGATATAGAATTAACCAAATTCCTTTGCGATAATTCTCTAAGTCTAAGTGCAGCAAACCAAACTTCCGTTTGCGAGAACTAACAGATTAAACTAGCATTAATTCCAGGTTTGATATGTTCACAATTAACCTAGACCAAACTTCCGTTTGCGAATAGCTTAATTGCTTATCTAAGTTCTTTCTAGTTAAATTAACCAACTTCCGCTGAATTAATCAACCTAACATCATAATTCTGATTAGCTACTTCAGATTAAGCATTAAGAACAACTTAGATAAAGAACTGGCAGATATAAATCCTTATTAATTAATTAGAACTGTAATTCTCTGAAATCCCTAATGAGAATCCTTCAACCTAACAGGTGATCTACTCAGACATGTTCATCGAGACAGAAAATATCATAAGTAGAAAACCGAATATCATAAAAACAGAATACTCAACAGGGGTTCGAAATCAAGTCTCTTTCGAGAACAAAACCAGCCCCTAAAATCTCCTAAGAGAATAAAACTAGGTTATTTCTGCTTAGCCTAAACAATGGCTTAAAAACTTTATTTATAACCTAAAACACGAATTGGGGCTTCTTTGTAAATATCAGAAACTTCTGGGCAAAACTGCAATTTCTTCATTCTTTATTAAACCGTCGTTTGGCCCATCTCGCTGGTGCAACGATCGTTGCCATAAGTGTGACGATCGATGCAGCTCGGAAATATCAACAGTGAACTTGATCTCTCGGCCAAATACTCCAATTAGCTCCAGAAAATGCTATAATCACCAAATATGCTCCAAATGTGCTTGTACCTAATAAATACCTGAAAAGACTCTAAAACATAGTAAAAGACTCGATAAATGACACACATACCATGGTTAAAATCCCTAAAATCCATGGTATATCAACTCCCCCACACTTAGCTCTTGCTTGCCCTCAAGCAAGACAAAGAACTAAATGTAGTCAAGAAGTTTGAAAACTCTTCAGAAACTCATTTCATCCTAGAAGCCACAATACTCAGATTCTCCTTAGTAAACCACTGAAAGAATCGATCACAGGATATCAAGACCAACATGTACTTCCCCCACACTTAGCAACTGTCCTAGGTAAACTCCACAATCACATTCAAACATTCAAATTCTCCCTACTGACTTCTGCAAGTATTTAAGTGCGGTCTCACCTAAGGAGTATCGATCTAAAGGCACATGGATTCTTACCTAATCAGCTCTAGACCACCATACTATCTTTCTCTAGTCCCTTTCTTCTCTTTCCCTTCTTTAACAACTGATTTTTCCCCACTGGGTATCATTTTGTTTTTTTTATCAGTGTTCTTCCCGTTATGGGGTATACTTTGGACACATTCCATGGATCACATGAGAGATAATAGTGTTTGCTACTATTCCCATGACCACTTCGGAGTTACTAACTCATCCTCAGTTTATTATTTTTTTTTTTACTTTATAGAAGGGGAGAAGGGAACTAAATAGGACAGGTTTACAGGCTGTGTCAGAACTAACAGGGAATCCGACATAAAGCATACCAAGCCCTTAGGTGAGAAATCTAAGTCAGTATTAAGGTTGAAGTCAGTAAAGGATCCTCTGATACCTGAAGTGATGTGGGTGTTCCCAGTAGGTTGATCTGTGATGGGGTTTTCTAATAGTCAGAGATAGATCCTGCAACTTCATCCCAATGGTTACTTAAGTTCCTGCAAGTTTTGTAAATCTCCTCCGAAAATCATAGTTTCTTACTTAAACAGTTTTGACTCAATAAAACAAAAATTTTGAAAAACGGACTGACTCATAAGAAAACAGAAAGATAAACGTCAGTAGCACCTCCCCCACACTTAAGACACACTGTCCCCAGTAGTGTCCAGCGAAGGATCGGTAGAAAGAAAAATTATTAATGGATGTTTTAGTTCTGTCGGGTTTTTACCTCTGTCGCTCATGCATCGATCGTTGCACTAAGTGCATCGATCGTTGTTTGGCGATTTTTCGTTGAGTGTCGATCGTTGCTCAAAGCAGCAACGATCGTTGCAATGCGCATATCGGATCAGTCAGCAAGTTAGCAGGTTAGTTCGTCGGTTTATGTCAATTTTCAATCCTGCAAGCTGAAAACACTAGAAACGGAGTAAAATCGAAATAACAAATATGTCTGATCAAGCATAACCATCCAAACATAGCAAATCCTAAAAATAAACGAAAAAAAAAAGTGCAAGAAAAGATAAAAAGTCAGAATACAGAACCGAAAGTCTGAACATGGGGATCACTCTCACTCGCTCTCATCATCTATCCCACCATACCGTGCATCGTCATCGGCTGCCTCAGCTGCGGGATCAGTATCAGTCGGGGAAGGAGGAGTCGGGGATCGATGTCTGCGTCGAGAAACGTGTACGGGCTGATGGACCTGTGGTGGCCTCCTGCAGCTGCGCATGAAGTTCCAAACAACTCGAAACATGCTATCGGATCTCTCTCTCCACTCGGCATCAGAATATGCACCGTAAGGCATCGTAGGCTCTGGAAAAGGACCTATATCGTCGACTGGGGCAGGCGCTGGCGCAGAGGAGGACGAAGCTCTCGCAGAAGGCTCTCCCAGCGGATGAGCCATAGTAGGTACTGCACATCGATCTCTAGCGGAAGGGTGGAAGCTCAAATCATCAATGGTATCGATCCGAGTGTACCTGGCAGCAGGAAGATCGATGCCATACTGTGTATCCTCAGGGTCATAGTACACCCACACTCGCCCCTCCTTCAGCCACGTAGCACTCTGCAAGTGACTGAGATCCAGGAACTCGTGCTCAGTAACGCACTCCATATCCCTCATAGGGATCCCGCAGTGTCTGAAAATAGGAGTGAGAAGACTCCCTACTGTCTCCTTGCGCGCGCCTTCATAAGGCTTCTTCTGCAGCTCGCAAAGGTGATGGGCAAATATAGCTCCTAGGTTTACCTTCTCAGCCGGGTTCCTCACATCAGTACCCCTGAACTGCTCCCTCAGCCCTCTGAATAAAATCTCCATCTCGGTCTTGCGCATCTTGTTTGCCTCATGCTTGCACAATAAAGTGCGTCCCAAGATACGCAAGACATACCTGAGAACCGGATGCCTAACCTGAATCACTGGTGTAAGCCGTGAGTGATATCGTCCACCTCCAATGTACTCCCAGAAATCACGAGCCTCTGATGATTCCCATGGAAGGGATAAATCGGTGCGTGGCTGCGTGGTGCTGAACCCGTAGATCCTACAGATATCGAGAAGGGGCACTCGATACCTTGCTCCGAGACACATGAAAGTGAAGGTGCCTCCTTGGGCATTCCTGCTCTCTGGGTTTGGGTATACAACCCTGCACGTGGCAAGCAGCTGCCTCACAAGCTCTGGGTACAAATCGTAAGGCTGCATTGGCATTGTCCCCAGACCAATACCTCTGCACAGCTCCATCACCTTCTTGTCCATTCCGAGACTCTTGCAGGTTGAGTAATCAGCGAACTTGGTAGGTGCTATCTCCATACCACACCAACCATTATACAGCAAGGTATCGTATTCATCCCAGTACTCGTGTAGCGGCCTTTCTGTGAAGTCATCTGATTTTAGTATCCCCTTAATTGAACCGTTCCAGATGCGATCAGACTCAATCAAAACTTTCTCTGGCCTTGGCCATGGCTGTCCTATGGTTGCATGAACCAAATGATACGGCTGTGGAGGATCTGATTCCCTGTGTAACCATTCCGGTGGCGGAATGTATTGTCGTGAGGCGCTTGCAGCTTGTGCTCGTTTCTTGCGGGGTTGACTCCGGGCTGCCATCTGCAAAACAGAAAATTTGAACAAATTAGTCTCGGCAACTCTCTGTTGAATCGTCGTGCAACGACCGTTGCACTAAGGTAGCGATCGTTGCAGGGCGATTCCGTGTAATCGAACATTTCCCCAGAATCGTCGAGTAACGACCGTTGCATCAAAGGCAGCGATCGTTGCAGGGCGATTCTGGCCGCAATCAACAGTCAACAAATTTCGTTCCAAATCATGCAATCAATCACACAGTCGGCAGCAATATATCATCTAGCAACCTAAATCATACCTATTTGGGCATGCATTGATCAATTTCGGCTCAAAAATCTAACAATCTAGAACCCCTGAAACCCCAATCCGAAAGCTTGAAAATTGAAGAACATTACCTTGATTTCTTGAGATATGGCTAAAGTAAATGGATTGGTCGGTTAAAAACGAGTAAAATAGAACTTGAAAACGGGAAATTTGATGGAGAAATGGTGTTTTTCGGGTAGAGGCTCGGAGTGTCGACCAAAGGAGTTTTGAGAAGAAAAAGAGAAAATAGGGTTTTAAGGTAACTTACCTGGTCGTGGCTGCAACGATCGTTGCAGGGCAGCAACGATCGATGCTGGTTGAATCTAATTGATTCCGGTTTAGCGACATGTACCTTAATTTTCGATTAAAACCAATTGCAACGACCGTTGCACATGTGAGCAACGATCGTTACTCCTCTCCAGACTTGGTTCTGTATCTGAAAAACTTAGTAAAAACAAATAATAACGTGAAATCCTAAGAAAACACTAAAAATGAAAAAGAAAAATAGTTAAACCTAACAGTGGGTTGCCTCCCACTCAGCGCTTGTTTTAAGTCATTAGCTTGACTTTTGGAAAGGGGTCAGACTCATGGAGGTTTCAACAGAGACTTTGAGTGTCTCTGTGAATGCCTTATCATCCATGGTGGTGTGTAAGCAGTAGCAGCATGATGTCGTCCAAGGAACGTCGGGAGGAATGTAGGGTGAGGTTTGCACTTGGGTGTTTTAACGCTCTTTCCTTTATTCAAAACAGTGGAGTCAGGAGGCTTAAACTTAGAGGTTTTATGCTTTACCTTTGGCAAAGATTTGATGTTCGGGGCCTTTTGTTTATGAGTAGCTTTAGGTCTTGATGATGCTAGAATAGGCTCTCGTGGAACCACCATCTTCTTGTCAACCACCAATGTGCGCTGAGCCATATTTGTAGATTTAACGGGAGCTTTTGGGAATGGCAACGGAGGTTTGTAGGTTCCTTCCTTAGCAGGTTCTCGATATTTGGGTGAAACTGGTTCCTTTCGGGATGCAACGATCGGTGCGTGTGATGCAACGATCGATGCTGTCATCTCAACTCGTGTTTCAACTACAGTCTCGGGTTTATCTGTTTCTTGGTCCATTCCAGCCGTCTCAGACTCAAATTTCTCTTCTTGGCTTGGTCCTGCTTCAATCTGGACTATCCAAGTCAAAAGATCCATGTCAATCTCTGCTGAGTCAGGTGCATCGAAGCTTTCGAGCTCTGGTAATTCAACATCGAATCCCCCTCTGTCTTCCACAAATTCCACAGCTTTAACTGCTAGACATGATCCATGATCCATTTGTGCATGATCCTGAGTGAGGATGTTGATGTCAGGAGCTTCGTGAGAATCCTTTGTTGGGGTAGAACTTGGAATTTGATCCATCTGTGTGTCCAGCTGCTTTACACGAGTGCTCAAGGATTCAAATTTCTCATTCAAATTAGTGTACAGGTTCTCTAGCTTCGAGCTGAAAGAAGTTGAGTTCTGCTGTTGCCTTTCAATTGTTTGCTCTAACATCATCTCCAGTTTGCTCCTTTGTGTAGGAGATGCCAGATTAGAAGTATAATTGTGGTCTCCTGATCCTAGAGCGTGCTTAGAACTCTGCCTTTGCTGATGTTCCAAGGTATGTCTATAAGAGTCGGCTCCAGCCATGTAGCGTACCTCTGCAAACTTATCAGTGTTTGCCTCTGCTCGGAACTGTCTTTCCCTAAGTAAGATGTCGTGGATGTCATCTATCTTATGTTGCATTTCAGCTACTTGCCCAACCAATACATGGTAATCTGGATAGATGGGGTTTCCTTCCCCATCTATCTTCTGACCTTTTGCGTTGCATATGTGACCCTCTTGGTCTCGTAGAACGCCGTTTTCTCCGCGAATTAAAATCAAAGGTTCCATGGTGCGGAACCTACCGAACGTCTCAGATCTTAGCATCGCTATTATCGCCTAGTGTCGATCGTTGCAAGGAGAGCAACGATCGATGCAGTGCGATTTCCTGAAATCCCAAAAATCAAAAACGTGAGTAAACAAGAAAATTAAAAAGAATGCTTAGTCTAAATCCTAGTACTAAATCTATCAGTGAACTCAAAGAGTCCCCGGCAACGGCGCCAAAAACTTGATAGGTGTCTAGTTTTATCCCTATTCTAACTGCAAGTGCACAGTGATGTAGTTGTAGTACTTAGGGTATCGAATCCACAGGGACTCCGGTCAACGATAGATTAAAAACTATTAAGATTAAACTAGGGGAAAGCAATGAGAAACTAAAGCAAGCAGAAAAGTAAATCAGTAGCAAGAGTGGTTTGTGAGCAAGGAGGCGAAGCGTTAGGTTTCAGGAGTTCTCAGGAAATCAGGAACGCAAGCAATCAATCTATCTAGATCCAATCAATAACTGTTCTAGAACTCAAAACACAGATATAGAATTAACCAAATTCCTTTGCGATAATTCTCTAAGTCTAAGTGCAGCAAACCAAACTTCCGTTTGCGAGAACTAACAGATTAAACTAGCATTAATTCCAGGTTTGATATGTTCACAATTAACCTAGACCAAACTTCCGTTTGCGAATAGCTTAATTGCTTATCTAAGTTCTTTCTAGTTAAATTAACCAACTTCCGCTGAATTAATCAACCTAACATCATAATTCTGATTAGCTACTTCAGATTAAGCATTAAGAACAACTTAGATAAAGAACTGGCAGATATAAATCCTTATTAATTAATTAGAACTGTAATTCTCTGAAATCCCTAATGAGAATCCTTCAACCTAACAGGTGATCTACTCAGACATGTTCATCGAGACAGAAAATATCATAAGTAGAAAACCGAATATCATAAAAACAGAATACTCAACAGGGGTTCGAAATCAAGTCTCTTTCGAGAACAAAACCAGCCCCTAAAATCTCCTAAGAGAATAAAACTAGGTTATTTCTGCTTAGCCTAAACAATGGCTTAAAAACTTTATTTATAACCTAAAACACGAATTGGGGCTTCTTTGTAAATATCAGAAACTTCTGGGCAAAACTGCAATTTCTTTATTCTTTATTAAACCGTCGTTTGGCCCATCTCGCTGGTGCAACGATCGTTGCCATAAGTGTGACGATCGATGCAGCTCGGAAATATCAACAGTGAACTTGATCTCTCGGCCAAATACTCCAATTAGCTCCAGAAAATGCTATAATCACCAAATATGCTCCAAATGTGCTTGTACCTAATAAATACCTGAAAAGACTCTAAAACATAGTAAAAGACTCGATAAATGACACACATACCATGGTTAAAATCCCTAAAATCCATGGTATATCACTATCCCAACAGGATCATTTTACAAGAACATAGAAGAACAATAACAAATGCAACTGTCATTACTGTGGGAAGATTATGAGTTGCTACACAACGTCTGAGACTTTAAATTTGAAGAAACATCTAATGTCATGTAAGCAACACAGGTTATGGACGGCTAAAAAGGGTAAGCAACATGTCATAACTCTTGATGGTCACTTGAAGTTAGCTAAGGTTTCAGAGGCTGTGTTTAGGGAGGCTTCAAATGAAATGCTGGTGATAGGTGAGCTACCTTTGGCCTTCATTGAGAGCTTGGCTTGGCGCCATTTCTGCACTAGATGAACCTGTACAAACCGCATTCAAGAAGAACAACCACCCAAGATATTTTCAAGATGTTTGTCAACAGAAAAGAAGCAATAAGGAATATATTTAAAAAGACTAAGCAGCGGGTCTCTCTCACCATTGATATATGGACGCGCCTGTAATAGAAGATATCTATATGGTTATTACATCTCACTTCATTGATGCATCTTGGGAGTTAAGGAAACTAATCATCGGGTTTAAGAACATAGGAGACCACAAAGGAGCAACTATCACATATGTTCTTCTTCAGTATTTGGCGGACTGGGGAATTGAGAAGGTCTTCACTATAACTGTTGAGAATGCAACAACAAACACTTCAGCCATAAAGAGATTTACAGATACATTCAGTGAAGTGGGCAATGAGGCTTTGGTTCTATGTGGTGAGTATCTTCATATGAGGTGTGCGACTCATATTATAAACTTGGTTGTGAAAGATGGGTTACATGATGTGCATAACATCGTGGTTACTATTAAAAATGGTGTTCAATATGTGAGATCGTCTACAAATCATTTTGAATGCTTTCCAGCAAAGGGTTGAAACAGGGAAGGACGTGTCAAGAGATAGTCTCCCTTTAGATTGCATCACGAGGTGAAACTCAACATATCTCATTAGGCCTTAGATTATATTAATATTTAAAAGAGCATCTATCCAACTCCACTTTAAAATTCAAATCAAGATTTGATAATACGTATGGCGTTTCTATTAGAAAAGCATCTTTCCAAATTAATAAAAGAGAGAATTTTCAATTACTATAATATCTTTTAAAATCCCAACAAAATAGAGACAAGTTATATTTTTTCGAAACAAGATTATAGAAAATGTGTCAAAGATGCAACATTTAACAACCGTTTCAAAAGTTCCTAACTTAAAGCAATAATTGATGACTTTTTCAAGTTGTTTGATTTAGTCAACAATATCATACTACCCATTGGAAATAACATTTGTTTATATAATCCCTAAAAAAATAGTATCTACATGAGGTTTAAAATTTTAAATTAGTTGTTACGCATTTCATCTTATATAATAATCTACATCGTTATTTAAAGCAAAAGAGACGCAAAAGTATAATTTTGCTGTCAATCAAACCAAAAAATAAAAATAAAAAGAACCACAACATCCAAGTTTCAATTTTCGTAAGACTCATATTATAATTGTTTTTCTTTCTTGTTAGTATTATATATATTCTAATTGGTAATTCTTTTAATAGGTTATTAATGGATCAAAATTTTCATGAAGAAGACATAAAGATGGATACTGAAGGATCATAAAATGATGATTTTGATGCAATCATATTTCTATTATTGGTGATGCTGGCTATAGGAACTCAGTTTTAAAACTCCCGACGATATCTCATAAATCAAAAATTTATTGAGCGTCCGCTTCATCGACCAATCACAAAGCTCGGAGAACAATATATACAAAAGGTATTAAATGAAGATTGTCAACATTTTCGGGTGTTGTACCGTATGTTTCCAGATGTGTTTTTGAAGATATCTAGTATTCTTAGAGAGAAAACCGGTTTACAAGACACAAGATTCATATCTGTTGAAGAGATGCTTGCTATTTTTATGCTTACTGTTGGGCACAATTCAAGATACTGTTATGTCAAGGACACATTTAAAAGGGCCAAGTTTGCAATAAACACTAGTTTTAATCGTGTTTTAAAGGCCTTACTTGTGATAGCTCCAAGCCAAATGGTGAAACCAAATGGTTTGGTGCCTAAGAAAATAAGAGAAAGTACACGATTTTATCCATATTTTAAGGTATATTATTTCATCTTTTATTAAATTTAAGTTTTATTATTTTTAATCTGATTTTTTATTATTATTTAGAATTGTGTTGGGGCGCTTGATGGTACACATATACCTGCAAAAATAGTTGGACGAGAGGTGGAAAGCTATCATAATCGAAAAGGAGTAATATCACAAAATGTGTTAGCGGTATGTAACTTTGATCTGGAATTCATATATGTTCTTAGTGGATGGGAGGGTTCGGCACAAGATTCAAGAGTATTAAACGATGCTTTAACTAGAAGAACAAACAATTTTCAAGTACCAGAAAGTAAACAAGTACAACTTTATTTCTAAATCATATGTCTATTTATTAATAATATCTTATCATCGAAACTTTTAGGTAAATTCTACCTAGTTGATTGTGGATATGCAAACCGAGTTAACTTTTTGGCTCCAATTCGCGGTGTTCGATATCATCTACAAGAATTTGCTGGCGAAAGACGTGATCCTAGCAATGCATCTGAGTTATTCAATCTTCGACATGCTAGTTTGAGAAATGTGATCGAAAGGATATTTGGAATGTTTAAATCTCACTTTTTGATTTTTAAATCTGCACCTCCTTTTTCCTACAATAAATATGCTGGACTAGTATTAACATGTGCATCACTGCATAACTTTCTTCGTAAACAATGCCGATCAGATGTAGGTGAATTTTCCGCTGAAATAAACACTCAACAAAATGCAGTGCATATCAACCAAGTTATTCCTGAAAGGCATTTGGGAACACAAGAACAAGATAGAGAAAATGCAAATGCTTGGAGAAAGACTTTGGCTGAAAATATGTGGAAAGATGCTATTGATTTTGAAATCCTTAAATTTTATTTATTAATATTTTAATAAAAGTGCTACAACTCATAAATTTTTGAGTATATTTTTTTTTATCTTTCGATTGTCTTTCTTTCATAAATAAAAATAATGTGAATATTAACTTGAAAGGCATTAATATTAACGTAAGACATTGTTGTTATTGTAAAGATATATTTATTATTTTTCCTTTGTTCCAGCTTATCCGTGTCAACCCACAACTCCGGCTCATGCTAGATTTTAGAAGAATTGATACATGTCGAATTCTTTTACATTCTTTTAAAATCTATAAAAAGATAAACATAAAAATTCAAAAAAATACATTAATATCTGAGTCAAATCTTTTAAAATACATCCAAGTCTATTATTTGTATCTTTAATTGAATTCTTTCATATTCAATTAAATTCTAGAATCCAGTACCACCCCTTAAATTTTGTTATGACTGATGTAAAATCTGTTAAGATTAACATTATATTCCACATAAAAACCACAAATAGTTCAGAAATATTATTTTTTAACCACAATAATCTATCCTAATCTTTTCATTCTTAGTTATCTCATCTTTAATCATTTCATTTCTAATCTTTTCTCGCAAAGAATTTTCCTGAGATGTCACACTATCTTATGATCTTTGCTTTCACTATCTTTCAAAGTCAATACAAATAAGTTGGTTAGTAAGATATATATAACGAAACATCATTCGATTCGATAAATCAAACTCGTATTGCATTAAACGATTAGATAATTAAAAAACCTCATACGGTTCTAGAATTTTTGTGATGGACTTCCATGAAATTTGAAGATATATAATCGGTTTGGTTTAGTTATCTAAAAACACATGGGGTTAATTTACCATAATTTTATAATATCTTTGTAAAATAGATAGTAAATTGTAAATTGGAAAAAAGTGGTCGGCTTCATAGTCTTTACAGAGAGACTTATGCAGAAAATGATTCTTATATATAATCATTGAATGGTTGAAAATTTAGAAAACTGGAAAATAATAAACAATAAATTTATAAGAAAAACAAAATAGGTAAACATAACATATATTAAATTTTAAAACAAAACTTATATAAGATGAGAATTGCTCAAATTAGATTATTATAGAATTAAAGTAAGAGATTGACTCATCTTTCATAAAAGTCTTGCTTTGAAATAGAGTCATGAATGACGAAAACGTTACATCCCTCATATCTTTTAGCTGACAAAATAAAAATTTCTTAATGATAATTAGTGAAAGAGCTGATATATAACCATAAACCATGAAATTAAAAAAACAATTATACACCTGTGGCGGAAAGTTGTGCTTTCAATTTTCGAGATTTGTTTTGGAGGGTTGCTTTAATCTCTCATTTGCATATTTCTTCTTCTTTATGTTTATGCGCTTGTATAAGAAGACTCGATCATTGAAAAAGATGAGAACTGAGATTAACATTTAATATATGTATAATGTTAATCATTCAAAATTTCTAAAGAAAAAAGCGTTTGAGTTATGAAATGTGCTAGGGATTATTTGTAGTATTTTTTATGACAACTTTATAGAAATAGTATAATAGAATTTTTAATTAGATTTTTTTTAAGAAATGTGAGAATATACCATATTTGTTTATTATAGTTAGATTATACCATATTTTATTGTGATAATATTTAGAAAATATCAACTAAGATATTCTTGGAGATTATAGTTAGCATGTGGTTTTTTAATTTATCTTATTTTGTGGCTTCATACATTTCTACTTTTAGGCAATTAAATATGTTCTTTACATAGATTAGTTGTGTGATTTAACAATTGTTCAAAGCTAAATATGTTATTTTGGTTAAGATTTTTTATGATATTTGATTGCTTTATGTTATGAATTCACTGAACAACACGTTGAATACGGGTTGAAATTTGCTTTTTTTTTGTAACTTGATTCATATCTAGCAATATATACAGTTTCATTCTTTGTTGCATAAATGTATTATAGCAGAAGCCCATTGGCCACGGAATTTAAGGGATGGATCACGTAATGGGATAAAAATGGAGTTTAGGCACAGATGGATCAATACGTCAACAGTCAACACCACTGATCCGACCCAGACCTACTGAGACACGTGTAGCTCGGCATCTCCATTGCACGTTGAAAATGAAGACAGACCCAAAGTGATATTTAAATTGCTGAACACCATAAGAAAAAGGACCAATACACGATACGAGTCACATCGAAATAAAATGGAATATTGTAAAATATATATGTACATCTGCCAAATACATTGTCAACTAATTATATTTTGGACCGTGACTTGCCATGCCCATGCATATTTAGACGGTTGAAAGTGTAACGCCCGCCTCCCGGCAAACCGGAGACGCGTCATTAGGATGCCCATTGAATCGGATTCGGTCCAATCGGGACGCCAACTCAATTTGTCTCAGAACCCGGCGCTCTCTTCGTATTGAAATTCACCAATGATATCACACGATCGAATCAATCTCGCATCCGGACCTGCAAGAAAACGGGGACAAGGAAAGGAAAGAGGAATGAGTAATTGTTTCAAACACAATTACCCAGTGAGAGCGGATTTAAGGAACCCGCGATCCCGGTTTACGCCACACAACTACGAAGCACAAGTCCTAAGCTAATAGCATCTTACAAACATCACCCGAAGGCTTTCACCACGCAACCTACGTCCCGAAGGACTACTACTCCGCACGAAGCGCAAACAATTCCCAGGAAAACCGAAGCCCGCCATTGGCTCCGGCGCCCAAATTTATTCCACTTGGGAGGCTCGCCAAAACCCCCTTCCGACGATACAAGGGTCACGTACCTTTCAACCAAATCCCTCGGTACGCGAGCCGCCACACAACACCCTTCGGGGGCCCTACCACAGTTCTAAGTAATACAAGTCCATCACGCACAATCAACGTTTTCAGTTTAGCGATAACCTAGCATTCTACATTCCACAATCAATCACATTATGCGCATATAACTATTCTACACTATCTAGGAAAGACGGTATTAACTAAGGACTATCGTCCAGAATTGAATAGGCAAGCAAGGGTTAAGAACCGATCCTCACTTTGGCCAACGAAGGGCATTTTCGTAATTTAGGAATTTCATGAGACCAAACGGACGACAGATCTGGAAAGAGGACGAAAAATAGAACAGTTTAGGCTTTTGAATCACTCAAATCGGATTTAAAATGAGCTAGATATGATCGAAAGAAGTTCAAGGTTTAAATCCTAAACCGAATCAAACCGAATGGAAATTGAATTTAGAAATCAAAATCGAATTGGTAATCGGTTTGGGCTAAACCGGGAATTGGAATCAATTTGGGAAAAACCAGCTAAACCGAACCAAATTGAATTGATTTGAGAAAACCGGATTAAACCGAAATTGATTTGACTAAACCGGAATTGATTGGAAATTGGAAATCAAACCGAACCAACCCAAACCGGACCGGTGGTCAACGACGGCGGTTTGGTGATCGGTCGACGGCTCCGGCTTCGTCTCGTCGAGGCGGTCACGATGGTATGCTCGGTTTCTCGGGATTCGGTGTATTTTTTAAAACGATTGAAAACAAGGTTTTTGGTTTGAAAACTCTAGATCTACTGGTTCAGGAATTACCTGGATCTAGGAGAAAACTCGGGAAACGTGAACATTGACTCCTAGGGCTTCGAACGGCTCCACATTCCGACAGGGTTTTGCAGTAGAAAGGAAAAATAGGTTTAAGGAAGGGGAGGGGCTTGTATTTATAGGGAAAAAGCTAGGGTTTTAGGGATTGAGTTTTGGGCCTGGCTAAACGGGCTGGGCTTTTCTCCTTCTTTTCTTAAAAATTTTTATTGACCAGGCCAGGGCCATTATAAATTCTCCCCCCTTGAAAAGAATTCGTCCCGAATTCTGAAGGACTCGGTTCCCCGGTCGCTACTGAACTCAAAGGCACTATCAGTTCAAGATGCGGGGACGGCTACGGAACGTCCGAACGGAAAGGCACGAACTGAATAAAATAATAAATAGAATAAAACAACGGCGCGTGGCTACAAGGTTCGAAAGAATGGAAAGGAAGAAAAACCAACTACGCGAAAACCACGGAAAACGAAATAAAACTCTAACATGAAATAACTAAGCCCTACTCCTAACACCACCCTAAGTCTCCCGATCCTAGCCACTCTGCGATCCTGGAGTCCGGTACTCGAGGTCCTGGTCGCCATGGTACAACTGATCCTCCTCTTGATCTAACTCTTTATCTGAAAGGGTGATCACTGGGGTACAACTGCTCTGTCCTGCCTCTGTGTAGCCTGCTGCTGCTGCCTCTGATCTTGTCCCTGCTCCTCTGCCCACTCTGCTCGCTGCTGATCCAACCTCTCTTGTATCCGCTCTCTGGTGGACCTCTGCTCTCCTGCTCTCTCCTCAAACGCAACTCTCTGTCCCAAGTGGCCTGCTGATCAGCCATCACCTGTCGCCGAATGTCCTCATCTTCCCGACGCTTCTCTCTCATCTTCTGCTGATACGCTATGTCCTTCTGATTCCTCTCTATGGACTCCGCATAACGGGCCGTCATCACTACTAACCCGTAATCTCCGTACTCACTCCCATCTGTCATCCCCTGACGGATCTCCGATAGCAGCCCGCCCATGAACATGGTCATCATATGGATCGGGGATCTGAAATGGTCGGGGGACGTCCCGAGGTGGTGTCTGCGCCGGTGGCCTCGCGGTCGACGCTCCCGGGATGTCGTCTGCTTGCTGTGTCGCCTCTGGTCCAAGGTCCGGGAAAGCCAGATCACGCTGAGCTGAAGGTCTCACAGTCTTGAAGCACACCTGAGCTGGTGGGTCGGGGTGAATCTCCTCCACTACATGCTCCTTTCCTGGCCTCTTCGTACTGGGTGCCTCTACTGGGTCCACAGGTGCTGCCGGGACGACTAAGTGCGTCTTCCGTGGTCGGCCCCTGCCTCTCACTGGTCTCGTAAAGGTCCCAGCTGCATGAATCACAAGTCTACCCCTAGGGTGCGGGGTGGGTGGCCGGACGGGTCCCGAGGTCGCGGCTGGGGTCTCCATCGTGAGTCGTCTCCTCTAGCGCGGTGGTGCACTCCTCCTGTTCGAAGCACGAGTGCGTAGAACACTGGTGGGACTAGGTGCGTACTCGGACCCAGAATCAAAGCTCGAATCAGAAGACATCCTGCATAAGAAGATACTAAAAGAGGTCACCACAAGAGATAATCAGTAAGGTATATTGGTGCTTGAAAAAGTTTTCGCAAAGTAACCATTTTAGTAAAAGTTTCACAAACATTTTTGAAAAAGATTGAAATCAGGGTTTTGGGAAAACAACGAAAGCTGATCTCCCAGGATAGGATTGGGAGATCTTAACCTAGGCTCTGATACCAAATTGTAATGCCCGCCTCCCGACGAACCGGAGACGCGGCAATAGGACGCCCGTTGAACCGGATTCGGTCCAATCGGGATGCCAACTCAACTTGTCGCAGGACCCGACGCTCTTTTCGTATTGAAATTCACCAATGATGTCACACGATCGAATCAATCCCGCATCCGGACCTGCAAGAAAACGGGGACAGGGAAAGGAAAGAGGATTGAGTAATTGTTTCAAATACAATTACCCAGTGAGGGCGGATTTAAGGAACCCGCAATCCCGGCTTACGCCACACAACTACGAAGCACAAGTCCTAAGCTAATAGCATCTTACAAACATCACCCGAAGGCTTTCATCACGCAACCTACGTCCCGAAGGACTACTACTCCGCACGAAGCGCAAACAATTCCCATGGAAACCGAAGCCCGCCATTGGCTATGTCGCACAAATTTATTCCACTTGGGGGGCTCGCCAAAACCCCCTTCCGACGATAAAAGGGTCACGTACCTTTCAACCAAATTCCTCGGTACGCGAGACGCCACACAACACCCTTTCGGGGGCCATACCACAGTTCTAAGTAATACAAGTCCATCACGCACAATCAACGTTTTCAGTTTAGCGATAACCTAGCATTCTACGTTCCACAATCAATCACATTATGCGCATATAACTATCCTACACTATCTAGGAAAGACAGTATTAACTAAAGAATATCGTCCGGAATTGAATAGGCAAGCAAGGGTCAAGAACCGATCCTCACTTTGGCCAAAGAAGGGCATTTTCTTAATTTAGGAACTTCATGAGACCGAACAGACGATAGATCTGGAAAGAGGGCAAAAAATAGAACAATTTAGGCTTTTGAATCACTCAAATAGGATTTAAGATGGGCAAGATATGATCGAAAGAAGTTCAAGGTTTAAATCCTAAACCGAATCAAACCGAATTGAAATTGAATTTAGAAATCAAGATCGAATTGGGAATCGGTTTGGGCTAAACCGGGAATTGGAATCAATTTGGGAAAAACCAGCTAAACCGAACCGAATTGAATTGATTAGAGAAAACCGGATTAAACCGAAATTGATTTGACTAAACAGGAATTGATTGGAAATTGGATATCAAACCGAACCGAACCAACCCAAACTAGACCTGTGGTCAACTGCGGCTCCGGCGACTTCTCCGGCGACGGCGACGGTGGCTCCGGCGACGGACGGCGGCGGCGCTCCGGCGGGTCTCCGGCGGGGGACGGTGGCTCCGGTCGGCGGCGGCGCGTGGTCTCTGGCGGCGGCGCGTGGGGCTCCGGCGCGTGGATCTCACGCGCCCGACACTCCGGCAGCGCGTGGGGACGCGTGCAGCGACGGTTCGGCGATCGGTCGACGGCTCCGACTTCGTCTCGTCGAGACGGTCACGATGGTATGCTCGGTTTCTCGGGATTCGGTGTATTTAAAATAAAACGATTGAAAACAGGGTTTTTGGTTTGAAAACTCTAGATCTACTGGTTCGGGAATTACCTGGATCAAGGGAAAAGCTTGGGAAATGTGAACAGTGACTCTTAGGGCTTCGAACGGCTCCACACTCCGACAGGGCTTCGCAGCAGAAAGGAAAAATAGGTTTAAGGAAGGGGAGGGGCTTGTATTTATAGAGAAAAAGCTAGGGTTTTAGGGATTGGGTTTTGGGCCTGGCTAAACGGGCTGGGCTTTTCTCCTTCTTTTCTTAAAAATTTTTATGGACCGGGCCATGGCCATTACAGAAAGGCCAAGTTCACACGCAATTATGGCATCATACCCGACCCATTTGTTCACCTACAAGTGTTCACAACCAGAAAACTACACATAACATAAAAGATTGCAGATATTTGATGTTGGTCGCCCAAACGTTTAAGCAACGGCTTCGATTGGTAATCTTATAGATGGTTGAATTGTGTTTAAAACGTAATTCCGTAAATTTTATTTTTAATTATGTAGTTCCGCATGTTACCAATTAAAAAAATTCAGTTCTGCAAATAATTCACATAAAATTCAATTTTTTGGTTAATGAAGTTTCCTTTGTAATTTTAAGCGAAAATACAGAGTCTATGTTTTTCCGCGTTTTTTCTTCTATTCCGCTAGTTTTTAATGATTGGTAATTTTTTGCGGAATCACGTTTTTAAATGCAATTTCACCATTCTAAATTTACCAATTAAGGCCAACAGTTTTTACTAGCAAAATCGAGTTAAAACGATGGTTTTTAGTCTTATAAGAGGTCTCCAACCTTATTACAAATTTGGTGTCAAATTCCATTTTGGAATAAAATTTGCTCCAACCCTATCTCATTTCCAATTGCAAAATGGCATAATACTATTTTGATTTCAAATATAAAACCATCTAATTTTCAATTGCATTTTTCAATTGAACTTTTTTATTTATAAAACAGCCCTTCAAATTTTAAATATTTTATTTCAAGATATAAATAATTATTTAAATAATGATTTCTTTTTTATTGATAATTATAATTACTAAACACTCTAATCTCCAAAATAAAAATGCAAATAACATTTTATTTAAATAGAAAGCATAATAAAACACATCAAATATAAAATATTTAAAATACTGAAAATAAAATCAATGAAATTAAATTTAGTACAACAACGATTATACATTTAGTGAATTAAAACTCTGGTAAATCGCTTTCGGATCCACCTAAATCACCAAAATATTGTCCAAATGAAGTAAACTGAGGCTGATTTTCTTGCTTGATTTAGACAAATAAAAGATAAAGACGCTCATTTTTTCACTTCGTGATGAGGACATCATCTTGAGCGACACTGAGCTGGACGAGCAAGACGGACCAGGCTCGACCAAGAAGCTAGCCGACCTATTTCCAACCATGCAAGATGTACCAAGGACACGTTCGGGACAGAGACAGATGCAGACTGAATTCAACAATGCCATGGATCAGCTGATCTCGAGTACAAGCATAGAAGACATCACGACCCAGCTAGGCCAGCTTGATCAAGGACAACCTGTCATGAACCAGTTGGCCCATAGGATGATCCATACTGAAGCTGGCGGCCCATTTGATGCGACCACGCCCTGGCCCATACTCCGGACGAACGGACCGACCATGATCTTCTGCATCGAGTCAGACGATTCCTTGACCGGTCTGCCTCTGGGATAAAGATCATACTCTTTTTCCCTTGTGAAGTTTTGTCCCAAATGAGTTTTCTTCACAAGGTTTTAACGAGGTGATCCGAGGCCCATTCATTAAAGAGACAGGCCGGCCTCTTCTCTATATCGACCAAGAGCTTCCTTTTCTTTTAAGTTTATTTGTCTTGTTCTTTTTTTTTAAATTATTTTCAGTGGCCCAAGTGTTATGGCCCATATGCTTTCAGTTGTAAGTTATTTAAAACACTCTTTTTTGTTTAATGAAAGTCACGTAAGTTTAAGCTAAGAAAACCCTAAGGAATAGGTGATCTCTTTCTCTCCTCTACGTGGCTGCCCCTTTGGAGGATCGAAATCTCTTGGCTTTGCTTGCTGTTCAGATTTTTATCAGTGCTCTTATTGCTCATTAGATCCTAGACCATCACCGATCACCCACTGACCAAGCTGAGATTGCCTTCGGCCAGCAGCTTCTTCCCATCCGTCCATTACCCTCTAGACTATCTGACCACCACACCTCCTCATCTCACATCATCTAGTATCAGAGCTTTAAATCTCCTGACCCAGCTCGGTTGTTTCTCATCCTTCATCTCTTTTCAATTCAGTTTTTGCTTTGCTTCTCTTAAAAAATCAAATCAAAAAAAAAATTAGGTTGCTAGTGTGTTGTCCTCAATCGGCCGGCCTAGTCCACTGATTCTGAATCCGGTTTTTTGCTGATTGTTGTTGAGTTGTTCTTTTGTTTCTATTGTGTTGCTTTTATAAAACTGAAAAAAAAAATTCTTAATAGAAACCGATTGTTAGGACTCGGCCGCTAGGGTTTTTGCTTCTCTCTAGCGAACTGTTTTGGATACGCTATCTTAGATCGGTTGTGTTTGCTGATTCCTTGTGTTTGATGATTCTATGTGTTCGGTTGATTCCTTGTGTTATTGCATTGCAATCACTGAGAAGAAGAAGTTAGAAACCAGCTGCTAGGTTGTTAGTTCTAAAACCGGTCGCATAGCTAGGGTTTCTTGCGATTCTGTACTTGGGGTTTGACGTGATTCCTCTTTGATTTCGCTCTGATTGCACTGTCCAGTTTGTTCACGGTTTAGCTCTTACCATTTTGTAGTACTTTCTCAAAAAAAAAAATTAGTTTCGGCATTTGTACTTTTCCTTTTTGCTTGCGATCGTCAATTTCGTTTTTCTACCGGTTTGTGTGTGTTTTCCTTTCTCTATTTACTTCCTCTTGCGTTTGACAGTTTGTTGAGTGTGCAGAGGTAAATGGCTGAAGAACACGCCCAGCAAGGTGGCCCAACTGACCTCAATCAGCTCCTGGCTGCTATCCAGACGATCGGAGATCGACTGGACTGTTTTGAACGTCCCGGTGAACATCAGCCTCGGACGGATGATCAGCAACCTCGGCCCGGCGCTTATCAACCTCGGCCAGGAGAGCATCAGCAGAGACCTGATGCACCACATCCTCGGAACGACCAGCAACAGACCAGGCCCGTACCGTGGACGAGTTGAACGACCCGGACGCTTCCAGGACGTCTGACTGGACGACACGGACGACGATAAGGATGAGCTTGAGGACGGACGCAACGGACCTCGACCACCATACCAGCGCGACCCTATTTACCGAGGACGCATACGAGAACAAGAGGTACAACGTCCATATCCTAATGATATCAAGCTAAAGCCTCCTAATTTTGCAGGAAAAGTAGACTCAGAGGCATATCTAGACTGGGAGCGGAGGATGGAGCATTTCTTCGACCATTACGGACATGCCCTGTCATGGTGGAACCGGGACGCTGCGGAACGAAGGCGCCATCGGTACGAACCGATCAATATGTGGACCGGCATGAAGTTCCAGCTAAGGCGCATGTATGTTCCTACCCATTTCCACAGAGATTTGCAGAAACGTTTTCGTAAGTTTATGCATTGAACTAAGACGGTCGAAGAATATTTCGAAGAGTTCGAACAATTACGGAATAGACTTGAGCTGTACGATTCGGAAGAAACCCTGATGGCCCAGTTCGTGGACGGACTGAACGAGAGGATCACTCGAAAGGTAGAGATTCAACCATATCACGATATGCCCAAATTGTTACATTTGTGTATACAGGTTGAGCATCACAACAAGAGGAAGTCCACAGCCTCAACCCTGCCGAGGACCAACACGCCTTAGACCGCACCGACTCCACGGCCCATTGACAGTGGTAAGCCGGTTGAGGTTAAGTCTCGGTTCAAGAAACCGACCATTGAGACGTCTAAGCCCAACCGAGCAGACCCATGTAAATACCCTAACATGTCCCGTTCTAGGAATAACATGTTTTAAGTGTCAGGGTAAAGGAAATATGGCTCGAGACTGTCCGAACCGGAGGATCATGATCCTGAACGAAGCCGGTGAGTACGAGTCTCATGATGAACAGGAGGATGAAGACATGGAGGAACTTGACACAGGGACGCCCATAGAGTATCCCGACTCTGGAGAGCTATTGGTGATCATGAGAGCTCTCAGTGCGCTTGATGATCCCGAGACGGTTCAACGAGAGAACATCTTCCACACTCGGTGCACCGTAAACAGCAAGGTATGCAGTCTTATTATTGATGGTGGATCTTGTACTAATGTGGCAAGCAGGAACATGGTCGATAAGCTTGGCCTCTAAGTGACCAAGCATCCGTGACCGTACCGGCTTCGATGGCTGAATGATGACACGGAGATCAGGATCGCATATCAAGTAACCGTGTCTTTCAGCATTAGGCGATATCACGATCAGGTAGTATGCAACGTGGTTCCTATGCAGGTTGGACACCTATTGCTCGGCCGACCATGGAAGTTCGATAAGGAGTCATGGCACAACGGGCGGACCAATCATTACTTGGTCAAGCATGACAAGCGAAAGTACCAGCTCGCGCCTCTTACACCGCATGAAGTGCATGAGATGCAACTGCATCTTGCCAAGGATAAAAAGAACCGTAAGACCAATCTTATTATTTCTTCTCATTCAGTTTCCAGAGCTATTGTTCAGAACACGCATGTACTACTGATGATCTTTAGGGATACTTTACACTCGTGTCAGACGAAGTAGAGTTGCCCCGAGAAGTTGTTTCTTTGTTGGACAGGTTCAGAGATGTGTTTCCGGACGATATTCCAGCCGGCCTACCTCCTATCAGAGGCATTGAGCATCAAATCGATCTCGTGCCTGGAGCGGCCCTACCCAACCAACCAGCGTATCGGATGAATCCGTCCGAATCCAAGGAATTGGAGAAACAAGTGCAAGATCTCATGTCCAAAGGCTATATCCGAGAGAGCCTCAGCCCGTGTGCCGTTCCGGTCTTATTAGTTCCCAAGAAATACGGGACTTAGAGGATGTGCGTCGACTGCCGGGCCATCAACAACATCACCATCAAGTACCGACATCCCATACCACAGCTGGACGACATGTTGGACGAGCTACATGGAGCGTCCGTGTTCTCTAAGATCGATCTATGCAGCGGGTACCATCATGTTCGAATAAAGGAAGGCGCCAAGTGGAAGACGGCTTTCAAGACTAAGCAAGGCCTTTACGAGTGGCTGTTCATGCCATTCGGCCTTACCAATGCGCCCAGTACGTTCATGCGCCTCATGAGCCAGGTCTTAAGGGCCTACATCAGTAAGTTCGTAGTTGTTTATTTTGATGATATATTAATCTATAGTCAATGTTATGCTGACCATTTGGTGCACCTTAAGAAAGTAATAGATACTCTTCGACAAGAGGGTCTTTATGCGAACCTAAAGAAGTGCACCTTCTGCACTGATAAGCTTGTCTTTTTAGGTTTTGTTGTAAGTTCGCAGGGATTACTGGTTGATCAAGAGAAGGTCAAAGCCATTGAGGATTGGCCGACCCCGACCTTGATCGGCCATGTCAGGAGATTCCATGGCATGGCGAGTTTCTACAGGCGGTTTGTGAAGGATTTTAGCACTATGGCCGCCCCACTTACAGCCGTGATCAAGAAGGACGTTTCGTTCAAATGCGGCCAGTCGCAGGAGACCGCATTCCAGAAGCTCAAGGATTTGCTAACCCATGTACCTATTTTGGTTTTGCATAATTTTGATAAGACGTTTGAGATTGAGTGTGATGCCTCAGGGTTAGGAATTGGAGTTGTCCTTACGCAAGGAGGACGGCCGGTCGCCTATTTCTGTGAGAAGTTGAGTGGGACCACGCTCAACTATTCTACTTATGACAAGGAGTTGTATGCGTTGGTCAGATCCTTGGAGACTTGGCAGCATTACTTGCTGGCCAAAGAGTTTGTAATTCACACCGACCACGAGACGCTCAAGCACCTGAGAGGACAGACGAATCTGAAGAGGAGGCACGCCCAGTGGCTTGAGTTCGTGGAGACATTTCCGTACATCATCAAGTACAAGAAGGAAAAGGAGAACGTAGTAGCTGATGCACTGTCAAGGAGATACACATTGATCAGCACCATGGAGGCCAAAGTCTTGGGGTTTGAACTTATTAAAGAAGATTATGATACTGACCTTGATTTTGGTGAAATTTTTCAGGAATGTCGCAATGGACCGAATGGAGATTTCTACTTGCACAACGGATTCCTGTTTAGAGGAAAACGACTGTGCATTCCTCAAGGATCGATGAGGGAGCTTCTGATCCGAGAATCCCACGGTGGCGGACTGATGTGACACTTTGGCGTGGACAAGACACTGAGTGTCCTGGTCGAGCACTTCTACTGGCCACATCAGAAACGAGACACGGAGCGTTTCTGCTCCAAGTGCATCACGTGCCTTAAGTCTAAATCCAGGTCACATCCCCACGGTCTCTATTTGGCTTTGCCTATACCTAACCGACCATGAGTCGATATTTCCATGGATTTTGTGCTTGGTTTGCCTAAGATCAGGAACAAGGATGCAATCTTCGTCGTGGTCGACCGGTTTTCAAAGATGGCTCATTTCATATCGTGTTCTAAGATGAACGATGCTACCCAGACCGCCGACCTTTTCTTCAAAGAAGTGGTCAGATTGCATGCACTGCCACGGACTATCGTCTCAGATCGTGACCCGACCTTCCTAGGACACTTCTGGAGGACGTTGTGGAGGAAGCTTGGGACCAAGCTGCTGTTCTCGACCACTTGTCATCCACAGACGGATGGACATACCAAGGTTGTGAACCGTACTCTCTCAGCCCTCTTAAGGGCCACGGTTGGTAAAAATTTATCAAATTGGTTGGATTGCATTCCTTTTGTTGAGTTTGCTTATAATGGTGCCAAACACTCTGCTACTAAGATGTCCCCTTTTGAGGTTGTTTATGGATAGCCACTGCTAGCACTGGAGTTCATCAATCTTGATGGAGATCACAAGGCTGAGGCCATCGCCAAGCTGCATCAGGCGGTCAAGGAGAACATCGAGAAGAGGACGGAGCAGTACAAGAAACAAGCCGAAAAACACAGGAAATACAAGCTTACCCCACGTGGAGATGGACCATTCCGGGTCCTGTAGAAGATCAACGTCAACGCCTACCAATTGGAACTTCCAGGTGAGATGAGCATATCGTCGAATTTTAATGTTTCTGATTTGTCTCCTTATTGTGCAGGTGATACCGTTCTGAGGCCAGAACCTCTTCAAGAGGGTGGGAATGATGAGGACACCAGCTTGACCGACACTGAGTTGGACGAGCAAGACGGACCAGGCTCGACCAAGAAGCTAGCCGACATGTTTCTAACCATGCGAGACGTACCAAGGACACGTTCGGGACAGAGACAAATGCAGGCTGAATTCAACAATGCCATGGAGCAGCTGATCTCGAGGACAAGTATATAAGACATCACGACCCAGCTATGCCAGCTTGATCAAGGACAACCTGTCATGAACCAGTTGGCCCATAGGATAATCCATACTGAAGCTGGCGGCCCATTTGATGCGACCACGCCCTGGCCCATACTCCGGACGAACGGACCGACCATGATCTTCTGCATCGAGTCAGACGATCCCTTGACCGGTCTGCCTCTGGGATAAAGATCATACTCTTTTTCCCTTGTGAAGTTTTGTCCCAAATGGGTTTTCTTCACAAGGTTTTTAACGAGGTGATATGAGGCCCATTCATTAGAGAGACAAGCCGGCCTCTTCTCTATTTCGACCAAGAGCTTCCTTTTGTTTTAAGTTTATTTCTCTTGTTCTTTTTTTTAATTATTTTCGGTGGCCCAAGTGTTCTGTCCATATGCTTTCAGTTGTAAGTTATTTAAAACACTTTTTTTTTAATGAAAGTCACGTAAGTTTAAGCTAAAAAACCGTAAGGAATATGTGATCTCTTTCTCTCCTCTGCGTGGCTGCCCCTTTGAAGGATCGAAATCTCTTGGGTTTGCTTGCTGTTCAGATTGTTCTCAGTGCTCTTATTGCTCATTAGCTCCTAGACCATCACCGATCACCCACTGACCAAGCTGAGAGTGCCTTCGGCCAGCAGCTTCGTCCCATCCGTCCATCACCCTCTCGGCTGTCTGACCACCACGCCTCCTCATCTCACATCACTTCGAAAAAATATTCGAATGAGGATGACTAAATTAAAATCTATTTTGTTTTATTATTTTTATATAATGCAATGTTTTTTCTTTATATTGTAATAATTAAATTTGACGAATATAATAATACATGAAAGTTTTAAAAAACTAAATAAATGTATCAATTTGTAAGTTTTGAAGAAAAATGTGTATAATTTACAATTAATAAAAAAATAAAAAATATATATTTAAAATATTTAATTTTTAATAAAATATAAAATAATATATTGGAGAGAATTTTAATTACATTTTGTATTTTTTTATTTTAGAATAAAAAATAAAATTGAACATTGGAAATGTTCTAATGACTCTTACGAGATGGATTTATTTAAACGAAAAATTGAAACTCCAAGAAAAAGGACATGTGAACCAATGAATATGTTGAAGCAAAGTGACAATTGGAGAAGAACCAGAAAAGCAATGCAATATTGACTCTTGAGTTTTTCTATGTTGAACAGTGTCCGTTCTCCAAGACAAAAGTTAAAAATAAAAATGAAAAACAATTATCTTTTATTCGAATAATATTGTAGCCCTTTATACAGTTTAAGCTATTAAAGTAAGATGTTATAAAAAAAATTGTCCCCTTATGCAAAAATATAAAAATAATTCTGAAATACTAACGTCTTGACCGAGAACAAAAAGTTATTCTGCCTTTCGAACATCATAAGCACAAGCCAAAAGTACTAACTGAAAAACAAAAACATTTTGTATTTATTTTCTTTTGATTATTTCTAACAAACAAACAAAACTCAAATACAAAATAAAACAAAATTTCTGCTTCAATTGGTGACTTAGTTAGATAAAAATAATAATGAAGAATATGTTTTTCAAAATTATAATTTTTTGTGTTTTATTTTTAATAAAAGTATAGTAATTTTGTAATGTAATATTTTAATATGAATAGAAAAAGTTAATGAATCTCTAGTGGTTCGCGAGTAATTAATACGATCAGAGAAGGCCATTGGTATTTCCCCGGAGCAAGCCTGTAGGAAGCAGAGAATGTTCAAATCTTGCTTACAAACATCTCTCCTCCAAATGCTTCTCTGGGAGATGATGTTTTCGTTTGGCGACAGTCAGATGGTACTTTTGACTCGGTCTTCTCTTCTAAGGTAACTTGGGAGCATCTAAGGACTAGCTCCCAATCAAACCATAGCATAGAGTAATCTGGTTCAAAGAGCAGATTCCAAAAAACTTTTTCATGGCTTGGCTAGCTATACTCCGACGGCTCCCTACAAGAGACTGATTGAGGAGATGGGGGTATGAACGTTTCGAATAGCTGTGTTCTATGCACTTTGGGTATTGAGACTCACCATCACCTATTCTTTGAATGCCCGCACTATGAAAATCTCTGGTTCTTCTTTGCCTCCAAAATTCAGTCGAATCCACCCATGGACCTTTATGCAGTTGTTGCTTGGATTTCTCTGAATCAGCCTAACCTCTCGTCTCAGGCTGTAACTCTTCTCAAGCTCCTCTTTCAAGCCATAATTTATCTGGTATAGCGGGAGAGGAATGCTCGGATCTTTAAATCTTCAACTTCTTCTCAAGTTGTTCTCCGGCGCTCCATCGATCAACTGATGAGGGATAGGCTTCTCTCTCTCCCAGCAAGATCACATCTCTCTCCATCTCTTCTAGCTTACTATTTCTATTGTATAAGGCCTCTTTAGTTTCTTCATTGCATTGGGTTGTTGTTGTTTCTTTATTATGCTCAATAAGTTGCTTGCAAGATTGTAAACTCTTAAAAATGGTATGAAGTTTTAACATTGATACCAAAAAAAAGATAGAGTAAATGAATTTGAAAATCATGTGTTTTTGTGTTTTTGCTTATTTGAAAAATAAGAATAAAAGTTACATACAAAATGTATGCAATAGATATCTTTGGTTCATCTGCTTTTTTTTTCTTTGTGTTCCATGACCATGTTTATATCATTCATCGGTTTCGTCTGCCCCCTTTGCCATACATCTTTGTCTAATTAATTTAAAAATCTCATAATATGTGTTTTATAAGAAAACAAATTTAGTCATACCTCGTTTTGCAACTTAAAGATTCTTGAATATCTCTTTGTAGACAACATTTTTATTGTGGGAGTTGTTGTCTTTCTTGCTGATTCACTCCAAATATGTAGTCCTTTTTTGAGGTGACTCTGGATAAAGCAACATATAGTTGTCCATGACTGAAGATTGGTTTTGGCAGATAGATTCCTACATTTTGCAAGCTCTATCCTTGGCTTTTATTGATTGTCATAGTATAGCAAACTCTCAGTGAAAATTGCTTTCTTCTCATCTTGTATGGACAGTTTATATTTGCAGTTGTCAAATTAATCCTTTGTATAAGGATTCTCTTGCCAACGTTTTTCCCTACCAAAATCTCTGCTTCGAGCACTCTATCTCCCAACCGAGTAACAAGGAGTCTAGTACCATTACATAAACCCTTTTTGGTTTATGTTTTTCAAAAATATAATTGGTGCGTGTTTTTCAGTTGGAGCTTATGATTTGGTAACCCTGAACACTTGAGGTCGTTTAAGTAGTCGGTTATGTACAAAAGATTTACCCCATTCACATCGTCGTATTCTTGATCAATTTTGTCTGCGCTTGATATTCCCTCATTTCGTCACCGATTTTTTTGAGGAAAAACTCATTGATCTTGTCCACTATTTTGTTCCTTGGAGTAAGGATGACACTCACTTTTAGATATTCCCGGTCTTGATATGAAGTTCTTAGATTTGTGATAGTAGCTTGCAATATTTCTTCTAAAGGTCTTTTTATCCCGGGCAGAAGCAGTGAATCGTCAATTTCTATATTTTCGTCATCCAAACTCTCTTCTGCTTGAGAGCAATTTGTTTTAGCTTCACCATTGCCAACTTTCAATATCTATTTAGCAAACTCTTTTTCATCTTGATGCACACACATGTTTTTTGATAAGATGCTTATGTTGCAGTTTTCCCATACATAAGATCTATTCAGTGACACTAGGACTGTATCTTGTCTTGTTACTTGTGGGATGATCGGCAATACTTGTCGAAAATCTCCCCCTAACAAAACTATTTTCCCTCCAAAGATTTTTTGATTACAGACAGATAATAATTGTATCAATTAACTATCATGTCCATAAAATATTCATATGTTTATTAAACTGTTCATAGTTGTTAATGAATAATATTTTTTAAACAATTTTTTGGATAAGTCGAGATTCAAGAACAACGAAAACAAAAGAGAAAAAATATCAAATCGATTTTGACCTTAATTTTTTTGAATAATCGATGTCACTAACCTTGATCATAGCTATTTTAACTAATTAAAATTTGGTTTGTCAATGATCTATAATACATTAGATATAAACCGGTGATAGAAAATCCTACCCATTTTGTCATTTTGATCTATCATAAAGATACATCTACAGTCAAATTTTCATCAGTTCAGAAAATTGAAAAAATTGTTGAATAATGAAATGAAATTACGTATCATAGTAACCGGACAAACAAATCTACGATTAAGAAAGAAGATAATAAAAATGGAAAAATTGTTTTTGTGGTCGTTACAAATTTTCAACAAAAAAAAAAGTTCGAATCTAAAAAAAAAAGAGTTGAAGACTGACCCGAAAAGATTAGCAAGCAGTCCGTTGTACAAATATACTGGCGATCATTAATTCATGAACGCCAAGCAATCAATAATGTAAGAAAAAAACAGACTTGTAATGGCTAAATGGTTGAGGTTACCACTCTTTGTGACAGAGCACGAAGACGACACAAGGCTTTGCTTCTTCCTTAATCTTACAACTTCAATCACCACTCGTGCCTTGCCGCTAGAGAAAACCTCCACCGGTCCAAGCAATGTCTGGTTTCCCGTTGTGATCTACATATTACTTATCCCATGCGGCACTCTGATAGCCATCGTAGTCATCATCATCATCTTTAGCATCATTATCATCCCAACCAGCCCAAACATCATCGTCATCCTTAGAAGTCGACACCTTTGATGGTGCTGCTTCCTTTATGGTATTATTTTTCTCTTCTCCCCAGTCATCCCAAGAATTCGAGTTACGATAATTGTTGTGGTGACCACTTGCTGATGATGATTGTGACACTTTTGGTGTTGCTTCCTTTTTCGTATTGTTCTCTTCTCCCCAGTCATCCCAAGAATTCGAGTTACGGTAATTGTTTTGATAGCTTGATGATGATTGTGACCCTCCAAGAGATGAATTTGTGGCTGCTTTGTTCTGGTAGAAACCATTTCCCTCGTTCTTGTTCTGTTGATTCAAGGTTGATGCTTCTTCTTTAGTGAACTCTTCAACCTTTTGTGAAGCAATTTCCATTACTCCTTTCATGATTCCCCATGTCCTTTGTCCGATCTCCGTTGTCTTGCTCGCAACAACATTAACAGTCTCACTCACCGTGTGATCTAAGAGCATATACATTGAGGGTTTTAGGGGAGTTCTTAGCACGGGTTCTTAGGCAAAACGATTAAAAAATATTATTTTTAAGAACTCTCCTAAGAACCGATCCTTAGTTAAGAACCCCTGCTTAACTATTCACGCTGACGTGGCAGCGTGTGATTGGTTCTTTTTTTTTTTTTTGCTTTTTTTTCTTCCATCTGAAAAAAAAATATTAAAAATGCTAAGAACCCCCAAAGGGGGGTTCATTGATGTTCATGGTCTAAGCCACCTTCTTTGACCTGCAGATGTTTCTTCTCTTAATTTGACTTCACTTTACAAGACTTATAGCTCGATTTCGTTGGTACCACCCAAGCGAATGTGCAATGCATCCAATCTTACGCTTTATTCAGAAATTAAGTTGATCTAACCAAGACGACTGTGCAGCTAAACAAGACACTAAATATGTATTCAATAACATTGTCGAAAACGGAACCTTAGAGGAAATTAGATACCAAACATGGAAATGAGAAACAAATTAGCTACCAACTTACTTTGAATCAAGTGTGGCTTCCAATGGATAGTGGATACAACCTAGGCCAATCAAGCACAAAATAGAACATAATGATAAAAGAAGTACCTTGGAAGTGAAATCCATGGTTTCTGTCTGAACAACATTCGCAGCAGATGCTGCAACAAGAGACAATCTTCTAAATCCCTATGAGTAAAATGAACACAATCAGATAGATTAAAGAGAGAAATCACTCAACATCTAATCTAGCTCACTCTAAAAAAAGCATCAGACTTTACCTCAGACATAACAGAGAAAACATCATCACCACCACTATGTTGATTGCTTCTTGGAGCTGGGGCAGGGCTTGATCCGAATCCCAAATACTTGCCACCTTACGAATGAGGAAGGCCCTCAGGATTTGACTCATTCTCAGCCATCCTCTTCGCAAAGAAACTCTCTTTATTCGCTGCGGAAGCCTCCAACTGAAACCGTGAATAGATATCTTCCGACGATTTCGACTTCGCCGGTGCACCACGAGTTCCCGATGCCCTAAAATCACCTGCAGATTGGTTCCGCCTCATATCGGTTGAAGATCTGAAGAATCATCTTTTTTTTATACAGGTGAAAGCTGAGGTGTCAGAACGTTTTATTTTGACTGGTTGATGTGTTTTATCTATACTATTAAAGCAGAAGTACATTTGAAAAAATGTACAAAATTGTTCAAGTATTTACAAAGATTGCCACTGGTTTAATGATGAGTTTTTTGATGTTCATTAAGGGTAAAATAGTCCTAACAACAAATAAACAAAATAACCCACAAACATGTTAACCAACGTAAGCAAGCCGTATATGGTTTACATCGGTTACTGTCTGAAAAATAGGATAAAAAATAATCCGTTACTTTAGTTAACCACATCTTTGCTATAACCGGTCGAAATCGTAAACAAACCTTGAATTGTAATGATCAGATGTTTTAGATAACAAGAAATACATACCCGTTTATAGGGAAGCTTTCGAATGCATTAGTTGATTTTGATTCCTAACCAAACGCCAACATACCAGCTCTGGTTTACTTCGGTTTATACCTGACATTTAAGATCTAAACAGATTTCTTAATGCATAACCGGGTATGTATAACCATGAGGATATTCGAATCTTTGTATTAGAGCTAATCCGATTTTTTGTATATAAAATGGTAACTAAGTAATTATATTTCCTAATATATAAACTTGAGAATAAAGTAATATTATGATTTGAAACCAAAAGATATTCACTTAACTAAACCTTCCCATAAAAACGGATTTGAGATATTAATTTTGAATTCGTAATAATCACACATATTTAATTTTCATTCCATAAAAAATTAACTTAGACACAATATTTAAATTAACAAAACCGATTTTGAAGAAATCACTCGGCGATTAGTTCATATCTTTCCTAAAAATATGCGAATGTAAATTCGAAAACATAACTTACCTTTAACACATAACTCTAATTTAGAAAATTAGATAAAAATCGTAACAAAGTAAATGCGGTTTCTTTAATATCTTTCCTAATATCTAAACTTGAGAATAAAGAAAATTTATGATTTGAAACCAAAGGGATATTCACGTAACAAAGATTTCCCATAAAAAAACTGTTTGCTATATTAATTCTAGGTTCAACAAAATCGGAACAATAAAGGTAGAGATCATAAAAATGCGAATGTATATAGTCATATTGTGAACCTAATACACAATCGCATTTCATGTTTTTGATAATAAAGGTAGAGGTCACAGAGAATATTCTCAAGTAGATTATTTTCCGATTTACTATTCTTAACCATCAAGTAAATCTCATAATATCTTATAACGAAATTACCTAGAATATTCCACTGCTATCTCTGTCGACCTACTTATATATATACAGTACCGATACCCTAAAGCATTCACTTAAAACTCAAAAAGTTGAATCGACTCCTATTCTCTTCATTCAGAAAAAAAAATGTCTACCATGACTACAGTTAACTCAGGTTTTACTAACCTCGATAGTGTGAAGCCTTTCAAGACCACCTGGAGAATCCGTGTCAAGGTCCTTCACACGTGGAAACAATACACCTCCCAGTCTGGAGAGACACTTGAGATCATTTTTGTAGATGCTTCGGTAAATTCTATTTATTAAGTCATATGATTTTACTATATAAAACTAATTAATCAAAATCGTTTTCAGAATAATTACCCTCTTAAATGATATTTTTTCGCAGGCTAAGATCCATGCTACTGTCAAGAAAACATTTGTCAAAAGCGTTGACAACTAAGTCCCGGTTGGTGCGTGGAGAGTCATTGACAATTTCTCTTTGTCTCCTGCTTATGGACAATATCGGACAACAAACCATCAGTACAAAATGGGGTTCCTTTACAATGTTGTTAGCCGAACTCAGTATACGTCCAATGAAAATTTCCTCGCAATAACTGATTTTCAGACCATTTTTAGTGGTACTCTGAGAAACTGTTATCTTATCGGTAATAATATATTAATCATTTTCATACATATATCATATTTTCGAATGAATTTTTTTTTTATATTGATTGGTTTTTTTTTATAGATGTTCTTGGTCAAGTTGTTGATGTGGGAGAGATACAAACCCTTCTGTGCAATGGTAAAGAAAGGAAAAAGCTTGAGTTTATGCTTCGGGATTCACAGTAAGATATTCTGGTCAACTTTAATTCGAACATATAGTATAGATCCAATAGTATTTGTTTAAATATTGCATGTTTTTCCAGAGATCAACGCTTACCATGCTGTCTATGGGGTCGTTTTGCTGAGCAAGTAATGACTGCTTGCTTAGAGGCTGGTGAAAAGATTGTTATATGCTTGATAAGATTCTCAAAAATGAACATCTATAGAGGTATGTCAGATATGAAAATACTAATTATATTTCATAAACTAATGACGATTTTATTTTCATACACTACTCGCAATTAATCACAATTTTGTTTTCTTTTCAAATGTAGAGCAACTTCAGATAACAAATGCGTTTGATGCTTCACAAGTGTTTATAAATCCCGCATTGCCAGAGATAGATGCTTTTAAAAAATCGTGAGTTTTAATTTTCTCAAAAAGAGTCAAACGACAAATATTCTTTTCACTATATTAACCTCCTCTTGTGAACAGTCTTCCTCAAGATGGGATGTCAATGACAATCATGAATCCGCAAGATGAAGAAGCAGGATTACAATCAACAATTGATTGGTGGGCTCAATTTCCAAAGAAAACTATTGCTGAAGTGCTTAACAACAATGAGGTATTAATTTGGTTTGCAAAGCGTAGATTTAATACAGCTTTTGGTCGTATATTATCTTAGAGTCCCAAAACATATTTGCTTACTGTGTTTGTTTCATCATTTTATAGGAAGAAAAAGCTAGGGTCTTTTGTACTATCTATGGTATGGACCCTGATTGGGCATGGTATTATTGGAGTTGCAACAAGTGCAACAAAAAAGTGTACCCTCCCAAACTGGAAGCAAAGTCTAAGGCATTGAAAACTTCTACGCCTATTTTCTGGTGTGCAACTTGCCAACAACATGTTGCCAACGTTACAGCCAAGTAAGCAACTTTATACTCTATTCATGACTAAGGTTGGGAATTTTCAAGACTTATAGAAAAATATTTTTGAAAATTTTATAGGTTTTGGTTGCATCTCATGGTTATGGATCACACAGAAAAAAGTAAGTTTATGCTTCTTGATTTCATTTCTCAACCAATTGTGCCTCAGTCCGCAGCTGATATAGTTGGAGACTCATTCGAAGAGGTATGATTTAGTTTGAAAAATAATGTTTTAGATTAAATGTAACAGAGTATTTATTTTTTTTTTAAACCAATTGTCTAGATCGAAGATCCTACCATTCTCCCTGATGCAATTAGAAATCTAATTGGGAAGACTTTTGAGTTGTTGGTGTGTATTTCAAAAGATAATGTGTCTTATGGTAATGAATACTACAAAGTGGCGAAGGTATGGACAGGACATGATATTCTAAGAATTGAAGAAAACCCTGAACCAAATACTCCTACTGCAGCTTTAGGAACTATTGTTTCTGGTGATGAGGTAAATTAAGTTACATTTATGAGTTAACCATTGACATAATACAAAATGTAATGACTAAAGTTTATTTTTCAGCTTTCTAATGTTTGTATTGGAAGTGAAGACTCGAAAGGTATATTTACAACACCTTCGTCAAAAAGATCTGGAGATGACACTGATGATATTGCTGATCTTACATCCACTAACAAAATTCAACTCAATAAGAAGATTAAGGTGGAGAAACCGGACAATGAAGCTTTGAAGAAGGACTAAGAAACTGGGCGAAACATCAGTGTGTTTTAATTATTTTGATTTTGTTATGTGTTTTGTTTTTGGATTCTTTTTTATTTCATTGTTTCCGTTCCCTTTAAGATTTTAATAATAAACAAAGGCTTTTTCACACAAATATCTTCACTATTTAGTTTGAATTCAGCAAATTTCCTAGCAAATCTGTGTTATCTAATGAACCAGCACCTTAATAATTGTTCAAATAGTTCTTCTAATCAGACGAATGTTAGATTGACAAAGTTGCTAACCTTAGTGGGGTCATTTCCAGTAAAAGTATATCATCGCTTTCTTTTGAAATACTTCCATTAGATGATGGTCGCTGTAAAAAAAATATATAAATTTGCCATCAACCACAAGAACCACTAAAGAGACCAGTACTACAGACGCAGACGCATACAGCTATGTAGAGACAAAAGTTTAAGTTTAAAACATTATTTTAATGGGAAGCTAAAAGAAAAATGACAAAATGATGGTGGAAAACCAAGTTTGTGAAAGATGACTAATTCAATTCAATCGTGTATAAATAAACTCTATTCAATCATATCAAAAATATTTAAAACAATATTTGTGTTATATGTTGTCACGTATAGTAATAACTGAGTTTAAATATATTATTAACCAAATTAGATAGAGCATTGTTAATAATATTCCCTAAAGTAGTTAAATAAATCTTAGATAACATAATAAATTATATGTTGTCACGCCAACCATACTCCAATATTCAAACAAATTATATTCCCTAAAGTATTTAAATAAATCTTAGATAAGATAATAAGTAACCTATATAATCTTAACAAGAATATAAATCATGTCAATCGTTTAAATTAAAAGGAATCTTCTTTCCTTAAGCTCTTAATTCGCTAACCAAAATATATATGGTTGGCGTGGACAATATATTCATCATGAACACCATTATGATTCAATCCTACTAGTCTTGCCTAAAATGAAATAAACGTGCCAAAAACGCAAATCTGTCTCTAATCAAACAAAACCCAAAATATATTCTGAATACATAATTCGCTCTTTCCTTAAGCTATTAAACCCACCTCAGCTTCGGTTTACTATCTAGACGCTTATGAAGCATCCGAACCAGTCCGTTTGTTAGAATGGAATGGCACGTAACCCCAAAAAACGAACAACTATCTCTAATTACACAAAACCCTCATTGTCCACATTCACATAAAAGATATTTCAACATAACCTTTTTATCACAGTCATTGAACAAACACAGTCAAGCACCCCTTCGATAATCAAAACCTGTTTCACATCCGGACCACACTTTCAACAAGCACAAGCTTTCATCCCAAGGTATATCGAATTAAGTTCAATAATAGCATCTGGTGTGGATATTCATATTGCACTAACATACTAATCGTTTTTTGTAAAGTGTAAGGATGAGACCGAAATTTGATAAGAGGAACATGCCTGATAATGAGATTGTTCAGAAACAGCGGAAAAGGAGAAAAATGGAACCAAGCAATTCAGAAAACATGTTGTCTCCTAATACATCAATTGGAAGCAGCAATTCAATCCCCCTAAGTTCTGTCTACAATAGAGTTTTAAGTGATATTACAAACTTACCAAGTGTACAAGAAGATGTGAGCTCAAGTGCCACCTTTGGATCTAATTTGACATCAATTAGACAGGGATCCACCCTTCCATCATCTGCAACTAAAAAGAGATGAAAAACTTCAGCACAATCAGGTTTGTAGTATGAATACTGACCCAACTAGAAATGGACATACAATCATTTTACATTTAATCTATCAGCTACTAATGAAAACTGGTAAACACAGATAGAGTAAATATAGAGCAAAATGATTGCTATGAAGAGGAAACAGTATACAAAAATGTTCAAGTTAATTTCGAATCCGATGATGAATGTGGATTTTTGGCTTTCTCACCAGGAGGTAAAAGTCCAGATTATATATGATTATTGTTCAGTAACAGTATCAACTAAAGTGTCCTTATTTATATTGTGATGTACAGGGTCATTTGTTGACGACGAAGAACAAGTTTACGACTGTAGTAGTCAATCAGATACAGACTCAGAGTCTACACCCGAAGAGAGTAACATAACCCAGCACCAAACAAATGAAAGTGCCTCGAAAAATGTTCAACCAGTTGTTAAAAGTGGAACCCAAAAGAAGAAAAAGAAACAAACCACTGACAAACGATTTGGTATTATACTATATGTATTGAATAGTATAATATTTGTGAGCAAGAGTTTCCTATTTGATTAGCTATGTAGTATAAACCATTGTTTCTTAATTATGGTCATTTTTTTTTGCAGAATACCGGGATGAAGGTGATCCAATTTACAAGTGTCGTCATTGTGGTGCTATTTTTTGGTATGGAGAAAGAATAAACAGGAGAAGGAGATCAAAGACACCTATCTTCACGCTTTGTTGTAATCAAGGACAAGTTGTTTTGCCTCTGCTAAAAAATCCACCCGATGTTTTGAAAAAACTTTTGGATGGGACAGATAAGCTAAGCAAGCACTTCTTAGAGAATTTCAGGCCTATTAATATGTCTTTTTCATTTACATCTCTTGGTGGAAAAGTTGATAGATCAGTTAAAAAGTGACGCGGACCAAACATGTTTCAGATGCAAGGAGAAAATTATCATTTGATGGGTAGTTTAAAACCCAATGCTGGTGACTACGCTAAATATGGACATATGTATATTGTAGACACCGAAAACGAGATAACTAACCGGTCTACATGTCTCAGGTGACGATTAGTTTTTTTTAATACCTACTTACCAGGAATTTCATCAGGTTACGCTAACAATTGCCACTTAAATTTGCAGCAAGGGCAAAAACAGTGGAAAATGGTCTAAGAAGAAGGATTTGAAACCAGAAATGACTGAGAAAATAATGCTCATGCTAAATGAAGTTAATCCTTATGTCAAGAGTTTCAGGTCAGCAAGAGAAAGATTTAATACAAATCCTGATGAACAGTTTCATATGAGGATACTAAGTGATCGTGTGAAAGATGGAAGGACGTATAACACCCCAAATGCTAATGAAGTTGCTGCATTGATTCCTGGGGATTTCAATACTGAAATGGATAAAAGAGATATTATATTGCAGGAACATTGTGGTAGACTACAGAGGATTAGTGAGATTCATCCTGCATACCTTGCACTACAATATCCGCTTATTTTTCCATACGGAGAAGATGGTTTCTGGGTTGGTATTAAAAAGAACCATGCAGCTGGAAAGAAGCCTAAGAGGGATAATATTAGTATGAGGCAGTGGTTTGCATTCCGGCTTCAAGAAAGGCATAAAGAGTGTCATACTCTACTTCGGTCAAAGAGATTATTCCAGCAATTTTTGGTTGATGGATATACCATGATCGAATCCAACCGATTGAGATATTTGAGGCTTAACCAGTCTAGCTTGAGATCTGACAGCTATGACTCTATACAACAAACTGCAAATGATGGAATAACAGATTTAACCGAGCAAGGAAGAAAGTTTCTTTTGCCAGCTTCTTATACCGGTGGTCCTAGATACATGAAGAATAATTATCTGGATGCTATGGCCATATGTAAACACTTTGGATTTCCAGATCTCTTCATTACTTTTACATGCAATCCTAAATGGCCAGAAATTACAAGATTGGTCAAGGAACAGGGATTAAATGCAAATGATAGGCCAGACATTATAGGCAGAATGTTCAAAATGAAGCTCGAGTCTTTGATGAGTGACTTGACTGAAGAGGGACTTCTGGGGAAGACTGTCTCAGGTAAGTTATTGATTTAGTAGATTTTGATCAACCATTAAAATATGTTTATGATGTACTGTGTTTTGTGTACAAAATAGAATGTGTTGATATAAACAATGTTAGGATGATGTCATGTTTTTATATAACATGAGTTAAGAGGACGTTCTATGTGGTTGAGTGGATGTATACATCCATTAATTAAGGATGACATCAATTGGAATTCACGTATAGTATTTTAGACAATTGTATTATTTGAGGTCGTTAGTATGGATGGGAGGACGTGTATTATTACAATTCATGTTGTAGTTTTTAAACATGAGTTGCTCATTTTATATCAACAGTTCTAACTTATTGTTCTTTCACTACTTTTAAAAATGCAGCTATGTACACTATCGAGTTTCAGAAAAGGGGTCTACCACATGCTCACATACTGTTATTCATGCATTCGAAATGCAAATTTCCTACCATGGACGATATTGATAAAATCATTTCTGCCGAGATTCCAGATAAAGATACATAACAAGAGCTTTATGAGGTGGTTAAGGATATGATGATACATGGACCTTGTGGGGCTGCTAATATGAATTCTCCATGTATGGAGAATGGGAAATGTTCTAAGTTATACCCTAAGCCATACGCAGAGAAAACTTCAGTTAATAAAGAAGGTTTTCCAATTTATATACGGCGTGAACAACCAGATCGTTTTGTGGTGAAGAATGGCTTCAAATGTGACAACAGATATGTTGTTCCCTACAACAATAAAACAGTTGATAAATAATAGTGTTTTATCAGAAATTTTTAAATTACAATCGTAATGGTTATTATTGGGCTTCAATAAATTGATATGTGAGCTGGCTTTTATTTGGTGTCATGGTAATGTTATGTGTATATAATCGAAAATCATATTTTACTTATGTTATAAAACTATTCAATTGCTTACAGAATAAGGAAAGAATATCTTAATAATATTTCCTGCACCATTCACGCTTTATATATAATCGAAAAGAATATTTACTGCACCATTCACGCTTTATATAGATCGAAAAGCATTTTTTCCAATCAAGCATGTTTTACTTATATTAGTCACAGAAAAAGGAATGAATATCTTCACACGTCTATCTTCATGATTAAGTATAAATTCATCAATATTCGACTCGTGGAAGCGATATAAACCCTACATTAACTATATTTAATATATATACAAAACCTCCTCTACATTAGTTATCATTCCCATCGATCAAAAAAATATACTACCAAAAAACTGATAATCAATGGTCACTAAATTCAGTAAAGCTCTAAGAAACTGGGATCTCTATCCTGTTTCAAATTTGCATTCTTTGACTAATTATTGCTGGAGAATCAAAGTTCGAGTACTCAGAAAATGGAATATGGGATCTGGAGAATTGTGCAAAACTGTCAATCTTATATTGGTTGATGATAAGGTTAGTTGTGTATTACTTTTTAATCAATTTTAATCCATTTTTATTTACCATATTATAATTATTTTATCTTTATTTTTAACTTTTAGGGTTCAAAAATTCAAGAAATTATCCCCATAGATTTATGAACTAAATTTTTAAAAAAATACTGTGTCGACGATAAAACTTTAGTCATCACGAGATTTGATGTCCGTCCAATTACCGGTTGTTTGAAGACAGCATCACACAATTATGAAATTGTTTTCAAAAAAGGAACTACAGTAACAAGCGTTCCTGGACACGTGGATGAGTTTTTCTTCAATTTTGTTGACTATGATGAGATAATGATGGGAAAGATTGATGAAACTACTTGTGTTGGTAAGTATATTAAATTAATTTTTTTTTTTAGATGACAACATAAAACACTTTCATTTTTTGTTGTAGATGTATGTGGTGAAATAGCAAATGTTGGTTTGCTTAAGAGAAAAGGGTACGAGAATCCATCAAAAACATTGAAAACAATTACATTTGACCTAAAAAATGAAAGGTAACACTTTTTAATTCCATTTACAGAATATGTTTGTTATTTGTATTAACTATTTTTCAAACATTTTTAGGAACCAAGTATTATCATGTACTCTTACAGATACTTTTGAATTCAATTTTGCAAGATTTTTTTTGTAATTTGGTGAAACAAAGTAAAGATGCGCCAGTGATTTGTGCTATCAGATTTGCATCTGTGTTTAAAATAAACAGTATATATATATATACATATATATATACATATATATATATATATTTGTTTAATTATTTAATTAGTAATGCATCTCTTTTATTTTATTAATTTTTTGGTTGCTTTTTTTTAGAGATATGGAATTGCAAGAATACAAATTGCTCCAAAAATTTTTTTAATCCAGAAGATTCCAAGTGTTAAAATGGAGCGAGCTAAGCTTTTGAAGACATAGGAAAGACCACAACTTTTTAAGATTTATTATGCATTAATATTTTAAACTTTATAAGTTATATTTTAGTTATCGCTTTTATTTATTTATCTTATAAGAATAATGTTTATCCTTTTATTTTGTTATGGTTTATTTTATTATACAAATAAGTTTATTTTTATATGGGCACATAATATTCAAACATAATCATCCATATACATTGCCAGCAGAAACAATTTTCCTCTGACACACATCGACACGGCGAGGAGACCATTCATCTTTCTGCTCCTTTTGTCCAAGTCTGCAATTGAAAATCAATATCTATTACCACTCTTCAAATGTATACATACCGTGTGAAACTCATAAATGAATTAGTACATGTCTTACATATGCACCAAAGTCCAATCTAAAATAATATCTAATTTAGAGTTTTCAACGTAAATGTATTATTTTATTACATAAACCAATAATTCAGAATGAAAAGGAATATTGGTAATAGTAGCCAAGGTGGGGTCGTGTAGATACCAAGTAAAAAAAAAAAAATTAATCCCAAAATGAACATATAAATTCAACACATACGTAAAATTGAATGTAAAAATTATTAAAAAAAAAAAATTAATGATAATAAAAACCAAAAAAAATGTCCCATGCTAAATAATCCAAAATATATTATTTAAATTACTCCATAATAAGAAGAAAAAAAATTATTTAGAAAAATAAAATAATTATAATCATTATTATAAACCGACAAAATGATTTTGATACAAATAGCCGATAAAAACAATAAAGAAACTCAAAACAGTACAAAAATCTCGAAACAAACAAATAAAATTAACTAATCAATATCCCGTGCTTAGCGCGGATCAAAATCTAGTTCATTAAAATAGGTGTCAACACTTCATGAAATACGGGTGCTCAGGTGTTAACACAAGGAGTTGCAGTTCACTCATTATAGTATTGATTTGATTTCTTATCAATCTATACTATTAAAACAAAAGTACAAAACAATTTCTACCACTGATTATCTTTATAATTACAAAGGTATGCCACTGAGTTTCTTTGTTAAATTTCAAAACTCATTAAGGTTATACATGTCTTTATAATCTTTCCAAAATTATGTGATCATTAAATATAAAAATATTTTTGTATATTTTAGTTAACTCCAAACGAGATATTTTCAGATTTGTGATATTTATAATTAATATAGTTATCATAATATTTTCTAAATATTTTCTCAATTAGTATCCTCCCGAATCAAGCAAGCATATTCTTCCATTTCTAATTATTGAATATAAAATAACTTGAAATTCATTATTAAATTAACAACAACTTGTAACCCTAGAATTTTTCCTATATAAACTATATGTATCGTTCATTTCATTCCACATTTATTAAGGTATTTGTGCAGATTGTTACCATGATATGGTTGTTTGTCAAGCTCTTGCAAGTACCGATCAAAACAATTATAAGCTCATCTACGCCATTAAAGAACAACTTGATAGGTGTGTTCTCTGTTTCTGTTACTTTATTTACATGAATCATAATGTTTAATATTCGATGGATCTTTGATATTTGACACTAATTTTGATGATTGATTAAAGAGTTGGAATGAGAGTTCCCAAAAATTGAAGTCTGCTTCGAGAATTGAATGTCGAAGCTGATGTTCAAGCTGGTACAAAAGCTTTACAAACTTCGGTAAATCATAATGATTTCATCGAGGTTTGTCTTTTTGTGTGACTATATCCACAGATAACCTTTACGATGATTCTTTCAAATATTTTCTCTTTTGTGTTGCAGCTTCTCTTCAACAGCTTGATAATAATGAAGATTAGAAAACACAAGCTAACAATTTTAAAAGATATTAATGGTATTATCAAATCAGGAAGGTGAATAAAATGATGTTTATATTGTGATAACGAAGCCAATATGTTAAGATCACTAAAGGTTTGCTATTCTTGAAGGATGACTTTGCTATTATGACCACCAGGTTAGTTAACCCGTGAAGTTATCTACTACACTCATAATATTTTTTCTTTTTAGTTTGTTACTCACTTGTGTCTTATATTCTCTCTGTTTTGGTATTTGTCATATAGTTATTTTTTATTCTTTTTCTTCCAGAAAATTTGTACATCACTTACAATGGAGATAATCTTGATATTCATACAGATAATTGCGGAACTCAACTGTTCGTAAAATGCTTGCTTTTGCTGCGAGATGTCATGTTGCAAGCTAAGGGTTTGCAGTTTTTTTCATTTGGTTTTTACTACTTTACTATATTTACTTTTAAAAATGTCCTCAGGTGTTTCTTGTTTACAAATTAATATTTGCAGGTGACATGAAATATCTAACCCGATTAGAGAAAGAAAAGGGTGTCTTCCTTCTTTTGAGATTGATGCTTTCATGAAGGCCAGCATCATATATCTCCTAACGTCCTTTGATTGATTTTATATTGTATGATTTATTAGTTACAATCACCATTAATCGGTCAGTGGTAGTAAGCAATGTGTTTATATATTATGTGAGTCAGAGTGCTTGGTCTTGACTCTTGGTGTATGTCTGATACTATGGTGGTATGTAATATGATGAGAGGAGTTTCCAGACGCCAAAGGAAAACAGTTACAACAAGTCTCTTTCAATCTCTTTAAGCTATCTATTCTCACTCAATCACTTGGGATCGTTTTTATGCAAACTAATAAATCTTGACACAATGCAGGAGAGATGACTGTTTCCCCCAAGAAAAAATTTGTTTATAGATGAAATATCTACTGGTCTTGATAGCTCAACAACTTTCCATATTATGAAATGTGTCATAAACTTTGTTCATCAAATGGATGCAACTATTCTTATGGAACTTTTTCAGTCGGCACCATAAAAATTTGATCTGTTTAACGATTTGATTTTTCTGTCAGAAGGTTACATGGTGTATCAAAGTCACTGACAAGACGTCGTCGGATTTTTCTAGGTTTTTATAAGCTAAAGCATCAATAGGTATGATTTAAATGTATTATATAGGAGTACATTGTCACAGGGTAGCCCAAAAATCTATTCTCTAAGTGAGATTGAGAATATTGATTATTTCTTTGTTTTGTAAATGTTTTCAAACTTTTTGTATCGGTTTTTATTATGTTTTAGTATGTTGGTATGCATGTAGGAGATGTCCAAAAAGGATCAAGCTCAGTATTGAGCAGATCTTTCAAAGCCTTATCAGTTCATTCCTTTCTCAGACATAACAATTGCATTCCGCAACTAGAAATACAGGCATGCTGCATATTCCATGCTTGCAACACCATTTGATAAGTTATCCTCGGACCTTCAGTTTTGTGTAGAACACAATACGTCATATCAGGATGGGAAAACCTTAATTAAAGCTTGCTTCGAACGAAAAATACTATTGATCAAGCGGCACATGTTTCCTTAGACTTTTAGGGCATGCCAGATCAATATGTCTACTTATTTTCAGTTCCTATCGCATCGGTGTATATCTTCTATGTTTCTCTAAAATGGAACTTATTTGTTTTGTTTTCCATAGGTTGCATTGTGGGATTTGTCACATTCTTTTTGAGAACTAAATTACACCCAACAAACGAAGCATATTAATATCTAACTTGCCTTTAACTATAAAATATTACATACTCTACATCATGTTTATTTTCTTAATTTTTTGAATGCCAACGATGTCAATATATTGGAAATTTAAATTACTCTATAACCTGAATGATTTTAAAACATTCTGGATTAAACATCCTTCACTATAATTTTGAAATTTACAATTAAAGCAAATCTATATAAAAAAATAATAATGATCAACTGACAGTATCTCCATCATAAAAATATGCTTATAATTACTTATGTAGTTTTTAGTTAAGAATTTGGATCAAATTATGTAGACCTTGTCACACTAGACCCACTATAGAATGGGTGCATGTTGTAAATCATTGATCATATGAGTATGTCTTGGACATGACGAGTAGATGTGGTCTTTTGTTTTGACGAAGCGGATACTCATAAATATTATTTTTTAAATTAATAAATTAAAATATTTATCCAATATTTAGTTGAAATATTATATAAAATATATTCATTAATAAAAATTCTTTTATTTCATAATAAATATTAGCTTTATAATATTTAATTTATATTATTAAAATAAAATTTAATAGATATATATATATATATATATATATATATATATAAATTAAATGGTTACTTATGAAACTATTTGTGGGTCATTTGGGTTATCCATAAATTTAGATGAGAGTTGTGCAAGTCTAATATTGTTTTTGCGCGGGTTATGCAGGACGGGTTTTGGAGATAAAATATTGTAAGTCATGACGGATCGTGTCAGAAAAAACGACTTTGGGCTTCAAATGTTAGATTTTTTTATATTATTCCTATAATATTAATAGAAACTTTAACAATTTGTGAGATGATTTTTTTTTGTCACATGTAACTAATTTTTTGTTGTCTGAAACTTGAAACTGTAAACTAATAATTTTCAAATTCAATACAATAATAGTTTACTCTCCTAAACTAATATAAAATTAAAAAATCTAAAAAATAGATACTAATAAATACTTCCAAAACATGATATATTTTTATACACATAAAACATATATATATATATATATATATATATATATATATATATATATATTTAGGATTTAAAGTTTAGATACCTGTATAAGTTCGGTTTGAATCTTTCATATTTTCGGGTTTACAATTGTAGATTTCGTTTGATATTTATAATTTCGGGTCTGGTTTGGTTTGATTTCTTGCAGGTTTAGTTCGGATGCAGGTTCCCAAAATTAACAAAAACCATATGAAAAAACTCAAAAAAATATTCATAAAGATCTGAAAATACTCAAAAGTAAATAAATTACTCGATACCTTAAATACCTTGACTTAAGCCACAATATTCGAGCAATTTTTAGAACCAAATCGGGTTCAGATTTTTTGGGTCAGGTTCAAATCGGTTTTAGATTCATAAACGCCCATCCCAATATGGAACCCACTAAAATAATTATTATATTTTATGGTACAAAATAAATAAATCAATTAACATATTTGAAAAAACTATAATAATATATAACATGAACTACTATATGACCAAGATAATTAAAATAGATATTATTTTGGTAAAAATCGATAAAAACAGTTTAGAAACAAATTCAAAACTTCAAACTAATTTCCATGCTCAGAAACAATATACAATCTTCAAACTCAAAAAACTTAAATAACTAATATATATAATTACTATAAAACCGCTATTGTTTAAAAAAAAAATCATCTAATTAATATTCCGCGCTAAAAGCGGATCAAAATCTAATTTTTTATTAATTTTTAACATTTTTCTATTATAGTCACCCGTTAATCTAAAAAAATTGTTCAAAATATTCATTATTAGGGAATATTGTCCCACATCAGAAGTTTGAAGGGATCTCACACAATATATAAGTGATATGGGCCACTCCACTTATCACCAATTGGTTTTAAGTTGGAAGCCCATAGACTTAATATGGTATCAGAGCCCGATCCATGCAGTCCAACCCGATCCGACCCAAAGTTGGTTCACTCATCGACAAGCCAGGCCCAAATTGGTGCCGTCGATCCAAGCCCGAGCATTCCGAGATTAATGGCCAAAGGATCATTATCTCGAGGGGGTGTATTAGGGAATATTGTCCCACATCGGAAGTTGGAAGGGATCTCACACAATATATAAGTGATATGGGCCACTCCACTTATCACCAATTGGTTTTAAGTTGGAAGCCCATAGACTTAATATGGTATCAGAGCATATTGAGTCTGAACATGGGTACTCCGTTACCAGATGCAAGCGAGTATCGTGCTGTAATCGGGAGCTTACAGTACCTCAGTTTCACCCGACCTGACATCTCTTACGCTGTCAACAGGCTCTCCCAGTTCATGCACAAGCCAACACTTGATCACTGGCAAGCCACCAAACGTGTTCTCCGCTATCTTGCAGGCACGACAACTCACGGCATCTTTCTCTCCAGCAAGAACACACCAACGATTCATGGTTTCTCGGATGCAGATTGGGCAGGAGACACCGACGACTTCGTATCCACAAATGCATATGTCGTGTACATTGGAAACCATCCGGTATCGTGGTGCTCAAGAAAGCAGAAGGGGATTGCACGATCCTCGACGGAAGCTGAATACCGAGCAGTGGCCAATGCCTCAGCCGAAATCTGTTGGATACAATCACTGCTATCCGAGCTTGGAATCACACCGAGAACCGCCCCTGTCATTTATTGTGACAACATTGGAGCAACATATCTATGTGCTAATCCGGTCTTCCACTCGCGAATGAAACATATCGCATTGGACTATCATTTCATACGGAACCAGATTCAATCGGGCACACTACGTGTATCACATATTTCCACAAGAGACCAGCTAGCGGACGTCTTGACAAAGCCTCTCTCAAGGATCCCATTCCATGGACTTACAACCAAGATTGGAGTGACCAAGGCCCCTCCATCTTGAGGGGGCATATTACGGATACATCAAAGGCAACTCAATAACTCTGTTTCATGTATATATGGAAGGTGTTAATGGCTAGAATATTGTATAGAGGATTTACCCTAAGGCTCCTCATGTATATAGGCGCTATGCCTCTTATGAATGAAATCATTCAACTCATAAAACCTGTATTCATTCCTCAAGAATTTCTTTATTCATTCTCCCCTTGTTCATTTTATTTATTTTTATTCATTATATTGTTTTTTAGGATCACCAATAAACATTCACATTTGAGACTGAGAAGACTGTGTGAAGGATCATTGCCGTGTAATGGTGAAATAATTTCACAACCACAAATCTTGCACCCGATTCTATTGATTTTCTTGTTTTTTTTTCTTCTTCTTCTTTCTTCTCCAGTGGCTCTCCACTTTCGTCGTCTCCGATAGTGAGTGATATTGACGAAAATTGTCTCGGGAGAAAAAATCATATTTGTAGTCATGGGCACAGTTGAATAAAAACACACAAAAACATTTTCGTTTACTTTTTAACCACAAAATGCGTTGAAATAATCGAGATGAGTTTCAACAGAAATTTTGTTACGACGAAGACTTACTTCGATTTCTCCAATAAAACTTCTTGTGGTGGTTTGAAGCAGTTTATGTACGGAAACACTTTCACGATTCTCAATGCTTTCTGGGTTTCTCTCTGTAATCTCTTCTTCATCCTTCTCCACTCTTACTTCCTCCATCTTCAGGTACTATACGGTTTTTTATTTCTTCATCCTCTGTTTTTGATTAATGGGTTTGCTTTCTAAATTCTTATATCAGAGTTAATTCAGACAAAGAGACAAGCTTGGTCTTGGTTAAGAGTCATAACAACCCAAGAGATTCCTCTGTTCACGAAGATCAGAAGCAAATTGGATTCCACGATGTTGTTAAGTATGATGAGAGTGAAAGTTATCTGGTTTCGTTCAGTAAGAGATGCGAATTTCTCTCCGACAAAACCATCACTTGTTTTGTAGAAGAACCTAAATCTGTTTGCTTATTTTTCATGATTACTCCTCTGCTATTCAGAATAAGAAGAAGATGGTGACACCGTTTATAGTTGAAAACAAGTTGGAGAGATCACAATCGGAGGTTTACTTTATAAAGGAACACATGAAGGAAGAAGAGATGCTGGTTTATGAGTTTATGAGTTGTGGTGTTTTAAAGGATTATTAGCTCAAGAGAGTCTTGTTGGTAGTGAAGAAAACTTGTTTGATGATTATGGGTTTATATAAATCAACCCAAGTTTCCAGATTTCCAATATTGCTTATAAAGAAGAAGAAGATTTCATGCAGAGGGAAGAAGAGTTGAATAAGGCTTTTGAAGAACAAGAGATATATGGTTCTGATGATGATGATGATGATGATGATGATGATGATGATGATGATGATGATGATGATGAGTTTGAGGACAATGATGTGATCGAGAGACTGAAAACAGAGATAAGGACAGCCAGAACAGGAGGACTGTGCACCATTCTTGAGGAGGCAGAGACTCTATTAGAAGAACTGAAACCACGCAAGATTGAGTCAAAACTAGATCAGCCCAAAGATGGAATCTCTGAAATTCACAAAGTTTACAAGAACTATACGGTTAAAATGCGAAAACTCGATGTCATCGATTCACAGATGATAAGCTTGAGCATCTGCTTTCCGTGTGAAGAAGGGATTAGAGGCAGAGGATAGTTTGAGATAGAGTTGACTGAAGTCAACGTAAAGAGACTCTTTCTCATTTAGAGTTTATGCTGTTGAGAATAGGATCGTATATAAATAAGGAGCCGTGTTGTATCTTCTTCCTTAGCTTGAAATTAGGATTGAGTCTTTGACTTGTGGCGATCTTGGATCGTGAGGAGAGTAGCGGGTTAAGCCGTGATCTCTCGTTTGTCTTTAGTTTCGAGCTGTATTCTTTGTCGTTCTCTTATTCAATAAAGCTTGGTGTTGATTTGGATTGAGTTTGGAGAAGATTGATAGCTCAAACTCTATCAATTGGTGCGGTGGAGCGTGATCGGATCATCGCGACGTGACGACCAACATTGCAACCATGAAATTCACGGATTCGTCGGATCGCAGTGAGTCGGAAGATCACGATATGAAAGAAATGAGGCGTCAAATCTCAATCGTACACAGAAGTTGCACAGTGATGTCAAAATCGTAGACCGTGTTGAAGGATCGCGTCGGAATCTTGGAATCGAAGGTGAATTCAATTCAAGAGACGATGGATTCAATTACGACTCTAGTGGAGCGGATCGCGTCATGGACATGTCCGGAGTTGTTGAAAGGCAAAGGTGTCGTCGATTCTTCCAATGCTCATGTTCAGGTAACAGTTTCACCTCGAATGGATGCTCTGGAGATAGAATCATTAGGTTATCGGCTGAATCATCATGTGTTTGGGAACCAAGAAAGTTTGTTAAAGAAAAATGTGATACCTGTTTTTGATGGCTTCATGCCTTACGGTTGGATTTGTCGAGTAGAAAGATTCTTCAGAGCTGGACAATATAGCTAAACTTGATTTGGTGTCTGCGAGCTTAGAAGGAGAGGCATTGAATTGGTATAAAGAGGAAGTGATTCATACTGAATTCAGGAATTGGTCACATTTTAAGAAGGGATTGTTGGCTTGCTTTGCACGAGATCAAAGTGGTTCTCAGTCAGAAAATATTCTCAAGAAAGAATCGATTCCTGACATTATACAAGTGCCAGAATCAAGTGTTGAGGATTCAGTCTTTACAAAGCCTCACGAGGAATCAGGGATTGCCTCCAACGGAAAAATGGCTCGTTTTCATGCCCCAATGGAATTTGTTGATGATGAATTCAACACTGGTGTTGGAATTAGCGCTTCTTTCGCACCGGCCAACAACAACTTTTCATCAGCAGAGAGTAACAAAAGGAGAAAGGTTCCTACGACTGTTCAACAGTCAGAACTGAGTTGTGAGACAGCATCATCTACAACCTTGGAGAAGAACAACTTGATTGAAGCAAATGAGTCATATTCTGGCCTTGTGTTGCCTGCTGCAACTGACAGTGGTGACTTGTATGTTCATAGCCAGGAAGAATGGTACGTTTCACAGGGCACGGCACGTATGACACTTCACGAGAGCGAAGCTTGTGAGGAGAAAGAGTTGATTCCAGTACATACCTTGCCTCAGATTAAAGGGTTTGACAAGGAGGCCAAGAGTTATTTTTCACCCGCAGTGGTGTTAAAGAAGGAATCATGTTCTGCGATTGGTCACGAGACGCCGTTGAGAGGTGAAAAGTATCAGTGCACATACCATTTGTATACTCACATGTTCCCAAAGAGCACAACTACAAAGAAACTAAGGAAGTGCTGCAAATCTTGGAAATTCAAGTTTAAAAACAAGTCAAAGTTGAGAGAATTGGTAAATGTGAAGCTACGTTATAAAGAATCAGTGGAAGCTGAGGTTACTTGGCTGAATCCAACACTGAAACGAGTTACACAGAAGAGGGAGTTCTATAAAAATTGGCATTTCAAATACAAAAGCCAAGAAGTTTCGGTATACGTGTGGAAATTGGTGAATGTTCAATATAGTGGTCAGCAAGTGGAGACTACAATCTGCAAGGATCTTCAAGTTCAGTCTTGTTTTATCTCAGAAGGACTGCTAGAAAAGGAACCAGTTCATGAAAGAGTTGAAGAGGATGTATCTATTCAGATGGAAATATTGATTCAATGTACAAAGGCTGATCCGAGGACAGAACAATTTTCACTGTCTGAGTTGGATCTACACCAAGTACCTACTGAGATTGAATGTTTTCACAAGCAGGAGGATATAATTTCTGTGACTACAGATTTTCTGGTGGAGAAGACTGATTATTTTTCATTGTTTATGCAACCACTTCACTTTAATGATATGGTTCCAGATATTCAGAGAAATACGATGCCATATATCCTCTTCCATGTGATGGAAATTGGTGCATATGTCAAGATGTTTCAGAATTGGGTTGATAATTCAATATTTGATTCAACATATCAGGTGTTTGACATTATACCTCACCAGAAAGCACATCTACGAATTACAAAGACGAAAGATAAGTGGTCAAAATCTGGGCGTTTCAAGGTCAAAAACAAATCTGTGGTGCATAAATGGAAGGATAATAGCATGGCTGAGAGTGCTGAAGATTCAGGGATACAAGTTGTTTCCGATCAGATTATTCAAAGTCATTCATTTTTCAATGAGTATCAATTGCTGAAGGAGTTGTTGTTCCAAAACAGGGAACTAAATGTGTGTGACAATACAAATGATTACAAGCTTTTAAGAGTGAGCAAGTATCATCTGTTGAGCAGCCATGGAATGTACACATTACAACAACATCAGCATGACTATTTTGATGTGTGGCATTGCTGGAAAGAAAAACAACTGCAGTGGATTGATGGCTAGTTTCAGACAAGGCAGTGGGATAACCTAGATCAGAAGCTCAGAGATGACAAGTTCAATGCGGAAGTAACGTTGCTGTCTGTATCACCTGCGATTCCAAGTGTTAAAGGTTCTGCTCCAAGCACTGAAATACAGCTTGTTGCAGGCTTCACACAATTTTCACTTCTCAGCAAATTCTTGTCCACATCTTGGGGGCAAGCTGTTTTCAACGGCGGGGGTATTGATAAGCTTGAGCATCTGCTTTCCGTGTGAAGAAGGGATTAAAGGCAGAGGATAGTTTGAGATAGAGTTGACTGAAGTCAACGTAAAGAGACTCTTTCTCATTTAGAGTCTATGCTGTTGAGAATAGGATCACATATAAATAAGGAGCCGTGTTGTATCTTCTTCCTTAGCTTGAAATTAGGATTGAGTCTTTGACTTGTGGCGATCTTGGATCGTGAGGAGAGTAGCGGGTTAAGCCGTGATCTCTCGTTTGTCTTTAGTTTCGAGATGTATTCTTTGTCGTTCTCTTATTCAATAAAGCTTGGTGTTGATTTGGATTGAGTTTGGAGAAGATTGATAGCTCAAACTCTATCAACAGACTATGCATTCCATCAGTAAGTCACCATCTCTTACTCACAGCAAATTTAATCAATATAAAGACAAAATTAAGCAGACTGTTACATATTAAATTATCAATGACATCTCTTCAGAATCTTTAATTTTATTTTATTTTTTTGATTGTGAGGTCATATGGTTGAAGAATGTCTCTTTCATTCTTAAATATTGGCTCAACTACTCAAAAATATAATATTTGGTTGGTTGGGTCTATGGTTAACATTTTAAGATATGATTCAACAAGTTTGCTCAAACTATAAGATTCATCTAAACCAAGCAGAAACATCGTTAAATCGTCTCTGCATCGGAATTTATGGCCATTCAAGAAACATAAGCTTGAATTTGACCCGGTTGAGAGACTTTTGAAAGAAGCGAGTAGAGACTTTGAGTGTGTCTACGTAGGCCAACTCTGTCTCTCGTGGGAGATGCTTCATTGGCAATACACTAAAGTCTTGGAATTTGATTCTACTTGTCAATACAATTTAGTAGCTGGAGAGTTTCAACTATTTCAAGTTCTGCTTCAACGGTTTGTGGAGAACGAACCATTTCAAAACTCATCTAGAGTTGAGACTTACTTGAAGAATCGTCGCCATTTCCATAATTTCCTTCAGATACCACTTGTTAGAGGTATAACCAAAACATGTTTTCATTATTCTTCAAACTGAATCTCTTAATGCTAATACCAAACTCTTGAATGTTTCCAGATGATCGTTCTTCGAAGAGTAATAATATGAAATATAAGAACGAAGGGGAATTCGCGGTAAAGATTGAAACATTAAGAGAGATTATTCGAGAATCAATGCATGTTTTCTGGGAGTTTCTTTGTGCAAACAAAGATGAGTTTAGTTCAGTGATGAAAGTTTCTCACCAAACACAAGTCTCTCCACAACATCCTCTGGACCTTGAGCTCTTGACAGATATCAAAGCACATCTCCAAAAGGTATTTAATACTTCTTTCCTTTTGCTATATCGCATCAACGTTTTTTGTTTGTTTTTAAACTCAAGATCATGTTCTTGGCCTCTTATATATATGCAGAAGGAGAAGAAGCTAAAGGAAATACTGAGAAGCCAAAGCTGCATAGTGAACAAGTTAAAGAAGAATGAGTCAGAAAGTAGTGTTGGTGTAAAGGATGACTTATTGATTGCTCAAATCGAACTGAGACTGGTTTCAAGAGTTGTGACCATGTCGAAACTTACGACTGAGAAGTTGGTTTGGTGTCGGGAGAAACTTGATAGGATCAACTTTAATGGTTGGAGGATTCACATGGAACCATCTTTCTCCTTGTTACCATGTTAGAGCCGTCTCTGCCTATAGTTAGATCATACAATTGTTGGAACGTTATGATTTCTGATCCAGGAAGACGTTTTTGTTGTGTTTGTTCGTGAGAAAGAATGCATAAGCTATCAGCTAATGAAATGTCCTGTGGTAGCTAAGTTTTGTGCTTTTTCTCCCGAGTCCAATGCTTCATTTCCCAAAAGCGATAAAGTCAGATAAAATAGCATTGAGAGAAAAATTAGTTTCTAGCAAAAAATGGAGGAACAAAGGAGTTCTAATAATACATTAGAACATGTTAAAAATGAAGACAACATGAGCAAGCTTGGTGTTGTTTGCTTTGGTTTGGTTAAGGTTCTCTTTAGTTTACTTGTGTGATTTGTTGTTATTCAATACTCAATGAAGAAGAAACAAAAAATCTTATCACAATTTCTACAATTTTCTTTTTTTCATTCTCATCACAACTCTCTCCATAAACTAAATAGGCCTAGACATATTACCCATAACCTAAAAAAATCGAGCCAACCCAAATCAAATTAAATTATTCATAAATATAAATACCGAACAGTTTTAGAACCAAACTAAAACCAAATCGAGAACTGAATGAATATTCGGTTATCTTAAATATGATTTGTATACTAAAATATTAGTTACATTTATATTTTAAATAACCAAATATCTAAAGTTATAAATAGAAATTTAGTTATATGTAGACTCAGATACTCAAATACCAAAATTAACCAAACACTACTAGAAAACCGAATTATCTCAATATATGAAATACATGAAATTACTCAAATTACCGATATGTTCATTGAATACCAGAGTTTTAATTTCATTATCCGAACCAAACCGAAAGAACTAAACCGAATTTGACTTGATACCAACCTGAAATAATCAAATACCTAAACGGTTTCTATATTTCTATATCTGAAATACTTAAAACCAAAAAAATCTAATTGAACCAAACCAAAAAACCAAGGCCTGCTCAGGCTTATGTAGTTGAGGAACCAAATGGAAATCCAAAGGAGGTCACTTTCTTGAATTCTAGATCAATCATCTTTACACGCTAAATAACGGGCTTGGACCTAGTTGTATATGGGCTTAATAATCTGTAGAATATTGCGAATTGTATAAATGATGAAGTGAAGATGGTCTATTATTTAAGCCCAACACGCTCGTATTGTAATCCGAACGACGAACCTCGTCCGTTGATTATTAGTTCCAAGATATGATGTGATCCGTCCGATCTAGGGCAATGGGGGCTGTTGGAAGAGGGAAGGCCTTTAAATAGATATTATAGGTTACAAAACCACTCCTCTGCTCCGTCAAGCTGAAGAGGATAAAACCCTAAGGAAAAATGGTGCAGCGTCTGATTTACCGTTCCCGTCACAGCTACGCCACCAAATCGAACCAGCACAGGATCGTCAAAACCCCAGGTCTGTTGCTCTCTCTCCGCTTCAAATCTATCCACTGAAATCAAAATCTCCACCGATCCAATGTTGATGGTTGCGTTGTTGCTTGCTTAATTTTGCAGGAGGTAAATTGACATACCAGACCACTAAGAAGCGTGCAAGTGGACCGAAATGCCCCGTTACCGGCAAGCGTATTCAGGGTGTAAGTCCTCTGATTCTTATGTAGTTGATTTATCTCTCGTGTGATTTGGTACTCAGATGATACTGTCAGTTGGTTGGTACCTTATTGGATGTGCACATATGATTTCCTCGAGTTGATGTTATTGTATCGATCAATGCAAATGCGCTAGTTGTATGTTGATTTGTTCGTGCTTATTGACGGTCTTGTGCTGGTTAGATGAATCCACACCAGGACATAACTTTATCATAAGCTAGATTTAGTGCCGCCTTGTCTTATCAAGTTTTTCCTTCTTTTGTATTTAGGGAAATTACTCTTAAACTCGGTGGCAGAAACTTTAATCATCGTTTAGATTATTACATGTCTTAGTTTGTTCTAAAAATGAAATAAATCATATTTGTTTCGAATAATTATCACTAGTTGTAGCTGGATAGGTATTTGTTTGTCGTTTGTGGTTCACTATTGTTAATAATCGCTTCTGAATATAACTCAGGTTTCTTTGTTTCTTTAGATCCCTCATTTGAGGCCTGCTGAGTACAAGAGATCTCGATTATCCAGAAACAGGAGGACTGTCAACCGTGCTTATGGTGGTGTTTTGTCTGCTTTGGCTGTTAGGGAAAGGTTAGTTCTTGACCTCATTTCTGTAACAAGTTTTGCGCATTGACCAAATATATGAATTACAAATCTAACTGGTGTTCATTTTTGTGCTCTTTGTTTATAGAATCATTCGTGCTTTCCTTGTTGAGGAGCAAAAGATAGTGAAGAAGGTGTTGAAGCTCCAAAAGGCCAAGGAAAAGGTTGCTCCCAAGAGCTAGATCTTATTAGCACTTTTTTCTATTATGAAATGTTATGTGTCTCTGTTCTAGCAATAGTACTGGTTGCCGTGGTTGAGAGAAACATTGTGTCCAAATTCTTAAGCTTTTTTTGTTATTCGTTTTGGGTCTTCACTCTGTTGACATTTCGCAAATTTTCAGTTTTGATTTCTCGTTTAAATGGTGCGTTCACATTTCATGTTTCTACTCTTACCAAGGAAGCTTCTCTGTTGGTTACATTGTGATTCCTGTGTTACTCGGTTAATATATCGTTAAGTCTTTTGACCTCTAATTAGCAAATTGAATTTATACTAGTTTTCAAAGGTTGTTCGGGGGTCTCTAGTCTACAGTAACTTATACACAAAAAGACATTGTTTAATCGCTAAGAATTAGAAGAAAAATTGTTATTATGTCTCGATGGAAGCGATACTCTTGTAGTCCGTATTTAGAATGAAATATTAGAGAATATCTCCAACTCTACTGAAGCGAAGCGACTTGGAATTTTGATAGGCATGTTGAAAGGGAAGAAGGCCGAGCAAGCCCTCGCCGGAGAACGTCGAACAGCCGTCAATAGAGGCAATTAATTCACTCCATTGTTAAAGATGAAACAGAGCCCGTAGATGAAGTAGGCCACCATGGTGGATGAGGTTTGTTAAATCTATATTTGAAGGTAATATCATTGTATACGAATCAATAATTCTAAAACTAAATCTCCTCGGCCACTATTCACTAAAAAAACCAAATTTATCCTTATAATTTTCAACTAACTACAAAGTTTCATTTTTCTCACGAAAATATTCCCATGAAATGAGAAGAATCATTTTTTCTTACGACAAGAAGAAAAACAGAAGTTAATATACTATGATAAGTTGACATCATTAACACGATAATTCATATGTCTACATTTGTCTTTTATATACTGTGATACTTGAATAAATATGACAATCTTATTATATAATAATTGATAACCGGATGGTTAATTGTTTTGCTGTATGGAACAGTGGTGATTAGCCATGGGCATTCAGGTATCCAATCGGTATTCGGTTCTATCCATTTGGTTTTCGGATATTTTGGTTTTCTACATAGAAACCTTAGTCGGTATTTTACAAAAAATCAGTTCGGTCCGGTTCGGATCATGTCGGGTTTAGATCGGTTCTGTACTTCAATATATAATCCGAACAAACCCGAAAAAATGCGAAAAACCAGGAAGAAATCCTTAAAACTTGGAATAAAACCCGAAATACCCAAAAAACCCAAAAAACTTGGAAATTTTGAAACAAAACTCGAAAAAAATCTGAAAATTGAAAAATATATCACCCCAAATAATACTAATTTATATAATAAATTAAATTGTAATAGATTTTAATACTTATAAGTGAATATATCCTTAGCATTTTTATATATTATTAAAAATTTAGATAATTTAAAATAAATTTAAAGAAGCGAACTAGTAATGTAGTAAAGTTATATATATAGTCCGGGTTAATTCTGGTTAATTTTGGTATCCAATTGGATATCGGATATTATCCGAATCGAACCGATATCCAAAGTAATTTGCACTTAAAATTCAATCGGTTATTTTGCTGGATCCGAACCCGAACCAATACCGACTTTTTCGATACAAATCCGGTTCGATTCTTCGGATTCGGATATTATGCCCAACCCTAGTGGTGATATTGGGCTGTCACGCTAATTAGGTGATTCAACCAATGGATAGCAAACCAAAGTAGGCTTATTTCGCATTCCTGTCACAAGAACACGATCATGATGTCATGTGGTTGTGTTTTGTATGGATGTGTTAAATGACTTGTTGCCTCAGGTTTTGGATAATTTGAAACTTGTATTTATAAAATAAAACTGAAAATTATGGGAAAAAAATCTAAAAGCCATGTACAATTTTAGATATTCACTATGTCCTATTTTATAACATGTTTTGACTAAAAGTATATGATTAAAAATATTATAAATATTTGTACGTTCTATATAAAATTGCTATTTAACATTTTATTAAAAAGATTCTAAACAATAGTACAAAATATTGCAAAATATTAATATTTAAAATATATTAAATAAATATAAATTTGCATAATAACTCCAATTGGTAACCACTTCAGAAGTAATAGGAACACTGAGGAAAATAATAAAAAGTAATGATAGGGAAAAAATTATAGGGAATAAACGTAGAGAAGGAATGAAAAAAATTCTCTTTGTTCCTTGACTAATTTGATAAGGAATATATTTGTTCATTAATTCCCTCTAAAAATAAAGAATGAAAAGGAATTATATGTAACAGATATTCATTGCAAATGGTAAAAAAAATTATGAATGAAGAGGAATGTCATATTCCTTCTCATTCCTTTCCCTAATTGTGGTTACTAGTTGGAGGAAAACAAAAAAAAACAAAAAACTTGATAGAAGGGGGTATTTATTTAGCTCTTAAAATATTTAGAATCATTCTTGGTAATAAACGGATAAAACTCAAACCTGAAACCACAACTCCTACCTATAACTCTCCCTCCTCGTTTATTTCGCAAGCAATCTTGAAAACGCTTAGAGATAAACGCCAAACACACCTCACATCCCTTATGCGATAAGTCTCTCGTACACTGCACTAATCCATACAGCTTCGTATTCTTGAACTTCCTCTCCCCCACAGCGTACAGATCTCTGTTCTTAACATTATAGGCTATAGTCGACAGATTGCTAATGAGAGTCTTCCAACTAACTTCAAACGCGGATACATCTCCGCCCACGTTCTTCGCATTCGTCATACAAAAATTATTTTCGTAATCGAGTTTGTCTGCAGAATCGATCGAAGAAAACGCTAGAAGACATTGGTCGTACCATATCATCCCCGCCTTGTAGCTCGGACATCTCCTACGAAGCTGTCATATACATTTTTTAGTATTGACGTAACAATCAAGAACGAGACTAATTTATATATATTAAGTAGTGAAATTACTCCAGCAATGGCGGTGAAATAGCAGTCGCGGCACTTAGTGAACCCGTAGGAGTCCCCGCGACACTGGAGGAGAACCGTTACATTAGTAGATTGTGTTTCCCATTCAGGGGCTAGAGTCTCGTCGACAATCATGTTGAACTCGTAACTGGTCCTAGCGATGGACCTGATGCTGTGTGTGAGACCTTTATCATATATACTTCCCGGCTTGTATGTCCCTTCACTAACCAAGCATTTGTGGTTGAGATACGCATTGGTCGTGTTCAAGGACAAAACATTGCTTATAAGGAGTAGTTGTATGGCCAAGACAAAATTTAAAATGAAGTGTTTTGATACTGACAATGAAGAATACATTGTTTCAGATTTTTTTCCTTCTCAATTGGAGTTTTTTTAATAGATGATTCGTTGAGACTGATGTTTATGTACGAGACTCCGAGGGATTTGGATACTGAATAGATATATGCTGTTTATATGGTTTATTGTTTTTGGTTAGCTTATTACAAAATTCGATTGAAAAGTTTAATTTATAGAAAAAAATGTTTACACTTTGCGAGGACAAGAGAGAAGAGTATAAAGGTTGAGACTAATTTGCGGCGACAAGAGGGCCGACGAAAAAGTTCAGAGGTGTGACTTAGTTCACACGATTCTTACGGTGCCAACCTGAAATGAAGGATTTCAAATGTTAATGTATTATTACCAAATTATTTGATTTTTAAGGTAAAATAGGATAATATATAAATTTAACGTTTACTATTAATTTATAAACTAACTAATTGAACAAACATCCATCAATATTAAGTAATGGAAAAACAAGTAAGCAAATCGTAAATAAAAAATAACAAGATTTGACTCTGTTGGTAAATGCCATTTAATAGCTTTCAGTTATTTTGAGTTCGATTTCTGGTTCAATTTCCTCATTCTCTCCAAGCCGAAAGGATATATTAACATATTTTAACTATTGAAACACTAAAATAAAAATTAAAACATGTTTATAAATACATTGATTTTAGTTATTAACAATTTTCTCATAACTTTGAACCAATAGTAAATAAGTAAATTTAGTTACATATTTAAAGTTACAATTCATCAGGATTAATTAAATAAAAATACATAAAAAACATAAAACATGCATCTTTATGAAACAAAAAAACTAAAAATATTTATTTTACAAACGGGGAATATATTATAACAAAGTCTTATAAAATATATAAAAATCAAAATTATTAAATTCATATTTATTATTATGATTTATTATAAAATAGTTTTAATTATATTTTGATTTATTATAAGAATATAAAAGTCTTTCTGTTTAGATCATTACAAGAAGAGTTAAAAAATATATTAACCAAATTCAATTATAAAAATATTAAAAAGATATCATGTTTGCCTATTCCAAGACAAGTTAAAAAATATATATTAACTAATTTCAATTAACATATTTTTAATTTGATAAAATATTAAAATTATCTAATATTTATATTATTATTGAAACTTTAATTTATAAAATAAATATTTTTAAAGCTAAAATGCTACGAGATAAATAAAAAATGATATCAATTTTAACCACTAAAATACAAGTTAAAAGGATGGATTAACATATTTTAATTATTGAATCACTAAATAAAACTAAAGTATGTTTATAAATGCACTGATTTTTGTTATTAAAAATTTTCTATACCTTTGAACCAATAGCAATTCGATAAATTTAATTACTTTTTTGAAGTTACATTATCATTAATTAATAAAATACATAAAAATCTAAAACATGAATCTTTATGGAACAAAAAAAATCTAAAATATTTTTTTTTTAGAAACGGGGGGAGAAATTTAAATAAAGTCTTATAAAATATTAAAAAAAATTCAATTTCTTAATAATATAATTACTAATTCGTATTTATTATTATTATAATAGTTTTTATTACATTTTGATTTATTAAACAAATATAAAAAAATATTTTATATTTAGATTATTACAAAGAGGTAAAAATAGATTAACTAAGTTAAATTAAAAATAATATTAAAAAGGTTTGCCTACTCGAAGACAAGTTAAAAATAGATATTAACCAATTTCAAAAGATATATTTTCTAATTTGATAAAATATTAAAAATGTCCAGTATTTTTATTATTTGAATATATGATGGGTTAAACTACAGTTAATGTTTTTACGATAAATATTTTTGACGGGTTATTTTATCACATTTTCAAAATATTAGACTACTATAGAATATGTTGAAAATATCTTAATTTGTTTCGATTATAAAATATTTAAAAATATTTTTGTTTATCGAAATACAAGTTAAAAAGAAGAATTACCCAATTTTTATCACAAAACATTAAAATAAACTTAAACAAAAAATATTAAATGAACGGATTATCATGTTTTAATTTTCATAAATCTATATTTATATTTATTAGAAATTTAATTATTAAAATATTAAAAATAAATAAATTCCATATATGAACATATGATATTCTATATAAATAAATATTTAAAATCATAACAATATATATTAAACTTATATCACATAATTTTTATAGTGATTATTTTATTAATATAAAATATTATAATATTTTTAATCAAATAATTTTATTTAATGCATTGAGCATTATTGGAGATGAACTTCGCAACAAAATCCGGCCTATAACGAAAAAGGGCTTCACCCATAAGTTAAAGATTGTGCCCAAAGTTTTGAGGAACTATCAAAAAGAGTCTGTTGACAACTTTAGTTCGATGCGCATTCAATTTGCAGATTCTGCAAAACTGAATGAGAAGATTTTCATGAAGAACAGTTTAAGAGTGCAGTATTCCCACGTATCTCGGAATTCTGTTACATAAGCTAAGTAAGTGCTTATATGTTGGAGGAGAAACAGAGTAAAAACCATAAAGACCGAAGTATAAAAGAATTAATCTCATTCAAAGAAGATCATCTAAAACATATTCGAGAATAACACTACGAAAAATACTTGATCTCTTTTGTATACTTTTTATTCTATTGTTGTATAAATTCAGTTCGACATTCATTTTTAAATAAATCTTTGATTCATAGAAACTCTATTCATAATACATTATAAGTCCAAATTTATGATCCATATAAATTACAGTGTGAATACTTAAATATACTTAAATTTACTTATTTTTTAAAGAAAAACAAAACTCCATTTTTTAGCGCGGGTAAAAATCTAGTGTTTTCCTTAAAACCGATTTCTTGGTACTCTTGCGATAGATTAACAAGAGCAGGACACTGCTCCTGAGCCGATATTGCAGTGGTGAGACCGATATTTAAGCCTTTATGGTCTGTGCACCCTCCCAGAAATGATGAATCTGATGATGACATGTTTAGCAAATACGACGAGATATCGTTGGTGTTAGGTGCTGTTCGTCTAGACACTTACCAGGACTGGCTGAGGAAGAGAAATCCAAGTAAGAGAAGGGACTAGTAGTTGTACAAGTACTACTCTTGGTAGCTTCTTTCTCATCATAATATGAACGTGGTTTGATCACATTCATATTTTTCTTGTAAAAGTTGAAGCAAGAACTATTCTGGATGGATTATATGGAGGAATTTGGGCTGTGTTTGATGTTTTTTTGTATGTGTAGGTGCTTGCCTCTGTTGGTAAAGATGAAACAAAGAAGTGAGAGATAGCTCTAAGAGCCGTTGTGTTTGTTTTCCTTGATATTCTGCATATAGCCATGAATCCCTGCATTTCCACATATAATATTCAAATATAATATTCATAACATTCAATAAGTAATTACACAGGTGACTTCCTCTCATACCAATGCATTTGCTTTCGTCCGATGAGTATATCGGCCTTTCTGTTCCCGTGGCTTTCCAGAATCATAGCTCTCCCTTATAAATAGGAGCCTCCTCCTTTTTCAAAACTCATTCTCTCTTTTCTGCTGTGGAGCTCTGTCGGAGTGCGAAATTGACCGAAGCCCTAGAAACTACTATTCGCGTTTTCAAGCCTCCCTTCGATCCAGGTAACCTTCGAACCCCGTAGATATGAGTATTCAAAACCCGAAACACGTTTTCAATCGTTTTCCAAAAAATATCCCGAATCCCGAGAAACCGAGCACACCACCGTGATCGCCTCGACGAGACGAAGCCTGAGCCGCCGACCGATCGCCGATCAGCCGCCGCACGCGCCGTCACGCGCCGCCGGAGTGCCGGGCGCGTGAGATCCACGCGCGCCGGAGCCCACGCGCCGACCGCCGGAGTCGCCCGCCGCCGCCACGCGCCGCCGCCGACCGGAGCCGCCTTCCGCAGCCGGAGCCGCCGCCGCCAGAGCCGCCGTCCGCCGCCGCCGCCGGAGCCGCCGTCCGCCGCCGCCGCCGCCGCCGGAGCCGCCGTCCGCCGCCGCCGTTGACCGCCGGTCCGGTTTGGTTGGTCCGGTTCGGTTCAATTCCAATTTCGATTCGATTCCGGTTTAAATCAATTTCGTTCGGTTTAATCCGGTTTAGCTAAATCAATTTCAATTTCGGTTTTCATTCGGTTTAATCCAATTAGATCCGGTTTGCTTTGGTTTGCCAAAATTGATTTCAATTTCCGGTTTAATCCAAACCAATTCCAATTCGATTTCAATTCGGTTGAGTTAGTTTATGATTTGAACCTCCAACTTCTTCCGATCATATCTAGACCGTCTTAAACCCGAATCGAGTGATTCAAAAGCCTAAACCGCTTCTTTTTTCGCCCTCTTTCCAGAACTGTCGTCCGTTCGGTCTCATGAAGTTCTTTAATTACGGAAATGCCCTTCTTTGGCTAAGGTGAGGTTTTTCGGTTCAATCTTCGCTTGCCCTATTCCATTCCGGACGATAGTCCTTCGTTAATGTTGTCATTCCTAGGTAGTATAGGAGTAGTAAAGCGCTGATGTGATTGATTGCAGAACGTAGAATGCTAGGTTATCGCTTAAACTGAAAACGTTGATTGTGCTTGATGGACATGTATTACTTAGAATTGTGGTAGGGCCCCCGAAAGTGTGTTTGGTGACGGCTTGCGTATAACGAGTTTGGTACGCAACCCTTGTATCGTCGTAAGGGGGGTTTCGGCGAGCCCTCCAATTTCGTTGGAGTTGGAGTTGGGCACCGGGGCCAATGGCGGGCTCCGGTTGCTGTTTATTTTAATGCACTCTGTGGTCGATTTGGTTGCGCTTTCATTTCGTAGTAGTCCATTGGGACGTAGGTTGTGTGATAAAGCCTTCGGGTGATGCTTGCAAGGTGATATTAGCCTAGGACTTGTGATTCGTAATCGTGTAGTGTAAGCTGGGATCGCGGGTTCCCTAAATCCGCCCCTCACTGGGTAATTGTGTTTGAAACAATTGCTCAGACCTCCTTTTCCTTTCCCCTGCCCCGTTTTCTTGCAGGTCCGGATGCGGGATTGATTCGATCGGGTGATGACATTGGTGTATTTGAATCCGAAGAGAGCGCCGGGTCCTGGGACAAGTTGAGTGACATCCCGGTTGGACCAAAATGGACTCCACGGGTGTCCTAATGCCGCGTCTCCGGTTTAACCGGGAGGCGGTGTTACAATTTGGTATCAGAGCCTAGGTTAAGATCTCCCAGTCCTACCCTGGGAGATCAGCTTTCGTTGTTTTCCCAAAACCCTGATTTCAATCTTTTCCAAAGCGTTTGCAAAATTTTTTTTATAAATGGATACATTGTGAAAACCTTTTCAAACACCGATATACATTGCTGATTATCTCCTGTGGTGACCTCTCTTAGTATCTCTTTTTGCAGTATGTCTTCTGATTCGAGTTCTGATTCGGGGTCCGAGTACGCACCTAGCCCCACCAGTGTTTTGCGCACCCGTATTTCGACCAGGAGAGCACCACCGAGGCAGAGGAGACGCCTCACGATCAGGACCCCAGCCGCGACTCCGGGACCCGTCCGACCACCCACTCCGCACCCTAGGGGTAGACTTGATTTTCCGCCAGTTGGGACCTTTACGAGACCAGTGAGAGGCAGAGGACGACCACGGAAGACGCCTATCGTTGTTCCGGCAGCGCCTGTGGGCCCAATAGAGCCACCCATTGCAAGAAGGCCAGGGAAGGAGCATGTAGTTGAGGAGAGTCATCCGGATCCGCCAGCTCATGTGTGCTTCATGACTGGTCGACCTTCAGCCCAGTGTGACCAGGCCTTACCGGACTTTGGACCAGAGGCGATACCTGATATACTTGTATTTTCATGCATTTAGGCTAATGTTAGGATCATGCTTTACTTCTTTTTAGTTTCCTTTAGCTTCATTTCTTTGGTCATTGGTGTGTTTAGAGTATAGGATCATCTAGAGCTAGGTTTAGGCATTCTAGGCTTGCATTTGGAGTGTTTCCTATGTTTTGTAGGTTCTTGGAGTTGCTAAGGATGTTTGGAAGAGTTTGGAGGCTAAAGGAGTGATTGCAAGTGAAATGGTGATGAAGGACCAAATCGATGAGCTTGAAAGATTGAGTCATATGAAGATATTACATTGACTTTTAGCTCTGGGATTCTGAATAAAAATCATGGGAAATTGAGTTAGCTTTCTAATGGAGGTGGTTTGAAGTCATTCGGAGCTATATGGAAAGAGTTATGCCTGATTTACTGGATGCATCTCAACACAGAAAAATCCGAGAGTCCATATCGGCCAGCATATCGGGCTGGCTGGCCGATACGACCCTTCCCAGAAAAATCCGAGAGTCCGTATCGGTCTGGCCGACCGATACGCCGACCGATACGCGTCCCATAAATTGCCTTGGATCCGAGTCAACACCCGGTTTGTTCCGGATTGACCCGGCTCGAACCCTAATGACTTTTTAAGCCAAAAACCTATCTTTTTACAGAATCTGAAGCTGTTTTTTTTGTTCTAAACCTTTTGTAAGAACAAGTTTGATTTCTTTGATTAATCTAAGTACCTTTTGTGATTTCTTCATCAAATCTTTCAATCAAACTCTACTTTTCTATGATCAATCTTATTTCTATGGAATTTGTTGGTTTGATCATGATTAGTGAGTAGTTCTTCATAGGGCTTATGGGTTAGGTAGGATTAGGTTGATTAGGGGTGATCAATGGATTTCTAGTGCTTGATTGTTTAAAATCTCATATGTCAAAGTGTGTTTAATGTCTAATTAGCCTTGATCAAGTTGATTAGAATGCTTAAGATTTCTTGTCCACAACATGTTCGATGAAATTCCTGTTCATAGCTTTGATAGAACTTTCACATTCTAGCGCATGAGAATGTATGTTTAGAGTGATTGTTAGTTGTTTGGAACTTGTTTGATTGCTTGCTTGATTCTAATTCACAAATGAGAATTTGTTCTTGGATTAGGATTAAGTAAAGAGATTAGTATTAAGAGATTAAACTGATCGTATCGTTGTGTTCCTTGCTAGGAGATTAGCTTGTTTGAAGTTTGAATTAAGATCCTTGATCATCCCGAGTCACCTGTCCGTTGACCTTAACCTTATGCCCTATCTTTATCATTGATTGAATTCACTTTGTTTACCTGCTCTCTGTTTACTTCTATTTGATTTGCTTTTATTAGGATTGTTAGAAACAAGAAAACTTAATTGAGTGATTTGACTCTGAAGGATTAGTACTTGCCTATTGGTTTTATCCATCCCAGAATAGGTTCGATACCTCAAAGCTACATCGATAAGCTTGAGGAATTGGTACCTCAAAAGGATCTTAAAAATCCTTGTTATCAATTTGGCGCCGTTGCCATTTTGGGATTCTGGATATATCAATTCGATTTCTACTCCTTTTTAGTTCAAGTCTTTGTTACTAAATTTGCTCCTTCTTCTAGCTTTGATGTCAGGTGCAAGTATTGTTGAGCCAACACATGAGGAGAATATTCAAGTCCAAGATGACTTCCTGAAAGAAGCTGAAGAGAATATTAAGGAATTTGAATTGCTTCTTGGTTGTACAATTGGTGAAGACCTTGTAGTGCGGTATGAAAATGATGAGGATGAAGGGACAATCATGGGTCACTCAACCAATATCAACAATGAAGAAGTAGGAGAAGTTGTGAGAGATGAGGAGGAGACTTATGAAGATGAGTCGGTTGTTGATTGCAAGAACATCAAGGAAGAGAGCATACAAGACGAGCCCTCAATCATGGAAGAAGAGCCAAAGCAACCAATTCACAAGAAAGAGCCAATTGGAGGAAATTTTATAGAGAAGCAAGATGACCTCAAGGAAGAAGCTTTCAAGGAGGATGAAGAAGATGGATGTCCAATGGCTCAACCCCCTCACAAGCTTCTTGGTATAGTCTCTACCACACCATTGAGCTCTCATGATCCAAGGAAGATCCCTTTTGAGGAGATAAGGCTGAAGGAGTTTAGGGGGTGGTTCTACGATGAGTATGATCCCGGTGATACAAACTCATGCCACATCCCTAAACAAAAAGAGTGAAGGGATAGTCAAGCTAAGTGACTCAAAACAAGCTCACTTGGGAGGAATTCCCATGTCTATCCTTTTGGGGAGCTTTGGGGTAAATGCAAAGAAGAAGAGAATGAGTTTTGGGATTGAGCCCTGCTCTTCATCAAACCCGACTTACTCCATGGGGGAATCATCATCCCCATCACACCACAACTAACCAGGTAACACTCCAACTTGTACATACTTGCATTTTAGCTTCTTTTCTTTCTTTTTCTCCTTTTGTTGAGTCTCTCTCTCGAGCTTTCTTTCCCACCGAGACGGTGTGAACTAAGTTTGGGGGAGAGGCTAGTTGCTAATCATGTTTTCTTTGTTCTTATTTTCGATTTTCTCACTTTGAGTCTCATGCATTTCACTTAAGGCATAGAAAAATCCAAAAAAAATTGAAAAATTTCAAAAAATTTCACAAAAAGAAAGCATGTAGTTGCACTTGCATCATAGGATCGAGTCTAGTTGCATCATATAGGACGCATGCATAGGGAGCAATGATTGAATGTCCTTGTAAGACTGATTGAGTGATGACTTGTTCTTTATGCTAGTTGTTTGAGCTAGTTGATTGTCCTAAGATTGCAATTCAAGAAAGGCTAGAAAGTTAAGACGAACCATGCTCGGATTGCTTGCTTTGAGACTTGGTTTGAAACTGAAATAAGTTTTGAATTGACACTAGCTCTACCTAAGTGAGAACTTTAATGATGACATCTAATTATCTTACTCATGCTCTGTGTGCTAAACTCGTGGATACTCTAAAATATTTGAGCATTCTTATCCTTTCTACCCCTCTCTACTTGCTCAAATAGACTTCCATACCTTTCACCACCCTTGTTTCAAGCCACAAACACTATCTTGAGTGGTAGGCCTATTTGGAATGAGCTAGGTAAAAAGTGTTGAGTATGAGGCGACTAGGAGAAATTTCCATATAGATGCAAGCTCAACATATTTGGCTTTGCAATAGGCTAAGATCAAAGTTTGGGGGAAGAGTTGGGAAAGGAGAAAGAGAGTAAAGAAAAGAAAGAAATGAAAGGGATTATGGTTGGGATCTTATGTTTGTTGGCAAAGTGTTTTAAAAGAAGAAAAGCTCTTATGTGTTTAAAGAAAAGAAAAGTGTCTCATATTTTGAAATGAAAAGAAGCCAAAGGCTCACCTTAAAGAAAGAAAAGAGACCATTGCTAAAGAAAGATTTGAGCTAAGTTAAAAAGAAAAGATTTGCCACTGTTTTGAAAAGTCTTTATTGATCCTTGGGGAGTTTGATTGGAAGGTATCTGATTGAGAGAAGGGTATGAGGCAAAAATAGCCTTGGTCAAGGGTAGTATCCATTTAGGTGGGGGCTAGATTAGGAGAAGAAGTAATTGGGGCATGGGTAGATGGAAATCAACCTAGTATGCACCAATTGCCTCTAACTCTTAGCATTTTACTATAGCTCATTCACTTCTTCATGAGAGAACCTTCATGCTTTTGGAATAAACCCCTATTTTGATTGAGATCACTTTAATCTCAAAACCTTGTCCCTTTGCCAAATGAGTTTGATCACCTTGCATTGAGTAAGATCCACTTGAAAAACTAATGAATGTTAAAGATCTAGTTGATAGGAATGCTTGTCTAGGTTGAGAATTGAGCTAAGAGTTTTGTCTTGATGAGCATGGCTAAATTTTTGGAGTAAGCCTAACTTGGTTGCATCTTGGTGACGTTGACTCGAAATGGAACTTGTTGATCTCAGTTTTGTCTTTGGATATGAGCTCCCGCCTTCAAACCTTTCTCCCAACTTGCTTTGATAGTTTATGCTTGCTTGTGGACAAGCAAGGTTTAAGTTTGGGGGAATTGATATACTTGTATTTTCATGCATTTAGGCTAATGTTAGGATCATGCTTTACTTCTTTTTAGTTTCCTTTAGCTTCATTTCTTTGGTCATTGGTGTGTTTAGAGTATAGGATCATCTAGAGCTAGGTTTAGGCATTCTAGGCTTGCATTTGGAGTGTTTCCTATGTTTTGTAGGTTCTTGGAGTTGCTAAGGATGTTTGGAAGAGTTTGGAGGCTAAAGGAGTGATTGCAAGTGAAATGGTGATGAAGGACCAAATCGATGAGCTTGAAAGATTGAGTCATATGAAGATATTACATTGACTTTTAGCTCTGGGATTCTGAATAAAAATCATGGGAAATTGAGTTAGCTTTCTAATGGAGGTGGTTTGAAGTCATTCGGAGCTATATGGAAAGAGTTATGCCTGATTTACTGGATGCATCTCAACACAGAAAAATCCGAGAGTCCATATCGGCCAGCATATCGGGCTGGCTGGCCGATACGACCCTTCCCAGAAAAATCCGAGAGTCCGTATCGGTCTGGCCGACCGATACGCCGACCGATACGCGTCCCATAAATTGCCTTGGATCCGAGTCAACACCCGGTTTGTTCCGGATTGACCCGGCTCGAACCCTAATGACTTTTTAAGCCAAAAACCTATCTTTTTACAGAATCTGAAGCTGTTTTTTTTGTTCTAAACCTTTTGTAAGAACAAGTTTGATTTCTTTGATTAATCTAAGTACCTTTTGTGATTTCTTCATCAAATCTTTCAATCAAACTCTACTTTTCTATGATCAATCTTATTTCTATGGAATTTGTTGGTTTGATCATGATTAGTGAGTAGTTCTTCATAGGGCTTATGGGTTAGGTAGGATTAGGTTGATTAGGGGTGATCAATGGATTTCTAGTGCTTGATTGTTTAAAATCTCATATGTCAAAGTGTGTTTAATGTCTAATTAGCCTTGATCAAGTTGATTAGAATGCTTAAGATTTCTTGTCCACAACATGTTCGATGAAATTCCTGTTCATAGCTTTGATAGAACTTTCACATTCTAGCGCATGAGAATGTATGTTTAGAGTGATTGTTAGTTGTTTGGAACTTGTTTGATTGCTTGCTTGATTCTAATTCACAAATGAGAATTTGTTCTTGGATTAGGATTAAGTAAAGAGATTAGTATTAAGAGATTAAACTGATCGTATCGTTGTGTTCCTTGCTAGGAGATTAGCTTGTTTGAAGTTTGAATTAAGATCCTTGATCATCCCGAGTCACCTGTCCGTTGACCTTAACCTTATGCCCTATCTTTATCATTGATTGAATTCACTTTGTTTACCTGCTCTCTGTTTACTTCTATTTGATTTGCTTTTATTAGGATTGTTAGAAACAAGAAAACTTAATTGAGTGATTTGACTCTGAAGGATTAGTACTTGCCTATTGGTTTTATCCATCCCAGAATAGGTTCGATACCTCAAAGCTACATCGATAAGCTTGAGGAATTGGTACCTCAAAAGGATCTTAAAAATCCTTGTTATCAATACCGCAGACAGACGACACCCCGGGATCGTCGACTGCGAGGCCACCGGCACAGGCACCCCCTCGGGACGTCCCCCGACCTTTCCAGATGGTGGGTATGAGCGTGCAAGACTACCTAGAAGCACTCATCCTTAGAGCCGGCTGTACCTACCCCAGATCCCTGACCCATTTGATGACCATGTTCATGGGTGGACTGCTACCGGAGATCCGTCAGGGGATGACAGATGGGAGCGAGTATGGAGACTACGAGTTAGTGGTGATGGCAGCCCGTTATGCGGAGTCCATAGAGAGGAACCAGGGGGATCCAGTGTATCGACAGCAGGTGAGAGAGGGGCGTCAGAGAGATGAGGATATCCGACGACGCGTAATGGCTGAGCAGCATGCCACTTGGAGCAAGGAGCTACGACGGAGGCAGGAGGTTTCAGATCGTGATTGGCTGAGGGAGCAGCAGTCCTCCTTAGCCCGGTCACAAGAGAGGCTAGAGCAGCAACGGGCAAGGTGAGCCCAACTACAGGCTGATTTGCAGCGGGAGCGAGGGCAGAGGATACGACAGGAGCAGGACACATGCGCCTACGCTTGGTTGGATGAGCAGCTGAACATCCTGGAGCAAGGACCAGATGGATTCGATCAGCAACAGGCTGCACAGAGTCCAGAGCAGGCATCAGCACCACCAGTGATCACCATCACAGATTCAGAGCCAGACTCAGACCCGTCAGAGGATGAAAGTGCATCAGACCAGTTGTATCATGGCGACCAGTGTTGGGATTATGTCCTGAAATCACATTATACTTACTCTAGAGATAGTTGTATTTTCGAGATCGGACAATTCATGTGATACTAGGCAGTCATAATGTTTTGCTAGAAACCGCTTATGACAAATGAGTTGTAACTCATTTCTGGTATCGTGTGAACCTACAGGGTCACACACCTAAGCAAGTTGGATACACTTGGTATGGGATTGATCATTTGCATATGATCCGATCAATGTATATTGGATACACATTGATATCATGTTTTAAGAGATGTGTCGATCGATGCCCTTGGTGCATCGATCGATACAAGACGTGTGTCGATCGACACCAATAGGTGTGTCGGTCGACACGAGGGCGAAACCGAAACTGATGTTTCGGTTTACCTCGAGGTCAATATATAAACGAGTTTTATATTTCGACCTAGGGAAGCATGCCGTCGCAGACGGTTTTTCTTGACAGAAAAACTAATCCTCTTTCTCCAGAAAACACAGAAATCCCAAGAGATCCGATTCCCGGCGCTAGCATCCCGGCGGATTCCAACTTGTGTGCATGTGGACTACGATAGAGGCGAGGCATCTGAATCGCTCCTGATCTTGGCTTACCTGATTCATCTTCCGCTGCCAGAACAAGGTAAACGCGAGATCCATGATTCAATTACTTGAAACCTGAGATCCTAGGCTCGGAATTCAGACTTAGGGTTGCCTAATCGGATTAGGAACTGCTAGGAATTCCAATAGTGGTATCAGAGCCTTAGGGTTTTACATTGAATCGAACCTGTTCATAGAATTTGATGAGTTAAATTCGTTCATTAGTAAACATGAGTTAGAACAGGTGAGATCAAATCTGATCAAAAATCGACTCTGTGTTTTCGCACAGTGTCGATCGACACACTAGGTGTGTCGGTCGACACAGAGTGGCGAATTCGACAGAATCGGCGGCTAGGGTTTTTCGCGAAGAAAAACCGAAAGCCTACTGTGTTGATCGACACAGTTTGAGTGTCGGTCGACACAGAGAAAATTCGGTACAGTGTCGATCGACACAGGTTGAGTGTCGGTCGACACAGACCTAGCGAATGGTTAATCGGTTCAATTGGATTGGACCGGTTATCATGCTTGGATAAGTCCGAATGGATCGGTTTAAATTGGATGAATTGGTTCAATTGGATTGAACTGATTATCTCAATTAGCATGAACCGATTGGTTAAAATCAGTTTGATTGGATAATACGGTTCAATTGAATTAGACCGGTTATCACAATTAGATAAAACTGGTTAAAACGGTTTGAATTGGATGAATTGGATCAATTGAATTGAACTAATTATCCCAATTAATATAAACCGATTAGTTAAGATCAGTTTGATCTGATAAGTCGGTTCAATTGGATTGGACCGGTTATCAAAACTGTCTTCGGTTTAGGTCTATGTCGACCGTCACACATGGGTTGTGTCGATCTACATGACCGGTTCAATGAACCAGGTTAATTGGATTAATCGGTTATTGAAGTCCGGTTAAGTTTGGTGTTGTCGATCGACAGACATAGTCTGCGTCGATCGACACAGAGTTCGAAATTCTGGTTATTGAACCTTGAATTTGCAGAAACCAAACTAGACTTAAACCTTGATCAAAGTTTAGCTTCAATATGGTCAACTGTCAAGACTCATTTCGTTGTGTGATGGTCTAGCCAAGAGCTTGGTGTCCACAATTAGGTGAGTAAGGCAGGTAATTATGTTGATGGACTTGTAGTGCTTGACATCAACAATTACATGACCTAAGAGATTGATATGCTAACTTTCAGAGTTTAGTTTCCTCAACTAAATATCAAGTAACCTTGATGTCTTGCCTAAATCTTATCTACTGTCAAGACTTGTGTCGTTTGTTGGATAGCCTTGGAGTCCTTGGTATCCACTACTACATGAGTAAGGCAGGTGATCATTGATATACTTGCAGTGCGACTATCAATGATCACAAGACTAAAGAGATTGGTTTACTTGACTGGGCCATCAGAAGTTATGGGCCCAAAGACGTCAGAGTAGATGAGACATGGATTGTCTTATCTGCGACCAAGAGTTGTACTGGGTACAATTAGCAATGATTTGCTTACCTAGATAACTAAATTTTGGGTGATGACGAGTCGTCCACTCAGATTTTGGTGAAGTGTGGGTCTTGGATCATTATATTCATTGAGGAAACATTGTTTGAATATAATGCGAGTTTTCTTATTAGATAAGACTTCTCATGGAATACATAACTAAATCTTTGTTTTTCTTAGATTTCAGCTTATGTCTGAGACTAGTTTCTCATTGCGATCCGTCCTTGAGAAGGACAAGTTAAATGGATCAAATTTCCTGGATTGGTATCAGAATTTGAGATTAATCCTCAAGCAGGAGAGCAAGGACTATGTCCTTGAGAAAGCTCTTCCAGAAAGGCTTGGGACCAATCGCTCGAATGCAGTATATGATGCTTGGAATAAGCATTATATTGATGTGGTAGATGTGCGTGGTCTGATGTTGGCTACCATGAACTCAGACTTGAAAAGTCAATACGAGAACATGGAGTCGCCAATAGAGATGATCACCAGCCTGAAACTGAAATTTCAGGATCTGGCACGAGTTGAGAGATTCCAGATGGTGAAGTCTCTCACTGGGTGCAAGCTACCAGAGGATGCTCCAGTAAGTCCTCATGTCATTAAAATGATGGGTTACATTGATAACCTGGGGAGACTGGATTGTCCTGACAGCTAATGAGCATGAACCCAAATATGATAAATTCCACCTCGCTGGTTGTCCTAGGGAAACCGAGGCTTAGTACTTTTATGACCAATCCGAGAACAAAGTTTTGTTGTTCGGAACTGTGTCTTTTGAGAAAGATCATACTTTCAAAAGGAACAGTGGGAGTAAAAGTACACATCGAAGAAATTCGATAAACACAGGAGGCTGCTCAACCTATTGAGGGAGAGCAGCGGTGAGATCTACAAAGTGATGTAGGATCTACACCTGTTGAGCCTAAAATTCGCAGATCCGAAAGGATCCGTCACTAACTCGAGAGTGATTTCTCGTAGCTGATTGTCGTGATCTGTTGATCATTGAAAAGTGACGAGCATGCGAAGTTCAAAGAAGCGATGGTGAGCCCCAACTCCGAAAAATTGGCTGGGTATGCATGTTAGCTTCATCGATCCATTTCTGGATTGAAGCAAACATCTTGGAGTTGGAATCAACATTCTGATAAATTGGTCAAAAGTTTTGACTTGATCAGAGAAGAAATCAAACCATGCGTTTACAAGAAAACTAGTGGGAGCGTAATTGCAAATTCTCACACTGTATGTAGATAACATACTTAATCTCATAAACGACGTTCCGACGCCAAAGTCTTATCAAGATTTGGGTCGGAAGTCAAATTGAACGATGGACATGGGACAAGGCCGTAAAAGTTCTTGGAATAAGGATCCATTGGAATGGATCAGAAATGCTAATTGGATCGTGTCAAAATCCTTATATAGATAAGGTGTTGGACAGTTCCAATATGCATGATTCCAAGAATGGCTTCACACCAAAGGTCTTCTGGTAACAATCTTAGCAAGATGAAGTGTTTTGAACACTGGCTGAGCTAGTATGTATGAGTGTGATTCCTTATGCTTTTGTAATAGAATCCATCATAAATGCCATATTTGCGCTCGTCAAGATGCAGCTTACGCATAAAGCATGACGAGGAAATACCAATATGTTCCGGTAAAGTTCACTGATCAGTTGCCAGAAATATCCCAAGTATTTGAGGAACTCTAAGGATAGTTTCGTGGTGAACTGAAGAAGTGACGAACCAGTTGAAAGTAGTTAGACGGACAAAGACGATTCCCGGTTCCCACCTGGTTATGTCTCTTTGTCTGAATTGCGGTGCTGTCTGTTGGAAAGGCTCCAAGCAATGGACCGTAGAATAGTGCTTTTATCTGAATGGCGGTGTGGTTTGTTGGAATTGTTTCAAGCAAAAACACCGCAGTCTCTCCCACAACCTAAGCACGAGATTTATTCTGTTGCTGTAGGTATGAGATATCTGAACAGATGATCTTGATTCCAGTGGGAGTTATTTTAGTTATGTTATGATCTTTACATAGACGTGCTATGTAAAGATCATAAGTTAAAACTGACATCGGTATTATTTAATTATTGGATAATTAAGTAATGGTCTCAAAGTATTTTATGTTCATTTTATAGGTCATCAAGTTGAGGACTTGATCATGAAACCCTATAAGTAAAAGATGACATAAATTATGATTGTCCCTAGTCGAGATTGTCAAAGTGGGACACTGACAACCGCGAGAGACTAGCTTGTGAGGTGACTGTTGACTGAGTTTCATGGAGTCAATGATATGAGTATCACAGTCAGTCACATAGATATATGTTGGTGAACATATGATCGGACATGACCCGCTAATGAGAACTCCACAGGATAGTTATATCAGTGTCATGGGAAGTTCTCATTACGACTATAAAGTATAGTCCTTAGACCTTGTCAAACGTCGTTCCGTAAATGGCGGCTATAACGACATTGCTTAGGCGTATCATGAAGTATGTGTAGAAACATGGATGGTACGAGATGGTATTTGTCCCTCCTATAAAGGGAGATAAATATCTCAGGGCCCATCGAAGATTTGATACTGAGAAAATGCATGCCCGTGCTCAAACAAGGTGATTGTCAGTCGTTTATTTTATCAGTATAGATCAGGAGTTCGATGAACATGATATTGGCTATAATAAGGATGACACCGTCTCTTGCCTTATGCCATATCGAGATATAGCGACGAAGGGATTATAGGAATAGGTGATTCCAGTACAAGTGGGAGATTGTTGGGATTATGTCCTGAAATCACATTGTACTTACTCTAGAGATAGTTGTATTGTCGAGATCGGACAATTCATGTGATACAAGGTAGTCATAATGTTTTGCTAGAAACCGCTTATGACAAATGAGTTGTAACTCATTTCTGGTATCGTGTGAACCTACAGGGTCACACACCTAAGCAAGTTGGACACACTTGGTATGGGATTGATCATTGGCATATGATCCGATCAATGTATATTGGATACACATTGATATCGTGTTTTAAGAGATGTGTCGATCGATGCTCTTGGTGCATCGATCGATACAAGACGTGTGTCGATCGACACCAATAGGTATGTCGGTCGACACGAGGGCGAAACCGAAACTGATGTTTCGGTTTACCTCGAGGTCAATATATAAACGAGTTTTATATTTAGACCTAGGGAAGCGTGCCGTCGCAGACAATTTTTCTTGACATAAAAACTGATCTCTTTCTCCAGAAAACACAGAAATCCCAAGAGATCCGATTCCCGGCGCTAGCATCCCGGCGGATTCCAACTTATGTGCGTGTGGACTACGATAAAGGCGAGGCATCTGAATCGCTCCTGATCTTGGCTTACCTGATTCATCTTCCGCTGCCAGAACAAGGTAAACGCGAGATCCATGATTCAATTACTTAAACCCTGAGATCCTAGGCTCGGAATTCAGACTTAGGGTTGTCTAATCGGATTAGGAACTGCTAGGAATTCCAACAACCATGACCTCGAGTACCGGACCCCGGGATCGCCGAGTGGCTAGAGTCAGGTGACCTAGGAGTTGTTAGGAGTAGGGTGTTTTATTTATTTATTTAGTTGGTGTTGGTTTTGAGTTCCCTTGTTTTCCGCGGTTTTCGCGTAGTCAGCTTATTTTATTCTATTCATTCAGACCTTTGTAGCCATACGCCGATTGGTCTATCTATTCATTATTTTATTCAGTCGTGCCTTTCCGTTCGGACGTTCCGTAGTCATTTCAGCTCCTCTGATTGTTAGAACCCTGGAGTTCTGTAGCGACCGGGAAACCTTCAGAATTCGGGACGAATTCTTTTCAAGGGGGGGGGGAGAGAATTGTAATGGCCCAATTCCCATAGCACAAAATTTTTAAAAGAAAGAGAGAAAAAGCCCAGCCCGTTAGCCAAGCCCATTTTCCTTTTTGCAAAACCCTAGCTCTCCCTTATAAATAGGAGCCTCCTCCTCTTTCAAAACTCATTCTCTCTTTTCTGCTGCGGAGCTCTGTCGGAGTGCGAAGTTGACCGAAGCCCTAGAAGCCACTATTCGCATTTTCAAGCCTCCCTTCGATCCAGGTAACCTTCGAACCCCGTAGATCTGAGTTTTCAAAACCCGAAACACGTTTTCAATCGTTTTCCAAAAAATATCCTGAATCCCGAGAAACCGAGCACACCACCGTGACCGCCTCGACGAGACGAAGCCTGAGCCGCCGACCGATCGCCGATCAGCCGCCGCACGCGCCGTCACGCGCCGCCGGAGTGCCCACGCGCCGACCGCCGGAGTCGCCCGCCACCGCCACGCGCGCCGGAGGAGCCACGCGCAGGAGCCCACGCGCCGACCGCCGGAGTCGCCCGCCACCGCCACGCGCCGCCGTCGCCGCCGTCATGCGCCGCCGTTGCCGCCGTCGCCGCCGGAGCCGCCGTTGACCGCCGCCGTTGACCGCCGCCGTTGACCACCGGTCCGGTTTGGTTGGTCCGGTTTGGTTGGTCCGGTTCGGTTCAATTCGAATTTCAATTCGATTCCGGTTTAAATCAATTTCGTTCGGTTTAATCCGGTTTAGCTAAATCAATTTCAATTTTGGTTTCCATTCGGTTTAATCCAATTAGATCCGGTTTGCTTTGGTTTGCCAAAATTGATTTCAATTTCCGGTTTAATCCAAACCAATTCCAATTCGATTTCAATTCGGTTGAGTTAGTTTATGATTTGAACCTCCAACTTCTTCCGATCATATCTAGACCGTCTTAAACCCGAATCGAGTGATTCAAAAGCCTAAACCGCTTCTTTTTCGCTCTCTTTCCAGAAATGTCGTCCGTTCGGTCTCATGAAGTTCCTAAATTACGGAAATTCCCTTCTTTGGCTAAGGTGAGGTTTTTCGGTTCAATCTTCGCTTGCCCTATTCCATTCCGGACGATAGTCCTTCGTTAATGTTGTCAATCCTAGGTAGTATAGGAGTAGTAAAGCGCTGATGTGATTGATTGCAGAACGTAGAATGCTAGGTTATCGCTTAAACTGAAAACGTTGATTGTGCTTGATGGACATGTATTACGTAGAATTGTGGTAGGGCCCCCGAAAGGGTGTTTGGTGACGGCTTGCGTATAACGAGTTTGGTACGCAACCCTTGTATCGTCGTAAGGGGGGTTTCGGCGAGCCCTCCAATTTCGTTGGAGTTGGAGTTGGGCACCGGGGCCAATGGCGGGCTCCGGTTGCTGTTTATTTTAATGCACTCTGTGGTCGATTTGGTTGCGCTTTCATTTCGTAGTAGTCCATTGGGACGTAGGTTGTGTGATAAAGCCTTCGGGTGATGCTTGCAAGGTGATATTAGCCTAGGACTTGTGATTCGTAATCGTGTAGTGTAAGCTGGGATCGCGGGTTCCCTAAATCCGCCCCTCACTGGGTAATTGTGTTTGAAACAATTGCTCAGACCTCCTTTTCCTTTCCCCTGCCCCGTTTTCTTGCAGGTCCGGATGCGGGATTGATTCGATCGGGTGATGACATTGGTGTATTTGAATCCGAAGAGAGCGCCGGGTCCTGGGACAAGTTGAGTGACATCCCGGTTGGACCAAAATGGGCTCCACGGGTGTCCTAATGCCGCGTCTCCGGTTTAACCGGGAGGCGGGTGTTACAGTATAGTTTAATCGTGGCCAGTAGTGGAGGAGACATGGAAGACACCTTCACGGCTCGAATCACGGAAAAACGAATCCCTAATCTAGGCAAACTCAAAATTCCAAACTTTGACGGAACAACTAATTCGAAGGCTCACATGATGGATTTCCACATAGCAATGGGAAGAGCCAATCTGAGGGAAAGAGAGAAGAACGCCAGTTATTGTCTCTTTTTCGTAGAACATCTTAAAGGAGCAGCACTCGAATGGTTCTCCAGTCTAGAACATCACTCCATTGGTAGCTTCCAACAAATATCCTCGGAATTCATGAAACAATACTCGATATTCATGGACCGGGATACTTCTAACGTCGATATGTGGTCAATGAATCAAAGCACGACAGAGAGCCTAAGGAAGTTTATCAAAATATTCAAGAAGGTGACGTCAAGGATCGGAGGCTTAAGCGATAAAGTTTGCATTGACGCGCTAAAAAAATCATTATGTACGAATAACACTTCATGAAGGAAATCTCTTTGAACGGACCTCAAACGATGGCGGACACCTTGGATAGGGTAATAGAAATCATTGTCAACAAAGAGGAAATGAAAGTCCAATCCCAGAATCACAAATCGACGAAACAATCAAGAAAAGATGTCCGACTACCCAATAATGTAGGCAAAGACAAACGATGTTCGAGAACGGGTAGCAGAGCGCGACATGAAAAGATGAACGGATCACATAACTATCAGGTCAGCTCGAATGAGCGTGAAAGCGGATGGACTGAACGAGGAAAAGGTCAATGGAACATGTGGACAAGGAACTTTAACTCGTGCGACGAAAAAACATTCTGCGAGCATCATCAATCCTACGGACACCACACCGCCGTTTGTCGCAAGCTGGACATTAAAGTTGCAGCAAAACTTGTGGCCGGAGAACTCGGTGACGCGGTAAGCGTCAAAGACTTCAACGACAATGAAGCCAGAGGTCGACCGAATAAGGCAAGCAAGGGCAACGAGCCGAATCAGCACGACCAAGAGAAAAATACTCGAGAAGAATCAACGAAAACTGGCAATAACAAATGGAATAAAGAAAAGACAAAGATCCTAAGGCAAGCAATCGAAAAAAAATAAATATGATCATTGAAGGACTGCAATGCTGCCAAGATGCGAGGCCATCCATCAATCCTATTCCCAGATAGATGTGGAGAATCAACGACTACCAAAGACATTCTAAGAGAAGTGCCGATTGGCGCACACCCTATCAGATCCCGAACCACATGATAACGCTCGAGGAAATCTGGATTTTGGGAATCGATCGACCACGCAACAATCCTCTCATCATCAAACTAACCATCAACAATCATAATGTACCAAGGATCCTAGTCGACACATGAAGTTCCGTGGAAGTGATCTTCAATGATACCTTAAGGAGAATGAACGTAAGCTTGAACAAAGTATCACCTTCCCCATCATCGTTAGCAGGATTTGCTGGAGACGCAACGATAACTCGCAGAACTATTAAGTTACAAGTACATCCTGGAGGGATCAATAAGATCGTCGAATTTTGGTGATAGACCGTCCGATAATCTACAACATAATCGTAGGATGGATAAAATCCATGAGAGTCATCCCATCAACCTATCATCTCTTCTGAAGTTCCCAACGCCCTTCAGAGCCAGGACACTTTGGGGAAGCCGAGGAAAACCAACTCCGAATCACCCTTGAGGCAACGAGCAAAGAAAAGATACCAATCCCATCGATCGATCGATCACATACAATGTTTCTTCGAAGAAGATTGGTCCTAAGAAAATTATGGCGCAATCCGATAGTTCGAAGGACATAATTAGACTGGGCAAGACCATATATAATCACAAAGGAGATTCACCCCGAAGTGTACGAGATCGAAACAATGGACAACATCAGGATACTGAAAGGATGGAATGCAATGCATCATAGGAAATACTGCTAAATTGAGACTTCTAAACGTCTAAAAAGAGACGATTTGAACTACGGGACGTCTTGATCCCAAAAGGGGTACGTAGGCAGTCGATCTTTTGATCGGTTCAGCTGTCCACCTCTCGAAAAGGGCGGGAGTGGGTCCGTATATAATTGTACTTCCAAATCGGAAATTCAAAAAATTTTGAAACAATTTCGGACTCGAATGCAACCTATTCAGATGCAACTCCTCAGACAAAAATGCTCGGAAACTCAAGGCACACATAACTGTTTGCATGAAGATGCTCAAAACTCTGGACATACCAACTCAAAAATCCAAACATACGAGATCGGAAATTTCAAAAAAACCAGCTCTAAAATCTGAGCAGATCAGCTCAAAAATCTGAGCATGCTACTTTCATCAACTAGAGGCAAAACTCTTCCGCTCGTGAACCCAACCAATTTTGAGATCCACTCGGACAGTATCCTCGGAACATTCACTCGATAATCCTTCAAGAAAATCGATACACCAGATCACGATCGCACAAGCTCGACGTCTCCTCAAAGGTTCAACTCCTCAATCATACGCTCGTAATTTTCCAGTAAACGATAATAACTTTCTTTAACTTTCATTTGATTTACTTGTCTTAAAATCAAATTTAGGATTCGAACTTCATAGTTTAGTAAACCAGTCCAACTCATTAGCTGTCGAATCATCCTAAGTCTAGTTTGGTATATATGCATTCTCTATCTCGTTTGTTGCTGGCCACAGCAGACGAACAAACACATCCTTACGGATCCTGACCAAGATCCAATACAGTGTGAGGTCCTATACACCGAACAAACACATCTTTCACGGATCCTAACCAACATATCCTATACGGGTTGAGGTTCTATACATCAAACAAACACATCCTTTATGGATCCTAACCAACATTTCCTATGCTGATTAAGGTTCTATACATCCAAAAAATGGATAAAAGTGCGCTATATAAATTCCTAATACATGTTAGGTATGTTTGCTATCGATGAAGGGAACATTAGTCGAGAATGTCTCGCACCAGTACCGAATTCATAGTAAACCACAAAACCCACTATACGCTTCTTAGCACACTAGTCCACAAGTCTCGACCAAGTATACCTTGGTCTGGTATCCGCGAGGTGAGTCCTACATGATATCAACTTACTATTGACAACGAGAATGTAAGTTGAGGTGTCTCACAAAAGTACCGAGATCAAAGTGAGCATCTAAACCCAGTAAACGCTCCTTAGCACATTGGTCTAAACGACATCCCGGCCGTGTACGCCTCAACCGGTATCCGCTGACACCAATTTTCTATTGACAACAAGAATATAAGTCAAGATGCCTCGCACCAGTACCGTACTCAAAGTAAATTTTGAAACCCAGTTATACGCTTCCAAGCACGCTAGTCTTTGTCATCACAGGCTTGTTAGTAGAGTATATCTCACTAACCTTCGAATTTAACTCGAAACCCAGTTAAACGCTTCCGAGCACACTGGTCTTAGTCATCACACGTTCATAAGTAGAGTATATCTTGATAACCTTCGAACTTAAATCGAAACCCAGTTAGACGCTTCCGAGCACACTGGTCTTAGTCATCACATGTTCGTAAGTAGAGTATAGCTCGCTAACCTTTGAACTTAACTCGAAACCCAGTTAGATGCTTCTGTGCACACTGGTCTTAGTCATCAGATGTCGTAAGTAGAGTATATCTTGCCAACCTTTGAACTTAACTCGAAACCCAGTTAGACGCTTTCAAGCACACTGGTCTTAGTCATCACATGTTCGTAAGTAGAGTATATCTCGCCAAAATTCAAACTTAGAACTTGACTCAAAACACGGGAAAACGCTTTTATATGTGTCGGATTCAAGTATTATTACCAAAACGGGTCCATGAGACGGACATATTTTGCTGATTTGCAAACTCAGAATACAACCAATTATACCTCCAAGCGCAACACTTCTAAAGCGCCAAGAGTCGAACAGAAATCACACCTTCCTCCGGGGTCTATACGAAGCCATTCAAAAAGTCTTTGAGAAATACGAATCCGACTCGGACAGTCCAAACAAAGATAAAAAAGAAAAAAAATTCCCAACAAAATCTGTTCGACCAACTAACACATCATAAAACACGCTCGTAAACTCGAGCAAACATGCCCGGAAATCCGGGCAAACATGCTCGGAAATTCCAAACAATCTTGCTCGGAAACTCCGAGTAGACATGCTTGGAAATCCGAGCAGTCTTTCTCAGAAATCCTGAGCAGTCTTGCTCGAAAATTCTTACAAATATAGATAACTCTTACAAAACAAAGAGACCGATACTCCAAAGACGAGTCTTAAAAATCAAAGATAAGTTAACACCAATTCGACCCACAACAAATGCCACGAACTCCTTCAGCTTTGCAATCTCTTCGCCATTGTTTTTCATCTCCATACGCATTTGTTGTATCTGGAATTAATGGTGTGATAAGCTTTGAATCCTCTCGGACTGCTCCTTAACCTCCCTCCTAAAATTAGTCATCTCTTCTTCGACATCGTGAACCCATTTTTTCCGAATGTGGTAGCCATCATTCTGTACATAAATACATATATGAACATATATCCAATATTGCCATTAAATTTCTAAACGTGGTCTCCTCTTCTCACCTCAAACACATTGCAGGTAAAGTATCTCATTCCTATCTCGGCTTCAGTTTCGGTTTGAGAGGTATCCTCGATGATTCGTCCACCACATGGACATCTTTTTGGAATGTCATAATCACCACAGGCTATGGCATAAAGCCTGTAGATTAGCATCTTGTTCCTCTTTGCATCACTATAGCTTGGGACTATAATGAAGATCTAAAAGTATATAGAAAGTAAAAATCAATGAAGCAATATCCTTCCGAAAAAGTTTACAATCATTCCAACGAATGCTAAAAACAATTCTACGATAACTAACTCGACACACAAATAAGTCTACAACCATTCAAATGAATCCTCTAAACAAGTCTAAAATCACCAAACCAAAACTAGAAACAACTCTACAATTAGGTCTACAAACATGAAACAAAATCTAAATATTATTGGAACTCATGCAAAAATTTCTTACACAACATAATATTTAAAGAAAGAATTTGAGATGAAAGATCTTGGAAAAACAAAATTTTGTTATAATTGCAATATATGTTGATGATTTAAATATTATTGGAACTCATGCAAAAATTTCTGACACAACATAATATTTAAAGAAAGAATTTGAGATGAAAGATCTTGGAAAAACAAAATTTTGTTTGCGACTATAAATTGAACATGTAAAGAATGAAATTCTAGTACATCAAAAGACATACGCAGAAAATGTGCTAAAAAGTTCTATATGGATGAAGCACACCCCTTGAGCAGTCTAATGGTTGTAAGATCACTTGATGTGTCAAATGATCCATTCCGCCCTCGGGAAAACAATGAAGAATTCTTGATCTTGAAGTACCATACTTAAGTGCAATAGGAGCATTAACGTACCTTGCTAGTCACACAAGACCAATTATATCATTTTCGGTGAATTTGTTAGCAAGGTTTAGCTCATGCCCAACTCAAGGCAGTGGAATGGGATTAAGCATATACTTCGTTTCCTCCGCGGTACAAAAAATATGGGCTTATTCTTTTCTAACTTATCAAAGGAAGGCTTAATTGGTTTTCCAGACACAAGATACTTATCTGATCCCCATATTGCTAGATCGCAAACAGGATATGTGTTCACTTGCGGAGGTACTGCCATTTCTTGGCAGTCTATGAAGCGAATTCTTACCGCCACTTTTTCTAACCATGTAGAGATTTTAGCCATTCATGAAATTAGTCGCGAGTGTGTATGGTTAAGATTTTTAGTTCATCATATATAAGAAGATTGTGGTCTTTCTGTAGGGAAAGAAGCTCCAATAATTACTTATGAAGACAATGCAGTATGCATCACACAACTCAAAGAAGGATACATTAAAGATGACAGAACAACATTTTGCCAAAGTTCTACAGATTCGTTCAAGCGATAATTTGGGTGACTTATTTGCCAATGCGCTATCTACTTCTACTTTCAAGAAGTTAGTTCATCATTTTGGATTACGCCGTCTCAAAGATCTCAATATGTGTACTCATGAGGAGGGGGGGGGGGTAATTGTGTGTTGCACTCTTTTTCTCTTAACCATGGTTTTTCACATTAAATTTTCCTAGTAAAATTTTTTATGAGGCAACATCTTACATTACGAATCATTCTATTATAATAGACATCCACATAAAAATATTAGAAATAATAAGTAGATGCCCATTATAAGACATATCTTATAGAAATTTTTAGAATAACTTGTATTCTAGGTTTTACTTGGTCGTCAAGTCTTTTATATTTCTATATATAAAAGAATTTTCATTCATTGAAATAAACGTATTTAATTTTTCTACCTTTCTTTTATTCACAACAAATTGTATTATCAATCACAATTCTGCTTTCTTAATTTTTTTCCGAAGTCTCTAAAAGCACTCACGCCTAAACTACTATTTTTGTTCAATGTTTCGGTGAATTTGTAAAAGCTATAATTTAGGAATTTTCCATAATTTTTACAGCCATTATTTTTCTCAGTCTTGAAGTTTAAAAGTAAAAGTCTCAACCAAGCGCAGTCTTTGTACATTCTTTTGTTAAGATTGATTTTTTACATTTCTTGTCGAGCTTGATTTTTTTTTACTCTACTTTATGTTTTAGAAGCACCGGATTCACAGTACTACTACTAAAGGCACAACATCATCATCTTCGAGGAGACGGCAGACAAAAGGCTTCAAGCATTTCTCCATTGACAAGGCTAATGGGCAAATTAATCGGTGAAACTTGCAATACAACAATTCAAAGAATCAGTACACTAAAAAGTAAAAACATGAAAAATAGTTACCAATAATACTGCACTATGTCTGTGTCCTTAAACTACATACTTTTTTTTGGACAAAAAAACTCAAACACTATAATGTGATGAAGTGTCTGTAAATTTAACTCGAATCAAATCTTTCAAGAGAGACCTTGTAGATAATAAATAAAAACTGGTTTTTTGTATAGAATAATACATGCAAAAAAGTCAGAGTAGAACACCAACTCAATAATGTATGTATATACAAATCTCAAACTCCAGCTAATTCACAAGATCAGGTATCCATCCTTTACTCAAACCCCCCAAATCCAAGAAAATCAATCGTCTTTGAATTCTTTAGTAGGGCGTGCTTCGAATCCTCCATCTTCTCTTTTCTCAAGCGAATAAGGCATGTACGTTCCCAGAATCCGATCCCACATGACAAAGAAAGGCTGAGAGAAATTGTATTTGCTTCCATAGAGCTGATGATGCACATCGTGGTAAGCCGAGTTGTTCTTGAAAACCATATGGAATAGATTTCCAGGAAGGCAGAGACCGCAATGGTCGTCCACAGTCTTGATTGTTGCGAAAGAGAAGAAGAAGATGGAAGTTCTTGGAGACATACCAGATATTAGGAAAGATAAGGCGCCTCCAATTGTATCCAAGATAAGACCTTCCACTGGATGGTTGTATAAAGCTCCATATGCATAAGGGGCAATAAGACGGTGGTGTTGAGAGTGGATATGTTTGTATAGAAACTTGTTGTGATGCATATAACGATGCATGAAGTATTGCCATGTGTCGAGGATTATCATGGCCGTCACAAACTGTCTGGCTAGGACCAAAAGAGAAAACTGTTGCTCTTTGTCTGCTTCGGCATCACTTCCTGTGACCTGTGTAGACAATGGAGAAGAATATCTGAAGAGTGTTTAAAGCGAAAACCAGTACAAACAGAAAAGAAGATACTCCATCGTATTGATGAATCAAGCAATCAGGGCCATGTCAAATAAGAAAATTAAATATATAAAAGACATGTCTAGCAAATCAAGCATTCGTGATAAGACAAAGGAAACAAAGAATCCAACTTCACAGATTATAACAGCAGTCATAATACCACCACATAACAACTCGTTTGGAATCTTTATTCACCAAAAGATTTGGCTTCGGAATAACGAAGGTGCTATTTAAGTATAGCTAATAAGAGCCAGGATCGAGGTCTTCCTTTATTCTTCTCTGAATCAGAATATTGTACATTTGAAGAATTTAAGACAAACTAAAGCAAAAGAAAGAGTCCTAAGGGTCAATTTCTACAACATCTTAAGCTCTGAGAAGGCCAAAGCAATTGCCAATCACTAGAGGCTCTCCTCTTCAACCCCTAACTCCACTCATGCTTTCTTCTAAAGCTTTAATTATCTTTCTATCACTGAGGTTACCAATCTGATTCATGGGTCATGAAAGGTTGAGAGTTACTCAACAATTAGGAAGAGAAAAGGAACTGAACAGTGAACAACCAATCTATGATTTATCTTTCAGATGAAAAAGCCCTTTCTTCTAGCTTCTTAGCATTAGATTCATAAGAGGCAAAATGTACCTTTTGCAGCCACAACCCAAAAGATTCAACCCTTTTATATAAACAAAAATGTTGATCATCCATAAACGTCAGCATCAGATTGCCAAAGTCCTCAATATATGAATCCTAATTCCATTTTGTCACCAATTCTCACTAAACGTTAATAAGCAAAAGACTTTACCGTGAACAAGAGGATAGCAACAATAGCTTGAACGAGCTGTTGAAGAAGAACCCCTTTCACGACGGCTGATTTCGAGACGAGATTCTTCTCTTCTTCCTCGGCCTTGGAATGCAATCTGTAACTCTCGAGAGAAGAGAGCGCCACGTAAAACCCAGAATACAACCAATAAACAACAATCGGAGCTACAGTGCCTAGCAATTCGTCCGAAACATCAAAATCCATCATCCCTAATTGCTTTTTTTATCTCAGCTTTAGATCCTTCATCAGCCGAATGAAAGACTCGTACGAATCAAACCGACATAGCTTCCGAAAGGTTTGATTTTCTTCAAATTGATTTTTAATTTTGGAAGGTAAAAGGTAAAAAACGATGATTGGGATCGTTAGGGTTTGCGTTTGAGTTGACAAATCAACCAAGGAAACCAAACGAGATGGGAGAGACTCGCGTTTCTCGACCAGAGATGTGTCTCAACTGTTCTCAATAAAATAAAAGTAAATATCTCAGTAATCTAGTGTGACAGATCTACACTGAGTCTACTTACGTGGCGGATCTGGGGCGACTAAAACTTACGATGGATCTCCTGTGACGTTGGATTCTGCTTACAAATATGTCATTAGCGTGTTCGCTATCGTGTGCTATTTTTACTGAAATATTTGAATGACGAAATATTTGAAGATTCGACTTTTATTTATAGTTAGCCTCAAAGATTAATCGACTTTCATAAAATTAAACCTTTGTTTTGTCATAATTCGCTGGGATCACTTAATTAAATAAATGCATCGTTCATGGATGATCTTATTGAAGGAATTTCTAGCAGTTCTAATCAGGATTAACAACCCTAGTCTGAATTCCGAGCCTATGATCTAAGGTTCATATAATTGAATCTATGGGATCTCAGATTTATCTGTTGATTTGCAGCGGAAGTATTAGCAGATAATCGAGATCACGAAGCGCCTCAAATGCTGCGCCTTTACTGGTATCCACACGCACACAAACTGGACCGCAGGGATGCTAGTGCCTTACAGAGATCTAATCTCCAGAGAAGTTTCTTTCTATGTTCTGGTGGCTGTGAATTAGATTAGGAACGAGTTTAGGTCGACCATATATCTTATATATGTCGGCTTAAACCACAACGGAATTAACCAACGATTAAACCGAATTAATCTGATTAATCCGCGAGTGCATCGATCGATGCACTACTGCAACGATCGACGCTGCCCCAGAACATTGATATCGAATGCACATCACATATGCATTCACTGGATCATTACATTAATGATCAACCTCGTCTTTAACGCCCAGTTTGCTTAGGTGTGTGACCCTGTAGGATCATATAACACTAGCAATGAGTTCTCAACTCATTGATCATAAGTGGCTTCTAGCAAAGCGTTATGACTGCCTAGTGTTATGTGATTGTCTTATCTCGACTATACGACTTTCACTTAGAGCAAGTACAATAGATTTCAGGACATTCCCAACAATCTCCCACTTGTACTGGAATCATCTATTCCTTTAATCCCTTTGTAGCTATATCTCAATCTAGCATAAGGCAAGAACTGTGTCATCCTTATTAAGCCAGATCACGTTTATCGAATCCCGATTTGTACTGATAAAACAAACGACTGACAATCACCTCGTTTGAGCGCGGCCACGCATTTCCAGTATCAAATCTTCGATTGGCCCAGAGATATTTAACTCCTGTTATATAAGAGGTACAAATCCCATCTTGTTCCATCCATGTCTCTTTTATATTTCATGATACGCCTAATCAGTGTCTTTATGATCACCAGTTACGGCTGACGTTTGACAAAGTCAAGACGAACCAATCCATATAAGAGAGGACATGATGAACTCAGGTCTAAGGACTACTCTCCTTAGTCGTAATGAGAAACTCTTATGACACTCATATAACATCTTGTAGAGTTCTCATTAACGGGTCAAGTCCGATCATGTGTTCTCTAACATATATCTATGTGATTGACTTTAATACACTTATTAAATGACTCCATGAAACATAGTCATCAGTCACCTCACATACTAGTCTCACGTGGTTGTTAGTGTCCCATTTTAACAACCTCGACTAGGGACCATTTATAATTTATGTCATTTGTTTCTTATAGGGTTTCATGATCAAGTCACATACTTGATGACCTATAAAACGTCATAAATTACTTTGGGACAATATATATTTAATTATTCACAATTAAATAATGCTGAAACAATTTCATTATTATAACATAACTAAATTATGTTTTCCAAACATCAAGTCATAACTAAAAAACCAAATATAACTCCCACTGAAAACAAGATCATATCTTAAGAAATCTAATGCCTACAGCAGTAGTGTGAAACTCATGCTTAGGCCTTGGGAGGGGCTTGGTCAGCGGATCAGCTACGTTCTCATCAGTCGGGACTCTGCTGATCTTCACATCTCCTCTATTCACAATATCACGGATAAGGTGATATCGCCTTTCTATGTGTTTGGATTTCTGGTGTGATCTAGGTTCCTTTGCTTGCGCAATGGCTCCATTGTTGTCACAATACAAAGCCACTGGCTCAGAAATGCTAGGAATCACACCAAGTTCAGTGATGAACTTCTTGATCCAAACAGCCTCCTTTGCCGCTTCAGAAGCAGCGAGGTACTCAGTTTCTGTTGTGGAATCTGCTACAGTGTCCTGCTTGGAACTCTTCCAGCTGACTGCACCGCCATTCAGGCAGAAGATGTAACCAGATTGTGATCGGAAATCATCTTTGTCTGTCTGAAAACTTGCGTCTGTGTAACCACTTACTACCAGCTCATTACTTCCTCCATACACCAAGAATTTATCCTTAGTATTTCTCAAATACTTCAGAATATTCTTGACTGCTGTCCAGTGACTTTCACCTGGATCCGATTGGTATCTACTCGTCATGCTTAAAGCACAAGCAACATCTGGACGAGTACAGAGCATGGCATACATGATGGATCCCAACGCCGAGGCATAGGGAATCCGACTCATGCGATCTCGCTCAGCAGGTGTCTCAGGACACTGCTTCTTGCTGAGACTTATGCCATAAGACATTGGTATGAAGCCCTTCTTGGAATCTTGCATTCTGAACCTGTGTAAGACTTTATCGATATAAGTGTCTTGACACAGTCCAATCAACTTGTTCAATCTATCTCTATAGATTCTTATTCCAAGAATATACGCGGCTTCTCCCATGTCTTTCATTGAAAAACAACTTCCGAGCCAAGTCTTAACAGACTGTAACAACGGAACGTCATTTCCGAGAAAAAGTATGTCATCTACATACAACACGAGAAATGCAACTGCGCTCCCACTAGTCTTCTTGTAAACACATGGTTCTTCTTCGCTTCTGATGAAATCAAACTTTTTGACTGCTTCATCAAAACGAATATTCCAACTCCGAGATGCTTGCTTCAATCCATAAATGGATCGATGAAGTTTGCATACTTTCCTAGCTGCATTTGGATCGATGAAACCTTCGGGTTGTGTCATGTACACATCCTCTTCCAGAATTCCATTAAGGAAAGCTGTTTTCACGTCCATCTGCCAGATCTCATAATCATAATGAGCAGCTGTTGCTAGGAGAATCCGAATGGATTTAAGCATGGCGACAGGTGAATAGGTTTCTTCATAGTCAATACCATGAATTTGTTTGAAACCTTTCGCCACTAGCCTTGCTTTATATATCTGAATATTTCCATCCACATCAATTTTCTTCTTGAAAATCCATTTACACTCAATGGGTCTTGCACCATCGGGTAAATCAACCAAAGTCCATACTTGGTTCTGTGACATGGATCCCATTTCGGATTCAGCGGCTTTCAGCCACTTTTCGGAGTCAGGGCTCATCATTGCTTCTTCAAAATTCGCTGGCTCGTCACTGTCAATGATCAACAAATCATGACAATTGGTTACGAGAAATCCATATCTCTCGGGTTCGTGACGGATCCTTTCGGATCGGCGAATTTCAGGCTCCACAGGCGCCGTCTCTACAACTCTTTGTAGATCTAACTGTTGCTCTTCCTCTACGGGTTGAGCATTTTCCTGCGGTTCTCAAACTTCTTCGAGTTGTACTTTACTCCCACTGTTTCTCTTGGAAAGAAATTCTCTCTCAAGAAAAACGCAGTTCCGAGCAACAAACACTTTGTTCTCGGATTGGTTGTAAAAGTAGTATGCCTTGGTTTCCTTAGGATAACCAACGAAGTAGCATTTATCAGATTTGGGTTCGAGCTTATCTGTAATTAATCTCTTAACATAAGATTCACAACCCCAAATCTTCAGGAAAGACACATTCGGAACATTTCCAGTCCACATCTCATGTGGTGTCTTTGCAACTGATTTTGACGGAACCCTATTAAGTGTAAACGCAGACGTTTCTAGAGCGTATCCCCAAAAAGATAATGGAAGAGTTGAGAGACTCATCATTGATCGAACCATATCTAATAAAGTCCGATTCCTCCTCTCAGACACGCCATTCCATTGTGGTGTTCCAGGAGGAGTGAGTTGTGAAACAATTCCACAATCTCTCAAATGATCACTGAATTCTTGGCTTAAGTATTCTCCTCCAAGATCTGATCGAAGAGCCTTAATACTTTTGCCAAGTTGATTCTGTACTTCATTTTGGAACTCTTTGAACTTTTCAAAGGATTCCGACTTGTGTCTCATTAAATAGACATAGCCATACCTGCTGAAATCATCAGTGAAGGTAATGAAGTATCGAAAATTTCCTCTAGCACTTGTGCTCATTGGGCCGCATACATCCGTATGTATAAGGCCCAATAGGTCACTGGCCCTTTCATTTTGTTTGTTGAAAGGGGCCTTCACCATTTTGCCTAGTAAACAAGATTCACATTTCTCACATGATTCATAATCAAATGAGCCCAAAAGTCTATCACTATTGAGCTTTTGAATCCGTTTCTCGTTTATGTGGCCCAAACGACAATGCCATAGAAAAGTCTGATTCGTGTCATTTGATTTGAATCTCTTGGTGTTAATGTTATAGATTGGTGTGCTTTGGTTTAAAACATAAAGCCCATTCTCTAATGGGCTGCTACCATAAAATATATCATTGTAATCAAAAGAACAACATTTATTCTTTATTGAAAACTGATATCCTTCCACATCCAAAATAGGAATAGAAATAATATTTCTGCTTATCGCAGGTACATAGTAGCAATTATTAAGTTTTAACACCAAACCAGAAGGTAAAGACAAGTTATATGTTCCTACGGCCAATGCAGCAACTCTTGCTCCATTTCCCACGCGCAGGTCCACTTGTCCCCTTTCCAACGTCCTACTGTTGCTTAGGCCCTGCATATTTGTACAAATATGAGCACCACAGCCGGTATCCAATACCCAAGAAGTAGAACTAGAAGTAGTAACATTTACTTCTATAACATAAATACCTGAAGATGAAGTCTCGAAAGTCTTCTTCTTCTTCTTCTCTTCCAAGAATTTGTTGCAATTTCTCTTCCAATGCCCAGGCTCTTTACAGTAATGGCACTTATCAGTCTCAGATGGGCCCGGCTTGGGCTTTGGGGCTGACACAGGCGTGTCCTGGTTCTCAACCTGGACTGCCTTGCCCTTTCCCTTGCCTTTGCCAAGTTTCTTAAACTTCTTACCCCCTTGTACCATAAGTACATTAGGAGTGCCCTTCTTGATATTAGGCTCAGCTGTCTTGAGCATGCCATGCAGTTCAGCCAACGTCTTCGTCAAGTTGTTCATGTTATAGTTCATAACAAACTGATCATAACTTGACGGCAGTGACTGCAGAATGATGTCAGTAGCCAACTCTTGGCTAATGGGACAATCCAGTCTCCCCAGGTTATCAATATAACCCATCATCTTAATGACATGAGGACTGACCGGACTGTCCTTTGGTAGCTTGCATTCAATGAGAGATTTAACCGTCTGTTATCTCTCAGTTCGTGCTTGCTCCTGAAACATGCTTTTCAGGCTAGTAATCATCTCCACTGGCGACTCCACGTTCTCGTATTGCTTCTGCAAGTCCGAGTTCATGGTAGCCAACATGAGACAATTCACATCGACCACATCATTGGAATGCTTATCCCAAGCACTCCTTTCTGCATGTGCAGCATTGGATCTCGGTTTTTCAGGGAGAACAGTTTCCAGGACATAGTCCCTTTTCTCCTGCTTGAGAACAATTCTCAAGTTCCGATACCATTCGAGAAAATTCGATCCATTTAACTTGTCCTTCTCAAGGACGGATCGCAGGGAGAAAGAGTTATTATGAGTGTTAGTCATAGCTGAGAACAAAGAAAGGAAAAGGTTTAGTTATGATGTTCAAGAAATGAGAAATCTTAACTTTTAAGAAAACTCGCATTATATTCAAAACAATATTTCCTCAGATGAATATAATGATCCAAGACCCATACTTCACTAAACTTGAGTGAGCCACTGGCTATCACCCAAATTTAGCTATCTAGGTAAGCAACAACTTTGCTAGTTATATCCAATATAACTCTTGGTTGTGGATCGACATCTCATGTCCAATCCACCTGATGTCTCTGGGCCCAAAACGATTTTGATAGCCCAGTCAAGCAAACCAATCTCTTCAGTCATGTAATTGTTGATGCCTTGCACTGCAAGCCCATTAACACGATTACTTCCTGCCTTACTCATGTAATTGTTGATACCTTGCACTGCAAGCCTATCATACAATGAAATGAGTCTTGATAGTTGACAAGATTGGAAAGACATCAAGTATCACTTGATATTTGGTTGAGGAACGGAACCATTTAAAACGTTCAGTTTATTATGTTTTAATTCTTATAATTAATTGATTTGTCTTGCTTCCGTTCTGTGATTTCAGGTTCAATAACCCAATCATCAAACCTGGTGTCGACCGATACTACTATAGTGTCGATCGATGCAGGATAACCAAAAGCAATCCACGATAACCGATCAATCCAATTGATCCGGTTTTGAATACCGGTAAGCGTCGATCGATGCTACGTTAGCATCGGTCGATGCCAACCTAATCAAAACAATCGCAATTAAACCATTCACAGTGTTCGACCATCTTTAACCAAGCTCGATAACCGGTCCAATCCAATTGAACCGATTCATCAATCTTGTGAGGTTTGCGTCGACCGACACAACATTTGTGTCGATCGATACTAGGCGAAAACTGAGTTTTATTCGGGTTTTCGCCCTGTGTCGATCGATGCCGGATTGGCAACGATCGACACCATGCGAAAAACCCTAAATTTTATTCGGGCTTTCGCCCTGCATCAATCGATGCCGGATTGGCATCGATCGACACCATGCGAGAAAACCCTTAAACGTTTTCGAACAGAACCCTAAAATAGGTTTTCAGGAAAACGAATTTTAGCAAGTTTGTATCAACCATACACAGATTCAGATTCAACCAATCTAATTAACATGCTATAGATTCAATGGAACCCTAAAGCTCTGATACCACTGAAGGAATTTCTAGCAGTTCTAATCAGGATTAGCAACCCTAGTCTGAATTCTGAGCCTAGGATCTAAGGTTCATATAATTGAATCTATGGGATCTCAGATTTACCTGTTGATTTGCAGCGGAAGTATTAGCAGATAATCGAGATCACGAAGTGCCTCAAATGCTGCGCCTCTACTGGTATCCACACGCACACAAACTGGACCGCAGGGATGCTAGTGCCTTACAGAGATCTAATCTCCAGAGATGTTTCTTTCTATGTTCTGGTGGCTGTGAATTAGGTTAGGAACGAGTTTAGGTCGACCATATATCTTATATATGTCGGCTTAAACCACAACGGAATTAACCAACGATTAAACCGAATTAATCTGATTAATCCGCGAGTGCATCGATCGATGCACTACTGCAACGATCGACGCTGCCCCAGAACATTGATATCGAATGCACATCACATATGCATTCACTGGATCATTACATTAATGATCAACCTCGTCTTTAACGCCCAGTTTGCTTAGGTGTGTGACCCTGTAGGATCATATAACACTAGCAATGAGTTCTCAACTCATTGATCATAAGTGGCTTCTAGCAAAGCGTTATGACTGCCTAGTGTTATGTGATTGTCTTATCTCGACTATACGACTTTCACTTAGAGCAAGTACAATAGATTTCAGGACATTCCCAACACTTATGATTAGGGAAATATTATGTTTCACTATTTAGACGATTGAGCCTAGGACCCCCAAACGTAAACACAAGGGAATTTATTGGTACAATTTGATTTGAGTATGAAAAGAAATGGACTAGTGGAGAAAAAAGCCTTAACTAATGTCAGCCACTGCAATCTTTCATACAACTTTTTATTATTCTCAATCCTGAGTAGTCTTACAATACTTGAGTGGCTTAATTGTAGAAATCAGAAATAACGTATGTTCTTTCAACATATCGGAAAGAATGGCATTCAGCAACGGGGTTCTTTCAATCACTGCGGTTGCCTTTGGATGCTCGGGTCAATGCAGCAACGAGGAGCGGAGAATGGCATTTACCTCGGGTAAGAACTGATGGAGCTGAATCGGTTCAAATAGCTCTAACAGGTATTGTTCCTCCTTTTGAGTTAGGCAAAGACATATATCTTTGGCGTAATTTTGCAGGTAATTATATGAACTCGTTCTCCTCTAAAATTATGTGGAAGCAAATTAGAGAACCCTCACCTCTGGTTAATTGGTGTGATGTTGTCTGGTTTAAGGAAGAGATTCCTAGATGCTCTTTTATGACTTGGTTAGTTATTCTCTAGGCTTTCTACTCGTGATCGTTACGGTTATGGGGTATTGATGTCTCGGACCGATGTGTTCTTTGTAATGCTGCTGAGGAAACTCACAATCATCTCTTCTTCAGCTGCTCATTTGTTGCTGATGTTTGGTTGCATTTTATTGGCTGCTTTATTGCTGCCGTTCCACTGGATATTGGCTTGGTTGTGTCCTTGCTTCATCAGCCGCCATTTACCTCACAAAGGTCTCTAGCCTCTACTTTTAAGCTTATTTTGCAGATTATCATCTACCAAGTGTGGAAGAAACGAAATGCTAGGATCTTCAAAGACTCGTCTTCCACTCCAGCATCTACTTTTGCTGTTGTGGATCGTTCCATATGTGACCGTCTCCTCTCCTGCCGGCAAACTCCTTCCGGATCGCCCTCTCTTTTAAAGCTTTATTTCAGTTTTCTTGGGACCATCAGTTAAGGCTCTTGTAATCGTTCTTTTCTATTTCTCTTCTATCTTTTTTTTTTTTCCATCGTTTCGTTTCTTTCCGGTTTGTAATAAATTGTTTGTAATATATATTGTAAAATTTGAAAATGGTATAAATCTTAACATTTAAACCAAAAAAAATATTTTAGAAAGAACTTAATGCCACGAACACTATAGCATCCGTGATAAGCTCACGCGAATTCTCTTACTACAAAAATAATAATATTCCTTCATCTGAGACTCTTGTCGTGGTTTCTCATCTTCCAACCTTAATCTCCATAATCCATTTAAGCTTCGTAGAAAAATCATTTGCTCTCTCCTTTTGTAACTATGCCTCTAAAAAAGCATAGCCTAGCATTTTGTTCACAAACATTGTTTATTTTTTATTGTGTTTTGTATTGCATCTCTGATTTAACCACTTAACAAAAAAAAATATGATTAAAAAAGGTCTAAGACATATAGCAAAAAAAGGTCTAAGACATATAGCATTGTCTCAATACATATGCTCAGTAAAACTAGAGTTCATATACTTGGAGAGTATTTGGTAGCGTATATGGGAATAATACGCTGGCTGGTCCAAAATGCATTGGCGCCACCACCCATTCTCTCTCGTAATCGCCCGCGATCATTCACCACAAAGGATCGTGATTCCCTCGGGTTCCTGATTACGGAGATCTCTATCTCTCAGGATCATGTCGTCAAACGATGCTCGGCCATGGGAATGACCCAAGTAACCCTCCGAGCTTGCTCCGAATCCACGGAGACTTCACGGGTGGCGCCGATAGAATTTTACCTAGAGTATCTACGCATACCCTAGGTCGCACGTCTTATCCTGTATGAACACTCACAATATGCAGTCAATATATCATAAAAGACGTGGTGAAGTGAAAAGGATCCGAAGATCACGGCAGATACCATGGCCTGATCATAACCGAAAGGGAGACTCGCCCTGATAACCAATACCCAGTGAGGACGGATTCTAGGAATACCGCTATCTCTACTTTATACTAGCACAACATCAAAGAAACGAGTCCAAGGTTAATAACACCTTACACCCAACGCCTGAAGGCCCTCAAACAATCTACGTCCGTTTGTGTTTACCTGGCCCGAAGACCACACACTTCCGAACACCTACGGGCTCGAAGCCTCACACACGTGCCATTACGCACATTCCGGAGGGCTCGTCACACCCTCCCCGACGACAAGGCCGTGTACCATTCCCGTTATACAAGCCTTCCACACAAGGCCCTAAAAGAGTTCTATCACACATAGCCTTCACACACAAATAAGGTTTTCGGTTTAGTGATAACCTATTGTCTAGATTCCGTTTTTGGTTTAAGTGACATCCTATATTCTAGGTGCTTTTCAATCACATCAACGCAAATCATCCGCTAGATCTACACTACCTAGGAAAGTACTATTAAACGAGGACTAATGTCCCAATATTGCAGTAGAATAGAGAAGAGATCACGTTCGGTCTTCACCTTAGTCTAGATATGAAGAACGAAAGTAGATCTGGTTAAACCGGCTACAGATTTGGAGATTCTGCACACAGATCTAGGGTTTTAGACGACAGATCTAGAGAAAGAGAACGGATCTAGGGTTTCGGGAAACATATTTGAGTAAAAGAGGAAGATACAGTTCCGATCTACAACTTCTATCCATCAGAAGCATAGATCTGAAGCAGATTTGAGAGAGAGAGAGAGAGAGAGACGAAAAGGGAGATAAGGTTCAGATATAAAACTTCTACGGATCAGATATAATCTAGAAGCATAGATCTGAAGCATATCTGGGGTTTGGAAGAAGAGAACGAAGTAGATCTAAGATCTGGAGATCCTCACCTTAAGAACGTGAAGAACGAAGGGATCTGTACTCAAACGAATCAAGAAGACGATGACTCGGGGTTCAGGATCAGAAGCGGGAGCGAACGGCGTTCTCCAGTGACTTTTCTGGTGGTTTGCAGCGGCTCCGGACGGGGGCTGGCCGGCGGTCACGGCGGCGGTCGGTGCTCCAGCGGTCGTTCAGTCGGCGGTGGCTGGCCGGCGGTCGGCGGCGGCTACTGACTGGTCATCGGTCGGCGGCTGGCTTGGGACACGGGCATAACTTTGTTGTCTCGAACTTTGTGCCAAATGAAAGGGGCTGATCCTCCTTTGATAGGGAATGGGGCTAGGATTTTCCCTTCCCTCGGGTTGGGCCATGGGCTTTTGGCCCAATCTCTCTTTTTCTTTGGGCTCAAGCAATTCTCCTTGGCCCTTTTCTCCTATTTCTTTGGGCTCAAGTAATGGGTCCAGAATCGGGCCATTACAATTCTCCCCCACCAACAGTGAATTCGGCCCCAAATTCGTCCCGCTACTAGGTTCCACAAACAACTCTGGATGGCTTAGCTTAAATGGCTGCTCGGGGTCCCAAACATCAACCTGAATTCCGTCTCTCTCCCTTCTTTCCATTGAACTCTGATTCTCGGCGGTCCAAGACTTTGACCGGCTTACTCGTTACTGACCAATTACGGTTGACATCTGACGACGGCTTGGACAATATTAGTTCCTGTTCACGAACACCTTCCGCAGAACCGACACATGGAACACTTTGTAGAAACCTGACAGCTCTTGCGGTAGCTCTAACCTATACGCCACCACACCAACTGTAACACCCCCGATGCGGACTACAGACAATAACCAAACCGGATATGTCACAAGACATGAACACCGTGGACGGTCCAGCCCGTCCAAAGGTTAGGCTGATCCGTTCGCGATATCCAACCCTCTTGACTAAGGACTAAGGCTTGCCAACCCGTACCAAAGTCGAGAGTTGTGTCGACTCGGACTAAGTCACGTATCATTAGGCGTTAGAGGGTTGTTCCTGAACATACATTATGCCTCGCAGCAAAATAAGATGTAGTCAATATAAAAATCTAGGTCCGGATTCCCCAAATGACTTTAATATTGAAAACATCATATTTACTTTACGTACTTAGGTTTGGATGTACAACCAACTCCGAAACCTACTCCGGCTTCCTAAGTCCGAGACCGACTTACTACCTATCCCGTCCCTAAGGTTTCCTGCGAAACAAAAATTGCATAATGAGCAACCTAGGGTTACCCAGTGAGTCGAGGACCCGCTAAACGCAACGTTAGTTCCCAGCCCAACCCATAGCCGAAGCATAAGCAAATAAACGTGAAACAACAATAATCCAGTTCACGATAACCAATAACGCAAGCAAAAGAATGAATAAGTAAGCGAACATGATTAACCGTTCATGAATGCATTCCTCATCTTATGTCTAGACTCTCTAGACACGATAATCTTACCACCATGCATGGGTCCAAAATGCATTGGCGCCACCACCCATTCTCTCTCGTGACCGCCCGCGATCATTCACCACAAAGGATCGTGATCCATACAAGGATCGTGATCCATACGTCACATCCGATTGTGGGGACCACAATTCCCTCGGGTTCCTGATTACGGAGATCTCTATCTCTCAGGATCATGTCGTCAAACGATGCTCGGCCATGGGAATGACCCAAGTAACCCTCCGAGCTTGCTCCGAATCCACGGAGACTTCACGGGTGGCGCCGATAGAATTTTACCTAGAGTATCTACGCATACCCTAGGTCGCACGTCTTATCCTGTATGAACACTCACAATATGCAGTCAATATATCATAAAAGACGTGGTGAAGTGAAAAGGATCCGAAGATCACGGCAGACACCATGGCCTGATCATAACCGAAAGGGAGACTCGCCCTGATAACCAATACCCAGTGAGGACGGATTCTAGGAATACCGCTATCTCTACTTTATACTAGCACAACATCAAAGAAACGAGTCCAAGGTTAATAACACCTTACACCCAACGCCTGAAGGCCCTCAAACAATCTACGTCCGTTTGTGTTTACCTGGCCCGAAGACCACACACTTCCGAACACCTACGGGCTCGAAGCCTCACACACGTGCCATTACGCACATTCCGGAGGGCTCGTCACACCCTCCCCGACGACAAGGCCGTGTACCATTCCCGTTATACAAGCCTTCCACACAAGGCCCTAAAAGAGTTCTATCACACATAGCCTTCACACACAAATAAGGTTTTCGGTTTAGTGATAACCTATTGTCTAGATTCCGTTTTTGGTTTAAGTGACATCCTATATTCTAGGTGCTTTTCAATCACATCAACGCAAATCATCCGCTAGATCTACACTACCTAGGAAAGTACTATTAAACGAGGACTAATGTCCCAATATTGCAGTAGAATAGAGAAGAGATCACGTTCGGTCTTCACCTTAGTCTAGATATGAAGAACGAAAGTAGATCTGATTAAACCGGCTACAGATTTGGAGATTCTGCACACAGATCTAGGGTTTTAGACGACAGATCTAGAGAAAGAGAACGGATCTAGGGTTTCGGGAAACATATTTGAGTAAAAGAGGAAGATACAGTTCCGATCTACAACTTCTATCCATCAGAAGCATAGATCTGAAGCAAATTTGAGAGAGAGAGAGCGAGAGAGACGAAAAGGGAGATAAGGTTCAGATATAAAACTTCTACGGATCAGATCTAATCTAGAAGCATAGATCTGAAGCATATCTGGGGTTTGGAAGAAGAGAACGAAGTAGATCTAAGATCTGGAGATCCTCACCTTAAGAACGTGAAGAACGAAGGGATCTGTACTCAAACGAATCAAGAATACGATGACTCGGGGTTCAGGATCAGAAGCGGGAGCGAACGGCATTCTCCGGTGACTTTTCTGGTGGTTTGCAGCGGCTCCGGACGGGGGCTGGCCGGCGGTCACGGCGGCGGTCGGTGCTCCAGCGGTCGTTCAGTCGGCGGTGGCTGGCCGGCGGTCGGCGGCGGCTACTGACTGGTCATCGGTCGGCGGCTGGCTTGGGACACGGGCATAACTTTGTTGTCTCGAACTTTGTGCCAAATGAAAGGGGCTGATCCTCCTTTGATAGGGAATGGGGCTAGGATTTTCCCTTCCCTCGGGTTGGGCCATGGGCTTTTGGCCCAATCTCTCTTTTTCTTTGGGCTCAAGCAATTCTCCTTGGCCCTTTTCTCCTATTTCTTTGGGCTCAAGTAATGGGTCCAAAATCGGGCCATTACAATTCTCCCCCACCAACAGTGAATTCGGCCCCGAATTCGTCCCGCTACTAGGTTCCACAAACAACTCTGGATGGCTTAGCTTAAATGGCTGCTCGGGGTCCCAAACATCAACCTGAATTCCGTCTCTCTCCCAACGAACCAAGATCATCTTGGTTTTCTTTCCATTGAACTCTGATTCTCGGCGGTCCAAGACTTTGACCGGCTTACTCGTTACTGACCAATTACGGTTGACATCTGACGACGGCTTGGACAATATTAGTTCCTGTTCACGAACACCTTCCGCAGAACCGACACATGGAACACTTTGTGGAAACCTGACAGCTCTTGCGGTAGCTCTAACCTATACGCCACAACACCAACTGTAACACCCCCGATGCGGACTACAGACAATAACCAAACCGGATATGTCACAAGACATGAAAACCGTGGACGGTCCAGCCCGTCCAAAGGTTAGGCTGATCCGTTCGCGATATCCAACCCTCTTGACTAAGGACTAAGGCTTGCCAACCCGTACCAAAGTCGAGAGTTGTGTCGACTCGGACTAAGTCACGTATCATTAGGCGTTAGAGGGTTGTTCCTGAACATACATTATGCCTCGCAACAAAATAAGATGTAGTCAATATAAAAATCTAGGTCCGGATTCCCCAAATGACTTTAATATTGAAAACATCATATTTACTTTACGTACTTAGGTTTGGATGTACAACCAACTCCGAAACCTACTCCGGCTTCCTAAGTCCGAGACCGACTTACTACCTATCCCGTCCCTAAGGTTTCCTGCGAAACAAAAATTGCATAATGAGCAACCTAGGGTTACCCAGTGAGTCGAGGACCCGCTAAACGCAACGTTAGTTCCCAGCCCAACCCATAGCCGAAGCATAAGCAAATAAACGTGAAACAACAATAATCCAGTTCACGATAACCAATAACGCAAGCAAAAGAATGAATAAGTAAGCGAACATGATTAACCGTTCATGAATGCATTCCTCATCTTATGTCTAGACTCTCTAGACACGATAATCTTACCACCATGCATGGGTCCAAAATGCATTGGCGCCACCACCCATTCTCTCTCGTGACCGCCCGCGATCATTCACCACAAAGGATCGTGATCCATACAAGGATCGTGATCCATACGTCACATCCGATTGTGGGGACCACAATTCCCTCGGGTTCCTGATTACGGAGATCTCTATCTCTCAGGATCATGTCGTCAAACGATGCTCGGCCATGGGAATGACCCAAGTAACCCTCCGAGCTTGCTCCGAATCCACGGAGACTTCACGGGTGGCGCCGATAGAATTTTACCTAGAGTATCTACGCATACCCTAGGTCGCACGTCTTATCCTGTATGAACACTCACAATATGCAGTCAATATATCATAAAAGACGTGGTGAAGTGAAAAGGATCCGAAGATCACGGCAGACACCATGGCCTGATCATAACCGAAAGGGAGACTCGCCCTGATAACCAATACCCAGTGAGGACGGATTCTAGGAATACCGCTATCTCTACTTTATACTAGCACAACATCAAAGAAACGAGTCCAAGGTTAATAACACCTTACACCCAACGCCTGAAGGCCCTCAAACAATCTACGTCCGTTTGTGTTTACCTGGCCCGAAGACCACACACTTCCGAACACCTACGGGCTCGAAGCCTCACACACGTGCCATTACGCACATTCCGGAGGGCTCGTCACACCCTCCCCGACGACAAGGCCGTGTACCATTCCCGTTATACAAGCCTTCCACACAAGGCCCTAAAAGAGTTCTATCACACATAGCCTTCACACACAAATAAGGTTTTCGGTTTAGTGATAACCTATTGTCTAGATTCCGTTTTTGGTTTAAGTGACATCCTATATTCTAGGTGCTTTTCAATCACATCAACGCAAATCATCCGCTAGATCTACACTACCTAGGAAAGTACTATTAAACGAGGACTAATGTCCCAATATTGCAGTAGAATAGAGAAGAGATCACGTTCGGTCTTCACCTTAGTCTAGATATGAAGAACGAAAGTAGATCTGGTTAAACCGGCTACAGATTTGGAGATTCTGCACACAGATCTAGGGTTTTAGACGACAGATCTAGAGAAAGAGAACGGATCTAGGGTTTCGGGAAACATATTTGAGTAAAAGAGGAAGATACAGTTCCGATCTACAACTTCTATCCATCAGAAGCATAGATCTGAAGCAGATTTGAGAGAGAGAGAGAGAGAGACGAAAAGGGAGATAAGGTTCAGATATAAAACTTCTACGGATCAGATCTAATCTAGAAGCATAGATCTGAAGCATATCTGGGGTTTGGAAGAAGAGAACGAAGTAGATCTAAGATCTGGAGATCCTCACCTTAAGAACGTGAAGAACGAAGGGATCTGTACTCAAACGAATCAAGAAGACGATGACTCGGGGTTCAGGATCAGAAGCGGGAGCGAACGGCGTTCTCCGGTGACTTTTCTGGTGGTTTGCAGCGGCTCCGGACGGGGGCTGGCCGGCGGTCACGGCGGCGGTCGGTGCTCCAGCGGTCGTTCAGTCGGCGGTGGCTGGCCGGCGGTCGGCGGCGGCTACTGACTGGTCATCGGTCGGCGGCTGGCTTGGGACACGGGCATAACTTTGTTGTCTCGAACTTTGTGCCAAATGAAAGGGGCTGATCCTCCTTTGATAGGGAATGGGGCTAGGATTTTCCCTTCCCTCGGGTTGGGCCATGGGCTTTTGGCCCAATCTCTCTTTTTCTTTGGGCTCAAGCAATTCTCCTTGGCCCTTTTCTCCTATTTCTTTGGGCTCAAGTAATGGGTCCAGAATCGGGCCATTACAATTCTCCCCCACCAACAGTGAATTCGGCCCCGAATTCGTCCCGCTACTAGGTTCCACAAAAAACTCTGGATGGCTTAGCTTAAATGGCTGCTCGGGGTCCCAAACATCAACCTGAATTCCGTCTCTCTCCCAACGAACCAAGATCATCTTGGTTTTCTTTCCATTGAACTCTGATTCTCGGCGGTCCAAGACTTTGACCGGCTTACTCGTTACTGACCAATTACGGTTGACATCTGACGACGGCTTGGACAATATTAGTTCCTGTTCACGAACACCTTCCGCAGAACCGACACATGGAACACTTTGTGGAAACCTGACAGCTCTTGCGGTAGCTCTAACCTATACGCCACCACACCAACTGTAACACCCCCGATGCGGACTACAGACAATAACCAAACCGGATATGTCACAAGACATGAAAACCGTGGACGGTCCAGCCCGTCCAAAGGTTAGGCTGATCCGTTCGCGATATCCAACCCTCTTGACTAAGGACTAAGGCTTGCCAACCCGTACCAAAGTCGAGAGTTGTGTCGACTCGGACTAAGTCACGTATCATTAGGCGTTAGAGGGTTGTTCCTGAACATACATTATGCCTCGCAGCAAAATAAGATGTAGTCAATATAAAAATCTAGGTCCGGATTCCCCAAATGACTTTAATATTGAAAACATCATATTTACTTTACGTACTTAGGTTTGGATGTACAACCAACTCCGAAACCTACTCCGGCTTCCTAAGTCCGAGACCGACTTACTACCTATCCCGTCCCTAAGGTTTCCTGCGAAACAAAAATTGCATAATGAGCAACCTAGGGTTACCCAGTGAGTCGAGGACCCGCTAAACGCAACGTTAGTTCCCAGCCCAACCCATAGCCGAAGCATAAGCAAATAAACGTGAAACAACAATAATCCAGTTCACGATAACCAATAACGCAAGCAAAAGAATGAATAAGTAAGCGAACATGATTAACCGTTCATGAATGCATTCCTCATCTTATGTCTAGACTCTCTAGACACGATAATCTTACCACCATGCATGGGTCCAAAATGCATTGGCGCCACCACCCATTCTCTCTCGTGACCGCCCGCGATCATTCACCACAAAGGATCGTGATCCATACAAGGATCGTGATCCATACGTCACATCCGATTGTGGGGACCACAATTCCCTCGGGTTCCTGATTACGGAGATCTCTATCTCTCAGGATCATGTCGTCAAACGATGCTCGGCCATGGGAATGACCCAAGTAACCCTCCGAGCTTGCTCCGAATCCACGGAGACTTCACGGGTGGCGCTGATAGAATTTTACCTAGAGTATCTACGCATACCCTAGGTCGCACGTCTTATCCTGTATGAACACTCACAATATGCAGTCAATATATCATAAAAGACGTGGTGAAGTGAAAAGGATCCGAAGATCACGGCAGACACCATGGCCTGATCATAACCGAAAGGGAGACTCGCCCTGATAACCAATACCCAGTGAGGACGGATTCTAGGAATACCGCTATCTCTACTTTATACTAGCACAACATCAAAGAAACGAGTCCAAGGTTAATAACACCTTACACCCAACGCCTGAAGGCCCTCAAACAATCTACGTCCGTTTGTGTTTACCTGGCCCGAAGACCACACACTTCCGAACACCTACGGGCTCGAAGCCTCACACACGTGCCATTACGCACATTCCGGAGGGCTCGTCACACCCTCCCCGACGACAAGGCCGTGTACAATTCCCGTTATACAAGCCTTCCACACAAGGCCCTAAAAGAGTTCTATCACACATAGCCTTCACACACAAATAAGGTTTTCGGTTTAGTGATAACCTATTGTCTAGATTCCGTTTTTGGTTTAAGTGACATCCTATATTCTAGGTGCTTTTCAATCACATCAACGCAAATCATCCGCTAGATCTACACTACCTAGGAAAGTACTATTAAACGAGGACTAATGTCCCAATATTGCAGTAGAATAGAGAAGAGATCACGTTCGGTCTTCACCTTAGTCTAGATATGAAGAACGAAAGTAGATCTGGTTAAACCGGCTACAGATTTGGAGATTCTGCACACAGATCTAGGGTTTTAGACGACAGATCTAGAGAAAGAGAACGGATCTAGGGTTTCGGGAAACATATTTGAGTAAAAGAGGAAGATACAGTTCCGATCTACAACTTCTATCCATCAGAAGCATAGATCTGAAGCAGATTTGAGAGAGAGAGAGAGAGAGAGACGAAAAGGGAGATAAGGTTCAGATATAAAACTTCTACGGATCAGATCTAATCTAGAAGCATAGATCTGAAGCATATCTGGGGTTTGGAAGAAGAGAACGAAGTAGATCTAAGATCTGGAGATCCTCACCTTAAGAACGTGAAGAACGAAGGGATCTGTACTCAAACGAATCAAGAAGACGATGACTCGGGGTTCAGGATCAGAAGCGGGAGCGAACGGCGTTCTCCGGTGACTTTTCTGGTGGTTTGCAGCGGCTCCGGATGGGGGCTGGCCGGCGGTCACGGCGGCGGTCGGTGCTCCAGCGGTCGTTCAGTCGGCGGTGGCTGGCCGGCGGTCGGCGGCGGCTACTGACTGGTCATCGGTCGGCGGCTGGCTTGGGACACGGGCATAACTTTGTTGTCTCGAACTTTGTGCCAAATGAAAGGGGCTGATCCTCCTTTTATAGGGAATGGGGCTAGGATTTTCCCTTCCCTCGGGTTGGGCCATGGGCTTTTGGCCCAATCTCTCTTTTTCTTTGGGCTCAAGCAATTCTCCTTGGCCCTTTTCTCCTATTTCTTTGGGCTCAAGTAATGGGTCCAGAATCGGGCCATTACAATTCTCCCCCACCAACAGTGAATTCGGCCCCGAATTCGTCCCGCTACTAGGTTCCACAAACAACTCTGGATGGCTTAGCTTAAATGGCTGCTCGGGGCCCCAAACATCAACCTGAATTCCGTCTCTCTCCCAACGAACCAAGATCATCTTGGTTTTCTTTCCATTGAACTCTGATTTTCGGCGGTCCAAGACTTTGACCGGCTTACTCGTTACTGACCAATTACGGTTGACATCTGACGACGGCTTGGACAATATTAGTTCCTATTCACGAACACCTTCCGCAGAACCGACACATGGAACACTTTGTGGAAACCTGACAGCTCTTGCGGTAGCTCTAACCTATACGCCACCACACCAACTGTAACACCCCCGATGCGGACTACAGACAATAACCAAACCGGATATGTCACAAGACATGAACACCGTGGACGGTCCAGCCCGTCCAAAGGTTAGGCTGATCCGTTCGCGATATCCAACCCTCTTGACTAAGGACTAAGGCTTGCCAACCCGTACCAAAGTCGAGAGTTGTGTCGACTCGGACTAAGTCACGTATCATTAGGCGTTAGAGGGTTGTTCCTGAACATACATTATGCCTCGCAGCAAAATAAGATGTAGTCAATATAAAAATCTAGGTCCGGATTCCCCAAATGACTTTAATATTGAAAACATCATATTTACTTTACGTACTTAGGTTTGGATGTACAACCAACTCCGAAACCTACTCCGGCTTCCTAAGTCCGAGACCGACTTACTACCTATCCCGTCCCCAAGGTTTCCTGCGAAACAAAAATTGCATAATGAGCAACCTAGGGTTACCCAGTGAGTCGAGGACCCGCTAAACGCAACGTTAGTTCCCAGCCCAACCCATAGACGAAGCATAAGCAAATAAACGTGAAACAACAATAATCCAGTTCACGATAACCAATAACGCAAGCAAAAGAATGAATAAGTAAGCGAACATGATTAACCGTTCATTAATGCATTCCTCATCTTATGTCTAGACTCTCTAGACACGATAATCTTACCACCATGCATGGGTCCAAAATGCATTGGCGCCACCACCCATTCTCTCTCGTGACCGCCCGCGATCCTTCACCACAAAGGATCGTGATCCATACAAGGATCGTGATCCATACGTCACATCCGATTGTGGGGACCACAATTCCCTCGGGTTCCTGATTACGGAGATCTCTATCTCTCAGGATCATGTCGTCAAATGATGCTCGGCCATGGGAATGACCCAAGTAACCCTCCGAGCTTGCTCCGAATCCACGGAGACTTCACGGGTGGCGCCGATAGAATTTTACCTAGAGTATCTACGCATACCCTAGGTCGCACGTCTTATCCTGTATGAACACTCACAATATGCAGTCAATATATCATAAAAGACGTGGTGAAGTGAAAAGGATCCGAAGATCACGGCAGACACCATGGCCTGATCATAACCGAAAGCGAGACTCGCACTGATAACCGATACCGCGGAGCTACCGCATCTTCACCCCTCGGGCCAACAATTTTTCTTCTCAACATGCATGATCACCACATTCTCAAAGAAATATATCAACCATTTCCAAGAGAATTAATTCAAGGAAAAGAACATATCAGCCAACTCATGCATGCCACAATTCAACAATTTATAGGTTATGAATACATCAAGTAAACTATATCATGAACCAAAACAATGCATGCATAAAACGCAACCACACAAGCCAGAAAGAATTAATACTCAAAGTATTACAATCCTAAAAGCAAAAACTGCAGAGAAAACGTTATTCCTATCTACTGGGACTCACTTTACTCTAGCTTGGTTTTGGGGCAGTTTCTGCCTTTGGGTGGATGGACTAAGGATCTTGGCTTGAACATGGTTTCCTAGCTTCCTGGGTTTATCCCACATGCTCCTACACCTCTTGAGCTTCTCCTAGTGCTGAGGATAGCTCACGTAATCACCCTAATCACTCCACAGCCTTCTCTTTGCTCACACCTCTCTTTTCTCTCTTTTCTTCCTCGGTTTCTCTCTTTTCTTTTCTTGCGGTTTTTCTCTCTAAAAATGGCTAAGGAAGCATGGAGAATGTTCAGAAGTGAGCTCTGGAGGTGTTTATATAGTCTAGAAGGTCAGGAGACAGGTTTCACAAGTGTTGGCATGGATGGGACATTCCATGCAAATGGGATCAAAATGTTCTTCCTTTGAATGTGGAGGTTACACCTCTCCTAACCATGCCTTCCTTTTGTTCTGGAGCCGCCATCTGAGTCCTCTGAGGCTTCTGGCTATGACTGGTGGCGGTTGATAGTGTGCATGGCTCATCTAACTTTGTTTTGGTCATGCAACGCGCGCTCGGCAATAACCAGTCCCACGCGGTCTGATCCGTTCCATCCCGTCTTCCATCCGCTCCTTACTGTAATCAACCACGCCTTCTACTCACTGATTATTGAGTGGAATGTGATCATTATGGTGTCACGCATGGGCGTTAAACATCCTGATAAAGGTTTCGGGTGACGGTTGCACTTTTATCGGTTTTATAGCAAAAACTGTCCCGTCACCAAAACTGTTCATTTTTGCCATTTCCATACTGTTCTAAGCCATGCAAATCCTCCTCACTATTCCTTCTTAATCTTATTCTTGATCCTCCTGATGATCCTGGCTTGCGACTGTACTGGAACGCACTTTCTCGTCCCGATGCCCGAACCTTGTCGCGCGCCAGATTCTTGTATCTTCCATAACTTCCCGCTCGTTGGTCCGTTTCAGCTCCTGTTTCTTTCTAACTTTATATTTTTACTTCCTTTATCACTTTATGATGATTTCTGAACATCCACGTGTGCCTTATGGTGACGCTTCAAATTGGCCGTTATTGATCGCTTACCGATATTTCTTTATCCTGCTTTGCAGTTTTACCAGACCGTTCCTATCCTTGTTTGTTGATTTGGCCGGCTATGTCTATTTAATAAACGGGTTATTACATTCTCCCCTATTCCAATTGTGAGAAGCACCTTCATCCCTTCATGGTGTTTCTGAGCAAAACTCCTTTGGCCACTTGAGTAGTATAATGTTGTATCCCCTCTTGATGATTGCTTTGGTCCGAACTTCCATACTTCAGGCTTGGACATCCTATCTTCGAATTTCTATGATGGTGTCTTCTTCCTCTAATATTGCATCTGTTTTGGTGTTTTCCTTGGCTTTTGCACATTCCTCCTTCGTTTTCATCTTCTTTCTTATTGATTTTACATTCGACCTTTGCCTTTTAGACTTTTCCTTTCATGTCTGATCTTTTCTCCTCATATGACATCTTCCTAGTTATGTGATCATATTTTCCTCATGGCCTTACTGTCAGATCCAAACACTTGCCTTGCCTTAGGTTGGTCCTCTCGTTTTATGTAGCATTTCCGTCCAAACCGTCTTGCTGGGATAAAACCGTCCGGCCTCTTCATTTTCCTAAGGTACTTAACTCTGTCTTTGGTGTGTCCGCTCTGGCCGTCACCAATCGTGATCCTATCTCACTTGATATTCTCTTTTACTTAGCAAAATATCCCTTGCAACTCTGATCTTCAGCCAACCTCAATTCGCTTCATTTACTTAACTAAATTTTTCCTTCTTCTTGAAGACGCTTCTTCGCACTTGTTCTGAACTTGTGATTTGCTTATCACCTTAAGTTCCATCCGAGTTTCCCTTTCTCGATCTTCCTTATGTTCCGCTCTCACGCTCACACCGATCCTTCTTCCTTTTTGTTCTTTTGTCCGGTCACATCCCATCCTTTCCTTGTCAAGGGGTTTGGTTTTTGTTTTGGTTTCACGGTTTCAGGGTCACTTTCCCTAACACACTGCTGTCTTAATACTAAGGTTTATGGGATCACTCTTTCTCGGTTACCTAAGGATTCTAACACACCAAACCAAAACGGGTTAAGAATCCAAACTTAATTAAAAACTAATCTCGATAGTTAAACAGTAAACACAGACCATCACACCAAATTTTTCATATTCAAGCCATATATCTTACATCTAGCATGCTTACATCCACACATTCATGCATTACCCATTCACACTAAGTTCAAAACCTATTTACAAGCATGTACCTAACGTACCATGCCTTCAAGCACACACACACACACAAGTGCTTTCACAACACAAACCAAATTTAAACATGCATTATTTTATCTCACAATAAGCATGCACATCCACACACAAACACACAAACAGTAAGAGAAGTGTTAGTCAGCACCCTTTCCATACCTCAGCCTTTGGTCATGAAAAAGGTCCGGTCTAACTAACTAGCTTCTAATTCAGCTTCTTGTTTCCTTGGCATCGGATTCTTCTTCGGCTCTGCTTCCAGACGAAGAGTTTGACGGCTGAGACAAGGGAGGATAGGAATCTGTGAAGGAACAATCCACCTCGCGTTGCCTCGTCATGCCGCATAATCCACAGGATCTTAGTGCGCCCAGTCCTACTCTCATGTATGGGCAAGTATGCGTGAAGTGATCATGTTCTCCACACATTCCGAAAACAAGCATCCCTGGTGGTCGTACTGACTTCCGTGCCTGGGATAAAAGCCTTAAGGGGCGGTTGGGAAGTACCACCGGCCGCCTACTTCCTAGTGTACCACTTATCCCGCTTTCAGTCTGTTTCTCCTTATCCTGAGGATGCGTGCTGGATTCTCCAATCTCGTAATCCCTTCTTTCCTTCCGCTTCCTTTAAGCCAATCTTTGAGCTATACTCTCCTCACTTTCCGTTTAGTCAGTCTGCCTTGGTTCCGATCCCTGATCTCTTTTTGGTTTCCACTTTTCTCTTGGTCCATCTCCTGGGTGGTCGGTATGTCCAAACAATCCCAACATGGCTGCATTCCCCACTGAAGGAGGTCTGTCAACGACGTCTGCTCTGCTGCCGTTCATTGTTTCCAGACTTGTTGGGCATAGTACGCCTCATCAGCCTTCCGAGCCCGCTCTTGTTCTGCTGTTTCTTCTCCTGAATGCACACTCATCGTTTCCGGTTGTGGCTACGGATACTCCTGCTCGACCGTGACCGGTTTAGTAGGCATGTGCTGGTAAGTGCAACCAAGTGAGAATGTGTATGGGACAAAAGGTGCTGGTTGGTTGTCATCGCTCTCCGAGATGGTCATGGAGATATCAGATAAGAGATTGATCACCGGCGGTTCCGGAGGTTCGAAGATTTACAAGTCTGATTCATTGGTTGGAACTGCCCTGAACCCAGTTCGCCAGTACGTTTCCAGTGTTAAAGGTTCTTGCGCTGAATTCCCGAGTGACAAGTTAGCAAAATAGTCTTGATCCGTGAGGCTAGAGGTGTAGTCGGACATTCCCGAATCGAACTCATTAGAGTCAATGACGTATACTTCATGGACGGATCCCGAGTCGTCACTACTGTCATCCTCAATCAAGTAGATTTCTTCAAGGGAGTCTGAGCTATCCCCGGAGTCGCTGGAATCTTCCCTTGAATTTGATCCAGTCGATCCATAGTATCCCGTCATACTGTTCTCATTGCCCAACTGATTCCGTCCCCCATATCTACCATCCCGTCCGTCACCTGTTGACATCCTGCATTACTCGAGAATATGGTAAGTCTAAAGGTTTTCCCACCCATTATCCTAATGGCATTCAAACTGTTGGGAATGTCCTGAAATCTATTGTACTTGCTCTAAATGAAAGTCGTATAGTCGAGATGAGACAATCACATAACACTAGGTAGTCATAATGCTTTGCTAGAAGCCACTTATGATCAATGAGTTGAGAACTCATTGCTAGTGTTATATGATCCTAGAGGGTCACACACCTAAGCAAAATGGGCGTTAAAGACGAGGTTGATCATTAATGTAATGATCCAGTGAATGCATATTTGATATGCATTCGATATCAATATTCTGGGGCAGTGTTGATCGATGCAGATAGTGCATCGATCGATGCAATTCGCGGATTAATCAGATTAATTCGGTTTAATCGTTGGTTAATTCCATTATGGTTTAAGTCGACATATATAAGATATATGGTCGACCTAAACTGATTTCTAACCTAATTCACAGCCACCAGAAAGGTAAGAGAAACCTCTCAAGAGATTTGATCTCTAAAGGCACTAGCATCCCTCCTGTTCAGTTTGTGTGCGTGTGAATACCAGTAGAGGCGCAGCATTTGAGGCGCTTTCAGATCTCGATTACTTGTTTATCTTCCGCTGCTAATCACCAGGTAATCTGAGATCCCTAGATTCAATTACATGAACCCTAGATCCTAGGCTTGGAATTTATACCTAGGGTTGCTAATCCTGATTAGAACTGCTAGAAATTCCTTCAGTGGTATCAGAGCTTTAGGGTTCCATTGAATCTGTAGCATGTTGATTAGATTGGTTGAATCTGGATCTCTGTATGATTGATACAAGCATGCTAAAACTCGTTTTGATCAAAGTAACCTAGTTTAGGGTTTTGTTCGAAAAACGTTTTAGGGTTTTTCGCATGGTGTCGATCGATGCCAATCCGGCATCGATCGACACAGGGCGAAAACCCGAATAAAATTTAGGGTTTTTCGCATGGTGTCGATCGATGCCGGATGTTTCGCCTAGTGTCGATCGACACAAGAGTTGTGTCGGTCGACACAAACCTCGCGAGATTGATGAATCGGTTCAATTGGATTGGACCGGTTATCGAGCTTGGTTAATGATGGTTAAACGCTAAGAATGGTTATTGCGATTGGGTTGGTATCGACCGATGCTAATGTAGCATCGATCGACACTGACCGGTACTCAAAACCGGATCAATTGGATTGATCGGTTATCGCAGATTGTTTTTGGTTAATCAGCATCGATCGACACTAAAGTAGTGTCGGTCGACACAAGATTCGATGGTTTAGGTTATGGAACCTGAAACCACAGAACCAAACCAAGACAAATCATTCAATTAGAAGAATTAAAACATAATAAAACTGAACGTTTTAAATGGTTCCGTTCCTCAACCAAATATCAAGTGATACTTGATGTCTTTCCAATCTTGTCAACTGTCAAGACCCATTTAATTGTGTGATAGACTTGCAGTGCAAGATGTTCACAATTACATGAGTAAGACAGAGGTAATCGTGTTGATGGATTTGCAGTGCAAGACATCGACAATTACATGACTTAAGAGATTGGTTTACTTGACTGGGCTATCAAAATCGTTTTGGGCTCAGAGACATCAGGTGGATTTGACATGAGATGTCAATCCACAACCAAGAGTTATATTAGATATAACTAGCAAGGTTGTTGCTTACCTAGATAGCTAAAATTTGGGTGATAGCCAGTGGCTCACTCAAGTTTAGTGAAGTATGGGTCTTGGATCATTATATTTATCTGAGGAAACATTGTTTGAATATAAGGCGAGTTTTCTTAATAGTTAAGACTTCTCATTTCTTGAACATCATAACTAAAACCTCCCTTGTTTTTCAGCTATGTCTAGCACAAACCATCGTAACAATTTCTCCATGCGATCCGTCCTTGAGAAGGACAAGTTAAATGGATCCAACTTTCTTGAATGGTATCGGAACTTGAGAATTGTTCTCAAACAGGAGAAAAAGGACTATGTCCTTGAGAAAGTTCTCCCCAAGAAGTACCGAGCCAATGCCTGGCAGTCAGATAAGGATGCTTGGGATAAGCATTCTAATGATGCGGTGGATGTGAGTTGTCTCATGTTGGCTACCATGAACTCGGAATTGCAGAAGCAATATGAGTACGTGGAGTCGCCAAAAGAGATGATCACTGGCCTGAAAAGTATGTTTCAGGAGCAGGCACGAACTCAGAGATGCCAGACGGTTAGGTCTCTGATTGAGTGCAAGCTACCAAAGGGCGAACCAGTTAGTCCTCATGTCATTAAGATGATGGGTTATATTGATAACCTGGGGAAACTGGATTGTCCCATTAGCCAAGAGTTGGCTACTGACATCATTCTGCAGTCACTGCCGTCAAGCTATGATCAATTTGTTATGAACTATAACATGAACAACTTGACAAAGACGTTGACTGAATTGCATGGGATGCTTAAGACTGCTGAACCTAACATGAAGAAGGACACCCCAGATGTCCTTATGGTACAAAAGGATAAAAAGTTTAAGAAACTTGGTAAGAACAAAGGTGATGGAAAGACGAGCTCGATTGTGAATCCAAGCGAGTCTGGCCATGCTCCTAAGGTTAAAACCAGTCCTTCTGAAGATGTTAAGTGCCGTTATTGTAATGGTTATGGGCATTTGAAAAGAAACTGCAATAAATTCTTGGAAGATTATGAGAAGCTGAAGAAGACGTACGAGACTTCTTCGTCAGGTATTTATGTTATAGAAGTAAATGTTACTTCTTATGGTTCTACTTATTGGGTATTAGATACCAGCTGTGGTACTCATATTTTGTGAAAATGTGCAGGGCCTGAGCAAAAGTAGGACTATGGAGAAAGGACAAGTGGATCTATGCGTGGGAAATGGAGCAAGAGTTGCTGCATTAGCCGTAGGAGTATTTCATTTGTTTTCTTTTATGGCATGTTTTGAACTTAGAACTGCTACTATGTAACTGCTATGAGCAGAAAGATTATTTCTATTCCTTGTTTGGATATGGAAGGATATCAGTTTTCAAATTAAGAATAAGTGTTATTCATTTGATTACAATGATATATTTTATAGTAGCAATCCATTAGAGAATGGACTTTATGTTCTAAACCAGAATGTGCCTAACTATAACATTAATACCAAAAGATTCAAGTCAAATGATACGAATCAAACTTCTCTCTGGCATTGTCGTTTTGGGCCACATAAATGAGAAATAGATCCAGAAGCTCCACAGTGATGGGCTTTTGGGCTCATCTGATTATGAATCACAATGAGTGAAGTGAATCTTGTTTATTGGGTAAAATGACGAAGGCCCTTTTCAACAAAGGTAGTATCGATCGACACAAACGATGCGTCGGTCGATACAGGTTGCGAACGAACAAAAAAAATGAAAGGGCCAGAGGCTTATTGGGCTTTATACATACAGATGTATATGGGCCGATGAGCACTAGTGCTAGAAGAAAATTTCAGTACTTCATTACCTTTACTGATATTTCAGTAGGTACGGTTATGTCTTATTTATAAGACATAAGTCAGAATCTTTGAAGAGTTCAAAGAGTTCCAAAATGAAGTACATAATCAATTTGGCAAAGGTATTAAACCTCTACGATGAGATCGTGGAGGTGAATACTTAAATCAAGAATTTAGTGATCATCTGATAGATTGTGAAAGTGTTTCACAATTCACTCCTCCTGTATCGGACTTTATTAGATATGGTTCGATCAATGATGAGTCACTTAGATCTTCAATTATCCTTCTAAGAATACGCTCTAGAAATGTCTGAGTTTACTTTAAATAGAGTTCCATCAAAATCAGTTACAGAGATACCACATGAGATGTGGAATGTAAATGTTTCTGTTTTATCCATCATGTAGATTTGGAGTTGCGAAACTTATATAAAACTTTTAATCTCTGATAAGCTCACACCCAAATCTGATAAGTGCTACTTCATTGGTTGTCCTAACAAAACCAAGGCATGTTACTTTTACAACCAGTTCGAGAACAAATTGTTTGTTGCTCGGAACTATGTTTTCTTGAGAAAGACTTTCTTTCCAAGAAGAACAGTGGGAGTAAAAGTACAACTCGAAGAAATTCGAAAACCACAGGAGACTGCTCAACCTGATGAGGAAGAGCAGCAGTTGGATTTACAAAGAGTTATAGAACATGCACCTGTGGTGCCTAGAGTTTATAAAGGATCTGGTGAATGTATATTCGATATACATTTAAATGGCGAGTTTCTGAAGAAGTGTCGATCGACACAAAAGTTGCATCGATCGACACAGATCGCGAACCAAAATATTAATTGTGGTTTATGACTTAATTAACTACGGTTTAAATCTTGGTTAATTAGGTCGTAGTAAAAGTATACATATGAGATATGTGTGCGGATCCGTCACAAACCCGAGAAATGTGGATTTCTCGTAACCAATTGCCGTGATCTATTGATCATTGAAAGTGACGGGCCTGCGAATTTTGAAGAAGCAATGATGGGCCTTGACTCCGAAAATGGCTGAAAGCCGTTGAATCCGAAATGGGATCCATGTCACAGAACCAAGTATGACTTGGGTTGATTTACCTGATGGTGTAGAAGCCATTGTGAGTAAATGGATTTTCAAGAAGAAAAGTTGACATGTATGGTTATATTCAGATGTACAAAGCTAGGTTGGTGGCAAAAGGTTTCAAGTAAATTCATGGTATTAACTGTGAAGAAACCTAATCCTAGACACCGTGCTTATGTCCATTCGGATTCTCCTAGCAACCGCCACTCATAATGGTTATGAGATCTGGCAGATGGATGTGAAAACAGTTTTTCTTAATGGAAATTCTGGAAAAAGGATGTGTACATGATACAACCTGAAGTTTTCATTGATCCTAATGAAGCTAGAAAGGTATGCAAGCTTCGCCGATCCATTTATGGATTGAAGCAATCATCTCAGAGTTGGAATCTTCGTTTGATAAAACAGTCAAAAGGTTTGACTTCGTCATAAATGAAGAGGAACCGTGTGTTTACAAGAGGACTAGTGGGAGCGCAGTTGCATTTCTAGTATTGTATGATACTACTTCTCAGAAATGAAGTTCCATCGTTTCAGTCTATTAAGACCTGACTCGAAAGTTGTTTTTCAGTAAAATTATGGGAGAAACCGTATACATTCTTGGAATGAGAATCTATGGAGATAGATTGGACAAGCTAATTGGATTGTGTCAAGACACTTATGGTGATAAGGTCTTGCACAGGTCCAGTATGCATGATTCCAAGAAGGGCTTCGTGCAAATGACTCTTGGTATTACTCTTAGCAAGACGCAGTGTCCTTCGACACACGCTGAGCAAGAGCGAATGAGGGTCAGACAACTGCTACAGGCATTAGATGTCTTAAGATGTGATCTTAATTTTAGTGGGAGTTGTTGTTGTTAATTTTAGTTATGATATGATGTTCGTATAAACATAATTTGATTATGTTATTGAAATCTGACATCTGTATTATTTAATAATGGTTATTAAATAATGGTTCCAAAGTAATTTATGACATTTTATAGGTCATCAAGTTTGTGACTTGATCATGAAACCCTATAGATAATAAATGACATAAATTAAGTTGGTCCCTGGTCGAGGTTGTTAAAGTGGGACATTAACAATCGCGTGAGACTAGTATGTGAGGTGACTGATGACTATGTTTCATGGAGTCATTAATAAGAGTATTAAAGTCAATCACATAGATATGTGTTGGAGAACACAGGATCGGACATGACCCACTGATGAGAACTCTACGGGATAGTTATATAAGTGTCATGAGAGTTTTCATTACGACTATAGAGTATAGTCCTTAGACCTGAGTTCATCAAGTTTTCTTACATATGAATTGGTCCGCTTTAACCTTGTCAAACATCAGCCGTAACTGGTGACTATAAAGGCATTGATTGGGCGAATCATGAAGTGTGTGAAGAAACAGGGATGGAACAAGATGGGATTTGTCCCTCCTATATAACAGGAGATAAATATCTCAGGGCCCATCGAAGATTTGATACTGAGAAATGTGTGGCCACACTCAAACGAGGTGATTGTCAGTCGTTTGTCTTGTCAGTATAAATCGGAGTTCAATGAACATGATCTTGGCTCAATAAGGATGACACGGTTCTTGCCTTATGCTAGATCGAGATATAGTGACAAAGGGATTAAAGGAATAGATGATTCCAGTACAAGTGGGAGATTGTTGGGAATGTCCTGAAATCTATTGTACTTGCTCTAAATGAAAGTCGTATAGTCGAGATGAGACAATCACATAACACTAGGTAGTCATAATGCTTTGCTAGAAGCCACTTATGATCAATGAGTTGAGAATTCATTGCTAGTGTTATATGATCCTACAGGGTCACACACCTAAGCAAACTGGGCGTTAAAGACGAGGTTGATCATTAATGTAATGATCCAGTGAATGCATATTTGATATGCATTCGATATCAATATTCTGGGGCAGTGTCGATCGATGCAGATAGTGCATCGATCGATGAAATTCGCGGATTAATCATATTAATTCGGTTTAATCGTTGGTTAATTCCGTTATGGTTTAAGTCGACATATATAAGATATATGGTCGACCTAAACTGATTTCTAACCTAATTCACAGCCACCAGAAAGGTAAGAGAAACCTCTCAAGAGATTTGATCTCTAAAGGCACTAGCATCCCTCCTGTTCAGTTTGTGTGCGTGTGGATACCAGTAGAGGCGCAGCATTTGAGGCGCTTTCAGATCTCGATTACTTGTTTATCTTCCGCTGCTAATCACCAGGTAATCTGAGATCCCTAGATTCAATTACATGAACCCTAGATCCTAGGATTGGAATTTATACCTAGGGTTGCTAATCCTGATTAGAACTGCTAGAAATTCCTTCACAAACATTCGGATTCCTATGAGTTGGTTGTGACTCAATGGACTCGATAAAACCGTCTGAAAACTCTATCCCTTGAGAATGATCGTAAACCACGCTCTGATACCACCATTTGTAACACCCCCCGACGCGGACTACGGACAATAGCCACACCAGAGATGTCACAAGTGTCGAACACCGTGGACGGTCCAGCCCGTCCAAAGGTTAGGCTGATCCGTTCACGATATACAACCCTCTCGACTAAGGCCTAAGGCTTGCCAACCCGTACCAAAGCCGAGAGTCATGTCGACTCGGACTAATTCACGTATCATCATGCGTTAGAGGGTTGTTCGTGAAAATATGTTATGCCTCGCAGTAAAATAAGATGTAGTCAATATAAAAATCTATGTCCGGACTCCCCAAATGACTCTAATATTGAAAAAATAATATTTAATTTACGTACTTAGGTTTGGGTGTACAACCAACTTCGCAACCTACTCCGGCTTCCTAAGTACGATACCGGCTTACTAGCTATCCCGTCCCTAAGTTTTCCTTCGAGACAAAAGTTGTATAATGAGCAACCTAAGGTTACCCAGTGAGTCCAGGACCCGCTAAACGCAACGTTAGTGCCCAGCCCAACCCATAGCCGAAGCACAAGCAAATAAACGTGAAACAACAAGAATCTAGTTCACGATAACCAATAACACAAGCAGAAGCATGAATAAGTAAGAAACATGATTAACCGTTCATGAATGCATTCCTCATCTTATGTCTAGACACTCTAGACACGATACTCTTACCACCATGCATGGGCCCAAAATGCACCGGCGCCATCACCCATTCTCTCTCGTGACTGCCCGCGATCATTCACCACGAAGGACCGTGATCCGTACGTCACACCCGATTGCGGGGACCAAACTTCCCTCGGGTTCCTGATTACGGATATCTCTATCTCTCAGGATCGTATTGTAATACGATGCTCGGCCATGGGAGTGACCCAAGTAACCCTCCGAGCTTGCTCCGAATCCACGAAGACTTCACGGGTGGCGCCGATAGCAGTTTACCTAGAGTATCTACGCATACCCTAGGTTGCACGTCTTATCCTGTATGAACACTCACAACATGCAGTCAATATATCAGAAAAGGCGTGGTGAAGTGAAAAGGATCCGAAGATCACGGTAGACACCACAGCCTGATCATAACCAGAAGGGAGACTCGCGCGGATAACCGATACCGCGGAGCTATTGCATCCTTACCCCTCGGGCCAACACTTTTTCTTATCAACATGCATGGTCACCACATTCTCAAAGAAATATATCAACCATTTCCAAGAGAATTAATGCAAGGAAAAGAACATATCAATCAACTCATGCATGCCACAATTCAACAATTTATAGGTTATGAATACATCAAGTAAACTACATCATGAACGGGGTTTCCTAGCTTCCTGGGTTTATCCCAAACGTTCCTACACCTCTTGAGCTTCTCCTAGTGCTGAGGATAGCTCATGGAATCACCATAATCACTCCACAGCCTTCTCTTTGCTCACACCTCTTTTCTCTCTTTTTTTCCTCAGTTTCTCTCTTTTCTTTTCTTGCGGTTTTTCTCACTAAAAATGGCTAAGGAAGCATGGAGAATGTTCAGAAGTGAGCTCTGGTGGGGTTTATATAGGCTAGGAGGTTAGGGGAAAGGTTTGGCAAGTGTTGGCATGGATGGGACATTCCATGCAAATGAAATCCAAATGTCCTTCCTTTGAATGTGGAGGTGACACCTGTCCTAACCATGCCTAAATTTTGTCCTGGAGCCACCAGCTGACTCCTCTTTGGCTTCTGGTTATGAATGGTAGCGGTTGATAGTGTGAATGGCTCATATAATTTGGTTTTGCTCATGCAACGCGCGCCCAACAATAACCAGTCCCGCGCGGTCTTATCTGTCCCATCCCGTTTTCCATCCACTCCTTACTGTACTCAACCACGCCTTATCCTCACTGATTATTTAGTGTAATGTGATCAGTATGGTGTCGCGCATGGGCATTAAACGTCCTGATAAAGGTTTCGGGTGACGGTTGCACTTTTATCGGTTTTATAGCAAAAACTATCCCGTCACCGCAACTGTTTGTTTTTTCCATCCCCATATTGTTCTAAGCCACGCCAATCCTCCTCACTAATCCTAATTAATATTATTTTTGATCCTCCTTATGATCCCGGCTTGCGACTGTACTGGAACGCACTTTCTCGTCCCGATGCTCGAACCTTGTCGCGCGCCAGATTCTTGTATCTTCCATAACTTCCCGCTCGTTGGTCCGTTTCAGCTCCTATTTCTTTCTAACTTCATATTTTTACTTCCTTTATCACTTTATGATGATTTCTGAACATCCCCATGTGCCTTATGGTGACGCTTCAAATTGACCGTTATTGATCGCTTACCGATATTTCTTTATCCTGCTTTGCAGTTTTACCTGGCCATTCCCGTCCTAGTTTGTTGATTTGGTCGGCCATGTCTATTTATTAAACGGGTTATTACCCCAACCTTCTCGACTATCACAAATGGTCCCATATACCTCGGCCTCAACTTTTTCTACTTGCGGTTGGGATCGTTGCCCCGGAACGACCTCATCTTAAGATACACTGCATCACCACTTCTAACTCTAAATCCATACGACGTTTATCCGCATAACTCTTCTGACGGTCGTGGGCATGCTTTAGCCTCTCCTTGAGAAATTCAACTTGCTCAATTGTTTTCTGGATCATCTCCGGCTCTAAAACACGCCTCTCCCCCACCTCGGTCCAACATAGGGGAGTCCTGCAAGGTCGACCATATATAGCCTCATATGGTGACATCCCTATGCTTTGGTGGTGGCTGTTGTTGTAAGAAAAATTGACCAATGGCAGAAACTTGACCCATTGACCCTCCCAATCCAACACACACGCCCTTAGCATATCTTCCAACGTCTGAATTATCCGCTCAGACTGTCCATCGGTCTGCGAATGATATGCCGTTCTGAGAAGTACCTTAGTACCCATTGCCTTCTAAAATGCTTGCCAGAAGATAGAGGTGAACTTGGGATCTCTGTCTGAAATGATACTGACTGGCGACCCGTGCAGCTTCACTATGTACTCTACATACTTCCGGGTGCATTGAGAACTGCGATTGATGAGCTTGATTTAGAATCTCCCTTCTCAGCTCCTGATTCTGTGGCACACATACTCGGTTCTTGATCATAATCGTCTCGTTGGTTGCGGTGTGATACCCGATCACCTCCTTCTCGACCATTGGTTGCAAGGTTCCATCTCTTGGCTGCACCTCTCTGATTCTCCCCAACATGTAGGCCTCATTTACCGCCTCCAATCCGGCGGCACCTTCCTCAATCGTGGTGGCACACAACCACAATTCCACCAGAGTTGCCGACAGATCTTGCACTTCCTTGTTCCCCGACACAACGATCTTCCTTCTGCTTAGAGCATCAGCCACCTGGTTAGCCTTCTCAGGGTGATACTCGAACTCAAGGTTGTAATCCGCTAATAGATCCATCCATCGGCGCTGCCTCAGATTCAGCTCTCCTTGGGTGAAATCGTACTTCAGCCTCTATGGTCCGTGAATATATGCACCTTCTCTCTATACAGATACGCACACCATATCTTCAAGGCAAAGACTACTGCTGCTAACTCCAAGTCGTGAGTGTGGTAGTTAACCTCTTGCTTCCTCAATTGTCTTGATGCGTAGGCAATCACCTTCCCTTGCTGCATTAGGACACACCCAAGTCCAACTTCATATGCGTCCGTGTAGACTACGTACGGTATTCCCGACGGAGGTAGTACTAACAATGGAGTTTAAATCAACAGTTCCTTTAGTCGCTCAAAACTCTGGGCGTACCTATCCTTCCATTCAATATTGACGTCCTTTCCGGTCAAGACCGTCAGGGGTTTAGCTATGCTGGCGAATCCCTCCACAAACTTCATGTAGTATCCCACCAACCCCAAGAAACTATGAACGTCAGTCGCATTCTCCGGCCTTGCCCAATTTGTGATCGAAGTGATCTTTTCCGGATCCACTGCTACACCGGACTCCGAGATCACGTGGCCAAGGAATCCAATCTCCCTTTGCCAGAAGCTACACTTGCTGAGCTTGGCGTATAGCTGCTGCTTCCTGAAAGTATTTAGGACATTCCGAAGGTGCCACTCGTGCTCTCCCTTACTCCTCGCGTAGACCAAGATATCGTCAATAAAGAAAATAACGCACTTTTCCAAGTACTCTCGAAAGAGATCGTTCATCATCTTCATGAAGGCTGCTGGCACATTGGTTAACCTAAACGGCATTACCACAAACTCGTAGTGTCCATAATGTGTTCGGAATGCCGTCTTCTTGATTTCCTCTTACGCTATCCGGATCTGATGGTACCCAGAGGAAAGATCGATCTTCGAGAACCATGAAGCTCCCTGCAGCTGGTCCAACAGCTCATCGATCCTTGGCAACGGGTCTTGTTCTTGATGGTAACCTTGTTCAGGCCTTGGTAGTCGATACAGATTCTGAAACTCCCGTCCTCCTTCTTGACGAACAACTCTGGTGTTCCCCCATGGTGAACTGCTTGGACGAACGAATCCTTTCTCCACAAGGTCCTCCAGTTGCTTCTTCAACTCAGCCATATCTGCGCTAAACGATAAGGAGCCCTCGACACGGGTGTCGTTCCGGGCTTTAACTCTATCGTAAAGGCATCATTCGTTCTAGTGGAGGTCCTTTCAATGGTGCAAATACATCTTCGTATTCCGCAGCCACCGAGTGGTTTCCAAGCTCGGAGCTCCCTCTCCTTGGTCCTTGATATGGTTGCAAAGTATGCCTCGTTCCCTTTGCTAATCAACGCTTCTGCCTGCATCATTGATATGATTAATATCCCCGTCCGCGTTTTCATTCCATTGAAAACGATCTTTCCCTCTTCACGAGGAAAAGTGACGGTTTCCTTGGCGAAATCCATTACTTCCTGGTGTCGTACCAACCAATCCATGATCATGATAACCTCATAGCGACCCAGCTCCATTCGTGCTAAGTCCGCGGCAGGTTAACCCCGACCACCGTTACTGGCACTCCTTCCAAGATGCCCGTTCCTGCTACTTTCTCCGATCCGGCGATATCGACCTTCATGATTCCTTCGATAAATCTGCTTTTAAAGGTCCAACAGTCCGAGAGCCGTGGGCTTACAAAGATATGCGTAGCTCCCGTGTCATACAAGGTGTGAGCGGCTACTCCCCCAACCACAACCGATCATACACATTTACTAGGCTAAGCTACTGGAACTTTAACATTCACGACTCCACAATAATTCACGCAAGTAGGTAATATTTACGTACCCGTGATCGGTTCCACTCCTCTGAGTACTCATGCAACATACGCTCGAGGTCCCCCGGCCTGACCTCCTGGTGGCGCTGGCGGTAACGGCAGCAACCCATCTCCTCCTTGCCCTCTTGGCGGCGGTTGTGGTAATGTGCCCCGGTTTCCTACACTGGTAGCAGATGATCCCTCCCTGATTGTACGGGCAATCTCGCAGGTAATGACCCTGCTACTTACACTTATTGCAAGCTCCATGCATCACCTGCTGCAATGTTTGCACTTGCTCTGCCGGCACTGCTGGTGTCGTTGCGTTCCCAACTTCCAAGCTCCTCTTGGCACCCTTTTTGTGTCCATTCTTGTGCTGCTTTTTCTCTTCCTCCCAATCAGTCTCAGCATCCGCTGCCTTCTCAATCAGGTCGTTGATGTCGAAGTAATCCCTCATCTTGCAGCGACACTGGAGCTCAATCCTCAGCCCCGCAAGGAACCGACGAATCACCTCTCACTCGGTCAGATACCTTCCTGCAAACCTCCTCAAACGGTTAAACTCTTCCCCATACTTCCGCACACTTCGGTTTCCCTGATGGAGGTTCTGGAATTCCCCTTCCAGCCTGTCCATGGGTACTTCTGGGAAGTACTTCCGGTTGAACGCCTCGCGAAAATCCATCCATGTCAGCTGACGTCCCTAAGCGCTATCCAATACTCCTTCCCACCAGACCAGTGCATCATCCTTGAGAAAAAAGGTCGCTATCTTCACACGAAACTCCATCGGGCACCTGGCAGTATCCAAACTCCGCTCCAGCTTCCTCCTCCAGTTATCAGGTGCTACGGCACTGACTCCACCGGCGAAATACTTCATTTGCATTTCCCACAGGTGCTTTAACTTACTCCAGTAGGTCATCCCTTGCACCTCTCTAGGCGCCTGCGGTGGCGCTGGTGGTGGTGGTGGGTACTGATTTGCCATTGGTGGTGGCTGAACAAATCCATATCCCACAGGGGCGAATCCAGCTCCTCCGGCAAAAAAGCCAGTTCCTCCTGGGGCAATCACAGATTCACTAGTGTGTTCAGCTCCTCTTGGAGCTCCTGGCACCGTGTCGACATTCTCCGATATCACTTCGGGAGCTCCTGCACCCACAACTCCCATTGCTGCCCTAACAGCAGCCCCTACAGAAGAGCGGCATCCACATCAACCTGTCCAGCTCCCAACACTGCTCTTGCTTGGTTAACGGCAACGGGTTCCTGAGATCCATGCACGCTGGTAGTACTGTCTGTCAATGTAGTAGATGACGAAGCATCAAGGTTACGACGAACTGGCGTGGCTCTTCTCTTAGGTGGCATCCTGTTGCAAAAATAATGACGGATGAGTTAGTCGACAGTTGAATATGTTGGGAATGTCCTGAAATCACACTTGTAATCACTCTAGAGATAGTTGTGTTGTCGAGATTAGACATTCATATGATACTGGGTAATCATAATGTTTTGCTAGAAACCACTTATGATCAATGAGTTTAGAACTCATTGCTAGTATTATATGATCCTACAGGGTCACACACCTAAGCAGACTGGATGTACTTCATGTGGGAATAATCATTAAAGTAATGATCAAGTTAATGTGTTTTTGATACACATTAATATACGAGTTTTGAGAGTGTGTCGATCGAGACAAGTGTTGTGTCGATCGATGCAAGGCGCAGATCGAAACATTGGTTTCGATTTAATGACTTAATTAATCTCGGTTTGGTCCGGTGATTAATTAGGTTTTCCTAGGTCTATATATATATGATATAAGCACGACCTGAAACATAAGTTTAAGCCTAATGGCAGCCACCTCTGAGAAACAGACGTATCCCAGAGAGATCCAATCTCCCGGCACTAGCATCCCGGCGGATTCCAGTTTGTGTGCGTGTGGATACCAGTAGAGACGCAGCACTTGAGGCGCTCAAGATCTCGATTACTTGCAAATCTTCCGCTGCTAATCACCAGGTAATTCTGAGATCTCTTGATTCAATTCACATGAACCCTAGATCCTAGGCTTGGAATTTATACCTAGGGTTGCTAATCTGATTAGGAACTACTAGAAATTCCTACAGTGGTATCAGAGCCAGGTTCTATTGAATCAGTAGCATGTTGATTAGATTAGTTGAATCTGAATCTCTGTATAGTTGATACAAGCATGCTAAAACTCATTTTAATCAAAGTAATCTAGTTTAGGTTTTTTGACTGAAAACGATTAGGGTTCATCGCCCTGTGTCGATCGATGCCAATCCGGTATCGATCGACACATAAGGATAACCCGAATAAAACTTGGGTTTAACCTAACTGTGACGATCAACACAAGAGTTGTGTCGGTCGACACAGACCTCACGGTCAGGTTAATTGGTCCAATTGGATTGGACCGGTTATCTAGCTTGGTTAAACCGCTAAAACGGTTTATTGCGATTGAGTTGATAAGGTTAGCATCGACCGACACTAATGTAGTGTCGATCGACACATACCGGTTATCATAAAACCGGATCAATTGGATTGATCGATTATCGCAAATTGATTTTGGTTAATCTGCATCGATCGACACTAAAGTAGTGTCGGTCGACACAAGATCCGCTGGTTTAGGTTATTGAACCTGAAATCACAGAACCAAACCAAGATGAATCATTTTAATTAGAAGAATTAAAAGATAATAAAACTGAACGTTTTAAAGGTTCCGTTCCTCAACCAAATATCAAGTAATCCTTGATGTCTTCCCGATCTTGTCAACTGTCAAGACTCGTTTCATTGTGCGATAGATTTGCAGTGCAAGGTGTCCTCAATTACATGAGTAAGACAAGAGGTAATCGTGTTGATGGACTTGCAGTGCAAGACATCAACAATTACATGACTTAAGAGATTGGTTTACTTGACTGGGCCATCAAAATCGTTTTGGGCTTAGAGACATCAGGTGGATTGGACATTAGATGTCAATCCACAACCAAGAGTTATATTGGATATAACTAGCAAAGTTGTTGCTTACCTAGATAGCTAAAATTTGGGTGATAGCCAGTGGCTCACTCAAGCTTAGTGAAGTATGGGTCTTGGATCATTATTTTCATTTGAGGAAACATTGTTTGAATATAATGCGAGTTTTCTTAATAGTTAAGATTTCTCATTTCTTGAACATCATAACTAAACCTCTCTTGTTTTCAGCCATGTTTAGCACAAACCATCATAACAATTTCTCCCTGCGATCCGTCCTTGAGAAGGACAAGTTAAATGGATCCAACTTTCTTGAATGGTATCAGAACTTGAGAATTGTTCTCAAACAGGAGAAAAAGGACTATGTCCTTGAGAAAGTTCTCCCTAAGAAGTACCGAGCAAATGCCTGGCAGTCAGAAAAGGATGCTTGGGATAAGCATTCTAATGATGTGGTCGATGTGTGTTGTCTCATATTGGCTACCATGAACTCGGACTTGCAGAAGCAATATGAATACGTGGAGTCGCCAATAGAGATGATCACTGGCCTGAAAAGTATGTTTCAGGAGCAGGCACGAACTCAGAGATACCAGACGGTTAAGTCTCTAATTGAGTGCAAGCTACCAAAGGACATACCAGTTAGTCCTCATGTCATTAAGATGATGGGTTATATTGATAACCTGGGAAACTGGATTGTCCCATTAGCCAAGAGTTGGCTACTGACATCATTCTGCAGTCACTGCCGTCAAGCTATGATCAGTTTGTTATGAACTATAACATGAACAACTTGACGAAGACTGAATTGCATGGGATGCTTAAGACTGCTGAACCTAACATCAAGAAGGACACCCTAAATGTCCTTATGGTACAAAAGGGTAATAAGTTTAAGAAACTTGGTAAGAGAAAAGGTGATGGCAAGACGAGCTCGATTGTGAATCCAAGCGAGTCTAATCATGCTCCTAAGGTTAAACCTGGTCCTTCTAAAGATGATAAGTGCCATTATTGTAATGGTCATGGGCATTTGAAAAGAAATTGCAAGAAATTCCTGGAAGATTATGAGAAGATGAAGAAGACGTACGAGACTTCTTCTTCAGGTATTTATGTTATAGAAGTAAATGTTACTTCTTATGATTCTACTTATTGGGTATTGGATACCGGCTGTGGTGCTCATATTTTGTGAAAATATGCAGGGCCTGAGCAACAGTAGGACTAAGGAGAAAAGACAAGTGGACCTGCGCGTGGAAATGGAGCAAGAGTTGCTGTATTGGCCGTAGGAACATTTATTTGTCTTTATCTTCTGGCATGGTTTTAGAAATTAAAATTGCTACTATGATCCTGCTATAAGCAGAAATATTGTTTTTGTTCCTTGTTATGGATATGGAAAGATATCAGTTTTCACATTAAGAATAAGTGTTATTCATTTGATTACAATGATATGTTTTATAGTAGCGGTCCATTAGAGAATGGATCTTATGCTCTAAACCAAAGCGGGCCTAACTATAACATTAGTACCAAGAGATTTAAATCAAATGATACGAATCAAATTTTTCCTTGGCATTGTCGTTTGGGCCAAATAAATGAGAAACAGATTCAGAAGCTCCATAGTGATGGGCTTTTGGGCTCATTTGATTATGAATCATGTGAGAAATGTGAACCTTGTTTATTGGGCAAAACGACAAAGACCTCTTTCAACGAAGGTAGTGTCGATCGACACAAGATGTTCATCGATCGACACGGGTTGCGAACGAACAAAATGAAAGGGCCAGAGGCTTATTGGGCTTTATACATACGGATGTGCATGGCCCGATGAGCACTAGTGCTAGAGGAAACTTTCAGTACTTCATTACCTTTACTGATGATTTCAGTATATACGGTTATGACTATTTAATGAGACATAAATCGGAGTCTTTTGAAAATTTCAAAGAGTTCCAGAATGAAGTACATAATCAATTTGGCAAAAGTATTAAAACTCTACGATGAGATCATGGAGGTGAATATTTAAGTCAAGAATTTAGTGATCATCTGAGAGATTGTGAAACTGTTTCACAATTCACTCTTCCTAAATCGGACTTTATTAGATATGGTTCGATCAATGATGAGTCACTTAGATCTTCCATTATCCTTCTAAGAATACGCTATAGAAACGTCTGCGTTTACACTAAATAGGGTTCCATAAAATTAAATGCAAAGACACCACATGAGATGTGGACTGGAAATGTTCCTAAATTGTCTTTCATGAAGATTTGGGGTTGTGAGGCTTATGTAAAACGTTTAATCTCTAATAAGCTCTCACCCAAATCCGAGAAGTGCTACTTCATTGGTTGTCCTAAGGAGACTAAGGCATGTTACTTTTACAACCGGTATGAGAACAAAATGTTTGTTGCTCGGAAATATGTTTTCTTGAGAAAGACTTTCTTTCAGGAAGAACAGTGGGACTAAAAGTACAATTCAAAAAAATTCGAAAATCACAGGAGGCTGCTCAACCTGATGAGGAAGAACAGCAGTTGGATCTACAAAGAGTTGTAGGACCTGCACCTGTGGTGCCTGAAGTTTGCAAAGGATCTGGTGAAAGTATATTCGATATACATTCAAATGGCGAGTTTCTGAGGAAGTGTCGATCGACACAAAGGTGTATCGATCGACACAGATCGCGAATCAAAATATTGATTTTGGTTTATGACTTAATTAACTACGGTTTAAATCTTGGTTAATTAGTGTTGGGAATGTCCTGAAATCTATTGTACTTACTCTGAGTGAGAATTGTATTGTCGAGATGAGACAGTCATATAATCCTAGGCAATCATAATGTTTTGCTAGAAACCACTTATGATCAATGAGTTTAGAACCCATTGCTAGTGTTATATGATCCTACAGGGTCACACACCTAAGCAAACTGAACAATAGAATGTGAGGTTGATCATTAATGTAATGATCTGACGAATACATATTTGATATGCGTTCAACATCGAGTTTCTGAGGCTGTGTCGATCGTTGCAATATGTGCATCGATCGACACAGATCGCGAATGGCCAGATTAACTTCGGTTTAATCGTTGGTTATTCGGGTCGTGGTATAAGTCAACATATATATAAGATATATGGTCGACTTTTACACATAATCCAACCTAATTCACAGCCACAGAAAGAAACCAGAAACCTCTCAAGAGATCCGATCTCTAAAGGCACTAGCATCCCTGCTGTTCAGTTCGTGTGCGTGTGGATACCAGTAGAGGCGCCGCAATTGAGGCGCTGAGAATCTCGAATACTTGCAAAACCCTTCCGCTGCTAATCACCAGGTAACTTCGAGATCTGTAGATTCAATATATAATGAACCCTAGATCCTAGGCTTCGGAATTCAGACTAGGGTTGCTAATTTGATTAGAACTGCTAGAAATTCCTACAGTAGACTTCTCTTTCAGGTATTATGTTACAGAAGTAAATTTTACTTCTTATGTTTCTACTCATTGGGTATTAGATGCCAGCTATGGTACTCATATTTTGTGAAAATGTGCAGGGCCTGAGCAAAAGTAGGATCTTGGAGAAAGGACAAATGGACATGCGCATGGAAGTGGAGCAAGAGTTGCTGCATTAGGCGTAGGAAAATTTCATTTGTTCTTGTCTTCTGGCTTGTTTTCGAACTTAAAAATGCTACTATGTATCTGCTATAGGCGGAAATATTGTTTCTATTCCTTGTTGTGGATATGGAAAGATATCAGTTTTCAAATTAAGAATAAGTGTTATTCATTTGATTACAATGATATGTTTTATAGTAGCGATCCATTAGAGAATGGATCTTATGTTCTAAACCAAAGCGTGCCTAACTATAACATTAATACCAAGAGATTCAAGTCAAATGACGCGAATCAAGCTTTTCTCTGGCATTATCGTTTGGGCCACATAAATGAGAACGGATTCAGAAGCTCCATAGTGATGGACTTTCGGGATCATTTGATTATGAATCATGTGAGAAATGCGAACCTTGTTTATTGGGTGAAACGAAAAAGGGGATCTTTTTCAACAAAGGTAGTGTCGATCGATGCATGTATGCAACGATCGACACATGTTGCGAACGAACGAATAAAATAAAAGGACCAGAGACTTATTGGGCTTTATACATACGGATGTGTATGACCCGATGAGAGCTAGTGCTAAGGGAAATTTTCAGTATTTCATTACCTTTACTGATGTTTCAGCAGGTACGATTATGTCTTATTAATAAGACATAAGTCAGAATCTCTTGAAAAGTTCAAAGAGTTCCAGAACGAAGTACATAATCAATTTGGCAAAAGTATTAAAGCTTTACGATGAGATCATGTAGGTGAATGCTTAAGTCAAGAATTTAGTGATCATCTGAGAAAGTGTGAAATTGTTTCACAATTCACTCCTCCTGAATCGGACTTTATTAGATAAGTTTCGATAAATGATGAGTCACTTAGATCTTCTATTATCCTTCTAAGAATACGCTCTAGAAACATCTACGTTTACACTAAATAGGTTTCCATCAAAATTAGTTACTAAGGCACCACATGAGATGTGGACTGGAAATGTTCCTAATTTGTTTTTCCATAAGGATTTGGGGTTGGGAGGCTTATATAAAACGTTTAATCTCTGATAAGTTCACACCCAAATCCAATAAGAGCTACTTCATTGGTTATCCTAACGAAACCAAGGCATGTTACTTTTACAACCGGTCCGAGAACAAATTGTTTGTTGCTCAGAACTATGTTCTCTTGAGAAAGATTTCGTTTCCAAGAAGAACAGTGGGAGTAAAAGTACAACTCGAAGAAATTCGAAAAACACAGGAGACTGCCTAACCTGATGAGGAAGAGCAGCAGTTGGATCTACAAGGAGTTGTAGAACCTGCACCCGTGGTGCCTAAAGTTTGCAAAGGATCTGGTGAATGTATATTCGATATACATTCAAATGGCGAGTTTCTGAGGAAGTGTCGATCGACACAAAAGTGTATCGATCGACACAGATCGTGAACCAAACTTAATTAACTACGGTTTAGACCTTAGCTAATTAGGTCGTGGTAAAAGTCTGTGTATGTATATGAGTTATGTGCACGATTTTACACAAAACTGAAGCTCGCAGATCCGAAGGGATCCGTCACGAACCCGAGAAATGAGGATTTCTTGTAACCGATTGCCGTGATCTGTAGATCATTGAAAGTGACGAACCTGCGAATTTTGAAGAAGCAATAATGGAACCTGACTCCAAAATGGCTGAAAGCCGATGAATCCAAAAGGGAACACATGTCACGAAACCAAGTATGACTTGGGTTGATTTACTAGATGGTATAAAAACCATTGAGAGTAAATGTATTTTCAAGAAGAAAAGTTGACGTGGATAGTAATATACAAAGCTAGGTTGGTGGCAAAAGGTTTCAAGTAAATTCATGGTATTGACTATGAAGAAACCTATTCCCCAGTCACTATGCTTGAGCCCAGTCGGATTATCCTAGCAACCGCCGCTCATTATGATTATGAGGACGGGCAGATGGATGTGAAAACAGTTTTCCTTGATGGAATTCTAGAAAAAGGGTGTGTACTTGACACAACCTGAGGTTTTCATTAATCCTAAAGCTGCTAGGAAGGTATGCAAGCATCTTGGAATTGGAATCTTCATTTTGATGAAGTAGTCAAAAGGTTTGACTTCACCAGAAACGAAGAGAAACCGTGTATTTACAAGAAGACTAGTGGGAGCGTAGTTGCATTTCAAATATTGTATGTTGACAACATACTACTTCTCGGAGATGAAGTTCCATTGTTTCAGTCTGTTAAGACTTGACTCGAAATTTGTTTTTCGATAAAATATGGGAGAAATCGCACATATGATCAAAATCTATAGAGATAGATTGGACAAGCCATAATTGGATTGTGTCAAGATCCTTATAATGATAAGGTCTTACACAACAGACCCAGTACGCATGATCCTAAGAAGAACTGGACATCAGTACCTCATGGCATTGCTCTTAGCAAGATACAGTGTCCTTCGTGACATGTTGAGCAAAAGTGCGTGATAATCAGACTACTGCTAAAAGGCATTAGATGCATTAAGATGTGATCTTAATTTTAGTGGGAGTTACTGTTATTGATTTTTTTTTAGTTATGATAAGATGTTCATATAAACATAATTTGATTATGATAATGAAATTTGATTTCAGTATTACTTAATAATGGTTATTAAGCAATACTCGCATAAGTGATTTATGACATTTTATAGGTCATCAAGTATGTGACTTGATCATGAAACCTTATAAATGATAAATGACATAAATCATGTTGGTCCCTAGTCAAGGCTGTTAAAGTAGGACACTAACAACCGCTTGAGACTAGTATGTGAGGTGACTGATGACTAAGTTTCATGAAGTCATTAATAAGAGTATTAAAGTCAATCGCATAGATATGTGTTAAAGAACACAGGATCGGACATGACCCACCAATGAGAACTCTGCAGGATAGTTAAATAGGTGTCATGAGAGTTTTCATTACGACTATAGAGTATAGTCCCCAGACCTGAGTTCATCATGTTGTCCTTACATATGAATTGGTCCGCTTTAACTTTGTCAAACGTCAGCCGTAACTGGTGATTATAAAGGCATTGATTGGGCGTATCATGAAGTATGTGAAGAAACATGGATGGAACAAGATGGAATTTGTCCCTCCTATAAAAGGAGATAAATGTCTCAGGGCCCATCGAAGATTTAATACTGAGAAATGTGTGGCCACACTGAAACGAGGTGATTGTCAGTCGTTTGTCTTGTCAGTATAAATCGGAGTTCGATGAACATGATTTTGGCTAAGTAAGGATGACACAGATCTTTCCTTATGCCAGATCGAGATGTAGAGACGAAGGGATCATGGGAATAGATGATTACAGTACAAGTGGGAGATTGTTGGGAATGTCCTGAAATCTATTGTACTTACTCTGAGTGAGAGTTGTATTGTCGAGATGAGACAGTCATATAATCCTAGGCAATCATAAGGTTTTGCTAGAAACCACTTATGATCAATGAGTTTAGAACCCATTTCTAGTGTTATATGATCCTACAGGGTCACACACCTAAGCAAACTGAATAATAGAATGTGAGGTTGATCATTAATGTAATGATCTGACGAATACATATTTGATATGCGTTCAACATCGAGTTTCTGAGGCTGTGTCGATCGTTGCAACATGTGCATCGATCGACACAGATCGCGAATGGCCAGATTAACTTCGGTATTGGGTATTGGATACCGGCTGTGGTGCTCATATTTTGTGAAAATATGCAGGGCCTGAGCAACAGTAGGACTAAGGAGAAAAGACAAGTGGACCTGCGCGTGGAAATGGAGCAAGAGTTGCTGTATTGGCCGTTGGAACATTTATTTGTCTTTATCTTCTGGCATGGTTTTAGAACTTAAAATTGCTACTATGAACCTGCTATAAGCAGAAATATTGTTTTTGTTCCTTGTTATGGATATGGAAAGATATCAGTTTTCAAATTAAGAATAAGTGTTATTCATTTGATTACAATGATATGTTTTATAGTAGCGGTCCATTAGAGAATGGATCTTATGCTCTAAACCAAAGCGGGCCTAACTATAACATTAGTACCAAGAGATTTAAATCAAATGATACGAATCAAATTTTTCCTTCGCATTGTCGTTTGGGCCAAATAAATGAGAAACAAATTCAGAAGCTCCATAGTGATGGGATTTTGGGCTCATTTGATTATGAATCATGTGAGAAATGTGAACCTTGTTTATTGGGCAAAACGACAAAGACCCCTTTCAACGAAGGTAGTGTCGATCGACACAAGATGTGCATCGATCGACACGGGTTGCGAACGAACAAAATGAAAGGGCCAGAGGCTTATTGGGCTTTATACATACGGATGTGCATGGCCCGATGAGCACTAGTGCTAGAGGAAACTTTCAGTACTTCATTACCTTTACTGATGATTTCAGTAGGTACGGTTATGACTATTTAATGAGACATAAATCGGAGTCTTTTGAAAAGTTCAAAGAGTTCCATAATGAAGTACAAAATCAATTTGGCAAAAGTATTAAAACTCTACGATGAGATCATGGAGGTGAATACTTAAGTCAAGAATTTAGTGATCATCTGAGAGATTGTGAAATTGTTTCACAATTCACTCTTCCTAAATCGGACTTTATTAGATATGGTTCGATCAATGATGAGCCACTTAGATATTCCATTATCCTTCTAAGAAAACGCTATAGAAACGTCTGCGTTTACACTAAATAGGGTTCCATTAAATTAAATACAAAGACACCACATGAGATGTGGACTGGAAATGTTCCTAAATTGTCTTTCATGAAGATTTGGGGTTGTGAGGCTTATGTAAAACGTTTAATCTCTAATAAGCTCTCACACAAATCCGAGAAGTGCTACTTCATTGGTTATCCTAAGGAGACCAAGGCATGTTACTTTTACAACCGGTCCGAGAACAAAATGTTTGTTGCTCGGAAATATGTTTTCTTGAGAAAGACTTTCTTTCAGGAAGAACAGTGGGAGTACAAGTACAATTCAAAGAAATTCGAAAATCACAGGAGGCTGCTCAACCTGATGAGGAAGAACAGCAATTGGATCTACAAAGAGTTGTAGGACCTGCACCTGTGGTGCCTGAAGTTTGCAAAGGATCTGGTGAATGTATATTCGATATACATTCCAATGGCGAGTTTCTGAGGAAGTGTCGATCGACACAAAGGTGTATCGATCGACACAGATCGCGAATCAAAATATTGATTTTGGTTTATGACTTAATTAACTACGGTTTAAATCTTGGTTAATTAGGTCGTGGTAAAAGTTCATATATGAGATATATGCGTGACTTTTACACAAACTTGAAGCTCGCAGATCCGAAAGGATCCGTCACGAACCCAAGAAATGTGAATTTCTGCCATGATCTGTTGATCATTGAAAGTGACGTGCCTGCGAATTGAAGCAAGCATCTCGGAGCTGAAATCTTCGTCTTGATGAAGTAGTCAAAAGGTTTGACTTCATCAGGAACGAAGAGGAACTATGTGTTTACAAGATGACTAGTGGGAGCGCAGTTGCATTTCTAGCATTGTATGTTGATAACATACTGCTTCTCGGAAATAAAATTCCATTGTTTCAGTCTGTTAAGACTTGACTCGAAAGTTGTTTTTCGATGAAAAATATGGGAGAAACCGTAAACATTCTTGGAATAAGAATCTATAGAGATAGATTGGACAAACTAATTGGATTGTGTCAAGATGCCTATATTGATAAGGTCTTGCACATGTCCAATATGCATAATTCCAAGAAAGGCTTCATGCCAATGACACTTGGCTTTACGCTTAGCAAGACGCAGTGTCCTTCGACACACGCTGAGCAAGAGTGAATGAGGTTCAAACAACTGCTACATGCATTAGATGTCTTAAGATGTGATCTTAATTTTAGTGAGAGTTGTTGTTGTTAATTTTAGTTATGATATGATGTTCGTGTAAACATAATTTGATTATGTTAATGAATTCTGACATCAGTATTATTTAATTATGTTATTAAATAATGGTCCCAAAGTAATTTATGACATTTTATAGGTCATCAAGTATGTGACTTGATCATGAAACCCTATAAGTGATAAATGACATAAATTATGTTGGTCCCTGGTCAAGGTTGTTAAAGTGGGACACTAACAACAGCGTGAGACTAGTATGTGAGGTGACTGATGACTAAGTTTCATGGAGTCATTAATAAGAGTATTAAAGTCAATCACATAGATATGTGTTAGAGAACACATGATCGGACATAACCCACTAATGAGAACTCTACGGGATAGTTATATAAGTGTCATGAGAGTTTTCATTACGACTATAAAGTATAGTCCTTAGACCTGAGTTCATCATGTTTTCTTACATGTGAATTGGTCCGCTTTAACCTTGTCCAACGTCAGCCGTAACTGGTGACTATAAAGGCATTGATTGTGCGTATCATGAAGTGTGTGAAGAAACAGGGATGGAACAAGATGGGATTTGTCCCTCCTATATAACAGGAGATAAGTATCTCAGGGCCCATCGAAGATTTGATACTGAGAAATGTGTGGCCACACTCAAACGAGGTGATTGTCAGTCGTTTGTCTTGTCAGTATAAATCGGAGTTCGATGAATATGATCTTGGCTTAATAAGGATGACACATATCTTGCCTTACGCCAGATCAAGATATAGAGACAAAGGGATTATGGGAATAAATGATTCCAGTACAAGTGGGAGATTGTTGGGAATGTCCTGAAATCACACTTGTAATCACTCTAGAGATAGTTGTGTTGTCGAGATTAGAAATTCGTATGATACTGGGTAATCATAATGTTTTGCTAGAAACCACTTATGATCAATGAGTTTAGAACTCATTGCTAGTATTATATGATCCTACAGGGTCACGCACCTAAGCAGACTGGATGTACTTCATGTGGGAATAATCATTAAAGTAATGATCAAGTTAATGTGTATTTGATACACATTAATATACGAGTTTTGAGAGTGTGTCGATCGACACAAGTGTTGTGTTGATCGATGCAAGGCGCAGATCGAAACATTGGTTTCGATTTAATGACTTAATTAATCTCGGTTCGGTCCGGTGATTAATTAGGTTTTCCCAGGTCTATATATATATGATATAAGCACGACCTGGAACATAAGTTTAAGCCTAACGGCAGCCACCTCTGAGAAACAAACGTATCCCTGAGAGATCCGATCTCCCGGCACTAGCATCCCGGCGGATTCCAGTTTGTGTGCGAGTGGATACCAGTAGAGGCGCAGCACTTGAGGCGCTCAAGATCTCGATTACTTGTAAATCTTCCGCTGCTAATCACCAGGTAATTCTGAGATCTCTTGATTCAATTCACATGAACCCTAGATCCTAGGCTTGGAATTTATACCTAGGGTTGTGATATATCATGGTTTTTACCCAGTTTAGACCATGATATAGTTGTGTTTTTAGTGTCTTTTGTATTCGTTTAGAGTCTTTTACAGGTTTAATCAAGTTTGGAGCTAATTGGAGATATTTGGAGCATTTTGGGACTTTTGGGACGTTTTGGCCGAGAGCTTAAGTCACTGTCCGATTTATTGATCATGCATCGACCGACACACCTTGTGCATCGGTCGACACACTAGCGAGATGGGCCGTACACGTCGGTTTAATGAAGATATGAAGATTTGCAAAGAAGCCCAAGATAGTTCCAGTATTTACACAGAAGCCCCATCCGAGATTATACCTATATATACTAGTTTTTGGTGTTTATTTTACCTACGCTTTGATACTAATAGCTAAGAGATTTCTAGAGCTTTTGGGGCTGATCTATTTCCTGTATTCACTTATTTTGGAGAAGATTTCGAACCCCTTTATCTATTTAATTTCTTATATGCAATCTATTATTTCTTTGATTATGTTTTCATTAATCATGTCTGAGTAGATCCATAGTTGAGTTTAGGGTTTCTCACATAGGATTTCATGACTTGCTAGACTTGTTCAATTTCAGTTAAGGATTCAAACTATATCTGTTCTTCAATTTAATTGTGCTTAAAGCTAGTTCTAACCTGATCAATTAGAATCTAGATCTTAGGTTGCTAAATACGTCACGGAAGTGGGGTTTAGGAATCTGAACTAATTAAATTGGGCAATTAAACTTTGCGCAAACGGAAGTTTGGTTTAGGATAATTGTGAACATATCAAACTTGGGATTAATGCTAGTTTAATCTGTTAGTTCTCGCAAACGAAAGTTTGGTTTGCTGCACTTAGACTTAGAGAATTATCGCAAAGGAATTTGGTTAATTCTATATCTGTGTTTTGAGTTCTAGAACTGTGCTTAATTAGATCCTTGCTGAATGAACTGTCTGCTTGTCTGATTCCCTGAGAATACCCTAGGCTTGACGCTTTTAGTTTATTGCTTCACAACCGTTAATCTCTGCTACTGTTTACTTTCTTGCTTCGCAATTTATTTACTTCACCATCTGTTTATTTCTAGTATTAATCTCTACGTTTCTGTTTCTATTGAGACCAAGTGTCCCTGTGGATTCGATAGCCCTATATACTACTTTGACATTGCTGTTCACTTGCAGTTTAGAATAGGGTAAAACTTAGAACCTATCAAGTTTTTGGCACCGTTGCCGGGGACTCTTAGAGTCTTCGATAGGACCGAACTTAGGGTTTTTACTAGAGTTTTTGCTTTTTGTTTTTGTTCTTTTTCGTTTTTAATTTTTTTTTTTTTTTTTGCTAACTTTTTCTCTGTTTCTTTCTGTCGCAGGTACGAATTTCGTCTTGCGTCGATCGTTGCATACTTTGCGTCGATCGTCACTAGGCGATTCTGAGATTGAATCGATCGTTGCACTGATAGCATCGATCGTTGCTGGACGATTACAGACAGTTTATGCCAACGCAGAAAACTCGAAGTAATCCGAACTCGAGATTGCTTAATCTCGGACTAGAGGAACTTGGACGTCTAGAGAGGACTATCAGAAGAGAAAAGAGAGAGAGAATGGTTCAAGAACGTCTGATCTTGATAGCAGATGCTGAAGGTACCCTGAGGGACCAAGATAACAACCCGTACAATACTGCTGGGCATCGGGTTGATGCTGAAGGGAATGTCATCCCTGATCCTCCTGAGCAAGAGCAACAGGAGCTGAACCGAAACCAGGGTCAAGGACAGGCCCAAGGTAGAGAGATGGTGGTTCATGAAAGGACACTAGCTGATTACAACAGACCTGATGAGTTTCATGCAAACCGAGCAGCTCTAGTGCTTCCTGCTTTTGAGAGGAATGATTTTGAGGTAAAGACCATCTACTACCAGCTGATGAGACAGATTGCTTTTCATGGTCTTCAAGCAGAGCAGCCTATGGATCACATTGACAAGTTTGAGGACATAGTCACTGGCATGAAATATGAAGGAGTATGCCCGGACTATCTGTTCCTTAAGCTATTTCCGCACAGTCTTGCTGGAGACGCTAGTGCATGGCTGAGACAACTGGCACCTGGTCAGTATACTACTTGGGCAGCCTTAAAAAGTGAGTTCCTGCGTAACTTTTATGATGATGCGCGCTCGGATCAGTCCAGACAGGACATACTCACCTTTTCCCAAGGAGCTGTGGAGCCCTTGAAGACTGCCTGGATGAGATTTAAGCAGTACCAGCGTGACTGTCCACACCATGGATTCACAGAAGTACAGCTGATTGGTATTTTCTTCAGAGGCATAGACCTCCCTTATCAGACTGCGCTAGATAATTCTAGTAATGCTAATTTCAACACCAGGACTCCTACACAAGCTAAGCAGTTGATTGGGAACCTTATTAACAGCTACAGTTGCAAGTCTATAGATGAAAAGAGAAAGAAATCCGGTGGAAGTATAGAGGATTCTAACATGACTGAGATTAGATCCAGGCTAGACACAGTGTACGACCTCCTAACGAGTAAGAAAGCTGTCCACTCTACTCAGAATGTAGAGGTAATTCAGACTGAGGAGGACACTCAGGAAGAAGAAGTGAATTACATGGGAGGTTCTGGTTTCCAAGGTAGTAGATCTAAAAATCAACAGAGAAACAGATTCTCAAATGGAGTGCAGCGAGGTGGTTTTGAGAAAGCCAACGAGTCTGATAGTAAAGTAGAGATGATGCTGAGACAGCTAATGGAGAGTCAGACTAAGTACGCAGCAGATGCTGACGCGAAAATGGATACAATCTACAGGGATCTGAATGGGAAGTTTGAGAGTTTGAACACACACATGAAAGAGCTTGATGCTAAGGTTGCAAGAACTGCTGGACATGCTCAAAGGGAGGAGGGATATCTCCCGGGAAGGACTGATGCCAATCCTAAGTACCAATGCAATACCGTGACATTGAGGAGTGGTAAGGAGCTGTCATCTGGCCAGAAAAAGCAGTTGAGCGTTGAGGAACTCATGGAAATTGAAGAGTTGGAAGATGAGATACGCGATATTCGCCGCGCATCGATCGATGCATCTAAGCAACGATCGTTGCCAAGCGAAATCAAGGAACCGGAGGTCGTAACAAAGTCGCCTAGCATCGATCGGTGCGATAAGAGCAACGATCGACACAAGGTGACTGCAGAAAGTTCGGATGCTGAAAACCCAAAACAGTCGGCTGAAAGGGTATACAAGCCTAAGATACCTTATCCCAAGAACCCCTGAAAAGCTAAAAATGATAGGCAGTATGCAAAGTGGAAGGAGTTCATAAAGAAGGTAAAGGTTGAAGTACCTCTGCTAGATTCAATTGAAACCTCCCCCATGATGAAGAGATGCCTTAAGGATGCAATTTCTAGAAAATGGTCTGATGAAGAAAGCATAATGATGCTCAATGAAGTATGTAGTGCAGTGGTTCAAGGCAGAATTCCAGAGAAATTAAAAGATCCGGGCAGTTTCGTATTGGATTGTGCTATCTACAAGGAGAGGTTCGAAAGGTCCCTATGTGATCTTGGCTCCAGTGTAAATCTGATGCCCCTTTCAGTTGCTAAAAGACTAGGGATGACAGATTTTATACCAACTAGGATATCACTGGTTTTGGCAGACAGATCAGTCAGGATTCCCGAAGGAGTAATAGAGGATGTGCCTATAACAGTTGGCAAGTGCGTAATCCCAACTGATTTTGTGGTTCTACAATATGGACAAGAGCCAAAAGACCCATTAATTCTAGGCAGATCTTTCTTAGAAACAGCTGGTGCGATGATTGACTGTCAAGGAGGCAAAATAGTTCTAAATGTGGGAGATCTGAAGATGAGTTTTGACATGAACAAACTGGTAAAGAGACCAACCATCGACGGGCAAACCTTTTATGTGGACACATTGGGTGATTTAGCTGCAGAGTACTTCCATCAATCACATGCTGAGGACCCACTGGAAAGGGCTTTACTGAGTTCTATTTTGGAGTTGGAATACCTACAAGACGAGCCTGCAATGTGTTATACAAGATTGATGGATTCTGTCGAGGTTGCAATGCAAGTAGAAGTGTCTGACGCGGGACTGCAACGATCGACACCATCTAAGCATCGATCGTTGCAAGACGAGAGAGACTGGGCAGAAGAAAAGGCTCCGAAAATAGATCTGAAACAACTTCCATCCGGGCTAAGGTACGCTTTTCTTGGACCTAATTCAACATACCCAGTGATTGTTAATGCTAGCCTGAACAACGCAGAACTCACCCTACTGCTAAGCAAGCTGCGCAAGCATCGCAAAGCTCTTGGCTATTCCCTTAATGATATTTCAGGTATCTCACCAGAGCTGTGCATGCACCGGATACATCTTGAGGATGAGTCCAAGACATCAATCGAACATCAGAGGAGACTTAATCCTAATCTGCAGGAAGTAGTCAAAAAGGAGATTATGAAACTCCTTGACGCTGGAATTATATATCCTATCTCTGATAGTGATTGGGTGAGTCCAGTCCATGTAGTACCAAAGAAGGGTGGTGTTACAGTCGTGAAGAATGAGAAGAACGAGCTGATACCAACTAGGACTGTGACAGGACACAGGATGTGCATAGACTACAGGAAGCTTAATGCTGCTACTAGAAAGGATCATTTTCCTTTACCTTTTATTGACCAGATGCTCGAAAGGTTAGCAAATCATCCTTACTACTGCTTCTTAGATGGCTACTCAGGATTCTTTCAGATTCCCATCCATCCAGAGGATCAGGGAAAGACCACTTTTACTTGTCCATATGGGACTTTTGCTTACCGTAGGATGCCTTTTGGACTCTGCAATGCACCAGCCACTTTCCAGAGATGCATGATGTCCATATTCACAGATATGATTGAGGATTTTATGGAAGTATTCATGGATGATTTCTCAGTATATGGATCATCCTACAATGAATGTCTAGATAATCTGTGTAAGGTTCTGAAAAGATGTGAAGAGAAGCACTTAGTTCTTAACTGGGAGAAGTGTCATTTCATGGTCAGAGATGGCATTGTGCTTGGACATAAAGTGTCCGAAGCAGGAATAGAAGTGGACCGCGCTAAAATCGAGGTGATGACCAACCTGCAGGCACCTGATTCTGTTAAGTCTATTAGAAGCTTTCTTGGACATGCTGGCTTCTATAGACGGTTCATCAAGGATTTTAGTAAGATTGCTAGGCCACTAACTGCTTTGCTGTGCAAAGACACCAAATTTGAGTTCACTGCAGATTGTCAAACTGCATTTGAACAGATCAAGCAGGCATTAGTGAGTGCTCCCATAGTTCAGCCACCGGATTGGGATTTGCCTTTCAAAGTAATGTGTGATGCAAGTGATTATGCTGTAGGAGCTGTTCTTGGACAAAAGAAAGATAGAAAGCTTCATGCTATCTATTATGCCAGTAGGACACTGGATGATGCACAAAGAAACTATGCCACTACAGAGAAGGAGTTGCTGGCAGTTGTCTTTGCATTTGAGAAATTTCGCTCTTATCTTGTTGGCTCTAAGGTAATTGTCCACACTGATCATTCAGCACTGAAGTATCTGATGCAGAAGAAGGATGCTAAGCCAAGATTGTTGAGATGGATCCTGTTGCTTCAGGAATTTGATATTGAAGTGAGAGATAAGAAAGGGGTTGAGAATGGAGTTGCTGACCATCTTTCGAGGATGCTGGTTGAGGAGGACGTGCCAATTAATGACTATTTGCCTGAAGAAAACGTCAATATGGTTGGGACAATCTGTGAGACAGATTTGGACAGAAATCTGCAGAACTGTCGGATTAATCGTGTTGCGTCGATCGATGCTACGTCAGCGTCGATCGATGCATCTATCGGGACAGCAACGATCGATACATCCGACTGTGACGATCGTTGCAGCGCGGATACAGACGCAGAAACTTTCACGATACGTATTGGAAGGCATGAGTTCGAGATTAATGCTGTCGCAACAAATGATCGACCATGGTATGCAGACATAGCCAATTAACTAGTTGCAGAGACTGAACCAGATAATATGAAAGGATATGAAAAGAAGAGGTTTTTCAGAGAACTTAGGAGGTATTATTGGGATGAACCTTACCTCTATAAGCATTGTTCAGATGGCCTTTATAGAAGATGTGTTGCTGAGTCGGAGGTTCCAGATATCCTTTTCCACTGTCACGGATCAGACTATGCAGGACATTTTGCTACATTTAAGACTGTGTCTAAGGTTTTGCAAGCAGGTTTCTGGTGGCCTACAATGTTCGCTGATACTCACTCCTTTATTTCTCATTGTGATGCCTGCCAGAGGAGAGGGAAAATCAGCAGGAAGCATGAGATGCCTCAGAATTTCATTCTTGAGGTTGAAGTTTTTGATTGCTGGGGCATAGACTTTATGGGTCCCTTTCCCTCATCTTATGGGAATAAATTCATATTAGTTGCTGTGGATTATGTTTCTAAGTGGGTAGAAGCAATAGCTAGTCCAACCAATGACTCTTCAGTAGTCATTAAGCTGTTTAAATCCATCATATTCCCTAGATTTGGAATACCTCGGATAGTTATTAGTGATGGAGGATCTCACTTTATTAATAAGGTTTTTGAGAAGCTCCTGAAGAAGCATGGAGTGCATCACCGAGTTGCTACTCCTTATCACCCACAGACTAGTGGACAGGTAGAGGTTTCTAACAGACAAATCAAGGAGATCTTGGAAAAGACAGTTGGGAAGACAAGGAAAGATTGGGCAGCTAAGCTTGATGATGCTTTATGGGCCTACAGGACTGCATTTAAAACGCCATTGGGGACTACTCCATTCCATTTGCTGTATGGGAAAGCATGTCATCTGCCAGTAGAACTTGAGCACAAGGCAGCATGGGCTGTAAAACAGATGAACTTTGACCTCAAACCAGCTGCAGAAAGGAGATTGATACAGCTCAATGAGTTGGATGAGATTAGACATTTTGCCTATGAGAACTCAAAGTTGTACAAGGAAAGGACTAAGGCTTATCAAGACAAAAAGATTGTCTCCAGACGATTTAAGCCTAACGATCAGGTACTGTTGTACAATTCTCGCTTGCATTTGTTTCCAGGCAAGCTGAAATCAAGATGGTCTGGACCCTACACGATCAAAGAAGTGCGTCCATATGGAGCTGTCATTTTAATTGGCAAGGAAGGTAATGAGTTTGCTGTTAATGGGCAGAGGGTAAAACACTATTGGGCTAAGGCCGAGATTCCAAGAGGTCAGATTTTGCCTCTGGATGCTGCACCCTCTACTTGAAAATTCCCATCCGTCCGGTCAAGCTATTGACCTTAAACAAGCGCTGGGTGGGAGGCAACCCACCATTAGGTACTGGTGTTTTTCTACTTAATTTTTGGTGTTTTTGTTAGGATTTTACGTTTGTTTTTGTTTCTGGTGAGTTTATGTTTGCAGGTCTCGGTTAAATCGCAGTGCAACGATCGACGCACTTCTGTGTCGATCGTCACAACACGAAAGGAATCGCATTGCAGCGATCGTTGCGGTCCTGAGCAACGATCGACTATACACGAAAATCGCCTAGTAACGGTCGATGCACTTAGTGCAACGATCGATGCTTAGCGACAGAGGTAACCCGACAGACATAATTTCACCTTTTCAATTTTTATTTTATTTTTACCGATCCTTCGCTGGACACTACTGGGGACAGTGTGTCTTAAGTGTGGGGGAGGTGCTACTGACTTTTGTTTTCTGTTTTCTTAAGAGTCAGTCCGTTTTTCAAAAAAATTTTGTTTTATTGAGTCAAAATTGTTTAAGTAAGAGACTATGATTTTCTGAGAAGATTTACAAGACTTGCAGGAACTTAAGTAACCATTGGGATGAAGTTGCAGGATCTATCTCTGACTATTAGAAAACCCCATCACAGATCAACCTACTGGGAACACCCACATCACTTCAGGTATCAGAGGATCCTTTACTGACTTCAACCTTAATACTGACTTAGATTTCTCACCTAAGGGCTTGGTACACTTTGTGTCGGATTCCCTTGTTAGTTCTGACACAGCCTGTAAACCTGTCCTATTTAGTTCCCTTCTCCCCTTCTGTAAAGTAAAAAAAAAAAAATATAATAAACTGAGGATGAGTTAGTAACTCCGAAGTGGTCATGAGAATGGTAGCAAACACTATTTTCTCTCATGTGATCCATGGAATGTGTCCAAAGTACACCCCATAACGGGAAGAACACTGATAAAAAAAATAAAATGATACCCAATGTGGGAAAAATCAGTTGTTAAAGAAGGGAAAGAGAAGAAAGGGACTAGAGAAAGATAGTATGGTGGTCTAGAGCTGGTAAGGTAAGAATCCATGTGCCCTTTGATCGATAATCCTTAGGTGAGACCGCACTTAAATACTTGCAGAAGTCAGTAGGGAGAATTTGAATGCTTGAATGTGATTGTGGAGTTTACCTAGGACAGTTGCTAAGTGTGGGGGAAGTACATTGTGGTCTTGATATCCTGTGATTGATTCTTGCAGTGGTTTACTAAGGGGAATCTGAGTATTGTAGCTTCTAGGATGAAATGAGTTTCTGAAGAGTTTTCAAACCTCTTCACCATGTTTTAGTTCTATGTTTTGCTTGAGGGCAAGCTGAAGGAATGTTTAGTTGTTCCTGATTCAATTCTCAGATTCAGATTATCCTAAACATGCTGATCTAGGTTCTTCTTGAATAGAAACAATGATAGATCTCACCTTTTACCTGTTAATTGCAGCGGAAGGAGAGAACAGGTCAGAGATCAGAGAAACACCGAGAGATGAATCCTCCAAAGGCTCACACACGCGATCACAGAAAACGGCTGCTAGACCGAGCTGATGGGAGGCGCAGGGAGAGAGAGATTTCGGCGCTGAGGGGCTAGGGTTTTTGAGGAGAAAGAGAGTTGGCTTTTAATTCATTAAAACCCTTCTCTTTCCCTTTTGGGCCCAAATGCCAATCTGATTAAATCCCTTGGATTTAATCAGACCCATTAATCTCTCTCCAAGTACGACAAATGCCTAGCACTTTTACCGTACTTTTGCTAAACCGTTCCTACACATTTTCCTGTTAGCTTAAGCGTGTGACCCATATGGGATCATATAATAAAGGCAATAAGTCTGAGACTTATAGATCATGAGCGGACTCTAGCAAGCCATCATGACCCCCAGTATTATATGACTTATGTCTGATCATTGACATACTCTTACTTTCTAGAGACAGTACCGAGATTACTGGACACAATTCCAACAATCTCCCACTTGTACTGGAATCTCTGTATTCATAATCCTTTTGTCACAATATCTCGATTAGTCATAAGGCAAGATTAGTGTCATCCTTATAAAGCCTAATCTTGTTCATCGGACTCTGATTCGATACTGACAATCCAAACGACTCGGGAAAGTCCGTTTGAGCATGGCCATGCATTTTCCAGTATTCAAATCTCCGATTGGCCTAGAGATATTCACTCCATTTATATTGGAGGGACAAATCCCGTCTTGTTCCATCACTGTAAACTACTCATTTCATAATGTACCCAAACAAGGTCCTTATAACTGTCGCAGAACGACAGCGTTAGACAATGATCAAAGTGCATCAGTCCATGTGCAGTCACATGCATGCGAACTCAGGTCTAAGGACTATACTCTATAGTCGTAGTGAGAATCTCTTATGACACAGATATAAATATCCTGAAGAGTTCTCATAATCGGGTCTTGTCCGGTCGTATGTTCCCAACATACACCTATGTATTGACTTTGATGCCGCGCATCTATGACACATGAAACTTGGTCATAAGTCACATACCAATCTAGTCTCACACGGTTGTTGGTGTTCCAATTTCAACAACCTTTGACTAGGGACATGATGATATAATCCATCTTTCAAATATAGGGTCTCATGATCAAGCTAAATGACTTTGATGACTCAAGATCAAGTCACTTACTTCGATGACCTATAAAATGGTTTATATCACTTTGGAACGATTATTTCATCACAGTTAAAATAATCTTGAAATAATAATTTCATTAAACATAAGAATGTTTTACAAGAACATATCAAATAACTAAATAAAAGCCCTCAAACTCCCACTCAAATTTAGATTACATTTCAATGTCTCTAATGCCTACAGCTTCAGTCAGAAACTCGAGCTTAGGCCTTGGGAGTGGCTTTGTCAACGGATCAGCGACGTTATCATCTGTCTGAACTCGGCTGATCTTGACTTCCTTTCTATTAATGATGTCACGTATCAAGTGAAATCTTCTTAGAACATGCTTGGATTTCTGGTGTGATCTTGGTTCCTTTGCCTGAGCTATATCACCATTGTTGTCACAAAACAGTGTCAGAGGCTCAGCCGCATCTGGTATCACACCTAGTTCAATAATGAACTTTCGTATCCAAACAGCTTCCTTCGCTGCTTCTGAGGCGGCGATATATTCAGCTTCTGTAGTGGAATCAGCAACGGTGTCTTGCTTGGAGCTTCTCCAACTGATTGCACCGCCATTCAGACAAAAGATATAACCGGACTGTGACCGGAAATCATCTTGGTCTGTCTGGAAACTTGCGTCCGTGAATCCACTGACTTTAAGCACATCACTTCCACCGTACACCAAGAACTTATCTTTAGTATGTCTTAGATACTTCAAGATATTCTTTACGGCAATCCAATGGTTTTCACCTGGATTTGACTGGTATCTACTCGTCATGCTCAATGCATAAGCAACATCAGGACGAGTACAGATCATGGCATACATGACAGATCCTATTGCAGATGCATAAGGAATATTCTTCATGCGCTCAAGCTCAGCAGCCGTCGTAGGGCTCTGCTTCTTGCTTAGCGTTGTGCCATGTACCATTGGCGTGAAGCCCTTCTTGGAATCCTTCATGCTGAATCTTTGTAGGACTTTGTCAATGTATGAATCTTGACACAAGCCTATCAGCCTTCTAGATCTATCCCGGTAGATCCTTATTCCAAGAACGTATGCGGCTTCACCCATGTCTTTCATGGAAAAACAACTTCCAAGCCAGTCCTTTACGGACTTCAGCATTGGAACGTCGTTTCCGAGAAGCAGTATGTCATCGACATACAGAATAAGAAATACTATCTTGCTCCCACTAGTTTTCTTATACACGCATTGTTCTTCTTCGTTTCTGATGAAGTCAAATTGCTTGATCGCTTCATCAAAACGAAGATTCCAGCTCCTCGATGCTTGCTTCAATCCATAAATGGATTTATGAAGCTTGCATACTTTCCCAGCATTCTTTGGATCTATGTAACCGTCAGGTTGCGTCATATACACATCCTCTTCCAGAATACCATTCAGGAAGGCGGTTTTCACGTCCATCTGCCAAATTTCATAATCATGAAAAGCTGCAGTTGCTAGTAGAATCCGAATAGATTTCATCATAGCCACTGGTGAATAGGTTTCATCGTAATCCACACCGTGAACTTGTCTGAAACCTTTTGCCACCAACCTGGCTTTATAAATCTGGACATTTCCATCCACGTCAATCTTCTTCTTGAAGATCCATTTGCACTCGATGGCTTTTACACCAGCGGGTAAGTCAACCAACGAAAACACTTGGTTGACCGACATGGATTCCATTTCGGAATCAGTGGCCTTGCGCCACTTAGAGGAATCTGGGCCCATCATGGCTTGATTGAAGTTCGATGGTTCATCACCATCAATGATCAAAAGATCATGAGAGTCAGTCACGAGGAATCCTTGATATCTCACGGGTTCGTGACGGATCCTCCCGGATCTTCGAACTTCAGGTACTACAGGTTCAGGCTCTACAATTTCTTGTAGGTCCTCCTGCTGCTCTTCCTCATTAGGTTGAGCAGTATCCTGTTCATCTTGAATTTCTTCAAGCAGTACCTTACTCCCACTGTCTTTCTTAGAGAGAAATTCTCTCTCAAGAAAGTTACAATCCCGGGCAACAAAGATCTTGTTCTCGGAACGTAGATAGAAGTAATAAGCCTTGGTTTCCTTCGGATAACCAATGAAGTAGCATTTATCAGACTTTGGTGTAAGCTTGTCTGAGATTAATCTCTTGACATAGGCTTCACAACCCCAAATTCTAAGATAAGACAGCACTGGAGCCACTCCAGTCCATAATTCATATGGTGTCTTTGCTACTGCTTTCGATGGCGCTCTATTTAGAGTGAACACTGCTGTTAGCAGAGCATATCCCCAAAGGGATATTGGAAGGTCTGTGTGACTCATCATAGATCGAACCATATCCAATAAGGTCCGATTCCTCCTCTCAGACACACCATTCCATTGAGGTGTTCCAGGAGGAGTGAGTTGGGATACGATCCCACACTCTCTTAGATGATCACTGAATTCTTGGCTTAAGTATTCTCCTCCTCGGTCGGACCGAAGAGCCTTAATGCTTTTGCCAAGTTGGTTCTGTACTTCATTTTGGAATTCTCTGAACTTCTCAAAAGATTCAGACTTATGTTTCATTAAATAAACATATCCATACCTACTGAAATCATCAGTGAAGGTAATGAAGTACTGATAGTTTCCTCTTGCATTAGTGGACATTGGGCCACACACGTCAGTGTGTATCAGGCCCAATAAGTCACTGGCCCTCTCGTTAGGTTTATTAAAGGGGGCCCGTGTCATTTTGCCCATCATGCAGGATTCGCATTTCTCACATGACTCAAAGTCAAATGAGCCAAGAAGTCCATTCGAATGGAGCCTCTTGATGCGTTTCTCGCTGATGTGCCCTAAACGACAATGCCATAGAAACGTTCGGTTCTCCTCATTAGGTTTGAACCGTTTGGTATTAATGTTATAAATTGGCGCGGATTGATCGAGTATGTAAAGCCCATTCGTAAGAGGGGCAGAACCATAGAACAAATTGTTGCGATTGAAGGAACATAATTTATTCTTAACTGAAAAATCATAACCTTCCAAATCCAACAAAGAAATTGAAATAATATTTCTGCTTATAGCAGGTACAAAATAACAATTATTGAGTTCTAAAATCAATCCCGAAGGTAAAGACAACAAGTATGTGCCTACAGCTAGTGCTGGAACTTTCGCTTCATTCCCAACTCGTAGCTCCACTTGTCCTTGCTTCAGCCTTCTACTGTTGCTGAGTGCCTGCATATTAGTACAAATATGAGCCCCACAACCAGTATCCATAACCCACGAGGTATTATCAGAAGTAGTTGTATTAACTTCTATAACAAAAATACCTGTCGAAGAAGTCTCGAGAGTCTTCTTCTTCAATTCCTTTAGACCTTCTTGGAATTTATTACATTCTCTCCTCCAATGCCCTGGTTCTTTACAGAACCTGCATATGTCAGTTGGCCCAGCCTTGGACTTGGGCTTGGGCTTTGGCGTGTCCTTGTCCACGACTTGGACAGCCTTGGCCTTTCCCTTATCCTTAGCAGAGGATTTCTTAAACCCCTTGCCCTTCTGCACCATAAGCACATTGGGGTCCTTGGCGGTTTTCCTCAAGTTGGGCTCTGCAGTCTTGAGCATTCCGTGAAGCTCAGGCAATGTCTTACTCAAGCCATGCATGTTAAAGTTCAGAATGAACTGATCATAGCTTGCAGGTAATGACTGCAGAATGATGTCGCAGGCAAGTTCCTGGCTGATAGGGCAGTCGAGTTTCTGAAGATGATCGAGATAACCCATCATCTTCAAGACATGAGGACTCACTGCCGCATTCGCAGCCAACTTACAGTCTAAGAGGTTCTTAACTGTCTGAAACCTCTCAGTCCTTGCTTGCTCCTGAAAAAGCGATTTCAGGCTTGCCATTATCTCAATTGGTGACAATACACTCTCGAACTGCATTTGCAGCTCAGCAGTCATTGTCGCCAACATAAGGCAATACACATCATTTTCATCTGACGAATGCTTTTCCCAAGCATTATGCAGAGTCCTGGCGGCATTGTTAGCAGGCCTCTCGGGGAGAGGATCACGAAGGACATAATCCTTCTTCTCCTGCTTGAGGACCAGCCTCAAGTTCCTTGACCACGTCAGGAAGTTCGTTCCAGCCAGCTTCTCCTTCTCGAGAACAGACCGGATTGAGAATGTGTTTTGTGTGCTTGTAGTAGTCATAGCTGAAATATAATATAAAAAGGTTATTAGTTAATATGTTCAATATGATTAATCTTATATTATACTTTAATATGATCAATCATGCATTATATTCAATAACCTAAGTTACCCTCAATAGAATATAATGATTCCAAGATCCACATATAACTAAGATCAAAGTGGGCCACTGGCCGTCACCCAACCTTAGCTTATATCGGTAAGCCCTATGTCGGCTAATTATATCCGTGATATAACTCTTGGTTGTGAATCTGGGCCCGAGGCCCAATTCACTCTGATGTCTCAAGGCCCGGGACTCCCGATGGCCTAGTCAAGAAAACCAGACTATACAGTCATGTAATCATTAATGTCTGGGACTCCCAATGACATTTATGAATCACAAACCGTCTTATCCACGCAAAAGTAGACACCCTCACACTGTAAGGCCATGAATACAATTGAATGGGCTTCGACAGCTGACATAGCCTGGACAAGACATCCAACGCTTGATATTATTTGAGGTTCGTAGGTTTATTAAAATTTCATTCCCAAAATAGAAGATTACTATTTCGGGAAACTTTCTATTTTTGGAAACCTACTATTTTTGGAAACTTTCTAAAATTGGAAACTTTCTAAAAACGGAAACTTTCTAACTTTAGAAATTTCTTAAAATCCAAAACCCGCAAATCTAGAAACTTCTATTTTAAGAAACTTTCTAATTTCAAAATTTCGGAAACTTTAATATAAAATCGATTTATATAACTTTATAAAATAAATTTTAAATTAATCTGAAGAAAGACTCAAATAATTGGCCCAATTGTTTTAACTTCCTGGCCCGAGGCCCAAGAATTGGTCCATGTCCAAGACATGACCCAATTGTCCAATTAAATGACATAACCGGTCTGGTTCATTAAAATTGGTCTAACCAAATTTTAATTACTACGATGACCACAATTGTCAACCGGTTATTTACTAAACCGGATTTTCTCAATTTATTTGGTCCAACCAAATCAAATTAGAAAATCCTGGTTTAGGCACAAAATCCAATTTTTCGACTTTGGATTTCTTATCCCGGTTTAACCAGAATTTAATAAAATTATTAAATCTGTTTATTAAACCGAGACGTTTGATTTTAATAAAAAATTTTAAACCGAACCATTAACCGAACCGAACCGATTGAACCGTTCATGATCACGTTGCCCTAGCTTTGCGATCAAGGAACGATCGTCCAGCCGCAAGCCGTGCGCCAACGATCCGAGATCGAGACGATGCCCAGCTGCGGACGGGACGCGACAGCCGGGAGAGCTCGGGTCAGGCGGGACGATCGCGGGACGATGCTGGCGGGACGAGACGCGATCCATGCGATCGGCTATCGCACGATCCATGCGATCATTGGCCCCTTCTCCACGCGATCGTTCGGGACGCCTCTTGGTCGATTGATCGACCGATCCATGCTATCGGTTTGGTCGATACATGCGATTGGTTTGGTCGATCGGATCAAACCTTGGCCGATCACAAAACAAGTCATATAGCTTGTTTGCGATTTGATTAGTGTGTTTAGGGTTCAATTCTTGTTTCTTAAGTGATTTATCTTATCAGTAGTTGATTCAAAAACACTTCTAAACAGATTAAACAACCTAAACATGAATCTAAACAAGAAATCCTAAGAACCAATGGCTCTGATACCACTGAAGGAATGTTTAGTTGTTCCTGATTCAATTCTCAGATTCAGATTATCCTAAACATGCTGATCTAGGTTCTTCTTGAATAGAAACAATGATAGATCTCACCTTTTACCTGTTAATTGCAGCGGAAGGAGAGAACAGGTCAGAGATCAGAGAAACACCGAGAGATGAATCCTCCAAAGGCTCACACACGCGATCACAGAAAACGGCTGCTAGACCGAGCTGATGGGAGGCGCAGGGAGAGAGAGATTTCGGCGCTGAGGGGCTAGGGTTTTTGAGGAGAAAGAGAGTTGGCTTTTAATTCATTAAAACCCTTCTCTTTCCCTTTTGGGCTTTTGGGCCCAAATGCCAATCTGATTAAATCCCTTGGATTTAATCAGACCCATTAATCTCTCTCCAAGTACGACAAATGCCTAGCACTTTTACCGTACTTCTGCTAAACCGTTCCTACACATTTTCCTGTTAGCTTAAGCGTGTGACCCATATGGGATCATATAATAAAGGCAATAAGTCTGAGACTTATAAATCATGAGCGGACTCTAGCAAGCCATCATGACCCCCAGTATTATATGACTTATGTCTGATCATTGACATACTCTTACTTTCTAGAGACAGTACCGAGATTACTGGACACAATTCCAACACAAGCAAAGGCTAAGTGTGGGGGAGTTGATATATCATGGTTTTTACCCAGTTTAGACCATGATATAGTTGTGTTTTTAGTGTCTTTTGTATTCGTTTAGAGTCTTTTACAGGTTTAATCAAGTTTGGAGCTAATTGGAGATTTTTGGAGCATTTTGGGACTTTTGGGACGTTTTGGCCGAGAGCTTAAGTCACTGTCCGATTTATTGATCATGCATCGACCGACACACCTTGTGCATCGGTCGACACACTAGCGAGATGGGCCGTACACGTCGGTTTAATGAAGATATGAAGATTTGCAAAGAAGCCCAAGATAGTTCCAGTATTTACACAGAAGCCCCATCCGAGATTATACCTATATATACTAGTTTTTGGTGTTTATTTTACCTACGCTTTGATACTAATAGCTAAGAGATTTCTAGAGCTTTTGGGGCTGATCTATTTCCTGTATTCACTTATTTTGGAGAAGATTTCGAACCCCTTTATCTATTTAATTTCTTATATGCAATCTATTATTTCTTTGATTATGTTTTCATTAATCATGTCTGAGTAGATCCATAGTTGAGTTTAGAGTTTCTCACATAGGATTTCATGACTTGCTAGACTTGTTCAATTTCAGTTAAGGATTCAAACTATATCTGTTCTTCAATTTAATTGTGCTTAAAGCTAGTTCTAACCTGATCAATTAGAATCTAGATCTTAGGTTGCTAAATACGTCACGGAAGTGGGGTTTAGGAATCTGAACTAATTAAATTGGGCAATTAAACTTTGCGCAAACGGAAGTTTGGTTTAGGATAATTGTGAACATATCAAACTTGGGATTAATGCTAGTTTAATCTGTTAGTTCTCGCAAACGAAAGTTTGGTTTGCTGCACTTAGACTTAGAGAATTATCGCAAAGGAATTTGGTTAATTCTATATCTGTGTTTTGAGTTCTAGAACTGTGCTTAATTAGATCCTTGCTGAATGAACTGTCTGCTTGTCTGATTCCCTGAGAATACCCTAGGCTTGACGCTTTTAGTTTATTGCTTCACAACCGTTAATCTCTGCTACTGTTTACTTTCTTGCTTCGCAATTTATTTACTTCACCATCTGTTTATTTCTAGTATTAATCTCTACGTTTCTGTTTCTATTGAGACCAAGTGTCCCTGTGGATTCGATAGCCCTATATACTACTTTGACATTGCTGTTCACTTGCAGTTTAGAATAGGGTAAAACTTAGAACCTATCAGGTTGCTAATCTGATTAGGAACTGCTAGAAATTCCTACAGAATACTGAACTCACTTCCGGAGTGTATATAAGGAGGAGATCGGAGTGGTGCTCCTAACATCTAACTTTTTAGAAATCCCCATTTAGAAAAGAATTGAAAACACTTTGAAAACGACTTTGAAATCCGAATATAAATACACTATCCTACCATACCTTGCCAGGACTACACTGGCTAGGTCTAACCAACTGAAATAGCTTAAATGTGAAAAGAAAGAAACTCATAAGTCTGAAGAAATAAAAGTAACGAAAACGAAAATAAAGGAATCCCGCTTCCCAAAACGTAACACCACACTGTCCGTATACCCCTACAACGCTCCAGGGTTACCTGCAAAACAAACAACGAAGGTGGCCTGAGTAATTGGTTCAACACCAATACCCAGTGATGGCGAATTCTAGGAATACCGCTATCTCTACTTTATACAAGCACAACATCAACGAAACGAGTCCAAGGCTAATAACACCTTAGACCCAACGCCTGAAGGCCGTCAACCAATCTACGTCCGTTCGTGCTTACCTGGCCCGAAGCCCACACACTTCCGAACACCTACGGGCCCGAAGCCTCATACATGTGCCATTGCGCACATTCCGGAGGGCTCCTCACAGCCTCCCCGACGACAAGGCCGTGTACCATTCCCGTTATACAATCCTTCCACACAAGGCCCTAGAAGAGTTCTATCACACATAGCCTTCACACACAAACAACGTTTTCGGTTTAGTGATAACCTATTGTCTAGGTTCCGTTTTCGGTTTAAGTGACATCCTATATTCTAGGTGCTTTTCAATCACATCAACACAAATCATCCGCTAGATCTACACTACCTAGGAAAGTTCTATTAAACAAGGACTCACATCCCAATATTGCAGTAGAATAGAGAAGAGATCACGTTCGGTCTTCACCTTAGTCTAGATCTGAAGAACGGAAGTAGATCTGGTGAAACTGATTATAGATTTGGAGATCCTGCACACAAATCTAGGGTTTTAGACAACAGATTTAGAGAAAGAGAACGAATCTAGGGTTTCGGGCAACATATCTGAGCAAAAGAGGAAGATACAGTTCAGATCTACAACTTCTATCTATCAGAAGCATAGATCTGAAGAAGATTTGACAGAGCTTCGTTGTTTCAAACTTTGTGCTAAAAGAGAGGGCTTCTCCTCTTTTTATAGGGAATGGGGGCTATGGTTTTCCCTTCCATCGGATTGGGCTTTCGACTTTTGGCCCAATCTCTTTTTTCCTTTGGGATCAAGCAATTCTCCTTGGTCCTTTTCTCCTATTTCTTTGGACTCAAGTAATGGGGCTAGAATCGGGCCATTACAGCCCTCTCATCTGGTTAATTGGTGCGATGTTGTCAGGTTTAAGGAAGAGATTCTGAGATGCCCTGTTATTACTTGGTTTGCTATTCTCTCTAGGCTTCTTACTCGTGATCGTTTACGGTTATGGGGTATTGATGCCTCTAAAAAAGCATAGCCTAGCATTTTGTTCACAAACATTGTTTATTTTTTATTGTGTTTTGTATTGCATTTCTGATTTAACCACTTAACAAAAAAAAAATGATTTAAAAAGGTCTAAGACATATAGCAAAAAAAGGTCTAAGACATATAGCATTGTCTCAATACATATGCTCAGTAAAACTAGAGTTCATATACTTGGAGAGTATTTGGTCGCGTATATGGGAATAATACGCTGGCTGTTCCAACAACTATCTGCCATATAAAAGAATTAAAAGCTGAAGTGAAACCAAGATTTTATTTATGTGGAAGATTAGGTCATATCAAGAAGCACCGTTACAAATTTGCTGTCAAGGTTAGAAAAATGTTGAGTCAAAGGAGACATTTTCGAAATCATAAGAATCAAATCTCAAGTATGAGTGGTAAAACCAGATTTGTATCGCCATGCATATGCTTCATATATCTTTGTGGTTATTCCTTCAAATAAAACTTGGTGCTTTGATAATTTGGTTTCTAGACACATGACTAGATATCACAAGACAATCTTAAGAATTACCCTTAGGTCAAGGAAGTAAAGTTATATTTGATGGTAGAGTAGAAGGTTTACTCAAGGGAAAAAGTGATTTGACAAGCAAGTCAAATTTTGGGCTTGAATTTTGCAAAAACTCAACGGATATAAAGAATATGATTGTTCAAATGAAGATGTTCATATCTGGTTGAATAGTGCAAAAACCGTTGAAACGAACATGAATATAGAATTAGAAAACGGTTCAAAAGGTGTCACAAACTTCTGGATGCTATCTTTGTGGCAAGAGGGAGCACATTAAGGCATTCTGTTATAATTTTCTTGACAAAGAGAGCTGTGTAACAAGAAGAAAGAAGGTTATTCAAGATACAAGGAGGTTACAAAAGGTATGGAACAAAAAGGTGATATATTTAACGATATATCTTGCAAGCCCATATCTAATGAGTTAAAGAAGATTATGTTGTACTTATGGGTCTTTGATTCGCATGCCAAGCGGTCAAAAAATGTTTGGGTAGAAGGATATCACAATCTTATGTTGACATGACTGGAAAAGCCTAAAAATGAGAAAAAGATTCTTATCGAGAAAGATGTTTCTAAAAGACTATGCAAAATGTCGAGCTAATTCAAAAGAGTCTTATTTATATGGTGAGAAACATATTGTCTAGAATATGGAAGGAGCAATATCTTTGGAATCAACATTCAATATAAACAATACAAAATTAAAGGTTGTTTTTGTGAAGTTGTATAAAGAATGTGATCAGGTGGTATGAAAAAGGCTTTATGGTATTATTGCCAAAATACAAGCTGGGATAAGAATTTTTGTGATCTGTACTTGTGAATCTGATTAAAAGTTGGTGTTTGGAGACAACTTTCACAAGGTTCAGTTGAGATGACTTCTTAAGAATATAAGAGGATTACTAGTGTTTTAATTAAGATCGTGAGAAATCTCTTGGGATGTTCCAGCTCTTTCATGTTGCATCACTTTATTCACCACAAAAGAAATATGACTAGTTTGTAATGGCCCTCATGTCCCATTACTTGGGCCCAAAGGAATTAGAGGAGTGGGTCATGAGCTTTGCTTTGAGTCCATAGAAAAGGGGAAGTTGGGCTAAAAGTCCAAGGCCCAACCCAACAAGAGAGAAAGCTCTAGCTCTTTGTTCCCTATAAAAAGAGGGGAAGGACTCCTCATTTGTCCCAAATTCTAAGAGAGCGAAGCCCTGCCCGTGATAGGACACCGACCAGCAGCCAGTCAGAGACCGACCGTCGCCGACAGAGCTTCACCGTCGGACCGCCGCCGCACCGCCGCAGGACCGCCGCCGCCTCGCCGGAGCCGCCGCGCCTTTCGTCGGAATTTTTGCCAGAAAATTTTGATCGTTGCCGTTTTGGATCCCGAACTCCGAGTCGCCGTCTTATTGCTCGTTTGAGTGTAGGGCCTTCCGATATACGCGTTATTCAGGTTAGAAACTCCCGGATCTCATATCTACTCCGTCTCCGTTCCCGAAACCATATATATGCTTCAGATTTATGCTTCTAGATCAGATCTGATTGTAGAAAATGTAGATCTGAACCGTATCTCTCTCCGTCTCTCTCTCTCTCGCTCAAATCTAAACCCAAAACCCTAGATCTGTAGTCTAAACCCTAGATTCGTGTGCAGGATTACCAGATCTACTGTCGGGATAACCAGATCTGCTTATGTTTCATCGATCTAGACTAAGGTGAGGACCGGTCGTGATCGTTTCTCAATCTATCTCAATATCGGGACTTAAGCCTTCGTTTAATAGCATCTTTCCTAGGTACTTTAGTTATAGCGGATGACTTGTGTTGATGCGATTGAATACACATAGACATTAGGTTATCACTAAACCAAAAACGTTGCTTGTGAATGAAGGCTTGTCTGTTTAAAACTGTTAGGCGCTTTTGACGGGCTTCTGTGCAGGGGAATGTGATTGAGACCGAAGAGGTAAATTCACATGCTCTGAATGTCTTCAGGGGAGGTGTGACGCGCCTTCCCAAAGGATTGGTGTGAGATGTAGTCTGAGCGCCGGTGTGGTGGTGTTTTTGTGTGAGCGACATTGTAGGTTGTGTGAGCCTTCAGGCATGGGTGCAAGGTATTATTAACCTTGGATTCCTTTCTTGATGTTGTGATTAGCTTGTGATGAGATCACGGGTTCCTAGAACCTGCACCCACTGGGTATTGGTGTTAACCAATTACTCAGGCTTCCTTCGTCGTCTGTTTTGCAGGTAATCCCAGAGAGTTGCAGGGGTAGACGCAGGGTGTGGTGCTACGTTTGGGAAAGCGGGCTTTCTTTTACTTTTGGCGTTTCTTTTATTTTGTTAAGACATGCGTTTTTATCGTTTCGAGTTATGACTATTTTCGTTTGTTTTGGTTTTACTTGTAAGACTCGAGTTTTGATTTTAATAAAGTAAACCTTTCAGTTATTTAAGTGTTGGTTCCGGTTTATGGTTTGGTTCACGGTTTGTGGACTATGACTTGTGAAGTCAAAGAGCCGTTGACTTGGATCCGACGGGGCGGGTGTTAGAATTTGGTATCAGAGCCGGATCAGACCTAGCCAGTGCCATCCTAGCTAGGTAGGGTAAAGTAGTATATTTATATTCGGTTTTCAACGTGGATTTAAAATTGTTTTCAATTCTTTTCCAACTGGGGATTTCTCAAATTTAGATTCTAGGAGCACCACTCCGATCTCCTCCTTATATATTTGCGGGAAGTGAGTTCAGTATTCAACCGCCAACTGACTCATTCGTCCCTCTTTTGCAACAGGATGCCTACTAAGAGAAGAGCCGCGCCGGCCCGTCGTGACCTTGATGCTGTGTCGCCAGCGACATCAACAGACAGTGCTACCAGTGTTCACGGGGGTCAGGAACCAGTTGTTGAAAACCAGGAAGGAGCCGTGTTGGGAGCTGGAAAGGTATCAATTGACGCCGCACTTCTGCAAGAGCTGCTTGCCCTTCGGGAGGCGCAAGTTGCTAATGTTGGAGCTGCTAATTGGGTTGCCATGGGAGCTGTGGGAGAAAGAGGAGCAGTAGCTCCCGAAGTTATGCCATGAGATGTTAATGTGGTGCCCGGAGCGGTAGGAGGAGCCAAATACGCTGAGGGAGCTGTGAATGTCCCAGGTGGTGTTAACATTGCTGTTGAAGGAGGTGGATACGCTCCTATGGGGTTTGGATTCGCCCAGATTCCGCCAAAGATGAATCAGTACCCACCACCACCGCCACCACAGGGCCAGGAGTAGAGCAGGGGCTGTCTTACTGGAGTACGCTGAAGTATATGAGGTAGATGCAGATGGACCATTGCAGCAGACAACTGGAGGAGGAAGTTGGAGAGGGACTTGGATACGGCCAGGTGTCCGATGGAGTTATGTATTGAGATAGCCACATTTTACCTCAAGGATGATGCGCTGGTATGGTGGGAGGGAGTATTGGAGGATGCTCAGAGACGTCAGCTGACATTGATGGATTTCCGCGAGGCATTCAACCGGAAGTACTTCCCAGAAGTAGTCATGGATAGGTTGGAAGGGGAATTCCAAAACCTCCATCAGGGAACCCGGATTGTGCGAAAGTATGGGGAGGAGTTCAACCGTTTGAGGAGATTTGCAGGAAGGTACATCACAGAGCGCGAACTGTTTCGTCGGTTCCTTACTGGATTGAAGATTGTGCTCAAGTGCCGATGTAAGATGAGAGACTACTACGACATCAACGACCTGATCGAGAAGGTAATTGATGCTTAGACGGACTGGGAAGAGGATCAGAGGCAGCATAAGAATGCGCACAACCGAGGAGCCAAGAGGAACTGGGAAACCACGAATGCTGTAGCGCCAGCAGTTCCAGTACAGCAGACACAACCTCTGCAAGTGCAGCCGTTGCAGCAGGTTCAACTGCGGGCATCCTTTGGATGTGGTTAACTAGGACACATTCACCGGGATTTCCCGCAGAATCGTGCCATGATGGGAGCGAAAGGAGGATCGGCTTGCTACCGCTGCAGACAGCAAGGGCATTTCATCAGGGAGTGCACAGCCTCGGTAGTGAGATCTGGAATTGTGGCACAACCACAGCACCATCAGCCGCAAGGAGGGCAAGGAGGAGCTGGGATACTGCCGCTACGGCCATCGCCACCAGGAGGTCAAGCTGGGGGACCTCGGGTGTAACACCCCCGACGCGGACTACGGACGATAGCCGCACCGGAGATGCCACAAGATGTCAAATATCAAAAATGGTCCAGCCGTGCCCATAGTCTGGCCGGTCCATCGTCGATATCCGACCCTCTCGACTTAGGCTAAGGCTTGCAAACCCGTACCCGAGCCGAGAGTTGTGTTAGTTCAGACCGAACTAATATCATTGGAACCGTGGAGTTAAAGAAAACACACTTTATTAATACTATATAGGATCTATTACAAAATGTTACCCAAAACATACAGTTTGTTGAGCGCTCAGGTCAAAAATCCTACATAGTATAAACTCCACGATCTTCACACTCACAACCCGAGACTACGCCAGCGGCCTAACGTCCGAACTTCCCTCTAGCCCGACTATGGTTTCCCGCGAGACAAAATTTGTTTAATGAGCAACCATATAGGTTACCCAGTGAGTCCAGAACCCTCTAGCATGCATTAATATCCCAACCCATCCCATAGCCGAAGCATAAAGCAATAACAAGCAACAATATTAGAAATATGCACAATGCGGAAGTAAATAAACAATCACAAAGCATAACACGATCCCTTATCGTGAATGCCAACAATGTCTAGATGTAGACACCTACACACGCAGAGGCCTCCTAGATGCATCGGACACCTCCCCCACTTTGTCACTGGTGGCTCCTCCCGACCCCTCACGATCGGCACCACTCTCAATGCTCGGCCAAGGGAGCGACCCGAGTACCGTCCGAGCAGCTCAGCCAAGGGAGCAACCCGTGTTCCGTCCGAGCTTTCTCCCATCACACAAGGAGGTAACCAAACGGGAGTGCCAGAAGAATCCTCCTAATCCATGCCATGCAACGCTTTTCGGAACGGTCCTCCACCAGTCCCGTACTTATACATATCACACATTTACGAGTGGATACCTTCCACCTCGTACTTATCTAATTCCATTTCCGGGCGGTACCCCGACCGATCCCGTACTTATCACATTCCATTTCCGAGTGGATCTCTATCCAACCTCGTACTTATCACATCAATCATTTCCGAGAGGATATCTTCCATCTCGTACTTATCACAATAATCATGCATCACTCAAGCAATCAATGCACTTAAGGATAAATACTCGCGGTATTTCAATCCTTAAGGCGATACCTGCACAAACACGTCAGTCCTAGCTATCGGGACTCACCTGCACAAAACATGTTAGTCCTATCTATCGGGACTCCCCTGCACAAAACATGTTAGTCCTATCTATCGGGACTCACCTGCACAAAACATGTTAGTCCTATCTATCGGGACTCACCTGCTCGGGTTCGACGACCCTAGACCTTGGTCCGTCCTACTCCGGGACTTCTCTTGGATCTAGACACGAAGATCCTAAGTCAAAGAAGGTTTAAGGTAAGGTTTAAACTAGACGTTACACAGATCTAAAGCTTACCGACCACCTTCCGTAAACCGTACCCGACCACCCGTCGGAACCGGTAACGGAGCATCGGAACGCCCTTCGGGAAACTCCCGCCCGCGCCTTCTCTCTCCCTGGTTTCTCTCACTTTCTCTCTTTAACCTGGACGTTCTCTCTATCTAGAACGGGTTTTTTGTCAGAGAAAGCGCCTACGACCGACCGGGAGAATTTCCCCGATGGTTCGCCGGAAACCGCTTCTGGCTTGCCGGGAACTTCCTCCGGTCCGCCCAGCCCCTTTCTCTCTCTACTCTCTCTCTAGGCGGTTTGCTCTGAGTTTTGGAATGAGGAAAAATGGCTGGGGGAAGCGGGGTATTTATAGGTAAAACAAGGTGGAGGTGGAAAAGTTACACGGCGGCCTCCGGTTGGTCCATTCCGGCGGCGACCATGCGCGGCGACACACGGCTGGACACTCAGCCACTCCTCAGCCCTCTGGCCATGCGTGGCAAAATCTGAGGACACTCAGCCAGGCCCAGGCGCAGCCAGCCTGCTCCTCCATGCGCGACGACATCTCGTGCTTCTGGTGAACACATCGTGCTTCCTATTTTACACCTCGTGCTTCTGCTTGACACCTCGTGCTTCTTCTTCACACCTCGTGCTTCTTAACACCTCGTGCTTCCGGGAATAATTTCTCATGCATGACACGTCGTGCTTCCATCCGTCGTTCTTCTGTCCCATCGTGATTCTAACCCGACGTACCCGATTTTATCGTAAATGCGATATCTCTTCAACCGTTCACTCTTTTTAGATTACGCTTCGACCAAAAGTCTTAGTTTGAGCTCCTCTATCACCTCATAATAACGTCCCAACCTTCTGAAAATTTCGGATTTCCGGCCGTTCCTCGGCCGTCCTTCTTGTCCTTCGACCATCGCTTAATCCGCTCATCCCATTTGAATTCTGACTCCACCAAAAGTCTTAGAATGTCTTCTTTATCTAACGCCGTTGATTTGAAGTCGATCACAGAACTTTGAATTTTGGCCGGTTTTCGTCTGATCCATCCCGACCGGTCGTATTCCCCGTGCGGCCGTTCTACTCCTTCGGGAGGGTCATTACATTCTCCCCCACTTAAAAGAATTCGTCATCGAATTCTAGCACTTGAAGAAACCACTACGCTTCTGCTGCGCCAGAGGACCCCACTAGTCTTCCATTTCTCCACATCCGTATCTTACCATCCGCGAGCCTTGCCCACCCACCAGGTTAAAGGTTTTTTGTTCAAGTAACTGGTTTTAGGGACAGGTTTTCCTAAAACACTACTTCTCAATCCTAAGGTTCTTGGAAACTCTATCCAGGAAAACCTATAGATTCTCACACCAACTTCCTAACTCACTCTCCGGTCCATACTATAAGTCCCGCATAAAATATAAACCAATCACACACAAAAGGGAGTTAGCACCCAAACGTACCTTACACGGGATCTCATAGAGATCATGAAGGTTTAAACAAACCTACACTCTAAGGATTTACCTTCTTTGGTCGCATGTTCTCGGTCCGCTCCATCTCCAACTTCCCGACAATCCATGTGGATAGTGAGCTCCTCGGCTTACCTCCGTTCAATCCCCTTTCTCCGCTGCATCTGATAAAGGTCAGTCCTAAAACCCGTCCTATCCCACTATCTTCGGACGTACCAGTTTCCTAATGTTGTGAGTGCGACCCATTCGACTCGATAAAACATTTGAAAACACGAGCTCCATTAGCATGATCATGAACCATGCTCTGATACCACCATTTGTAACACCCCCGACGCGGACTACGGACGATAGCCGCACCGGAGATGCCACAAGATGTCAAATATCGAAAATGGTCCAGCCGTGCCCATAGTCTGGCCGGTCCATCGTCGATATCCGACCCTCTCGACTTAGGCTAAGGCTTGCAAACCCATACCCGAGCCGAGAGTTGTGTTAGTTCGGACCGAACTAATATCATTGGAACCGTGGAGTTAAAGAAAACACACTTTATTAATACTATATAGGATCTATTACAAAATGTACCCAAAACATACAGTTTGTTGAGCGCTCGAGTCAAAAATCCTACATAGTATAAACTCCACGATCTTCACACTCACAACCCGAGACTACGCCGGCGGCCTAACGTCCGAACTTCCCTCTAGCCCGACTATAGTTTCCTGCGAGACAAAATTTGTTTAATGAGCAACCATATCGGTTACCCAGTGAGTCCAGAACCCTCTAGCAAGCATTAATATCCCAACCCATCCCATAGCCGAAGCATAAAGCAATAACAAGCAACAATATTAGAAATATGCACAATGAGGAAGTAAATAAACAATCACAAAGCATAACACGATCCCTTATCGTGAATGCATACAATGTCTAGATGTAGACACCTACACACGCAGAGGCCTCCTAGATGCATCGGACACCTCCCCCACTTGGTCAATGGTGGCTCCTCCCGACCCCTCACGATCGGCACCACTCTCAATGCTCAGCCAAGGGAGCGACCCGAGTACCGTCCGAGCAGCTCAGCCAAGGGAGCGACCCGAGTTCCGTCCGAGCTTTCTCCCATCACACAAGGAGGTAACCAAACGGGAGTGCCAGAAGCATCCTCCTAATCCATGCCATGCAACGCTTTCCGGAACAGTTCTCCACCAGTCCCGTACTTATACATATCACACATTTCCGAGTGGATACCTTCCACCTCGTACTTATCTCATTCCATTTCCGTGCGGTACCCCGACCGATCCCGTACTTATCACATTCCATTTCCGAGTGGATCTCTATCCAACCTCGTACTTATCACATCAATCATTTCTGAGAGGATATCTTCCATCTCGTACTTATCACAATAATCATGCATCACTCAAGCAATCAATGCACTTAAGGATAAATACTCGCGGTATTTCAATCCTTAAGGCGATACCTGCACAAACACGTCAGTCCTAGCTATCGGAACTCACCTGCACAAAACATGTTAGTCCTATCTATCGGGACTCACCTGCACAAAACATGTTAGTCCTATCTATCGGGACTCACCTGCACAAAACATGTTAGTCCTATCTATCGGGACTCACCTGCTCGGGTTCGACGACCCTAGACCTTGGTCCGTCCTACTCCGGGACTTCTCTTGGATCTAGACACGAAGATCCTAAGTTAAAGAAGGTTTAAGGTAAGGTTTAAACTAGACGTTACACGGATCTAAAGCTTACCGACCACCTTCCGTAAACCGTACCCGACCGCCCGTCGGAACCGGTAACGGAGCATCGGAACGCCCTTCGGGAAAACCGGCAGAATTTCCCCGATGGTTCACCGGACACCGCTTCCGGCTTGCCGGGAAATTCCTCCGGTCCGCCCAGCCCCTTTCTCTCTCTACTCTCTCTCTAGGCGGTTTGCTCTGAGTTTTGGAATGAGGAAAAATGGCTGGGGGAAGCTGGGTATTTATAGGTAAAACAAGGTGGAGGTGGCAAAGTTACACGGCGGCCTCCGGTTGGTCCGTTCCGGCGGCGACCATGCGCGGCGACACACGGCTGGACACTCAGCCACTCCTCAGCCCTCTGGCCATGTGCGGCGACATCTGGAGGACACTCAGCCAGGCCCAGGCGCAGCCAGCCTGCTCCTCCATGCGCAACGACATCTCGTGCTTCCAGTGAACACATCGTGCTTCAGCTTGACACCTCGTGCTTCTTCTTCACACCTCGTGCTTCTTAACACGTCGTGCTTCCGGGAATAATTTCTCATGCATGACACGTCGTGCTTCCATCCGTCGTTCTTCCGTCCCGTCGTGCTTCTAACTCGACGTACCCGATTTTATCGTAAATGCGATATCTCTTCAACCGTTCACTCTTTTTAAATTCCGCTTCGACCAAAAGTCTTAGTTTGAGCTCCTCTATCACCTCATAATAACGTCCCAACCTTCTGAAAATTTCGGATTTCCGGCCGTTCCTCGGCCGTCCTTCTTGTCCTTCGACCATCGCTTAATCCGCTCGTCCCATTTGAATTCTGACTCGACCAAAAGTCTTAGAATGTCTTCATTAGCTAACGCCGTTGATTTGAAGTCGATCGCACAACTTTGAATTTTGGCCGGTTTTCGTCTGATCCATCCCGACCGGTCGTATTCCCCGTGCGGCCATTCTACTCCCTCGGGAGGGTCATTACATCGGGTGTACGTTGTCGGGGTTCACGAGGGAGCTGAGCCGATAGCGTGTATATACTTCTGCCTTCTTCGTGAATTTTTGGAGTCGAGTTGTCAAAAGTTCTAGTAGTTTAGTTTAGTAAACCGTGTAGGATTGGTTGTGGTGGGGGGGAGTAGCCACCCACACCTTGTTCGACATGGGAGCTACGCATAACTTTGGAAGCCTAAAGCTATCGAGCTGCTGGACCTTTAAAGGCAGGTTTGTAGAAGGAGTCATGAAGGTCGAAACCGTCGGGTCGGAGAAAGTAGCAGGCACGAGAGTCTTCAAAGGAGTGCCAGTAACGGTGGCCGGAGTCGACCTATCCGTGGGTTTATCGCAAGTGGAGCAGGGAATTGATCGGTTGGTACAACACCAGGCTGTAATGCATTGCGCCAAGGCGACCGTCACTTTTCCTCGTGAAGAGAGAAATATTGTTTTCAAGAGGATGAAAACGAGGACGGGCATATCAATCATATCCATGATGCAAGCAGAAGAGTTGATCAGCAAAGGGAACGGGGCGTTCTTAGCAACCATCTCGATGAACAAGGAAGAGGAAGCTCCGAGCTTGGAAATCATTCCGGTAGTTGCGAAATACGCGGATGTATTCACACCATTGAAAGAACCTCCACCGGAGTGGAACGACGCCTTTACGATGGAGTTAGAGCCCGGAACGACATCCGTGTCGAGGGCTCCCTATCGTTTAGCGCCCCCAGAGATGGCCGAGTTGAAGAAACAATTGAAGGAGCTTGTGGAGAAGGGATTTGTTCGACCGAGCAGTTAGCCATGGGGAGCACCAATCTTGTTTGTCAAGAAGAAGGACGGAAGCTTCAGATTCTGCATTGATTACCGAGGACTGAACAAGGTGACCATCAACAACAAGTACCCGTTGCCAAGGATCGGTGAGCTTTTGTACCAGCTGCAGGGAGCCTCATGGTTCTCGAAGATTGATCTGGCCTCAGAGTACCATCAGATCCGCTATGGACACTACGAGTTCGTGGTAATGTCGTTCGGATTGACCAATGCGCCAGCAACATTCATGAAGATGATGAACGATGTCTTCTGGGAGTACTTGGATAAGTACATCATTGTATTCATCGACGATATCTTGGTATAGTCGAGGAGTAAGGATGAACACGAAAGGCACCTTCGGATTGTCTTGGACACACTCAGGAGGCAGCAGTAGTTCACCAAACTCAGCAAGTGTAGTTTCTGGCAAAGGAAGATTGGATTACTTGGCCATGTGATCTCGGAGTCCGGAGTGGCAGTGGACCCGTAAAAGATCACTTCTATCACGAACTGGACGAGGCCGGAGAATGCAACTGAGGTTCACATTTTCTTGGGGCTGGCAGGATACTATAAAAAATTCATGAACGGATTCGCCACCATAGCTAAGCCCTTGACAGCCTTGAAAGGAAAGGACGTCAAGTTTGTATGGACAGAGAATTGGGCCCAAAGTTTAGAGCGACTAAAGGAATTTTTGACTCAAACTCCAGTGTTAGTACTGCCGCAGCCGAGAATACCGTACACATTTCTACATGGACACATCGGGAGCTAGACTGGGGTGTGTCTTGATGCAAGAAGGGAGGGTGATCGCTTACGCATCGAGGCAGTTGTGGAAGCACGATATCAGCTACCCAACCCATGACTTGGAGTTGGCAGCAGTAGTTTTTGCATTGAAGATATGGCGTTCCTATCTGTACAGGCTTCTATGCAGGGGCATGTGATTGAGACCGAAGAGGGATAGTCACATACTCTAAAAGTCGTAGGGGGAGGTGTGACGCGTCTTCAAAAAGGAGTGGTGTGAGATATAGCCTGCGCGCTGGTGTGGTGGTGTTTCTGTGTGAGTGATAGCATTGTAGGTTGTGTGAGGCTTCAGGTATGGGTGCAATGTGTTATTAACCTTGGATTCCTTTCTTGATGATGTTCTTAGCTTGTGATAAGATCGCAGGTTGATATATCATGGTTTTTACCAGTTTTAGACCATGGTATAAGTATGTTTTAGAGTCTTTTGGTGTTTCTTTAGAGTCATTTACAAGTGTTATTAGGTACATGCACGTTTGGAGCGGAATTGGAGATTATGGAGCATTTTGGAGCACTTTGGTGATTTGACCCGAGAGATAGAGTTCACTATCCAAAACAGAGATCTGCATCGATCGACACATATTGTGCATCGATCGACACACGAGCGAGATGGGCCTTCCTCGGCGAGTTTAATGAAGAATGCTGAAATTGCAGATTTGCCCAGATGTTCCTGTATTTACATAGAAACCCCAAGACGTGATTAGGCTTATATAATTAGGTTTTTACAACAGTTTTACATTACTCTTTCATACTTTGAGCTGAGAGTTTTTAGAGCTTTTTGGGGCTGATCTGAACCTGTATTGCTTCCTGCTTATGGAGAAGATTTCGAACCCCTTTATTTCTATAATCTCTTTTATGCAATCTAATTATTCATTGATTATGTTTTCAGTATCTATGTCTGAGTAGATTCATAGTTAGGTTTAGGGATTCTCGTTAGGGATTTCATGACTTGCTAGATTTATTTATTTCAGTTAAGGATTCATATCATAATTGTTCTTCAATCTAAATTGTGCTTAATACTAGTTTCTAACCTGATCACTTAGAATCTAGACTTTAGGTTGTTAAATTGACACGAAAATGTGGTTTAGAATCTGAACTATTTAGGTTGAGCAATTGAATTACTCGCAAAGAAGTTTGGTTTAATTGAATTGTGAACATATCGAACCTGCACTTAAGGCTAGTTTAATCTGTTAGGAATTACAAAGAAATTTGGATTTCTGCTATTAGACTTAGAGAATTCTCACAACGAAAGTTGGTTAATTCTATATCTGTGTTTGAATTCTAGAACTGAGCTTAATTTGATCCTGACTGATTATCTGATCTGCTTGTCTGATTTCCTGAGAACTCCCTAGACTTAGCGCTTTTAGTCAATTGCATACAAACCACTCCTGCTACTTGATTTACTTTTCTACTTGCTTTTTAGTTTCTCATTATTTTCTCCTAGTTTAACTTGACCGTTCTATAATCTATCGTGACCGAGAGTCTCTGTGGGATTCAATACCTTTTATAATATAATTGCATTACCTGTGCACTTGCAGTAGAATAGGATTTAAAACTTAGAGCCTATCACAGGTTCCTAGAACCTGCACTCACTGGGTATTGGTGTTGAACCAATTACTCAGGCCTCCTCCGTCGTCTGTTTTGCAGGTAATCCTGGAGAGTTGCAGGGGTAGACGGACGGTGTGGCACTACGTTTGGGAAAGCGGGCTTTCTTTCACTTTTACGTTTCTTTTATTTCGTTAAGACTTATGCGTTTTCTCATTTCGAGTTAAGACTATTTCCGTTTGTTTTGGTTTTACTTGTAAGACTTGGGTTTTGATTTTAATAAAGTAAACCGTTCGGTTATTTAAGTGTTGGTTCCGGTTTATGACTTAGTTCGCGGTTTGTGGAAAATGACTTGTGAAGTCAAAGAGTCGTTGACTTGGATCCGACGGGACGGATGTTATATAATTGCTAAACGAAAACGATCTCGAGCAAAAGCAAAAGTTGTTGGAACAAATTAGAAGATGTAGAAACAAAAAATTGCATCAAATCAGATCAGAGCATCTGATGAGGCTGGTTTTCCTGGAAGTTGACAATACATGCATTGGGTAATCGCTGCACTCAACCTCCGTTGGTGGCATTTTGTATGGTATGTTTTATGATATTTTACTTGTTAAGTGTGATAGCTCTCGTTTGTGATTATTGTTTGTGATTACATAAATGCTTGTGATTATTGTTTCACAGGAGACTTAGTTGAGGATAAATATGTGGTGTTAGAACAATAAACATATAGTGTTTGGTGATATTTTGATCAAGCCATTCACTACATAAAAAAACATGCCTATTACTGATAGATTTACTGACAAAAAAAATTCGTCGGGAATTACCAAAGGATAACCGACGATACTCGACAGTGACATAACCATCGGATTTTCGTCGGTAGTTTCCTGTGATTACTCTACCCGTCGGGGAATATCGACGGAACCCGTTTTCCCTCGGTATTCCGTTGATATTTTTTGGTCCAATGTAACCATTAATAGATACATTATTATAGCCGTTGAAATATCTGTTGGACCGACCATAAACCGACGGACTTCCGACGGATTATGGCCATTTCTGTTGGTTTTCTGTTGGTTTTCTGTCGGTTAATTTCTTACAAATACCAAACGGTTCATCTTTTCTCCACCAGACCAATCTCTCTCTCTCTCTCTCTCTCCCTCTCTCTCTCACTTTAATATTTTTGATTATGAAAAATATTCTTCCATTTTTTACAGATCGTGGATGAAAGGTCTGAGGATTGATCCGACGATGAACTTATTGCACACTAAATATGCACTCGGTATTATGGAATTCATGACGGCAGCATGTCATCAACCACATGCGCAGAAAACCGGTAAATTAAAATGTCCTTGTACACAGTTCTGGAATGTTAGAAATCCTACGATTGACGAAGTCTGGTATCATTTGTATTCAGAGGCTTTATGGCGGGTTATAAGATTTGGTATCTTCATGGAGAAACATCGGATTATGAAAGTAGTAGCAGAGAACCTTACGATATTATTAGTAGTATAGAATCATATGGTAGATCTAGCGAACCATATAGTGCGGAAGTAGATTTTGGTCTAGGTACCGTTCAGATGGTTAATGATGCATATCGAGAAAATATTCAGAAAGTATGTGAATATCAAATTCCTAGGTGTTGGTGCTGGATTTCTCACATGAAAATCCTGCCCCCGAAACGACCAAATGCCCAATTACGATCTTGACCTATTAGGTTACAAGTCAACAGGGCCCAAACATTGACGTATTTATTTAAAAGTTGCTCGAGCCAAAAGAGATCGACCTCGGTGGTATGAAGATCGAGCTCCTCGAAAATGAGTCTACAGTCGTTCTAACGACCTCTGCGAATCACGTATGAAAGGAGAGATCATCGCCAACAAGAACTCACAAGAAAATCGGAACTAGAAGATCTAGGTTCGAAGCTATAAAAGGAGAGGAGAAGTCATTATGAAGGACATCTAAAGAACCTTTGGATCCCACTGATGCCAAAGCAGAATATCATAGGGTACTTAAGGTTTCGCTATTGAAAGAGATAATCGGAAATTCAGAAAACTCGGATGAAAGTTGGATCTGTAATAAACAACGACGGCAGTCTGAGTTCTATTACAACTTTTCCGCAAGTTGATGAGAAAAAGGAAATTCTATTTTCTAAGTCACTGTGCTTTTTCATATTGTTTTTTTTTTCTTCTCCGGATTACGCAGTGGATGCTTAATATCTAATAGCCTATGATTAATTTGAACTGCATCTAAAACAATATTTATATTAGGCAAAGGCAATATTTTAGAACCTATAGTACCAGTCAAAACTTCACACGGATGGCGTAATGTGATAGCAGGGATAGACATTCTGAAAAAGAAGCTAGGACGAACTATTGGTAACGGGAAAAACACTAATGTATGAACTGATCAATGGCTCTTTCATGAGGAAAAAAAACTAATCATGGGACCGAGAACTGCGGAGTCTAAAAAGTGGAAAGTTGCAGACTTCATGATCCAAAACACCGTCAAACGAAACAAGGAGAAAGTGAAAGAGACCTTTCCGATGATATGAGAACATATTCTTAGCACTACCCAAAGTGAAACAGGTGAAGGAGATGCATACATCTAGCTTGGAACAAGAGATGGAAACTATTCAACGAAGTCAAGATACAATGCGGCAATAGAGGAAACTGGTTTCGATAAACACAATGATGAGGGATTTAAATGGATAGAAAATATCTGGAACATAAAGATTGCTCCTAAGGTCGAAATGTTTATATGGAAAACATAAAAAAAAAATACTCTTCTAGTGGACATGAAATTAGTGAAGAGACATATTCAAGTTACTGGAAGCTATCCGATCTGCAGTGAGCCGATACCATTAACTATTGTCTATTTAACTGTGAGTTTGCTAAAAGAGTGTGGGAATTAAAACTTTATCACATGAGCATCCAACTAATACCTTAGGAGGAAGATTTTATGGAAACTTCCCCCCCCCCCCCCCCCCCCCCCCAGGAGGTTATGTTGTCAACGATCTGTTTTGCAAGAGAATGGTATGATGTGCAAGAAGAGAGTTTGGGGAAGGAAAATGCAGGATACTAGGAAAGAGAACATAGCTTAATAGTGGACTGTGATGAAACTCTGATCATGTCTGATGCAGCATGGGTGAAGGAAAAATGCAGGGCGGGACTAGGATGGATCTTCTCAAACAAGCACAACGACATACTCTGTGAGAAGAGAATGAAAAGACATCTAGTAGCATCACTCTGATCGCAGAAGCAACGGCCTTGCTAGAGGCAATGAAAGATGCCATAAACCTGCACATCTCAAACATCATATATGGATCATATTCAAAGATCCTAATTGAGGCGAAAAAGAGGAAAAGAAGCTTATGGAATGCTCCGGCTTAATCAGTGACAATCTAAATCTGTCAACAACTTTCAATATGTGCAATTTTCAGTTTGTGTCAAGAGTAGAGAACAAGAAATCAGATGAGCTTGCAAAGCGTTTAGGCAATTTGAACTCTCCTCTATTGTAATAGCTTAGATGCTTTTGTTTGAATTAAAATCCTTACTTGACCAAAAAGGCAATCATGTATCCAATCGGTGTTCGCTTCCACCCAATCGGTTACCGAGTATTTTGGTACTATGTATGAAAGCCTCAATCGGCATTTAAAAAAAAAATTGGTTCGGTTTGGTTTGGATCATACCAGGTTCGAGCTGGTTATGTATTTCAATGAAAAATCCGAATAAACCGGAAATACTGTCATATATCAATCAGATTCGGTTCTTTTGTACCAAAGTATTCAATAACTTAAAAACCTGAAAACCCAGAAAAATACGAAAACCCCAGAATAAAACATAAAATACCAAGAAAAAAACCGAATAACCCGGAAAACCCGGAAATTCTAAAATAAAACTCGAGAAATACAAGAAACCAAAAATATTCCACTCCAAATAATACTAATTTATATAGTAAACTAAATAAAAATAGATTTTAATCCTTATATATGAATATCTCCTTAGCGTTTTATATGGTATTAAAAATTTCGATAATTTAAGAAAAATTAAGAGAAATGAACTAGTAATGTAGTAGATTTATTGGTATGGCTCATGTTAATTCTAGTACCCAATAAATATCGGTATTACTCGATTCGGAACCGATATCCAAACTAATTTACACTTGAGATCCAACTTTGTTGCATCCGAACCAATACCAACTTTTTCGGTGTAGATTCGGTTTAGTTCTTCGAGATTGGTTATTATGCATAGCCCTAATCTATATTCCACTAATCCTAAACTTAATGCTAATTGGTATTAACAGTAAAAATTACTTCCAGTGCTTTTTAATTTTTGTTGTTGTGACAAATATATTTGAACTGAGGTACAACATAGAAAACCAAACAATTTTAACACCAAAAATTTGATGGTGAATTCCGCACCAACAAATTTGACAAACATAATTTATAGCAATACATTAGCTATCAAAGTAGTTTTCTGAAGAGATTTCAAAGTTACCAAAAATTCATCATCTTTTTTCGAGGCAATTGACCAGAATTCTCAAGTATGATAATACTTATAAGTTTTCCTTTCACCAATTTGTTCTCGAAGAGAAATCTTCAGAGAAAATTACTCTAATGTCTATTGAACAAATCAACCGAAAAATAGAAACAACAAAACATTCAAAAACAAAAGAAGATTTATTACAAAACACTAATTATTAGCCACAAGCTCTATCTTTCTTTTTTATAAGCATATTAATATCATTTGAAATGAAAAAGGTTATTTACAACCTAGAACAATGCTTCCTTGCCCAATAAAAGAAAAAAAAAACAAAAAACAAAAAACAAGGGGAGCATAAATATTACAACCTAAAAATAGATGATCAACTTAATAACTATCTAATCCAAAGGTTCATTGTTAATCCTAGGCCTTCCTGTTCTTGCAGTGATGATATTTTTAACGTCTCTATCAATCTGGTTGAAGAGAACCGATTCTGGTAATAACATGTCATTGTGAAGCTTGTTGTTTCTTTGCTTCAACACATGATAAATAAAAGTTTGCCAAGCAATTTTCTTCAGAAATGAAGGAGCAGGGACCGTGCTTGTTCTTACCCACCTGCCAGTCCACGAATCTACTTTGGGAAGGTGATAACCTCGCCGGGATAGCTTGCCACTAGCCCTCGGCAAAAAAAACTGGAATCGAATAACCAAACCGGATCCGATCCGAAAAATTCGGTTTCGGTTCCACCCTAAATAACGATGGATCTTCTAATTTTGGAACTGTCGGTTCTGGTTCGGTTTCGGTTCCTATCCGGATCCGAATAAAAGAACCGATAAAACCGAATTAGAAATAGGGGTTAACCCAAACATAAGCTAAACCGACCATCAATTGGAAATTAGAAATTATTCGGGTACAAAACGGGTATTCGGATACCCAAATATCCGTTTTATCCGGATCCAAAACGGATATTTGGGTACAAAACGAATATTCAGATACAAAACAGATATTTGGACACCCAAATATCCATTTTGTCCGGGTCCAAAAATGGATATTCGAATACAAAATGGATATTCGGGTAAAAAAGGGTATTCGAATACCCGAATAACCGAATATTTTAAGAACCAAATTTAATCGAGTATTTTACGGTTCCTAAATTATTAGACCCGAACCGATCCGGAACCGACAAGAACCGATCCGGAACCGACAAGAATCAAACCGGATCCGAACCGAGATCTCTATAAAAACCGATTGGATCCTAAATCTCAATACCCGACATACCTGAATCCGATTGGTTCCTACCCGGATCCGTATCGAAGAACTGAATGCACAAGACTACCTGCTAGATTGAGAAGCTGTAGGTGCAATGGAGAAACATATGTTCTCGCGTCTCAGCATTGGTTTGACAGAGTCAGCAAGTCGTGGAGATGTTCATTAATTCCCCAAGAGGAAATACGAACCTTAGTTGGCAACCTGTTATAGTTTACAACCATGTTTGGAGACATGGCCTTTGAACCAGACAAGAGGAGCCCAGCTTTTTTTCTTGAGGAAGAAGGCCGAAACCATCTATTTTGGTTATTGATTGCTATAATTTCTTTATCTTATTCATAAAAATTTATTTCAATAAATGTATATATTTAGTATTTACAATATTTATGATATATATCTTTATATCTAATACACATAATAAAAAAAAAATTGTATTTACAAAATATTGTACTATATCTACGATCCGTTTCTATTCTGGAAAAATAATTTGGCATTTTTATAAAAACAGAATCCCAAACATTATGTAAAAGCATTAAAATAAACTCATGATCTCCTAATAGATCAAGTAGACTTCTATGTTTTCTGTGCAGATTGTACAAATTACTATAACTAAAGATAAATTAATTAGGTACATGACTTATGACATGTATGTAACCAGTTTCATACTTTTTTTTTGTTAATGAAAACGCTAACTTTTAGTGACTTATAGGATTAGGAACATATATATTTTAAATTACTTACATAGTTTTTTGTTAATTAAATCCAGGGAGAAAAATATTTACGTATTTTATGAGAATAAAACTACTTAGATAAATTCTCTTTTTCTCATTTTTTCTAGGGATGCTTCTAGATATTCTACAAAATAATGGGATACTTTGAAGAGGTATAATTTGATATACCATCATTCACCTTATGAGAGTTAATTTACGATTGTAAAAGAAAGAATTAAAATGTAAATAGCAAAGAAAAGTAGGACTGAAAAGTATTTGAGATAGGATTAGTGTTGGTTGAAACACTGAACGCTACGTTTAGGGAGGGCGACAGTTAGTGCGATTTGGGCATCAGCTTTCTTATAGTTTATGATTCCATGCTGGTGCATCCAGGGCATCTCCGACGTAACCCGATGGCGTCCAAGGAGGTTTCACAAGATCCTCTGAGTCCTCATCGTTTAACTTCAACAATCTCATGGGTATCTGTTGTCCTGTTAGAAAAGGTTCTTAAAATGCATGTCGTAAAAGTCAATAGTTTCAGAAGATTTACACTATGTAAATCCCCGATGATGTCATTAACAGTGTTACTTTGTGGGAGGATTTTCTGGTGGGGAATTTCCTCTAAACTGATAGGTCAAGAATTAATCTCTATTCGAACCATAAGTGCACAAATATGCAATTGTAGTATAAAGGGTGTCGAATCCACAAAGACTCCAGTTCACGCGATAGATTATATGTAATCGAATTAACCTAAGCAAGATGGATGAAAAAAGTAAACGGAACAAGTAAACAAACGGTGTGTGTGATCAATTAACGAAGGCGTCAGGTTCAGGGAAGTTCTCAGGAAATCAGGAACACAGATCAATCAATTAACAGGATTCAGAAATCAATGTTCTAGAACTAGAATCACATAATTATAGCAAATCAACTCTCGCTGTGAATACTAACTATGTCTAACAACCTAGAAAGCCAACTCTCGTTGCGAATCCTAGAGTTCTAAACATGCATTTAATTCAAGTTCGTTCGTTCACAAATTATCTAAACAAAATCTCTTTGCGAATAGGTTATTTGCTCAACTAGGTTCTTTTCTAGCTAATTAACCAACACTCGCTGCGCTAATCAACCTAACAACAATAATCTAAGCAGATAATTCAGATTAAAACATTAAGAACAACCTAGATGAAGAACTAGATGTTATGAATCCAAAGTAATCAATTAAACTAACAATCCATGAAATCCCTAACGAGAATCTCTAAACCTAACAAGGAGATCTACTCAGACATGGCAATTGAAACAACATACATGATGAATAGAAAACCAAATAACATAAAATAGATATAAAAACTGGTGTTCGAAATCTCTTCTCTCTCGAGTATAAGATCATTCCCAAAACTCAATCTCTGATAAAACCTAGCGTATCAAAAGCGTAGCCTAACAAGTGGCTGAAAACTTATTAAATAGTCTAAAACACGTTTTAACCTTCTTGTAAATATGGAAAACTTCTGGGTAAATATTGCAAATCTCCAAAAGTTGTATTTTTGACTCGCAGGAATTTCGTCCTTTAGTGGCGTCGGGCGACACTAACTTAGTGTCGGGCGACACTCAGTGCAGACGCACCCAATGAACTCTGTGAAATCCATGTATGCTGCTAAATCACTCCAAAATCTCCCAGAATCTCCAGATAAGCTCCAAACGTACCTAAACCTGCAAAGGACTCTAAAGACTCCAAATACAAGGTTAAAGACTCAATATATACACATATATCATGGTTGAAAACCTATAAAAACCATGATATATCAACTCCCCCATACTTAGCTCTTGCTTGTCCTCAAGCAAACATAGAACTAAGAATAGAGAAAGAAGTTTGAAAACACAGAAAATCATTTCGTCCTAAGAACATCGCATTCACATTCACTTAGTAATCCACTGAAAACATTCATGCAGAGATCAAGACCACAATGTACTTCCCCTACACTTAGCATTTATCCCAAGTAAACTCCACAATCAAGACAAAGCATCCAAATTCACCACACTAACCTCTGTATATATTTAAGTGCGGTCTCACAGAGGGAGTATCGATCAGAGGATACATGATCTCAACCCAGTCAGTACCTGACCACCAAACTGTCGGTTTTTGGTTCCTTTCTTCTCCCTTAGCAATTGAGTTTTCCCCACTGGGTATCATTTTTTTTCTTTCTATCAGTGCTCTTCCCTTTTTATTCGGGGTGTACTTTGGACATGTTTCCATGGATTCACAGGAGGTAATAGGGGTCTCTACCACTCCTGTGACCACTTCGAAGCTACTAGCTTATCCGCAGTTTATCTCTTTTTTTTTTTACTTTCAAAGGAGGGGAGAAGGGAACCATACTCAGACAGGTTTACAAGCTGTTTCAAGCACATCAGAGATATCTGATCCAGAGATACCAAGCCCCTAGGTGAGAAGATTAAGTCAAGATTAGAGGTGAAGTTAGTAGTGGATCCTCTGAATACCTGAGAAGATATGGGTGTCCTTGGTAAGTTAATCCGTGTGTGGTTTTCTAATAGTCATAGAGCTACTGCAGGTATGTCCAATGGTCACTTAGTTCCTTTTCAAGCGTAAATTTCCTCGGAAAATCACAATTTCATACCAATTTTGACTCAATAAAACCATTTTGAAAACAAAGGACCGACTCTAAGAAAAGAAAGGAAACGGTGGTCAGTAGCTACCTCCCCCACACTTAAACAACACTGTCCCCGGTGTTATCGCAGCTTGGGCTCGGGAGAACAAGGTATAACCAGCGAAATTTCCTCGGAAAATCAGAAACCTTACATGCTAGCATGGTTAGTGTCGAACGACACACAGAGTCGAACGACACAAGGCTTTGGTCGACACAAATCTGATACAAATCGAGTGTCTTGATTATGGTCCGTTTTTTGAGTTTGGTGTCGACCGATATTAGTTTAATGTCGATCGACAATGCTGTTTGCAATCCTGTTCATCACGTTCTGAAACACGAAAAACCAGAAAAATCAAAGAAACAAAACCAAAAATCAAAAGAAAAGAAAAACTGACCCAACGTTGGGTTTACTCCCACTCAGCGCTTGTTTTTAGTCATTAGCTTGACTATGGTTATGAGAATCAGGCTCCTGGGGCTTTCAACAGAGGTTGTGAGTGCCTCTGCGAAAGTCTCCTCATCCAAGGATGTGTGTAAGCTGTATCAGCATGCGATCATCCAAGGAACATAGGAAGGGATCCATGGCGGGAGTGAAGCTTGGATGGGATAGATCGTTTCCCTGCATTCACATTAATGCGGTTAGGAGGTTTGAGTTAAGAGGATGCATACCTTCGCTTTGGTGGATGTCTGATGTTTGGAGCTTTCTGCTTATGAGCAGTTGCAAGTTCTGAAGATGTTAGAGTAGATTCCTGAGGAACCATCATCTTCTTCTCTCCATTATCAGACGTTGTAGCCTCACAAATCTGAGCTTCTTGTTCCAGCTGAACACGGAAGGCTTGACCATCAATTGTGGGTTTTCGCAGCTTATCCATCTTGAAGTGCATAGGCTTATCTCCCAGGTGGAGATCAATTAGACCATGCCTCACATTAATCACTGCTCCAACTGTAGCTAAGAACGATCTGCCAAGTAGCAGAGGATCATCCGGTTCCATATCATATTTCAGCTCCACAAAGTCTGTTGGAATCAAGTAGTTTCCAACTCTGATATGGATGTCCTCAAAAACTCTTTTTGGATCCTCTTTGATCGATCAGCTAGGATTAGAGAGATCCTAGTTTGTCTGAAGTCCAGCAAACCCAACCTCTCAGCCACAAAGTATGGCATGAGATTCACACTAGATCCCAAGTCACATAAAGAGTGCTTGAAGTTGTTCTCGAAGATAGAGCAATCTAGCGCAAAGGCTCCTGGATTTGGAAGCTTCTCAGGAATCTGATTCAGTAGCACAGAACTGACTCGCTTAGATACAATCATCACCCCTTCTTTCAAATCTTCATCAGTAGATATCGTCATCTTCACATTTCTTTGCACATAAGGGTGAACTCGCGAAGCATCTGCTGGTGGAGTTTCATTCAGCTTCTTATCCATCACCACCATGAATTTAACACAATTATGCTCAAGTTTAGACCTCATGGGAACAGAGCCGTAGCGTGAATTCAGAGGGCCGCAAGCGAGACAAAAAAAAGGGCCGGTCTCCACAAAAAATTAAAAGCTCAGAAACACCCTTTTTCTCTCATCTCATCCATCGTTCTCTTCTCAATAATAAAGTTTATAAACAGAGAGAATTTGGACTGAATAATACTTCTCCTTCGTTATAAATCAACATTACAGTAAGGGGCTTTTTATAGCCAAAAGGGATGAAACTAAAACCCTAAACTACTAGGACGAAAATTGGTACAAGCGTTTCACTCTCCACTACAAAAATCACACACTATCAACGGTTCAAAGCTGTTTTTCAGAAACAGATCTCCGACAATGGTACTACACCGTGACATTATCTTCTCAGAACTTCTGCTTTTTCCTTGATTTGAATTAGAAGACGATGCTCCTACATCTTGGGCTTTTGGGCTTCGTGTATAATGAATAAGGCCCATACCATCACTTGATTTAATTTCCTGGCCCATACTCTGTTTCTTCTTCTTCTCCATCGCTTTTGACTCTGTTTCTTTCATAACCAGAGGAGGCTGCCAGACTGGGGAGCTAAACTAACACTCAACACACCATCGATTCTTCTTTGGCATCCATGGAAGCCGATTACGATTTACAAAGGATTTTTCATCAGGCGATTGCTGCTATTTTGTTTGTAGCTTTTGAGGGCCGAAAAATTTGATACACTCTCGGAGGGCCGCAGCCGTCGCGTCGCCGGCGTCTACCACTCGACGGCTCTGCATGGGAACTCTGGGGAACAATATAGGAGGTTTGTAGACCTTCTCCTGAGCAAAAACATCAGATTTGGACGAAATTGGGTCTGCCCGACCGTAGTGTCGACCGACACAGAAGTAATGTCGGTCAACACTAAGTGATGTCGACCCTTTAATGTCGGGCATGGTCGATTTCTATTTGTTATGAGAATTCGAAATTACCGTCAGAACTGCGTGTCGACCGACAATAAGAGGGTATCGATCGACACCGAGAGCTATAGTCAAAATATCAATGTCGATCTCGGTCGATTTCGGTCCATCAAAACTCTCAAACTCTGGGCTTTCAAGGGGTGTCGACCGACAGTGAGGTGGAGTGTCGAGCGACACTGAGTCTGCAGCTACAGATTCTCGACTGTCATCCTCGATTTTCACAGTCTTAACCTCAAATTTTTCTTCCTGAATCAGCTTATCTTCAACTTGAATTGAGATAGCACTGACGTGGGCATTTTGAGTATACTTCCCCTTGATTGAGCTTGAAATCTGACCCATTTGTGTATCCAGATGCCTCATATGAGTGTTCAAGGACTCAAACTTCTCATTCAATTCAGTGTACACAGCATCAAGCTTTGAGTTGAAGGACACAGTGGTATGTTGTTGTCCTTCAAGAAGCTGCTCCATCATGGCTTCCAATCTGCTCTCACATGTAGGTGCAGGAGGTGTCTGGTAAGAGGAAGCACCATAGTTCCTCGAGAAGGAGTTACTATGTTGCTGGAAGGGCTTCTGAAAAGCAGATTTCTGACTGTAAAATCCATTCCCTCCAACGTAGTTAACAGCTTCTTGCACATACTCTCCAACACCCAATACTTCAAAATCCCGAGCAAATTGGACACTCTTCCTTCCAAGTAGAAGACTATGCAGAGTGTCAATTTTGTTCTTCAGCCCAGCTATCTGCGAGCTGTCAATCTCTGAGCTGAAAACAACATTTGGATTCAGCATCCTTACAGATCTTTGAGCTTTCTTGTTTGTTCTCTCAAGCCTAGCAAGCTCCTCAAGTCTGAGGTTCAAAAGGTCTTCGTTCGGGTTGCTTCGTGTGTGACAATTGGGCATCCACTGAAAGAAGACTGATTCCGCGAAGGGTGTCGACCGACACTAAAAGGGTGTCGATCGACACTAAGTACTCTTGCTCGTTGTTTTCCTGCAAAAACAAGAAAACGCGAAAAGAGGTCAGTAAACAAGAAAAGAAAACACTTAGACTAAATTCTAATACAAAATCTATCGGCGAACTCAAAGAGTCCCCAACAACGGCGCCAAAAACTTGATAGGTCAAGAATTAATCCATATTCTAACTGCAAGTGCACATATATGTAATCGTAGTACACAGGGTATCGAATCCACAGAGACTCCAGTTCACGCGATAGATTGTATGTAATCGAATTAAGCTAAGAAAGACGGATGAAAGCAGTAAACGGAACAAGTGAACAAACGGTGTGTGTGTGATCAATTAACGAAGGCGTCAGGTTCAGGGAAGTTCTCAGGAAATCAGGAACACAAATCAATCAATTAACAAGATTCATATATCAATGTTCTAGAACTAGAATCACAAAATTATAGCAAACCAACTCTCGCTGTGAATACTAACTATGTCTAACAACCTAGAAAGCCAACTCTCGTTGCGAATCCTAGAAATCTAAACATGCATTTAATTCAAGTTCGTTCGTTCACAAATTTCCTAAACCAAATCTATTTGCGAATATATTATTTGCTCAACTAGGTTATTTTCTAGCTAATTAACCAACCCTCGCTGCGCTAATCAACCTAACAACAATAATCTAAGTAGCTAATTAAGATTAAAGCATTAAGAACAACCTAGATAAAGAACTAGATGTTATGAATCCAAATCAATCAATTAAACTAACAATTCATGAAATCCCTAACGAGAATCCCTAAATCTAACAAGGAGATCTACTCAGACATGGCAATTGAAACAACATACATGATGAATAGAAAACCAAATAACATAAAAGAGATATAAAAACTGGGGTTCGAAATCTCTTCTCTCTCTCCAGTATAAGATCAGCCCCAAAACTCAATCTCTGATAAAACCTAGCGTATCAAAAGCGTAGCCTAACAACTGGCTGAAAAACTAATTAAATAGTCTAAAACACGTTTTGGGCCTTCTTGTAAATATGAGAAACTTCTGGGTAAATTTTGCAAATCTCCAAAAGTTGTATTTTTGACGCGCACGAATTTCGTCTTTTAGTGGGATCTGGCGACACTCAGTGCAGACGCACCCAGTAAACTTTGTGAAATCCATATATGTTGCCAAATCACTCCAAAAGCTCCCATAATCTCCAGATAAGCTCCAAACGTACGTAAACCTTCAAAGGACTCTAAAGACTCAAAATACAAGGTTAAAGACTCAATACATATATCATGGTTGAAAACCTATAAAAACCATGATATATCATCAACCAAGACTCATATTGCAATAATCCATGTAATAATTAACTATATTTGTAGGCAGAAGGATGATATTTATAACATTGATGTGTTTGAAGTAAACTCCACAGTTGTTTGATTCAGAGTTAGAAATCCACATATCTGCTCTTGAATTCATAGGCGTGGTATGTGGAATATAGTGGAGGTTCCTCTGTGTTGATGCATGAAATCCAACAAGTTAATCGAACACAGTCAATAGTCAATGTAAGATAGAGGTTCGGAGAATCTCTTGGAATTTGTGTTAAGTGATGATAGGTTAATTTGGTGTGTTCTCTGTTTTGTGGCTGCACCTTGAGAAAGGTTGCCTACGTACTCTCGGAACAGAGATCAAGCCATTCGTAGTTCATGTACGATATCAAATTTAGTGAGCTCGTTAGGCGAGCTCGGGTGAACTTGTTAGGCGAGTTCGGTGATATATCATGGTTTTTACCGGTTTTAGACCATGATATAAGTATGTTTTAGAGTCTTTTAATGTTTCTTTAGAGTCTTTTATAGGTGTTATTAGGTACACACACGTTTGGAGTGGATTTGAAGTTTATGGAGCTACTTGGAGCATTTTGGAGTTTTGACCCGAGAGATAGAGCTCACTGTCCAGAACAGAGATCTGTGTCGATCGACGCACATCAGCATCGATCGATGCACATCGCGTTGGGCCAGACTCGCGAGAGTTAATGAAGAATGATGATATTGCAAAGTTGTCCAGATGTTCCAGATATTTACACAGAAGCCCCAAGACGTGATTTAGCTATTTAATTAGGTTTTTGAGTTTTATTTTAGACACGCTTTCATACTTTAGAGAGAGAGTTTTTAGAACTTTTGGGGCTGATCTGATCCTGTACTACACCTTGTTCTTGGAGAAGATTTCGAACCCCTTTACTTATTTAATCTCTTTTATGATATCTATTATTTCATTGATTATGTCTTCATATTCCATATCTGAGTAGATTCATAGTTAGGTTTAGGGTTTCTCATATAGAATTTCATGACTTGCTAGATTTAATTAATTCAGTTAAAGATTCATAACTTTAATGTTCTTCCATCTAAATTGTGTTTAATGCTAGTTCCCTGATCACTTAGAATCTAGATCTTAGTTTGCTAAATTGACACGACAGTGTGATTGAGAATCTGAACTATTTAGGTTGAGCAATTTAATTACTCGCAAAGGAATTTGGTTTAATTAGATTGTGAACATATCGAACTTGGAATTAAAGCTAGTTTAATCTATTAGTAATTACAAAGGAATTTGGATTGCTGCACTTAGACTTAGAGAATTCTCGCAACGACAGTTGGTTAATTCTATATCTGTGTTTGAGTTCTAGAACTGAGCTTAAATAGATCATGACTGAATGATTTATCTGCTTGTCTGATTTCCTGAGAACGCCCTAGACTTAGCGCTTTTAGTTAACTGCTTTCAAACCGATCCTGCTATTGATTTACTTTCTTGCATTGCTTTTAGTTTCTATTCACATTGCTTTCTCCCAGTTTAATCTTGACAGTTCTTGATCTATCAAGACCGGAGTCTCTGTGGATTTCGATACCATATATACTACGATTGCATATCTGTGCACTTGCAGTTAAAATAGGATTAAAACCTGACCCTATCAAGTTTTTGGCGCCGTTGCCGGGGACTCTTTTGAGTCTCCGATAGATTGGAACCTAGGGTTTAGACTAGGATTTTTATTTTTTGTTTTAGTTACTAATTATTCACTGTTTTTCTTTGTCGCAGGTTTTACTGTCGCATAGCGTCGATCGTTGCACCTTTGTGTCGATCGTCACTAGGCGATTCTGAGTTGAGTCGATCGATGCACTCTAGCATCGATCGTTGCACTGCGATTACAGACGGTTTATGCAGACGCGTGAAACCAGAAGTAATCAGAACACTAATCTCGTTAACCTCCAACTTGAAGAGCTTGCTAGACTAGAGAGAACCAACAGGAAAATTCAAAGAGCAAAGATGGTTCGAGAACGTCTGATTTTGATACCCGATGCTCAAGGTACCCTGAGGGACCGACAACACAATCCGTACAATGCTTCTGGAGAACGGATTGATGCTGAAGGGAATGTTATCCCTGATCCTCCTGAGCCGCCACAATAGGAGCAGAACCAAGGCCAAGGACAGGCCCAAGGTAGACAGATGGTTGTTCATGAGAGGACTTTAGCTGACTACAACCGTCCGGATGAGTTTCATGCTAACCGGTCAGCTCTTGTACCTCCTGTTTTTGAGCGGAATGATTTTGAGATCAAGACCATCTACTACTCTCTTCTGAGGCAGAATGCCTTCCATGGTTTCCCTAATGAACAACCAATGGATCACATTGATGAGTTTGAGGACATAGTCACCGGAATGAAGTATGATGGAGTGTGCCAGGACTATCTGTTTCTCAAACTCTTCCCCTACTCTCTCGCTGGAGATGCTTCTGCCTGGTTGAAACAACTTCCACCTGGGAAGTTTGACACTTGGGATGCTGTGAAGAGTGAGTTTCTGAGACATTTCTATGATGATGCTCGCTCTGATCAGTCGAGACAGGATATTCTCACTTTCTCCCATGGTCCTACAGAGCCTCTTAAGACTGCCTGGATGAGGTTTAAGAAGTACCAACGTGACTGCCCGCATCATGGATTCACTGAGGTAACATTGCTAGGAATCTTCTTTAGAGGTATAGATCTCCCATATCAAGCTGCGTTGGATAATTCCAGCAATGCAAATTTCAACACTAGGACTCCTGCGCAAGCAAAGCAACTGATAGACAACTTAGTAAGCAGTAATAGCTGCAAGACTACTGATAAGAGAAGGAAGGAGTCTGGTGGGAAGGTGGAGAATATGGAGATTGCTGATATTAGGAGTAAGTTAGACACTGTTTGTAATCTTCTAGCTGGGAAGAAAGCTGTCTATTTTGCTCAAGATGTTGAAGTGATCAATGCTGAAGAGGATGGTCAGGAAGAGGATGTGAACTACATTGGAGGATATGGATTCCAGGGAAATAGATTTGGATATCAGCAAGGTAACATGTTCTTCAATGGTGGACAGAAGAGTGCTGGCTATCAGAAACCTTTTCAGCAAGGTAACTCCTATCAGAAGAGTGCTGCTAGTCCTCATGAGAGCAAGATGGAAGCGATGATGGAACAATTGCTGAAAGGGCAGACCAAGAACGATGCAAACTTCAACAAGAAGCTGGATTGGGTGTATGATGATTTGAATGGTAAATTTGAGTCTTTAAATTCACATGTAAGAGATCTAGATGCTCGGGTTGCGCAGACTGCTGGGTATGCAGGAAGGCCAGAAGGATATCTTCCGGGGCAAACTGATGCTAATCCTAAGTATCAGTGCAATGCAGAAACATTAAGAAGTGGTAAGGAGTTGTCTCCTGCCCAGAAAAAGCAGTTGAGTGTCGAAGAAATCGTGGAGATTGAAGAAATGGAAGATGAGATCCGTGATATTCGCAATGCATCGATCGACGCACCTCAGCAACGGTCGAGGCAAAGCGAAATTAAAGAACCAGAGGTCGTAACACAGTCGCCCAGCAACGATCGACGCCACACCAGCAACGATCGACGCAAAGCGACTGTAGAGAGTTCAAACGCAGAAAAACCAAAACAGTCGAATGAAAGAGTTTACAAACCCAAAGTACCTTTTCCTAAGAATCCCAGGAAGGCTAAGAACTTTAAACAGTATGCCAAATGCAAGGAGATCATTAAAAAGGTGAAGGTTGAAGTGCCTTTGATTGATTCTATGGAAACTTCGCCTGTGATGAGGAGATGTCTTAAGGACCTACTTGTTGGTAAATGGTCTGAAGAGGAGAGTGTGATGATGATCACAGAGGTATGTAGTGCAGTGATTCATGGCAGAATTCATGAGAAGTTTAAAGATTTAAGAAGCTTTGTGTTGGATTGTACTATCTACAGGGAAAGATTTGAAAGGTCTTTATGTGATCTTGGTTCTAGTGTGAACCTTATGCCCTTCTCTGTTGCTAAGAGACTTGGGATGACTGATTTCATGCCCACTAGGATTTCACTAGTTCTAACAGACAGAACGATCAGAATCCCTGAAGGAATATTGGAAGATGTGCCTATAATGATTGGCCAATGTGTGATTCCTACAGATTTTGTGGTTCTACAATATGGACAGGAACCAAAGGATCCTCTGATTTTGGGTAGGCCTTTCTTGGCCACCGCGGGTGCGATGATTGACTGTCAGGGTGGTAAGATAATTCTGAATGTAGGAGATCTGAAGATGAGTTTTGATATGGACAAACTGGTGAAGAGACCAACCATCGATGGACATACATTTTATATGGATACTCTCAGTGATTTGGCTGCAGATTACTTTCATAGAACTCATGCTGAGGATCCACTGGAAAGAGCTTTACTAAGCTCTATAATGGAGCTGGAGTACCTGCAAGACGAGCCCGCAATCTGTTACGCAAAGCTAATGGATGATGCTGAGCAAATAATGCAAGTGGAAGTGTCTGACGCGACGATACATCGATCGACACCATTTGGGCATCGATCGTTGCAGGTCGACAGAGACTGGGCAGAAGAAAAAGCCCCGAAAATTGAGCTGAAACAACTTCCATCCGGGCTAAGGTACGCATTCCTTGGACCTAATTTGACATATCCAGTGATTGTTAATGCTAGTTTGAACAACGCAGAGCTCACTTTACTGCTAAGCAAGCTGCGCAAGCATCGCAAAGCTCTTGGCTATTCTCTTGATGACATTTCAGGTATCTCTCCGGAGCTGTGCATGTATAGGATACATCTTGAGGATGAGTCTAAGACTTCAGTAGAGCATCAAAGGAGGCTTAATCCTAACCTTAAGGATGTGGTTAAGAAGGACATCATGAAGCTCCTAGATGCTGGGATCATCTATCCTATTTCAGACAGTGATTGGGTAAGTCCAGTCCATGTAGTGCGAAAGAAGGGTGGAGTCACAGTTGTGAAAAATGAGAAGAATGAGCTGATCCCTACTAGGACTGTGACTGGACACCAGATGTGTATAGATTACAGGAATCTCAATGCTGCAACAAGGAAGGATCCTTTCCCTTTACCCTTCATTGATCAGATGCTGGAGAGGTTAGCAAATCACCCCTATTATTGCTTCCTCGATGGATATTCAGGTTTCTTTCAGATTCCCATCCATCCAGAAGATCAGGGAAAGACCACCTTCACTTGTCCATATGACACATTCGCTTACCGTAGAATGCCTTTTGGACTCTGCAATGCACCTGCTACTTTCCAGAGATGCATGATGTCCATATTCACTGATATGATTGAGGATTTTATGGAAGTGTTTATGGACGACTTTTCAGTCTACGGGTCATCTTATAATGAGTGCTTAGATAATCTGTGCAAGGTACTAGCTAGATACGAGGAGAAGCACTTAGTTCTTAACTGGGAGAAGTGCCATTTCATGGTCAGATATGGCATTGTACTTGGACATAAAGTGTCTGAAGCAGGCATCAAAGTAGACCGCGCTAAGATTGAGGTAATGACCAGCCTTCAGGCGCCTGATTCTGTAAAGTCTGTAAGGAGCTTTCTTGGACACGCTGGTTTCTATAGACTATTCATCAAGGACTTCAGTAAGATTGCTAGGCCACTAAGTGCTTTGCTGTGTAAGGATACCATGTTTGAGTTCAATGCAGATTGCCAAACTGCATTTGAACAGATCAAGCAAGCATTAGTGAGCGCTCTTATAGTTCAACCACCAGATTGGGATCTACCTTTCGAGGTTATGTGTGATGCGAGTGACTATGCTGTAGGAGCTGTTCTTGGGGAGAAGAAGGATAGAAAGCTCCATGCTATCTATTATGCTAATAGGATACTAGATGATGCGCAAAGAAACTATGCCACTACAAAGAAGGAGCTGTTGGCTGTTGTCTTTGCATTTGAGAAGTTTCGCCCCTATCATGTTGGCTCTAAGATGATTGTGGACACTGATCATTCAGCACTGAAGTATCTGATGCAGAAGAAAGATGCTAAGCCAAGACTGTTGAGATAGATTCTGTTGCTTCAGGAGTTTGACATTGAAGTGAGAGACAAGAAGGGAGTTGAGAATGGAGTTGCTGACCATCTTTCAAAGATGTTGGTTGAGGAAGACGTGCCCATTAATGATTTCTTGTCTGAGGAAAACGTCAATATGATCAGGACAGTGTTTCAGATGGATTTGGGCAAATTTTTTGAAAACTATCGGGTTAATCGCACTGCATCGATCGATGCCACGTCTGTGACGATCGATGCATGTCACGGGGACGCAACGATCGATACTACCTTCTGTGACGATCGTTGCACTGCGGCAGAGACTCTCACGGTTCAATTTGGAGATTATCACTTCGAGGTTTATGCTGCAGCAACCACTGATCGACCCTGGTATGCAGATATAGCTAATTATTTAGCTGCAGAGACTGAACCAGATGAGTTAAAGGGATATGCAAAGAAGAAGTTCTTCAGAGAGCTCAGACGATACTACTGGGACGAGCCTTATCTCTACAAGCATTGTTCTGATGGTCTTTACAGGAGATGCGTTGCTGAATCAGAAGTTCCAGATATCCTTTTCCACTGTCATGGATCAGATTATGCTGGACATTTTGCTACTTTCAAGACTGTGTCTAAGGTTCTACAAGCAGGTTTCTGGTGGCCTACGATGTTTAAAGACACTCATTCTTTTGTCTCTCAGTGTGATGCCTGTCAAAGGAGAGGAAAAATCAGTAAGAAGCATGAGATGCCTCAGAATTTCATTCTAGAGGTTGAGGTTTTCGATTGCTGGGGCATAGATTTCATAGGTCCTTTTCCCTCATCCTATGGGAATAAGTTCATTTTGGTTGCTGTCGACTATGTGTCTAAGTGGGTGGAAGCAATAGCTAGTCCAACCAATGATTCTTCGGTGGTTATTAAGCTGTTTAAGACCATCATATTCCCTAGATTTGGAGTACCTCGGATAGTGATTAGTGATGGAGGATCTCATTTTATTAATAAGGTCTTTGAGAAGCTGCTGAAGAAGCATGGAGTTCATCACCGAGTTGCTACTCCTTATCACCCTCAGACTAGTGGACAAGTCGAGGTCTCCAACATGCAGATCAAGGAGATCTTAGAAAAGACAGTTGGGAAGACAAGAAAGGATTGGACAGCAAAGCTAGATGATGCATTATGGGCTTACCGGACAGCATTCAAGACACCACTTAGGACCACTCCATTTCATTTGCTGTATGGAAAAGCATGTCATCTGCCAGTAGAGCTTGAGCACAAAGCAGCATGGGCTGTAAAGCAGATGAACTTTGATCTTAAATGTGCTGCAGAAAGGAGATTGTTGCAACTTAATGAGTTGGATGAGATTAGACATTTTGCCTATGAGAACTCAAAGCTGTACAAGGAGAGGACTAAGGCCTATCACGACAAGAAGATTGTCTCTAGACAGTTTGCGCCTAACGATCAGGTACTTTTGTATAACTCTCGTTTGCATTTGTTTCCAGGTAAGCTGAAATCAAGGTGGTCTGGTCCTTTCAAGATCAAAGAGGTGCGTCCCTATGGAGCTGTAGTTCTAATCAGCGAGGAAGGTAATGAATTCACTGTGAATGGACAGAGGGTGAAACACTATTGGGCTAAGGCCGAGATTCCAGTAGGTCAGATTCTGCCTCTGGATAATGCCCCCTCTGCCTAGATCAGCTGAAACGTCAAGCTATGGACGTTAAAAGAGCGCTGAGTGGGAGGCAACCCACTGTTTCGTTTTTGCATTTTGATTTTTAGTGTTTTTGTAGGATTTTACGTTTTGTTTCTGTTTTTGTGAGTTTTGTCTGCAGCTCTCCGAGAATTCGCAATGCGTCGATCGACACACCTTGTGTCGATCGTCACAACACGAGAAATCGCATTGTAGCGATCGTTGCGGTCCTGAGCAACGATCGACCCATTACGCAAATCGCCTTGCAACGGTCGATGCATTTATGCAGCGATCGATGCATGAGCGACAGAGGTAAAAATCAGACAAAACTCAACACATCCATTAACATTTTGCTTTCTTTTTACCGACCCTTAGCTTGACACTACTGGGGACAATGTGTTTTAAGTGTGGGGGAGGTGGTATTGACTTCTATCTTTCTGTTTTCTTAAGAGTCAGTCTATTTTTCAAAAAAAAATTTTTATTGAGTCAAAACAAGTTTAAGTAGGGAACAATGAATTTTTGAGAAGTTAACAACAGCTTGCAGGAACTTAAGTGACCATTGGGATGAAGTTGCAGGGTCTATCTATGACTATTAGAAAACCCAACACGTATCAACCTACTGAGGACACCCACATCAATTCAGGTATTCAGAGGATCCTTTACTGGCTTCACCCATGTAAACCTGACTTAATTTTCTCACCTAATGGCTTGGTATACCTTGAGTCGGACTCCTCTGTTAGACTCTGACACAGCTTGTAAACCTGTCCGAGTATGGAACCCTTCTCCCCTTCTCTAAATAAATGTAAAAAATGAATAATAATAAACTGAGGATGAGTTAGTAACTCCGATATGGTCACGGGAGTGGTAGCTACCACTATTACCTCCTGTGCGATCCATGGAATGTGTCAAAAGTACACCCCATAACGGGAAGAGCACTGATAAAAAAAATAAAATGATACCCAATGGGGAAAAATCAGTTGCTGAGAAGGGAAAAGAGAAGAAAGGAACCAGAAAAAGATAGTATGGTGGTCTAGAGCTAACAGAGTAAGAATCCATGTGCCCTTTGATCGATAATCCTTAGGTGAGACCGCACTTAATATTGTTAAGAAGTCAGTGGGGTGAATTTGAATTGCTTGGATTGATTGTGGAGTTTACTTAGGCCAGTTGCTAAGTGTGGGGGAAGTACATGTTGGTCTTGATGTCTTGCAGGTTATTCTTTCAGTGGCTTACTAAGGGGAATCTGAGTGTTGTTGCTTCTATGACGAAAAGAGTTTCTGAAAGTTTTCAAACATTTTCACCATGTTTTAGTTCTCTGTTTTGCTTGAGGGCAATCAAAGGCTAAGTGTGGGGGAGTTGATATATCATGGTTTTTACCGGTTTTAGACCATGATATAAGTATGTTTTAGTGTCTTTTAATGTTTCTTTAGAGTCTTTTATAGGTGTTATTAGGTACACACGTTTGGAGTGGATTTGGAGTTTATGGAGCTACTTGGAGCATTTTGGAGTTTTGACCCGAGAGATAGAGCTCACTGTCCAGAACAGAGTTATTTGTCGATCGACGCATATCAGCATCGATCGATGCACAGCGCGTTGGGCCAGACTCACGAGAGTTAATGAAGAATGATGATATTGCAAAATTGCCCAGAAGTTCCAGATATTTACACAGAAGCCCCAAGACGTGATTTAGCTATTTAATTAGGTTTTTGAGTTTTATTTTAGACACGCTTTCATACTTTAGAGAGAGAGTTTTTAGAGCTTTTGGGGCTGATCTGATCCTGTACTACACCTTGTTCTTGGAGATGATTTCGAACCCCTTTACTTATTTAATCTCTTTTATGATATCTATTATTTAATTGATTATGTCTTCATATTCCATGTCTGAGTAGATTCATAGTTAGGTTTAGGGTTTCTCATATAGGATTTCATGACTTGCTAGATTTAATTAATTCAGTTAAGGATTCATAACTTTAATGTTCTTCGATCTAAATTGTGTTTAATGCTAGTTCTAACCTGATCACTTAGAATCTAGATCTTAGGTTGCTAAATTGACACAACGGTGTGATTTAGAATCTGAACTATTTAGGTTGAGCAATTTAATTACTCGCAAAGGAATTTTGTTTAATTAGATTGTGAACATATTGAACTTGGAATTAAAGCTGATTTAATCTGTTAGTAATTACAAAGGAATTTGGATTGCTGCACTTAGACTTAGAGAATTCTCGCAACGACAGTTGGTTAATTCTATATCTGTGTTTGAGTTCTAGAATTGAGCTTAATTAGATCCTGACTGAATGATTTATTTGCTTGTCTGATTTCCTGAGAACGTCCTAGACTTAGCGCTTTTAGTTAACTGCTTTCAAACCGATCCTGCTATTTATTTACTTTCTTGCATTGCTTTTAGTTTCTATTCACATTGATTTCTCCTAGTTTAATCTTGACAGTTCTTGATCTATCGAGACCGAAGTCTATATGGATTTCGATACCCTATATACTAAGATTGCTTATATGTGCACTTGCAGTTAAAATAGAATTAAAACTTGACCCTATCACTCGGGTGAGCTTGTCACCGTGCTCGTCGAAGAGGTGAGTGTATCGTCATGCTCTGGGGGCGAGCTCAGTTGAGCTTGTTAGGCGAGCTCAGGTGAGCTTGTTAGGCAAGCTCGGGTGCTTGTTTTTCGATTTCGGGTAAGCTTATTTGCGAGCACGGGGGCGAGCTCGGGTGAGCTTGTCAGGCGAGTTCGGGGGAGATCTCAGGTGAGCTTGTCAGGCGAGCTCGGGTGAGCTTGTCGCCGTGCTCGTCGGAGAGGAGAGCGTGTCGTCGTGCTTGGAGACGAGCTCGGGTGAGCGTGTTAGGCGAGCTCGGGTGAGCTTGTCAGATGAGCTCGAGTGAGCTTGTCGCTGTGCTCGAGGTTGTCTTTCTGAATGTTCTCCCAAATGTCTGTTTATGCTCTCTTCTCTCTAGAAAGCCTTCTCTCTCTTCCAAAAAAAATTCCCCTAGTGCAATGAATGATTGTTTACTATTTATAGCCACAATGTTTGAGCTTATTTGGGCTGGAATTTCATTAATTTTTATGGGCCAATCTTTATTTGTGTTGGGTTATTAAAGGGGTGCTAATCCCTGGTATAACAGTTGTCCCCCCCCCCCCCTCAGTTCGTCGGAAGAGAAATGATCGACGAATTAAGAAGAAGAGAGGTTAGCTCGACGTAAATCAAGATTGGCATGAATGTATGCTTGGCGTCCCTGTGAAGGAATGTTGGGTGCAATGGCGTGCTCGTCGTAGACTGCTGAATGCGAGTGCTTGCTCGTCGTACGTGTTGGACGCAAGTGCGTGCTCATCGTAGATTGATGGACGCGTGCGCGTGCTCGACGTACCTGTTGGACGCGAGTGCGTGCTCGTCTTATAGTTTTGAGTCAGGTACGAGTGGTATGCTCAGCTTAAATTTTGAGTTAGGTGCGAGTGGTATGCTCGACTTAAAGTTTGAGTTAGGTGCGAGTGGTATGCTCGGCTTACCCTGTAAGGCCGACTAGGACAGTTGTGCGAAACTGGGTTCGGCTTGTTTTTTCGATCAGTCATTCTTGTGCGGGAACTTGGCCCGGCTTATTTTTATGGGAACGAGACTGTGCTCGTTGTCCCAAAGGTCAGGTGCGAGCAAGTGCTCTGTAATGGCCCTGGCCCGGTCCATAATTTTTTTGGAAAAAGAAAGAAAAGCCCAGCCCATTAGCGAAGCCCACTTTCCTTTTCCCAAAATCCTAGCCCTCCCCTATAAATACTAGCCCTTCCCCTCCCAAAAACCCATTCTCTTCTTTCTATGCAAAGCCCTGTCAGAGTAGCGAGCCGTTCGAAGCCCTAGGAGTTGTTATTCGCGTTTTCCAAAGAGCCTCTTTGTTTCAGGTAATCCCTGAGCCATAGATCTAGTGTTTTAAAACCAAAAACGTTTTGTTTATTTCGTTTCTTTAAAAATATCCCGAATCCCGAGAAACCGATCACACCACCGTGACCGCCTCGACGATACAAAGCCAGAGCCGCCGACCCAAGGAGCACGCGCCGGAGAAGAACCGGGCGCGTGAGATCCATGCGCGTCGGAGGTGCCACGCGCTGGAGCCCACGCGCCGCCGCTGGACTCCACACACCGCCGCCGGAGTCCACGAACCACCGTCCACGAGCCGCCGTCCACCGCCGGAGAACCGCCGGAGCGCCGCCGCCGTCCGCCGCCGTTGACCACCCGGTCCGGTTAGGCTGGTCCGGTTCGGTTTATTCCCAATTCCAAATTGATTTTCGGTTTAACCATCTCAAACCCGGTTTAATTCGGTTTAGTTAAATCAATTTCAAATCGGTTTTTGTTTTGGGTTAATCTAATTCGATTCGGTTTAGTTCGGTTTTCCAAATTGATTTCAATTTCCAGTTTAGCCCAAAATCAAATTCAATTCGATTTCAATTTCAATTCGATTCCAAATTCGGTTTGCTTCGCTTTATGAGTTAAACCTCGAAACTTCTTTCGGTCATATCTAGCCCATTCTAGATCCGATTCGAGTGGTTCAAAAGCCTAAACCGCTCCATTTTTTGTGCTCTTAAAAGATCTGTTGTCCGTTCGGGCTAATGAAGCTTCCTAATTCCGATTTTTCCCTTCTTTGGCTAAGGTGAGGATTGGTTCTTGACCCTTGCTTTCCTATTCAATTTTGGACGATATTCCTTAGTTAATGTCGTCTTTCCTAGCTAGTGTAGAGTAGTATGGTACTATTATGATTGCTTGAGAACATAGAACTGCTAGGTTATCGCTAAACTGAAAACGTTGATTGTGCATGATGGACTTGTATTACTTAGAACTGTGGTAGGGCCCCCGAAAGGATGTTGTGTGGCGGCTCGTGTACCGAGGGATTTGGTTGAAAGGTACGTGACCCTTGTATCTTCCGAAGGGGTTTTGGTGAGAGCCCCCAAGTGGAATAAAATTTGGGCGCCGGAGCCAATGGCGGGCTTTGGTTTCCCTAGGAATTGTTTATGCTTTGGGCGGTAGTAGTCCTTTCGGAAGTAGGTTTTGTGGTGAAAGCCTTCGGGTGATGTTTGCAAGATGTTATTAGCTTAGGACTTATGTTTCAAAGTTGCGTGGCGTAAGCCGGGATCGCGGGTTCCATAAATCCGCCCTCACTGGGTAATTGTGTTTGAAACAATTACTCAGTCCTCCTTTCCTTTCCTTGTCCCTGTTTTCTCGCAGGTCCGGAAGCGGGATTGATTCGATCACATGACGTCATTGGTGTATTTGAATGCGAAGAAAGCGCCGCGTCTCTGGTTTAACCGGGAGGCGGGTGTTACAATTTGGTATCTGAGCCTAGGTTAAGGTCTCCCAGTCCCGTCATGGGAGATCAGCTTTCGTTGTTTTCCCAAAACTCTGATTTTAAATCTTTTCAAAACGTTTGCGAAACTTTTACTGAAACGGTTACTTTGCGAAAAAATTTTCAAGCACCAATATATATCCTTGATTATCTACTGTTGTGACCTCTCTTAGTACTATTTTATGCTGGATGTCCACCGATTCGAGTTCTGATTCTGGGTCCGAGTATGCGCCGAGTCCCACCAGTGTTCTACGTACCCGTGCTTCGACCAGGAGGAGTACACCACCGCTCCAGAGGAGACATCTCACGATTGGGACCCTAGCCATGACCTCGGGATCCGTCCCGCCACCCACCCCGCACCATAGAGGTAGACTTGTGCTTCCATCAGTTGGGACCTTTACGAGACCAGTGAGAGGGAGAGGCCGACCTCGGAAGACGCCTATCGGTTATCCGTCAACATCTGCGGATCCGATGGATGCTCTCAGTGTTAGGAGACCTGTGAAGGAGCCAGCAGTAGAGGAGAGCCGCTTCGACCCGACAGCTCGAATGTGCTTCATGACCGTGAGACCCTTAGCCCCGCATGATGCACGGTACCCGGAGATCGGACCAGAGGGGATATCGTAGGAGGACGACACCCCGGGAGCATCGACCGCGAGGCCACACGCAGACGCCTCCCAGGGATGTCCCCCAACCGTTTCAGATGGCAGGGATGAATGTGAAGGATTATTTGGGAGCGTTCGTTTGGAGAGCCGATTGTACCTATCCCAGATCCCCGATCATTATGATGACCATGTTTATGGGCGGGCTGCTACCGGAGATCCGTCAAGGGATGGCAGATGGGAGTGAGTTTGGAGACTATGGGCTAGTGGTGATGGCAGCCCGGTATGTAGAGTCTGTGGAGAGGAATCAAAGGGACTCAGCATATCGTTAGCAGATGAGAGAGAGGCGTCAGAGAGATGAGGACATCAACGACAGGTGATGGCTGAGCAGCAGGCCGCTTGGGACAGAGAGCTGCGCTTGAGGCGAGAGCAGGAGACTGTGGATTATGCCTGGATGAGAGAGCAGAGGTCCACCAGGGAGCGGATACAAGAGAGGTTGAATCAGCAGCGGGCAGAGTGGGCGCAGGAGCAGGCTTCTTTGGAGCAGGAGCGAGAGCAGAGACAACAGCACCAGGCTGCGCAGAGGCAGGATAGAGCAGTTGTACCCCCAGTGATCACCCTTTCAAATACATAGTCAGATCTAGAGGAGTATGGGAGCGATGAGGACCAGCTGCACCAGGGCGACGGAGACCTCGAGCAAAGGACCCCAAGATCGCAGAGTGGCTAGAATCGGGGGACTTAGGGTTATGTTAGGAGTAGGACTTAGTTATATATTGATAGGGTTTTCTCTCGTTTTTCTGCTGTTTTCGCGTAGTTGGTTTTCTTCCATTCCATTCATTCAAACCTTGTAGCCCTATGTCTTTGATTTATTCTATTCATTCTTTATTCGTCTCGTGCATTTCCATTCGGACATTCTGTAGCCGTCCTCACACTTGATCAGATGGTACCCATAAGTTCAGTAGCGACCGGGAAACCGAGTCCTTCTGAATTCGAGACGAATTCTTTTCAAGGGGGGGGGGGGGGGAATTTGTAATGGTCCTGGCCTGGTCCAGAAATTTTTTTTTTTGGAAAAAAAAGAAAAGCCCAGCCCATTAGCCAAACCCACTTTCCTTTTCCCAAAACCCTAGCCCTCGCCTATAAATACTAGCTCTTCCACTCCCAAAAACCCATTCTCTTCTTTCTTTGCGAAGAAAGCGCCGGGTCCTGGGACAAGTTGCGAAGGTATCCCGGTTGGACCGAAGTCTTCGGTTTAACCATGAGGCGGGTGTTACATGCTCGGCTTATCCTTAAGGTCTGATCAGGACAGTTGTGCGAAAACTAGGTTCAGCTTATTTCCCTGCTGATAGATTCCGGGATCAACCATCCGAACATGACTCCACGGATAGCTCGGATGATGGAAAGAAACTTGGAACGAAGCATGATCGAGAAGGAAGCGAGGTTGCCCCAGCTGACCGCGCTGACCGCACGGCCGTGTACCGTATCGGCCCGACGCGACCAGAATTGAAGCTACGCTTGGAACCATGACCAGACGACCGATTATCACGACCCAGACGATCTCTTTCTCGACCCAAATCTCATCTTAAGACTAATGATCAAGACGGAAGCGCTTTGGTCCGAGCCGAATCTTCAGTGGATCGGAACACTACCATTTTGGTCCGATACGCGTCCAAGACGGAACCAACTTCAAGTTCTCTCGACCCGTTCGACTTTTCTTCCGGCCAAACTTGAAAGGAACGTGCCAAAAGCTTAAGGATGAAGATTGGTCGTGATCTTTCACAAATGGTCCGACCCGAACATGAGGAAGCTTTCGTGTGCATGATCCGGGCGATGCATGACCAAGGAAGGAAAAGTAGGCGATGAGTCATTCCTGAGGATTCGTTGGGTACGAAGAGTTCCTTGACTCTATTTAATTTTAGTCTTTGGTCTTTGACATATTTTCCAGGAATTAATTAACACAAGACTAGTCTATTTATCTTCTAGTTGTCATATAAGTACCAAACTCTTAATTCATTCTCAAGACAATTCGATTTTTCTTCTTCTTTTGAGAGTTCATCTCTTTGTTCTTGTCTGAACATATTTCGATTCTTGGCAAGGGTTACTTCCAAGCATCAAACCTTCTTAGAATTTCGGGGTTAAGGGTTACTTCTTCGAGTTCTTTGAAGTGGGGAATACCAAAGGCCTTCCGCAACCTTTGACGGTCTCCATCGATCCACCCTTGATCCGTGATCAGTCTATCTTTCGATCCATCAAAGAGTCAATCCTATCCGGGAATCCACTAAGTGGTATCAGAGCCACTCTTTGTTGGTATCTTCTTTCTAAATTCATCTTCTCATTTCTCATTTCATCTACACTTTTTCTGTCTATCTTGTATTTGGGATTTGGTCCAATTCGATTTTAAAAAAAGAAAGAGTTTGAACGATTTAAAAAAAAAAGAGTGTTCTTAAGTTCTTAAGGTTGAGGAGAAATCCAGTCGGCTGAGGAGAAATCCAGCCTGAATTGGTTAAGGCAAATCCCACCAAAAATCTTTCAACTTTCTATCTTTTCTTCTTTCCCATGTTGCTTACGGGTAGTTGCAATCTGGATTGAGCTTGTTTGCGGGTGAGTTTAAACACTAGAGAGTGAGAGTGTTTTCTTTAATTCGTCTGTTTAAAAGTATTTTCAGGAAGCCATGGCGAGCAGTGAAGACGAACGGGATGACAATCCTAGGAGCGGATTAAATAGCGCCCAAATGAAAGCTCTTAGCGACCAAATGTCGAGACTAGTGACTGAACGTATGGAGGAACTACATGTCCGAATTGATAGAATCCAGGAAGATCAACAAGGACGTCCTCAACGATCCGCACGAAGGAACCGGACTGAGAGAAGGCACATCCGGTCGGCTGAAGACCAAGATGAAGAGGAACCCGAAGAGGATCGGTCCATTGTCCGATCAAGGAGAGGCCGCGGGAACCGAGATGAGGAAAACCCATTTGGAAGGAGACCAAATGACGGCCTTGGCAATATTAAGCTCTGAATTCCATCCTTTCAAGGTAAGAATGATCCTGATGCATATTTAGAATGGGAAAGGAAAACTGAACTGGTTTTTGATTGTCAAAACTTTTCTGAACTTAAGAAAGTTAGATTGTCTTCTTCTGAATTTAGTGGTTATGCTATCAATTGGTATGATAATATTGTGACTCTTAATAGGAGAATGGGTGAAAGACCAATTACTTCTTGGGATGAACTAACTACATTTATGAGAAAGAGATTTGTGCTTAGACATTATCACAGGGATCTTCACCATAAGCTGAGGCGGTTGGTCCATGGAACCAAGAGTGTGGGAGACTATTTCCAGGAGATGGAGACCCTTATGCTTAAGGTGGACGTAGAAGAATATTTGGATGCTATCCTGGCTCGTTTTCTTGCAGGTCTAAACCGAGAGATTCAAGACCGGATGGAACTTCAGGACTTTGATAGTGTTGAGAACTTGCTCCATAAGGCAATCTTGATTGAGCAGCAAGTCAAGAGGATGGGATTCTCTAAACCGACCTACACTCCAAAACCTAACTACCAAGACAAAGGTAAGGCTCTCACTCCAACAAATTCTTGTTTTAAGACTAACGCTTCTTCAAGTATGGACAAAGGCAAAGCCGTGGAACCCATGAGCAGAGCTAGAGATATTAGGTGTTTTAGGTGTCATGGCCTAGGACATTATGCTAACAAATGTCCAAACCAGAAGATCATGATCTTGCTGGAAAATGGAGAGTATGAGTCTGAGTAGGAAAAGGAGAATCAAGATGATATAGGTCCGATCTTTGATGAGGAACCCGAACCCTACGACTATCCGGCTCAAGGCCAACTCCTAGTGACCCGAAGATCACTTAGCGTTCAGACCAAGCCAACCAATCTTGAACAAAGGGAGAATCTTTTCCATTATCGTTGTTTTGTTAAAGATAAGGTTTGTTCTTTGATTATTGATGGTGGAAGTTGCACTAACGTGGCTAGTGATGTTCTTGTCAGGAAACTTGGGCTAGAGGTGAGACCACACCCACGACCATTGAAGTTGGAATGGCTCAACGAGGAAGGTGAACTACATGTCAAGGAGCAAGTCACAATTCCCATTACCATTGGCCGATATGAGGATGAGGTCCTCTGCAACGTTTTTCCCATGGACGCCAGCATATCCTCTTTGGGAGACCTTGGCAATTTGAAAAGAAAGCCACGCATGATGGCCACACAAACCGCCACACTTTTGATCACAAAGGAAAGAAGATCACTCTTGTTCCTTTGTCTCCATCCGAAGTCCACCAAGACCAGCTCCAACTCAAGAAGAACCGTGAGCAAGAGAAGCAACAAGACGCTTCCAAAGAACTGGTCCGGAAATCCAACTTCTACATCAAACCAAGTCAAGTAAGGAAAACCTTGTTTACTCAACAATCCTTCATCTTACTTGTGTTTAAAGAAACACTAATGACTTCTAACCCAGCACCGGAGATTCCGAGTGAACTTCAAGCTTTGATGAACAGGTTCAGTGATGTGTTCCGTGAAGAGACTCCTAGTGGATTACCACCAATTTGTGGGATTGAGCATCGAATTAACCTCGTGCCGGGAGCGTCTCTTCCAAACCGTCCTGCTTATCGAGCCAACCCGATTGAAACCAAGGAACTTCAGAGGCAAGTGAACGACTTAATGGAGAAAGGATACATCCGAGAGAGCTTAAGCCCGTGTGTTGTACCGGTCGTACCTGTTCCAAAGAAAGATGGCACTTGGAGAATGTGCGTGGACTGCCGAGCCATCAATAACATAACAGTTAAATACTGCCATCCCATTCCTCGTCTTGATGATATGCTTGACGAATTGCATGGTTCCAAAGTCTTTTATAAGATAGATCTTAAGAGTGGATACCATCAAATTCGTATGAAAGAAGGGGATGAGTGGAAAACAGCGTTTAAAACTAAACATGGGTTGTATGAATGGTTAGTTATGCCGTTTGGGTTGATAAATGCACCAAGTACATTCATGAGATTGATGAACCATGTTCTTAGAGCTTATATTGGTGAATTTGTTGTTGTATACTTTGATGACATTATTGTCAAAAGTTTTAATGAACATTATAGACATCTAGAGAAAGTCTTAGAAGTACTTAGAAAAGAAAGCTTGTATGCCAATGCTAAGAAATGCACTTTTGGAAGGGATCATTTAGTTTTCTTGGGTTTTGTTGTAGGAGCAGATGGCATCCGAGTGGATGAGGAGAAGCTCAAGGCAATCCGAGATTGGCCGAGTCCCAAAACCGTTGGCGAGGTCAGAAGCTTTCACGGCTTGGCCGGCTTTTACATACGCTTTGTTCGGGACTTCAGCACGATTGCGGCTCCTCTCACTGAGGTAATCAAGAAGAACGTTGCGTTCAAATGGGAGCAAGCTCAGGAAGATGCATTTCAGACTCTAAAAGGGAAGTTAACCCAAGCTCCATTACTTGTTCTTCCTGATTTTCTTAAAACCTTTGAAATTGAATGTGATGCCTCATGTGTGGGTATTGGTGCTGTTCTTATGCAGGAAAGAAAGCCTATCACGTTCTTTAGTGAGAAGTTAGGTGGTGCTACTCTCAACTATCCCACCTATGACAAAGAGCTTTGTGCTTTGGTGAGAGCGCTTCAGACTTGGCAAAATTATCTTTAGCCTAAGGATTTTGTTATTCACACCGATCATCAGTCCATTAGACATCTCAAAGGCCAACAAAAGCCGAACATGAGACATGCACGTTGGGTGGAATTCATCGAAACCTTCCCATATGTCATTAAGTACAAACAAGGTAAGGAGAACATAGTGGCCGATGCACTATCTCGCAGGTATGTACTTATATCCTCTCTTGGAACCAAGCTCTTTGGATTTGAGTTCGTAAAAGGCTTGTATGAAACCGACTCAGACTTTAGGGAACCATTCTTGGCTTTTCAAAAGCATGGCCACAACAAGTACTTTATCTTAGAAGGTTTTCTTTTCTTTGATAATCGGCTTTGTGTACCTCACTGCTCTTTGAGGGAATTGTTTACCAGGGAAGCTCACGGAGGAGGCTTGATGGGACATTTTGGACCAGCCAAAACACTTAAGGTGCTTGAGGATCACTTCTGTTGGCCGGGCCTAAAAAAGGATGTGGAAAGTATTTGCAGCCGGTGTGTCACTTGCAAGGAAGCTAAGTCCAAAAACACTTCCCAAGGTTTGTATACTCCACTTCCGATCCCATCTCACCCTTAGACTGATTTGTCAATGGATTTCGTTCTTGGATTGCCAAAGTCTAGAACTGGTAAGGATTCGATCTTTGTGGTCGTAGATAGGTTTTCAAAAATGGCTCATTTCATTCCTTGCTTGAAAACCAATGATGCATCTAACATTGCCGACTTGTTCTTTAAGGAAATAGTTAGACTTCATGGCATGCCTAGAATCATTGTTTCTGATCGAGATGCTAAGTTCTTAAGTTATTTTTGGAAAACCTTGTGGACTAAGCTAGGATTGAAAGTTTTGTTTTCAACTACTTGTCATCCTCAGACTGATGGACAAACTAAAGTAGTGGATAGGACACTCTCTGCCTTGCTTAGGTTGTTGGTTAGGAAGAATCTTAGGACTTGGGAGGAAAATTTGCCACATGTTGAGTTTGATTATAACCATTCCATGCATTCTGCTACTCGTCATTCACCTTTTGAAATCGTTTATGGCTTTAATCCTTTGTCTCCACTTGATCTAATCCCTTTGCCTGTGAATGAAAGGATAAGTTTGGATGGGAAAAAGAAAGCCAAATTTGCCAAGCAGGTACATGAGAAGGTCCGAGCCAACATCGAGGCAAAGACAAAGCAATATGAGCAGTATGCCAACAAGGGCCGCAAACAAGTGATCTTTGAACCAGGCGATCTTGTTTGGATCCATCTAAGGAAGGAACGGTTTCCCGAGGAACGGAAGTCAAAACTTATGCCCCGGAAAGACGGTCCATTCACCGTTACCAAAAAGCTGCATGACAATGCCTATAAGCTCGATCTTCAGGGTAAGTATGACATATCCCCTGGTTTCAACGTTGCTGACTTATCTCCTTTTCATGCTGGCACTCCAGATTTCTGGGCAAATCCTTTTGAAGTGGAGGGGAATGATAGATTCCGGGATCAACCATTCGAACATGACTCCACGGATAGCTTGGATGATGGACAACAACTTGGAACGCAGCTTGATCGAGAAGGAACCGAGGTTGCCCCAGCCGACCGCACTGACCGCACGGCCGTGTACCATATCGACCCGACGCGACCAGGATTGAAGCTACGTTTGGAACCATGACCAGACGACCGATTATCACGACCCATACGATCTCTTTCTCGACCCAAATCTCATCTTAATACTAATGGTCAAGACAGAAGCGCTTTGGTCCGAGCCGAATCTTCAGTGGATCGGAACACTACCATTTTGGTCCGATACGCGTCCAAGACGGAACCAACTTCAAGTTCTCTCGACCCGTTCGACTTTTCTTCCGGCCAAACTTCAAAGGAACGTGCCAAAAGCTTAAGGATGAAGATTGTTCGTGATCTTTCACAAATGGTCCGACCCGAACATGAGGAAGCTTTCGTGTGCATGATCCGGGCGATGCATGACCAAGGAAGGAAAAGTAGGCGATGAGTCATTCTTGAGGATGTTGGGAATGTCCTGAAATCTATTGTACTTGCTCTAAGTGAAAGTCGTATAGTCGAGATAAGACAATCACATAACACTAGGCAGTCATAACGCTTTGCTAGAAGCCACTTATGATCAATGAGTTGAGAACTCATTGCTAGTGTTATATGATCCTACAGGGTCACACACCTAAGAAAACTGGGCGTTAAAGGCGAGGTTGATCATTAATGTAATGATCCAGTGAATGCATATGTGATGTGCATTCGATATCAATGTTCTGGGGCAGCGTCGATCGTTGCAGTAGTGCATCGATCGATGCACTCACGGATTAATCAGATTAATTCGGTTTAATCGTTGGTTAATTCCGTTGTGGTTTAAGCCGACATATATAAGATATATGGTCGACCTAAACTCATTCCAAACCTAATTCACAGCCACCAGAACATAGAAAGAAACCTCTCTGGAGATTAGATCTCTGTAAGGCACTAGCATCCCTGCGGTCCAGTTTGTGTGCGTGTGGATACCAGTAGAGGCGCAGCATTTGAGGCGCTTCGTGATCTCGATTATCTGCTAATACTTCTGCTGCAAATCAACAGGTAAATCTGAGATCCCATAGATTCAATTATATGAACCTTAGATCCTAGGCTCGGAATTCAGACTAGGGTTGCTAATCCTGATTAGAACTGCTAGAAATTCCTTCAGTGGTATCAGAGCTTTAGGGTTCCATTGAATCTTTAGCATGTTGATTAGATTGGTTGGATCTGAATCTGTGTATGGTTGATACAAACTTGCTAAAATTCGTTTTCCTGAAAACCTAGTTTAGGGTTCTGTTCGAAAACGTTTAAGGGTTTTCTCGCATGGTGTCGATCGATGCCAATCCGGCATCGATCGATGCAGGGCGGAAGCCCGAATAAAATTTAGGGTTTTTCGCATGGTGTCGATCGTTGCCAATCCGGCATCGATCGACACAGGGCGAAAACCCGAATAAAACTCAGTTTTCGCCTAGTATCGATCGACACAAATGTTGTGTCGGTCGACGCAAACCTCGCAAGATTGATGAATCGGTTCAATTGGATTGGACCGGTTATCGAGCTTGGTTAAAGATGGTCGAACACTGTGAATGGTTTAATTGCGATTGTTTTGATTAGGTTGGCATCGACCGATGCTAACGTAGCATCGATCGACGCTTACCGGTATTCAAAACTGGATCAATTGGATTGATCGGTTATCGCGGATTGCTTTTGGTTATCCTGCATCGATCGACACTATAGTAGTATCGGTCGACACCAGGTTTGATGATTGGGTTATTGAACCTGAAATCACAGAACGGAAGCAAGACAAATCAATTAATTATAAGAATTAAAACATAATAAAACTGAACGTTTTAAATGGTTCCGTTCCTCAACCAAATATCAAGTGATACTTGATGTCTTTCCAATCTTGTCAACTGTCAAGACTCATTTCATTTTACGATAGGCTTGCAGTGCAAGGTATCAACAATTACATGGTAAGGCAGGAAGTAATCGTGTTAATGGGCTTGCAGTGCAAGGCATCAATGGGCTATCAAAATCGTTTTGGGCCCAGAGACATCAGGTGGATTGGACATGAGATGTCGATCCACAACCAAGAGTTATATTGGATATAACTAGCAAAGTTGTTGCTTACCTAGATAGCTAAATTTGGGTGATAGCCAGTGGCTCACTCAAGTTTAGTGAAGTATGGGTCTTGGATCATTATATTCATCTGAGGAAACATTGTTTTGAATATAATGCGAGTTTTCTTAAAAGTTAAGATTTCTCATTTCTTGAACATCATAACTTAACCTTTTCCTTTCTTTGTTCTCAGCTATGACTAACACTCATAATAACTCTTTCTCCCTGCGATCCGTCCTTGAGAAGGACAAGTTAAATGGATCGAATTTTCTCGAATGGTATCGGAACTTGAGAATTGTTCTCAAGCAGGAGAAAAGGGACTATGTCCTGGAAACTGTTCTCCCTGAAAAACCGAGATCCAATGCTGCACATGCAGAAAGGAGTGCTTGGGATAAGCATTCCAATGATGTGTTCGATGTGAATTGTCTCATGCTGGCTACCATGAACTCGGACTTGCAGAAGCAATACAAGAACGTGGAGTCGCCAGTGGAGACGATTACTAGCCTGAAAAGCATGTTTCAGGAGCAAGCACGAACTGAGAGATACCAGACGGTTAAATCTCTCATTGAATGCAAGCTACCAAAGGACAGTCCGGTCAGTCCTCATGTCATTAAGATGATGGGTTATATTGATAACCTGGGGAGACTGGATTATCCCATTAGCCAAGAGTTGGCTACTGACATCATTCTGCAGTCACTGCCGTCAAGTTATGATCAGTTTGTTATGAACTATAACATGAACAACTTGACGAAGATGTTGACTGAACTGCATGGCATGCTCAAGACAGCTGAGCCTAATATCAAGAAGGGCACTCCTAATGTACTTATGGTACAAGGGGGTAAGAAGTTTAAGAAACTTGGCAAAGGCAAGGGAAAGGGCAAGGCAGTCCAGGTTGAGAACCAGGACACGCCTGCGCCAGCCCCAAAGCCCAAGCCGGGCCCATCTGAGACTGATAAGTGCCATTACTGTAAAGTGCCTGGGCATTGGAAGAGAAATTGCAACAAATTCTTGGAAGAGAAGAAGAAGAAGAAGAAGACTTTCGAGACTTCATCTTCAGGTATTTATGTTATAGAAGTAAATGTTACTACTTCTGGTTATACTTCTTGGGTATTGGATACCGGCTGTAGTGCTCATATTTGTACAAATATGCAGGGCCTAAGCAACAGTAGGACGTTGGAAAGGGGACAAGTGGACCTGCGCGTGGGAAATGGAGCAAGAGTTGCTGCATTAGCCGTAGGAACATATAACTTGTCTTTACCTTCTGGTTTGGTGTTAAAACTTAATAATTGCTACTATGTACCTGCGATAAGCAGAAATATTATTTCTATTCCTATTTTGGATGTGGAAGGATATCAGTTTTCAATAAAGAATAAATGTTGTTCTTTTGATTACAATGATATATTTTATGGTAGCAGCCCATTAGAGAATGGGCTTTATGTTTTAAACCAAAGCACACCAATCTATAACATTAACACCAAGAGATTCAAATCAAATGACACGAATCAGACTTTTCTATGGCATTGTCATTTGGGCCACATAAACGAGAAACGGATTCAAAAGCTCCATAGTGATGGACTTTTGGGCTCATTTGATTATGAATCATGTGAGAAATGTGAATCTTGTTTACTAGGCAAAATGGCGAAGGCCCCTTTCAACAAACAAAATGAAAGGGCCAGTGACCTATTGGGCCTTATACATACGGATGTATGCGGCCCAATGAGCACAAGTGCTAGAGGAAATTTTCGATACTTCATTACCTTCACTGATGATTTCAGCAGGTATGGCTATGTCTATTTAATGAGACACAAGTCGGAATACTTTGAAAAGTTCAAAGAGTTCCAAAATGAAGTACATAATCAACTTGGCAAAAGTATTAAGGCTCTTCGATCAGATCGTGGAGGAGAATACTTAAGCCAAGAATTCAGTGATCATTTGAGAGATTGTGGAATTGTTTCACAACTGACTCCTCCTGGAACACCACAATGGAATGGCGTGTCTGACAGGAGGAATCGAACTTTATTAGATATGGTTCGATCAATGATGAGTCTCTCAACTCTTCCATTATCTTTTTGGGGATACGCTCTAGAAACGTTTGCGTTTACACTTAATAGGGTTCCGTCAAAATCAGTTGCAAAGACACCACATGAGATGTGGACTGGAAATGTTTCGAATGTGTCTTTCCTGAAGATTTGGGGTTGTGAAGCTTATGTTAAGAGATTAATTACAGATAAGCTCGAACCCAAATCTGATAAATGCTACTTCGTTGGTTATCCTAAGGAAACCAAGGCATACTACTTTTACAACCAATCCGAGAACAAAGTGTTTGTTGCTCGGAACTGCGTTTTTCTTGAGAGAGAATTTCTTTCCAAGAGAAACAGTGGGAGAAAAGTACAACTCGAAGAAGTTCGAGAACCGCAGGAAAATGCTCAACCCGTAGAGGAAGAGCAACAGTTGGATCTACAAAGAGTTGTAGAGACGGCGCCTGTGGAGCCTGAAATTCGCCGATCCGAAAGGATCCGTCACGAACCCGAGAGATATGGATTTCTCGTAACCAATTGTCATGATTTGTTGATCATTGACAGTGACGAGCCAGCGAATTTTGAAGAAGCAATGATGAGCCCTGACTCCGAAAAGTGGCTGAAAGCCGCTGAATCCGAAATGGGATCCATGTCACAGAACCAAGTATGGACTTTGGTTGATTTACCCGATGGTGCAAGACCCATTGAGTGTAAATGGATTTTCAAGAAGAAAATTGATGTGGATGGAAATATTCAGATATATAAAGCAAGGCTAGTGGCGAAAGGTTTCAAACAAATTCATGGTATTGACTATGAAGAAACCTATTCACCTGTCGCCATGCTTAAATCCATTCGGATTCTCCTAGCAACAGCTGCTCATTATGATTATGAGATCTGGCAGATGGACGTGAAAACAGCTTTCCTTAATGGAATTCTGGAAGAGGATGTGTACATGACACAACCCGAAGGTTTCATCGATCCAAATGCAGCTAGGAAAGTATGCAAACTTCATCGATCCATTTATGGATTGAAGCAAGCATCTCGGAGTTGGAATCTTCGTTTTGATGAAGCAGTCAAAAAGTTTGATTTCATCAGAAGCGAAGAAGAACCATGTGTTTACAAGAAGACTAGTGGGAGCGCAGTTGCATTTCTCGTGTTGTATGTAGATGACATACTTCTTCTCGGAAATGACGTTCCGTTGTTACAGTCTGTTAAGACTTGGCTCGGAAGTTGTTTTTCAATGAAAGACATGGGAGAAGCCGCGTATATTCTTGGAATAAGAATCTATAGAGATAGATTGAACAAGTTGATTGGACTGTGTCAAGACACTTATATCGATAAAGTCTTACACAGGTTAAGAATGCAAGATTCCAAGAAGGGCTTCATACCAATGTCTTATGGCATAAGTCTCAGCAAGAAGCAGTGTCCTGAGACACCTGCTGAGCGAGATCGCATATGTCGGATTCCCTATGCCTCGGCGTTGGGATCCATCATGTATGCCATGCTCTGTACTCGTCCAGATGTTGCTTGTGCTTTAAGCATGACGAGTAGATACCAATCGGATCCAGGTGAAAGTCACTGGACAGCAGTCAAGAATATTCTGAAGTATTTGAGAAATACTAAGGATAAATTCTTGGTGTATGGAGGAAGTAATGAGCTGGTAGTAAGTGGTTACACAGACGCAAGTTTTCAGACAGACAAAGATGATTTCCGATCACAATCTGGTTACATATTCTGCCTGAATGGCGGTGCAGTCAGCTGGAAGAGTTCCAAGCAGGACACTGTAGCAGATTCCACAACTGAAGCTGAGTACCTCGCTGCTTCTGAAGCGGCAAAGGAGGCTGTTTGGATCAAGAAGTTCATCACTGAACTTGGTGTGATTCCTAGCATTTCTGAGCCAGTGGCTTTGTATTGTGACAACAATGGAGCCATTGCGCAAGCAAAGGAACCTAGATCACACCAGAAATCCAAACACATAGAAAGGCGATATCACCTTATACGTGATATTGTGAATAGAGGAGATGTGAAGATCAGCAGAGTCCCGACTGATGAGAACGTAGCTGATCCGCTGGCCAAGCCCCTCCCAAGGCCTAAGCATGAGTTTCACACTACTGCTGTAGGCATTAGATTTCTTAAGATATGATCTTGTTTTCAGTGGGAGTTATATTTGGTTTTTTAGTTATGACTTGATGTTCGGAAAACATAATTTAGTTATGTTATAATAATGAAATTGTTTCAGCATTATTTAATTGTGAATAATTAAATATATATTGTCCCAAAGTAATTTATGACGTTTTATAGGTCATCAAGTATGTGACTTGATCATGAAACCCTATAAGAAACAAATGACATAAATTATAAATGGTCCCTAGTCGAGGTTGTTAAAATGGGACACTAACAACCACGTGAGACTAGTATGTGAGGTGACTGATGACTATGTTTCATGGAGTCATTTAATAAGTGTATTAAAGTCAATCACATAGATATATGTTAGAGAACACATGATCGGACTTGACCCGTTAATGAGAACTCTACAAGATGTTATATGAGTGTCATAAGAGTTTCTCATTACGACTAAGGAGAGTAGTCCTTAGACCTGAGTTCATCATGTCCTCTCTTATATGGATTGGTTCGTCTTGACTTTGTCAAACGTCAGCCGTAACTGGTGATCATAAAGACACTGATTAGGCGTATCATGAAATATAAAAGAGACATGGATGGAACAAGATGGGATTTGTACCTCCTATATAACAGGAGTTAAATATCTCTGGGCCTATCGAAGATTTGATACTGGAAATGCGTGGCCACGCTCAAACGAGGTGATTGTCAGTCGTTTGTTTTATCAGTACAAATCGGGATTCGATAAACGTGATCTGGCTTAATAAGGATGACACAGTTCTTGCCTTATGCTAGATTGAGATATAGCTACAAAGGGATTAAAGGAATAGATGATTCCAGTACAAGTGGGAGATTGTTGGGAATGTCCTGAAATCTATTGTACTTGCTCTAAGTGAAAGTCGTATAGTCGAGATAAGACAATCACATAACACTAGGCAGTCATAACGCTTTGCTAGAAGCCACTTATGATCAATGAGTTGAGAACTCATTGCTAGTGTTATATGATCCTACAGGGTCACACACCTAAGCAAACTGGGCGTTAAAGACGAGGTTGATCATTAATGTAATGATCCAGTGAATGCATATGTGATGTGCATTCGATATCAATGTTCTGGGGCAGCGTCGATCGTTGCAGTAGTGCATCGATCGATGCACTCGCGGATTAATCAGATTAATTCGGTTTAATCGTTGGTTAATTCCGTTGTGGTTTAAGCCGACATATATAAGATATATGGTCGACCTAAACTCGTTCCTAACCTAATTCACAGCCACCAGAACATAGAAAGAAACCTCTCTGGAGATTAGATCTCTGTAAGGCACTAGCATCCCTGCGGTCCAGTTTGTGTGCGTGTGGATACCAGTAGAGGCGCAGCATTTGAGGCGCTTCGTGGTCTCGATTATCTGCTAATACTTCCGCTGCAAATCAACAGGTAAATCTGAGATCCCATAGATTCAATTATATGAACCTTAGATCCTAGGCTCGGAATTCAGACTAGGGTTGCTAATCCTGATTAGAACTGCTAGAAATTCCTTCAGAGGATTCGCTGGATACGAAGAGTCCCTTGACTCTATTTAACTTTAGTCTTTGGTCTTTGATATATTTCCTAGGAATTAATTACCACAAGACTAGTCTCTTTATATTCTAGTTGTCTTATAAGTACCAAACTCTTAATTCATTTTCAAGACAATTCAATTTTTCTTCTTCTTTTGAGAGTTCATCTCTTTGTTCTTGTCTGAACATATTTCGATTCTTGGCAAGGGTTACTTTCAAGCATCAAACCTTCTTAGAATTTCGGGGTTAAGGATTACTTCTTCGAGTTCTTTGAAGTGGGGAATACAAAAGGACTTCCGCAACCTTTGACGGTCTCCATCGATCCACCACTGATCCGTGATCAGTCTATCTTTCGATCCATCAAAGAGTCAATCCTATATGGGAATCCATTACCTGCCGATCAGCCTTGTGCGGGAACTGGGCCCGACTTACGTGTTCGAGACACGTTTGTTGATCAAACATTTGGCCAGAATGTCAATGCTATAGAGCGGGATGTATTGTGATGAGTTGTAGTGATACTCGGTGGAAATGAAGAGCTGTGAAACTGCTCGGTAGACTGAAAAGTTGATAAATTAAAATAGAGTGAGCAAGAGAGCTTACTATTTGAGAAATGTGAGCTAGCAAGTTGATAGGCCGATGGACCGATGATCTTGTGATGGTTGGTAAAGAGACGTGATCGGCGTGTTGAATGGTCGAGCATGCGGTATGCGATCAATTATTTCCTTGTTTCAAATTTAGCATGTTCGATCTATGCATGGGCCTACGCATAACCTGGGCCCATCTCCTTAAAACCCCTCAATTCTCTCTTTTTGGATACAGAATTGACTTGGGCCTAACCCATCTTTCCTTTTAATTCTTTTTATCGTGGTCGGCAGCCATAGCAGAATATCTCCGATCAGATTTTGGGAGAGAGCTTGCAATCGCCTTCTATCCCCAACCGTTGCCTTTTATGATATCGACGAACCATGAGACCTCGTTCTCAGAGGCATATTCCGTCTGGACGAATTCGTTTGACGACGTCGGATTGATGACGAGCTCATATTGAGTTTTTTATAGAACGAGGAGCTAACGATCTCGAGCTCGTCTTGGTTCGACGACCTGGTTGTGACGACAGACTGTCGGAGAGAACCTCGTGACGATGAACTCGGCGATGACGAGCTGACGGAGATGAGCTCGTGATGACGAACTCGGCGACGAGCTAACGGAGACGAGCTAGTGACGACGAGCTTGGCATTGACGAGCTAACGAAGACGGTTTTTGATGACGAGATTTTGATGGAAATGAGTTCGCCCTTTCTTAAGTAAAGAAGTGAGAGCTCGGCTATTATGCTAACAGAGGCGAGAGTCCATGGAGACGATCTGACGAAGACGAGAGGACAGAGACAATGAGACATCTTGTCGTGAATATGAGAAATATTATGAACGAGCTGCTGTCGTCGGATGCTCGGCATGAAGAAGAAGATGATGAATGATCTGTTTTTGGTTTCTGTGAATGAGCGTGATTGCTTTCACCGAACTGTTGAATGTGGACGTCATTGGATCCCATATTGGAGAAGGTGTGAGTTCGTGAAACTTTTAGTCCACCGGGCGCAAGCTTTTCATGGTGAGTTGATGAACTCGCTAAAGATATGGACTTATGACGATCTAATTAGCTTGTGCTCGGTTTGACGAGCTTACTGCTTACTGCTTAGGACGACGAGCTGACGAAGACTTACTAATTGTTTGATAAAATATGGAGAACGAGCTTGCTTGTAAGCTCGATAGAGGAACTTGCTTTCTTCAATAATGGAGTTGGAGCTTGGAGGTGGAGGTGTGAGTTGAGATAAGTCATGCTTGAGCTTACGAGCTAGTAAGCCATGTCAATAAGATGACGAGCTTTGTATGACAAACTGACGAGCTCGGAAAAGTGACGTGCTCGGGTTGGTGAGCTCGAGTTTTTTTGGAAGGACGAGCTGTTGAGTGTTGGGTTGATGAGGACGAGTAGACGACGAGCTGCCGAAGATGAGTTGATAATGTGACGAGACCACGAAGCCGAGTTAACGAGGACGAGAAGAAAAGATGAATTTAACGAGGTCAAAGACGAGTTCATCTTTTCTTGGGGAGAAAGTAAAGGAGTGGGAGCTCGTCTCTTTTGCTAACGAGTACGAGATGATGATAGATGATGAACGAGCTCGTTCTTGATTTCCTCTTTTTTTTTTTTTTCTTTAATCAGAGAGGATAAATCATAGCAAGCAATGTTTCAAATCTCATTTCTTCTAAGTAAGAGCTCGTAGTGTGAGCTCGTCACTGCTTTTTTTTTTAGAATTCTCTTCCCCCTCCTTCTAGCGCCAATTGTTGATGCATGAAATCTAACAAGTTAATCGAACATAGACAATAGTCAATGTAAGATAGAGGTTCGGAGAATCTTTTGGAATTTGTGTTAAGTGATGATAGGATAAGGTGTGTTCTCTATTTTGTGGCTGCACCTTGAGAAAGATTGCCTACGTACTCTCGGAACAGAGATCAAACCATTCATGGTTCAAATACGATATCAAATTTAGTGAGCTCGTCAGGCGAGCTCGGGTGAACTTATTAGGCGAGCTCAGGTGAGCTTGTCGCCGTGCTCGTCGAAGAGGTGAGCGTATCTTCGTGCTCGGGGGGCGAGCTCGGGTGAGCTTGTTAGGCGAGCTCGGGTGAGCTTGTTTGGAGAGCTCGGATGAGGTTGTCAGGCGAGTTCGGGGGCGAGCTCGGGTGATCTTGTCAGGCGAGCTCGGGTGAGCTTGTCGCCGTGCTCGTCGGAGAGGTGAGTGTGTCGTCATGCTCGGGGACGAGCTCGGGTGAGCGTGTTAGGCGAGCTTGGGTGAGCTTGTCAGACGAGCTCGGGTGAGTTTGTCGCTGTGCTCGGGGTCGTCTTTCTGCATGTTCTCACAAATGTCTGTTTATGCTCTCTTCTCTCTAGAAAACCTTCTCTCTCTTCCAAAAAAAAAATTCCCCCTGTGCAATGAATGACTGTTTACTATTTATATTCACAATGTTTAAGCTTATTTGGGCTGGACTTTCATTAATTTTTATGGGCCTATCTTTATTTTGTGTTTGGGTTATTGAAGGGGTGCTAATCCCTGATATAACACTCTGTTTATCACAAAATGGTCGCCTACATCGGGAGAGGAGAAGGTGGAAGAGACATCTACTCCTATGTGGGTTCACTTTAAAATTTTCCATTGAATATATATTCATGGGATGGGCTTGGTTTCATAACAAGTGCAGTAGGTCATCCTGTGCGCGTACCCCTTAAACCACAGCTTGTGCCTTGTTTGATATTGCCAAAGTACTTTTCAATGCTGAAATTACGAAGGAGCTTCCACGAAAATATCGGTTCTCAAAGAATGGTAAAGAACATTTTGTGGATTTTGTTTATCAATGGCTTCCTCTCAGATGTTCTCTATGTGAGAACTGGGTTCATCTTGAGAAAGTATGTGTGAATAAGAAAGACTTGGTGATTCGTCCATAAGTTGTTTGCCGAACTTGTCTACTAACCTTTTTTCTTCGGGTAAGGCAAGCTCTTTTTCTGCGGAAGTGGAAAACATAGTCGAACGAAGGTAGGAAAGAAGAAAGTGTGGGGGCTAGTGTGTCAAAAAAAAGTGTTGGGCAGTGGAGGAAAAATTTTGAACATGAGAATTTTTGCTCTAAAAGTCTCGAGTCAAGTCTTACTTATTTAAGTTGGAATGAGAATCTTCTTCTCAAACATGAATCTTTCGATTCATTTGGCTCTCATGCTCACTTATTCCAATCATTTAACAATTAATTATGAGACTCATTCCCACTTTTCATATTATGATGAAAGAGACTATCGGAGAAGGTCCACAAGATCTCTTTCCGGAAGAGAATAATATTCAACTTCGAGTTTTCAACTTTATCCTTTATGGTACAAAACGAGCCAAAGCCTATCAAATGTTACTAAGAAACCGGAGACTCAAATAGTTTCGCCCTCTAAGTTCACAGTTATCAGTCTTGTAAAGAAAGAAGGTGAGATAATAGAAGTGGAAGATTCGTAGGTAGAGTCTGGTGAGTCTCTCTCTATGGGGGAAGAGAGGGATCAACAAGCCGTTGTTGAAGAAACATGAGTATTTTATAGTGTAAACAATCAAAACTTGAAAATCTTTGAAAGGGTTCAGTTATCTAATGCTCAATCAACCAATCCGGTTGCTTCCAGGAAAAAGGTCCTCTCGCAAAATCATTAGTGTCCAGTTTCTTCTAGAATGTGCGCAGATTCAACAAACCTATTAACATTTTGTAGTTCGTAACTAGAAAAAACAAGAAAGAGATGCTATTTTGATGTCTTGTGGAGACGTTTAAGGAGAAGAAGGCTGAAATTAGTTTCCTTGGTTTTTTGGGATTGGTCATTTATGGATAATTATGAATCGACATTAGGTATTTTAAAGGTAATCATTTCTGTTAGCTCATGTATTCAAAAGCTACCAAATTATAACCTGCTTGGTGTTGCTAGATGGAAGGCGGATGAATTCTTCTGTTCATTTATTTAGGCAGCAAATTTGGTAGAGGAGAGAATGGTCTTTGGGCAGATTTAAAAAATCATAAGGATTCAGCTATGTTTTAAGATAAGCCTTGGATCGTTATGTGAGATTTCAATGAGAACCTAGATGCGAAGGAGCATTATGTGTGAGTGAATTTTAAGATGTGACAAGTTATTTTCCTTCTCGGATCTTAGTTACAATGCCCCTTCTTCATCTAGTGTAACAAAAGATAAGAAGGTATTACAAGTAAGAAACTGGACAGTGCTTATGAACGATGTGTGGCTATATCGCTATCCTCATGTTTATAGTGTCTTCGAATTGGGTGGCTGCTCAAACCATCTAAGGTGTCTCATACAACTAGATGAATAAAAACATAACACCAAGAAGCCTTTCAAGTATGTTAATGATATAGGGAAGCTTCATGTGTTTTATCAATGGTTGCAAGATTTTGGGACCAAATAAAAGTTGTTCCATTCGACTTCTGCTTTATTTTGATTCTCCAAGAAGCTTAAAGCTTAGAACCTATAATCAGACAAATTGGAAGAGAGCGATTAGGAGACTTATCAGAAAAGGATAAAGAATCTCATTATCACTTATGTGAGCTGCAGATGGATACTCTTCATAACCCTACAGAAGAAGAAATACCCTATTATCGATGGGATAATGTAACTTCTCTGGAGGAAGATTGTCTGAAACAAAAAAAAAAAATGCATTGGCTTCAGATTGGTGATTAGTGCAATAAAGTTTTTCACATTGTGGTAAAAATCAGAGAAACACGGAATTTCATCTATAAGAGTCAATTTTAATATGGGTTAATGGCTACAAATCAAGAAGAAATAAAAATTGAACTTGAATGGTTTCTTGGTCACATGACAAAGGAGTTTGAGGGAGTGCCGGTGGAAGAGTTAGAGAATCTCATGGACTTTCATATTAGTGTTAAAGATCGTGTAATTTTGGAAATTGACATAACAAAGGAAGAGGTCCGACATGTATTTTCTCCATGCTATAAAAAAAAAACCCCAAGGCCGGATGGATATCCATTAGAAGTTTTTTCAAAACAACTTGGGCAACAGTGGGAAATGACTTCACAATCCTTGTTCAATCATTCTTCTTGAGGGATTCCTCCCTAAAGGCATAGACACCACAATCCTAGCTTTAATCCCTAAAAAAATTGAGGCTAAACAAATGCGGGACTATCGACCAATTGCGTGTTGTAAATGATATACAAGGTGGTCTGTAAGATCATTGCCAACCGTCTCAAGTACATTTTCCAAGGATGATCAGCTCAAATCAACCAACTGATGTATTGTAAATTTGAGTGGATTTGATCATGTTTTAGAGTGTGTTTTAGCTTTAGGAAAAGCATTTACGCATCATTAGGAGTGCATATGCATTGTTTCTCTCTTTCGTAGGTGGTGGAAGACATGATGAAGTACCCAAATGATATGGAGGAGGTAGGGACTGAAAAACACCCAAAAAGGAGTGGAAAAACAGCTAAGGATCACGACCAGGCCTCACAGCGGCATCCCACATCGGCCTACTGAAGTCGCTGTGAAGAAATGCGAATAGTCAGGAGCCCCAGCGACCTCCAAAGCGACCTCCCCAAGTCGCTGTGGATCAAAAAACCTCACAGCGGCCTCTCACAACGACCTCCACAAGTCGCTGTGAGATTTAACCTTGAACGATCTAGTCATATGAAGTTCTTACGTTCATATTTAGCTTTGGACCTTCAAATAAAAGTTATAGGTAATTGAGTTAGCTTTCCAATGGAGGTGGTTTGAAGTCATTAAGAGCTATACACGAAGAGTTATGACCAATTTACTGGAGACATATCAATCATGCCACTTTAAGACCAACTTTTGCCCACATGCTACTTTTTCTCTTTTTCTTTTGGCTTGTAGACCCTCCCATGTTCTGAGGTCGACCAAGACACTTTGTTTTCTATTATTTAAGACCTCTTGGTGTATGTGGAGAGGCATGATCTACTTCTTGATCCATTTATGGATCTAGATCATAACTTTATTTTTGTTTTGAAGTTTGATTTGATTTTCTTGTGTTGTTCTTGTTGATTCATCTATTTCTCTCATCTTATATCATCTCAACCATCTATTTTTGTGTTTCTATGAATATTAGTGAGTAGTTCTTTATAAGTTTCTGGGTTTGAGTAAGGTGAGGGTGATTTAGTGATGGTTTAGGATGTTTAAAACTTGGAAATATTGATTTCTTACTTGTTAGAAGTTCTTAATGCTAGGATTGAAGTAGCTAATCAATTCCTTGATCTTAAATGTTGCTAGCACCGAGAGGTGTAGTTTATGTTTAAAACTATATCAAGTGGTTTACATACTTAACCAATGAGAATTGATGTTTAAGGTGTTTAGTGGTAATAAGAACTTGTTCATAATGCATATCTATCTTGAAATTGCCAACGAGAGTTGATGTTAATGCTTGATAGGTGTAGGGCTATTATCATGAGAGTGGAGTAGCTTGATATGTTGTTCTTGGCCTAAGAAACCATTCTTTTGTTCTTAAACACTTCTAGATTATTTGTTGATCACCCAAACCGAAATCTCAACCCAAGGAACTTAGTCTTTTATCATCTCTGCTTTTACTCTGTTTTTATGAATCTTAGTATCTTGTTTAGTGAATGGTTTGTTCTGTTTTTATTTCACTTTTGTTATCTGTATCATTTGTATATTAGTTTCTTTGATTTCATCTCACTTAGGTTGTTAGTAAAAAAACCAAATCTCTTGTATTAACTTAGATTAAGGAACTTTGTGTATTCTTGGTGTCATAGGTCACTAGCTCCCTGTGGATTCGATCCTAAAGTATTACATCGACATACCATTCGATTGTGGTAGCGTGCACATTAGGTTTTAATTGGTGTGTAAAACGCATACATCAATTTGGCGCCGTTGCCGGGAAGCTAGGCGATTTATCATTAGGATTTCAAATTTCCTTGAGACTAAGCTTTCTTTTGTTTTTGTTTGTCTGGCTACTGATTTTCTTTCAAGTGTTTGCTCTTTTTGCAGGGCATAATCACAAGACAGAAAGTTCAAGAGAGAGGGATGGCTTGGAACCCTACAAGCTACCACAGTTTTGAATGCTCATCCTCTTATCAAGAAGATCTTTCACATGGAAACTTTTCTCAAGAATACCAATATGGAGATGCTGAGAGATACCAATCTTGGGACCCCACAAGCTACCAAAGGTTTGAAGGCTCACCCATTTATCAAGAAGATCCTCCATATGAAAACTTTGCTCAAGAGTACCACTATGGATATGGTGAAGGATGTCAATCTTGGGATCCTATAAGCCACAATGGTTTTGAAAGCTCACCCACCTATCAAGAAGACATCTCATATGGAAATTATTCTCAAAAGCATCAATATGGATATGATGAGGTCTATCAATCTTGGGACATGGAGTACGAGCATGGAATGGATTATTACTCCCCAAACTCTAATGAAGAAGAGATTCTCAACAATCAAGGTTTTTATCAAAACCAAGGAGACCAACAATTCCAAGGTCAATGGAGTTATTCAAACCAACAATCCAAGGAGGACACAATGCAACGGCTTCTGAAGCAGTTTATGGAAAGTACAAAAGAGGTGTTAAGCGAAATAAATGCACAATTTGACAGCCTAGCATCCGATGTTGCAACTCTCAAACAACACCCCAACCTAGCAGGCACTTCATCAAACCATCCACCAGGTTACCTACTAGGAAAACCAGAGTCAAACCCAAAGGAGTACATCAATGCTATTACACTAAGAAGTGGCAATGAACTACCTCCAATGAAGTTTATTGGGGACAATGAAAATCAAGGTGGGGGGATGGACTTTGAACCTGAGAAGGAAACCATTGATGAAGCTCTTGAGATAAGACAAGTTTATGTTGGAACACTCATGAGTCATCCAGCAAGGATCAACAAGGAAGAAGTAGACATGGTGGTAAGAACTATTGGAGACTCTCACGAAGATGGCTTGGTTTTTGGATCCATAGAGAGCATAAAGGAGAGCTCAATGGATGATGAATTCTCAACCAAAGAAGAAATTCATATACAACCCAACTCCAAGCAAGAGACAAAGAGTGAAATGCCTAAGGAGAAACAAGAGAGTCTCATTGAAGAAATCTCCATGGATGGTGAAGAAGAAGAATTTCAAATGGCACTACTTTTTGACAAGCATCTTGGTACAACTTCCACCACAAGAATGAGCATTGATGGTCCAAGGAAGATCTCTTTTGAAGAGATTAGGATGAATGAGTTTAGGGGATGGTTTTATGATGAATACGACCCTGGTGATCCAAAGTCATGTCACATTCCCAACCAGAAAAAGTGAAGGGACTTCGGAGGAAGTCCCATGGTATCCTTTGTATATATCTGTTTTGGTTTATGTGTTTGTGTGCATTTTACTTGTGTTTTAGTGTTTTGTGTGTTTCCAGCATGTGGACAAGAGATCAAAAGCTAAGTTTGGAGATTTCCACCGAAGAGCAAACATGAGCTAACAAGAGCTAAGTTTGGGGGATTACACTATTACCTTCCGCTTCAGGTAACACTATCACCACCTTCAACATAGTTGTTAGTTAATTTTATTTTACCATCTTGAATCAGATTTTGAAAAAACAAAAAATGTTGAAAATTTTGAAACATAAAAAAAAACGAACATGTAGATTCATATTTGTTTCACTTTTAGGATCAAGTCTAGTAGAATTATAGGTTGAATTTGCATAGGAGACAATGATATAATTGGTTGTAAGAAATTTAGATTTAGAACTGAACAGGATGCCCTTGTTAATCATTGTATGTTGCTTAAACAACTATTGAAACACTTGTACATTTCGAGCTTTAATCATGCCAGTCGAATCTATTTGTCTTGTTTGATACCCTCAACATTGAAACCAACTCACCTATATGGACTTAAATGAACTTAAATTTCTCACTTATGGGTATTTGATGCTTGATCATGGTCACCACATACACACTTGGATGATCTTTTACCACATTTTTACCACCCTTTGTTAATCCAGGTGGCCATTCTCACTCTTAGAATGGTTTCCACACCATAGAACCCTACCCTTTCCTTTTAAGCCTTCATTTGTTTGACTGAGTGAGGCCTTTTTCTGATAATGCTAACATGTGTAAAAGGTTAAAAGTATAAGAACGACAATGATTAGCTCTCATAGGCTAGTCTAGGAGTTCACTTTTTGATTGGCATTTGGGGTATTAGCACTTGAAAATGGGATTGAGAGTGAAATAAAAGAAAGAGTGAAATGGGGAGTAAAAGAAAAAGAAAGAACCAAAGGGCTTGTGAAAGGAAACACTTGGGAAGTTGAGATAAAAATTGGAAAACTCTAAGTTTAAAATAAAAAGAGATCAAAAGAAAAAGAGTCTTATGAAAAGAATAACTTCTCAAGACCCAAAAATGAAAAAAGTCAAATGGTTGAGTTTTGGAAAGAAAGGGATATTGGTTAGTGATAGGATTTGGAATCACAATTGGGTAAGGCATGAGAGTTAAGAATTGTATGCATAAATTGTTCTTGTCTTGCCACATTTTACATAATGTCTAGCATTCCTTTTCCTTGAGAGTTAGCCACCAAAAAAGAAAACAAGACCATCCTCTAAACACCATTTGAAGCTTTTTTATACCAAGAAAATTGATTGAGATCAAATCCCCATTTGTGAGACTGCACTTTGATGAATAAATGAATTTAAGAGTTGGTTAAATGTTGAGTTGGTAGATTCTTGACAATGTGCTTAAAAGAATAAGATTTGGTGTGTTGATAAGCCTAGAGAAATTAGAGTGGATTAGATTGTTTGTTCATGCAACATACTATCATTTTCTAAAGACATCATGTTGAGGGCTTGCTAAATTTCTTTGGTTATGAGTCTCCAACTTCAAACCTCTCCCCTTTGTTCTCATTGTTGATTGCTTGAAGACAAGCAAAGAAACAAGTTTGGGGGAGTTGATGTATTGTAAATTTGAGAGGATTTGATCATGTTTTAGAGTGTGTTTTAGCTTTGGGAAAAGCATTTAGGCATCATTAGGAGTGCATATGCATTGTTTCTCTCTTTTGTAGGTGGTGGAAGACATGATGAAGCACCCAAATGATATGAAGGAGGTAGGGACTGAAAAACACCCAAAAAGGAGTGGAAAAACAGCTAAGGATCACGACCAGGCCTCACAGCGGCATCCCACATCGGCCTACTGAAGTCTCTGTGAAGAAATGCGAACAGTCGGGAGCCCCAGCGACCTCCACAGCGACCTCCCCAAGTCGCTGTGGATCAAAAAACCTCACAGCGGCCTCTCACAGCGACCTCCACAAGTCGCTGTGAGATTTAACCTTAAACGATCGAGTCATATGAAGTGCTTACGTTCATATTTAGCTTTGGACCTTCAAATAAAAGTTATAGGTAATTGAGTTAGCTTTCCAATGGAGGTTGTTTGAAGTCATTAAGAGCTATACACGAAGAGTTATGACCGATTTACTGGACACATATCAATCATGCCACTTTAAGACCAACTTTTGCCCACATGCTACTTTTTCTCTTTTTCTTTTGGCTTGTAGACCTTCCATTGTTCTGAGGTCGACCAAGACACTTTGTTTTCTATTATTTAAGACCTCTTGATGTATGTGGAGAGGCATGATCTACTTCTTGATCCATTTATGGATCTATATCATAACTTTATTTTTGTTTTGAAGTTTGGTTTGATTTTCTTGTGTTGTTCTTGTTGATTCATCTATTTCTCTCATCTTATATCATCTCAACCATGTATTTTTGTGTTTCTATGAATATTCGTGAGTAGTTCTTTATAAGTTTCTTGGTTTTAGTAAGGTGAGGGTGATTTAGTGATGGTTTAGGATGTTTAAAACTTGGAAATATTGATTTCTTACTTGTTAGAAGTTCTTAATGCTAGGATTGAAGTAGCTAATCAATTCCTTGATCTTAAATGTTTCTAGGACCGTATGTTTGAAACTCTATCAATTGCTTTACATACTTAACCAATGCGAATTGATGTTTAAGGTGTTTAGTGGTAATAAGAACTTGTTCATAATGCATATCTATCTTGAAATTGCCAACGAGAGTTGATGTTAATGCTTGATAGGTGTAGGGATATTATTATGAGAGTGGAGTAGCTTGATATGTTGTTCTTGGCCTAAGAAACTATTCTTTTGTTCTTAAACACTTCTAGATTATTTGTTGATCACCCAAACCGAAATCTCAACTCAAGGAACTTAGTCTTTTATCATCTCTGTTTTTACTCTGTTTTTGTGAATCTTAGTATCTTGTTTAGTGAATGGTTTGTTCTATTTTTATTTCACTTTTGTTATCTGTATCATTTGTATATTAGTTTCTTTGCTTTCATCTCACTTAGGTTGTTAGTAAAAAAACCAAATCTCTTGTATTAGCTTAGATTGAGGAACTTTGTGTATTCTTGGTGTCATAGGTCACTAGCTCCCTGTGGATTCGATCCTAAAGTGTTACATCGATATACCATTCGATTGTGGTAGCGTGCACATTAGGATTTAATTGGTGTGTAAAACGCAAACATCACCAACTTTTGTGAAGGGGATATTGCTAATGGAGAATGTCCTACTCGCGACAGAATTTTTAAAGGATTAATTATCATAAGACCTATGTCTCTCCAAGATGTGCTATGAAGATAGATATCTCCAAGGCGTTTAATTCGGTTCAATGGTCATTTGTTAATCAACACGTTTAAGAAAATGTGGTTTCTGGATAAAGTAATTCACTAGATTCATCTATGTATCTGAATAGTTTAGTTTTTTTGTTCAAGTCAATGGGGAGCTCGCTGGATTTTTCATTAGTGCGAGAGTGTTAAGATATGAATGTCCCCTCTCGCCATACATGTTCGTAATCTGCATGAATGTGTTGTATTATAAGTTGGACAACAACGGATAGTGAGAGAAAATTTGGTTATCATCGAAAATGCAAAAATCTTTTCTCAACTCATCTCTGCTTTACTGATGATCTCATGGTCTTTGTTGAGGGCTCTAAGAGAGCGATCGAGAGAGTTGTATCTTTCTTTGATGATTTTACTCATTGGTCAGGTCCGCAAATCAGTCTCTAGAATTCAACCATCTACACGGCTTCTCAGCCAGTGAGAGAAACCATCAGATCGAGTTTCCCATTCGAGGTGGGGGAGCTCCCAGTTAGATACCTCGGTTTGTCTCTCATGTCTAAAGGAATGTCAAAGCATGACTACATGTCGTTAATGGAAAGAATTCAAGCTCAAATAAGTTCATGGACTTATCGTTTTCTTTCGTTGGCAAGCCTTCCTGCAGTTGATTAAAACAGTTCTTAGAATTATCACTAACTTCTGGTCTTCTGCATATCGTCTTCCAGATGCCTGCATGAAACCAGAGAAAATCTGGTCAGCATTCTTGTGGTCGGGTCATACCAATCCAAGGATGGCTAACTTGGCGTGGGGATAAGTATGTAAGACGAAGTGTGAGGGAGGACTTGGCTTGCGTACACTAAAAGAAATTACCCTCGGAAGTGGTTTAAAGCTTATTTGGCGAATGCTGTCAGCAACTTCTCTTTGGAGTAGCTGGGTTCGATTGTACCTTATAAAGAAGAATACGTTCTGGGAAACTAGGAGTACAACTCACTGCTCCTGGATGTGGAGAAGGTACTCAAACTCAGGTCTATTGCTCGACGGTACAGTAAAAATCAGATGACAAGTGGAAACAACACCTTCTTTTGGCATGACAAATGGTCGGATCTTGGAGTGTCATCAGACATACATAGAAGTAGAGGTTGCATTGACATAGGTATAAGCTATATGAGTACTAATGGCTTCCCCGCTCTTGTCTCTTATTATTTTGGAAAGCTCATTTTGAATTGTTTTCCATGTAGACACCCTTCAAATACTAGATTTGACTTTGATGCCAAACCAGAATACCGTATTCAAGATACTAAGCTTATTCCATATATTTTGTCAATGGTCTTCTTCGACTTTTGGATCGGGATAGCTTCTTCACCATGTTGTCTATTATTCTTTTCCTCCATACTGCATGAATAGTTGCTTCGAGGACGTATCAGAACAGGAACCTTTCTTGATGACAATGTGAAAAAGCAGAGAATAACATAGCCATTTTCTGCCACTTGAACACATAGTTACTTCCCAACAGACCTTCAACCAGCTCTTTCCAAAATTGTTTTGTGTAGTGGCTCTAGAAATTAAGTGTTCTATAGTCTCCAAGAGTGGCGACAAAAGCTGCAAGAAACGTCAATACCAGCAATCCATTTGACCATGTGTTCCCCTGTGGACAACCTATTATGCATTCCTAACATGTAACAAATGAAAATTTTGGTGTAGCTTGCGGGAACCACACACCTATATACCAATAAACATTGCGGGTAATCTATTTGTTGTTCTACCAAATCTCACGATTTGAAAATATGTTTGTGTAGTGTGATCTTTTCTTCCATAGATCAGTGTTGTTTCCGACTGTCCACATAATGGCTCTAGTTTTTGTTATTAGGTCTTTCACTTCGTCCAGTGATTCAACACGATGGCTTCCTTTTGTGATCAGAAAAAGCTTTAGTGACAGTGGCAGATCTGCTATACCGTATAGCAGATCTTATAATACATATAATATTATTTATTAACATCACATTTGTACATAAATAATATATGTATTATTCTTAAAACCCAAAATAACATTGATCTAATTTGCTTAAGTGTGTGATTCTGTAGGTTCATATAATATCAATAATGAATTCTCAATTCATAGATCATAAGCGGTTTCTACCAAAACATTATAACCACCTAATATTATATGATTATCGAACCTCAACTAACTTGAGTAAGTACAAATTGATTTCAGGACATTCTCAACATCTATATCTTATAAATAGAAATATTAATTTTGAAAATATTAAAATGTATACCATATTAGTACAATTAAATATATTAATTTTATTATTATTTTGTAAGGTATCACGAATGATCTTTCATATTCTTTGTATGCCCTTTGATATTTATTTAAAACTATTTTTAGAGGTAAATTAAATATTTAAATAATGTTATTCAACTGTAGATGATAAGGAGACATAAAGAAAAGAGAGAAAATCTAACTTTATATATATAAAAATTATGTTACCTTTTGGAAATATTTCTTTTAAAATTTGAATTTCTTATAAATATAAATTTATATATATATTTAATTAAATTTACTATAATATTTTATAGAAAACAAAAAAAAATATTTTCTATTATTTGATATTCTGGTATATTTTTAAGCAAACTACTATTATATATAACAGTTAAATTGTTTTCTACAAGATATTTAATTTACAATAATTTGGATCAAATAATATTCATTTACTAAATCTATCATTCCTAAATAGAAAATGTTAATCTTGAAAATATTAAATTGTATACCATATTAGTATAACTAAATATATTAACTTTATTATTCTTTTGTAAAGTATCTTGAAAAAATTTCAAAATATAAAATGACAAATGATCTTTCATATTTTTTCAATAACAAATGTTTTTTCATATTTATTTTAAACTTCTTTTTTAGAAATAAATTAAATATTTAAATAATATGATTTAAATGTAGATGATGATATGGCAAGAGAAAACAAAAAACTAATTTTATATGTAAAAGTAAAGATAATAACCAAGTTTAGGATTGCTGATGTCATTAATTTTGCTAGAAAAGATTTTAAATCCAAGGGTTGAGTTTACTTTCTTAAAACTAACGGATGGTCAAGATTGATTAAGAAGAAAACTAATTTTAACTTTATTGATCAGTAAAAAGGAAAAAAAAAATCTTAAACAGTAATGTGGTTCAGATTTGCAGGGTTTGCGTCAGCATTTGTTATATTATAGGACAGAAAGAAAATCAAATGGTTAATATAACATAGTTCAGTCCAACGTTTGGTCCAGATAGTTCAGAGAGAGGTCTTTTTTGTATTTATAGAGAAGGTTCTCTTTCAAAACCTTAATTGTATCATCGCCGTTCACTTTTCTAACCCTCTGAAATTCTTAAACAGTTACCAAGGCTTCGAACCTCATCACAGGTAAGTCATCCCGTTCTTGTCTGTTAATTTTTTTTTTTTTTTGGTATCACTTGTCGGTTAACTTGTATGCGTAATATACAGACAGTGATTTTGTTTTTGCTTTCTGATTTCCATTGAGTTTTTTTTCTTCTAAAGAAAGTATTGTTGTTTGACTTGGAACTGTCCACATATTTTTGATTATTTACTCCTAGAACTATGGTTCTCTTTTTGAACTTATTCATATGTTTGTAAACCAAAAAGTAGATCTGTCAGGTTATATATTCTCCGTTAGATTATATTCTGGTTGGATTGAGTTTGATCAAGATTATCTTGGTGAGATTAATGTTTTATTGTACAAACAAACATGTTATCTTGTACATACATTATGGTTAAATTCGTATATAAGTAGACTATTTAGGCATATGTAGACACCCTTTTATGATATTAGAAATACTAGATCTTGTTAAAATAGAAGTCATCTTCTTCTAATTTGCAGGAATAAATGTAAAAGAAATAATTTGTTCAGAATGTTTGAACAGCGCAATGGTAGAATCTCTAAGTTCAGTAACTTGGCCTATCCGAAGATAGAGAAAGTTTTGGGGATTCTTGAGGGATCTAAAAGAAGGATTTCGGAACTCGGCGAGTATGAATAGAAATTAGGGTTCCCTTAGGTTTTCGGGAAGAAACAAAACTGCTGAGAATGGTGTTTAAGTCGTCGGAGAGTTATTAGGTCAAATCGGCTTTTGCTTAAGAACTCTCAGAAAACAGTATTGAAAGATTGTGTGTTTATTCCATGGATTCTATGTCCTTATATAGGTATTTACAAAAGTCGGCTTAATGGAAAATAGGAAAACCTAGGATAAACTCAAATATTTCCTTATATCTCGGTGTTGATATTCTCGAGCGTATCTCTCTTCTCGGCGCAATAATCACGCGCGCCGCTTTCTTTTTCTCTTTGCCTCTTCTGAAAACCCTAGCTTTTATCCCTCGTTGGGCTGAGTCGAGTTAACTACTCAACTCCGTTTTAAGCCCTAAGTGGACTTTCCTTATCGGGCCGACCTAAATTCCTGAATGGGCCTTTTGGAAAATGTGCTAATCTTGACTCCAACAATAAGCTCCCCCCAGTGCGGCGATTCAAATTTTATTTAGATCAGCCGGTACGAGGAGTATCATTTGGTTTGAGAATTGATTTAGGTTGGTTCGGATTTTATGGGTTAATTTGATTTGCACCAAATAATTCGGGTCAGACGGGCAGATTGAATTGAATTTCGGTTGAACCGGTCTATAGGTGCGAGAAACGAAGGGTCGCATAGGTAAACATGACTCCTCGGGTACGTCGCCCATTTCTTCTATATATTCTCTGCTCTCGCTTCCCATTTTCTCATTTATGCTCGAGTGAAGAGATAAGGTACTTTTCTTCTTGCTCTCCACCGGTTTTATTTTTCGATTTTTCTTCCGTCGTTGCTCAGATGTAGTTTCCTAAGATTTTAGATCGAACTCCTATTTTTTTCCATCTGTTCTTGTTTTGTTCTTCATCCGCGATGTCTTTGATCCGTTGTTCCGGAAAAAAGGACAAGGAAGTTGTTTCTGTATCGTCTGGGGAAGACTCACCATGTCGGCATCGCGTTTCATCTGATTCGTCTTCCGCCAGTACTTCCTTGGACTTGAGGGCGCATCCCGTTTACGAAGCGTTTAAGGATCTTGAACTTCGTCACGAGCTATCTCGGCTAACCAGTGTTGTGGAAAGTTCAAGTCAGAAAACGTTTGTGATCCCATAGCTTCGAGATTCTGATTTAGACGAGTTAGAAGAGGCCAAGATGGGAGTCGAAAAGGATAGCCCGTAGGATGATGGTGACGATACGTCAATTCCTTCTGCCGAATTACCAGATGTTTCGTCAGGGGGATTCTCTAACGTTTTCCAAACTCGGTCCGATGAAGATTCAGTTATATCGGCGTTAGCGGGCTGTGGGGCCGACTCGAGAATTAAATTCATCATCCCCGGCCCGGCGGCCCAAGATATCGTCCTTGGAATCCGCCTCCCAGCTATGTATGCCTATATGAGTCCTATTTCCTTAACGCGGATACGGCGGGGAGCCGGCTTTGGCTTCCCCTTCCTGACTTGATCGTATCCTACTGTGCTCGTCATGAGCTTGCAATCTCGCAGTTGTCGGCGGCTGCTGTCCGTCACATGGTGGGTCTACTCGTCTTAGGAGTCGAGTGTGACATCACCATTAATGTCAAGATATTCGAAGAAATGACTTCGAAGAAGATGTTACTCCATTAGGATGAGGGCGGACCAAGGAGTTATTTTAAATGCGCCGCGCAAAGTGCATCTTTGGCATAGATACTACTTTTATGCCGAGATAACGCCTTTGGTTGTTCTTGAGCGTCATAGGGACCTTAGATCGTCGTGGAACACTAACTTCGGTAGATATTATTCCGTCTTGATTCTTTCGTTTCTCAGTAATTTACTTATTGTTTTTCTTCATTGCAGTTTGTCATCCATTCTACAAGCCCTATCCGGATAATTTCTTTGCCATTGTTGAGAAGATCCGGAGCCTTAGTCTTCGTAAGTGGGAGCAGATAAATCGGACTCGAATCAACAGGTCTCGTCCAAAGATTGTTGAAGGTATGGTATCAAGGGTTTTTTGTTCGATTCTACACCGAGTCGTGCACTGATTTCTCTCTGTTTTCAGTTGATTGGAACACTTTGGCGAAAATCAATCCAGCCGACTTAGAGAGACCGAAAATGGGGAAGCTGAAGAAAATCACGGCTGATTATTCGAAGAGGTTTACATCGAAGCCTTCTTCGGCCAAGAAGTCTAAGGAAGTCGATGCGAATCATTCTTTGTCTCAAAGCGGCGGGGAGCCGTCATCTATTGCGTCCAAAAATTCCACTGACCCTCAGGAGGGGGCGGTGGTTAAACCAAGCATGGCGGCTCTAGTTGAGAAGGTTCCTCCAAAAGCTCATTCCAAAAAGAGGACGGCTACTGATAAGCCGGACAAGGAAAGTCCCGCTAAGAAACACTACAAGAAAATGTTGTATAGATAACATGTCAAGATAGCGTTGTAAACGTTTATGCTATTTTTGATATAACCCTTATTTTAGGATAGCGTTTCCGAAAATGGAAACGCTATATTTTGTTTGTTGGGATTCAATCTTTATCACGCTTTGTTTTTAATAGCACATGCAAAAGTGGAAACGTTGTGATAAGCTTAGGCGCTAAAAATTTAATGACTTTCCCGGCTAAGTACTTAGCGAAAAAAACAAGGCCTAACATTTTCAGTCTCCCTCCCATTATCGTATATCCTAGCTCTCACCGCCAAACTCCATTGTTTCACTTCTCTTCTCAATCTCTGGATGCAAAATTACCTTACTCATACATTCTCTCTCATCTCTCTCGAAACTACCTAAATATGGATCTCGTGAGCTAGGAGCTTTCATTCTCTTCTTTCCTGGTTCCGGAACTCGATCTCGTGAGCTAATAGCTTAACACATATATCGTAAGCTAAGGTATGTGAAAATTTAGGTTTCTTGTTTCAATTAGGGATTTTAATATCTTTGTCGATTAATTAGAGCTTTCTTTTCAGGTTTTACAAGCGGATTTGGGTGTTGGCTACTAATTAAGGTATGTGAAATTTTAAGTTTTTTGTTTCAATTAGGGATTTTACTCACTTTTTACTAATTAGAGCTTTCTTTTCAGGTTTTACCAGTGGATTTGGGTGTTCAAGTACTCGGAGGTAAGGTGTAAGATAGTTGTATAAGAAATTTGTCGGTTTTCGTTTCAGTTTGGGGTTTTGGTTAAATTTTAAGCAATTGTGTTTTGTCTTATCAAAAAATGTATGTATCCCTTTGACTTTGGAGCTGTGGTGGTGGTGTAACATGGACAAGTCTTGGGTTTGGCTACCAAGGTATGAATTTCTTTACCAAATAAAAAATTGAGTTTCTTTTGCTTTCATTCAACTTTCATAATTTGATTAACCTTATGTACCGACTTTTCCGTTGTTTTCTATGTTACAAGACTAGCCTTGAGTATGAACAAGGAGCAACAAAGTTTGTGTATGGGTCAGCAAGGAGGTTGGGTAATCCTCCAGATATGTTGTGTCCATGTATTGATTGTAGAAATGTGTGTCATCAACCTCTGGCTACAATACTGGATCATCTAGTGATTAGGGGTATGGATCAAAAGTACAAGAGGCAGAGATGTTGGAGTAATCATGGGGAGATAAGGTATTTGAAGACATTTGATGATCCGACATCTGAATTTGAAGCGTATGAGTTGTTTAGAACTGATTTCTATGATGGTGATGACATTTCACAGCCACATAATGACAATGGAGATCAGCTTGATAATGGTGAAAGTGAACATGATTCAGTGTTTACAAAAAGTTGGATGATGCTGAAACTCCTCTCTACTCAAGCTGCCCTAACTACACCAAAGTGTCTGCTATTATGGGTCTTTACCGTATAAAAGTGAAAAGTTGGATGTCAGAGAACTACTTCCACCAGCTTCTGAAGTTAGTTCACGACATGCTACCAGAAGATAACAAGCTACCAACATCAACAGATGCGATGAAGAGCTTCTTGAAGAAATTAGTTTTTGGCTATGAGCACATTCATGCTTGCAAGAATGATTGCATTCTGTACCGAAAGCAATACGAGGATATGATAAGCTGCCCGAGATGTGGTGCTTCAAGATGGGAACTGGACAAGCACCCAAATGAGGAAAAGAAAAGGATTCCAGCTAAGGTTCTGAGATATTTCCTGATAAAAGACATATTCAGAAGGATGTATAGATCGAAAAGGGTGGATGAGGAACTACGTTGGCATTTTAGTAATGCTTCTGGAGATGGAACAATGAGACATCCGGTGGACTCAATAACTTGGGCTCAGGTAAACGTAAAATGGCCACAATTTGCTTCTGAACCTAGGAATCTTCGCCTTGGTCTATCTACTGATGGGATGAACCCATTTTCTATTCAGAAACCAATCCACATAACCTTATCCAAGTTAAATCTTCGCCTTGGTCTAGCAATGATATCAACTAATAGGATCCATATCATTGCGTGGAATTCAAATGATAAAGTAGTTGCGGAGGGATTTCTGACTTCAACTGACCCAAAGGAGATGGTCAATTGCGTTCCTTTGGGTCCGAATGCTGCATTGGTGAAGACTGACAAAGTGATTGACAAAGCGGCTTACCTCTGGAGACCAATTGAAGACATGACTAACATGAATGATGCACTGTTTAAGACCATAGCATGGCCTATTGCTAAGGTGAAATTGGTAAATATACTGCCAAGGGAGGATGCGGTTTATAAAAAATCATCAGCATCTAAAGAAAGATTAACAAGAGCAGGACAATCAGTTCCAAAAGTTCCATCCACTTCTAAAGGATCATCACCTAAGGTATAGCTCTACACCTAATCTCTGTATTTTAAATGATCGATGTGTTGGATTGCTTCCTGATTGTGATGATGAGTTGGATTGTTTCCTGATTGTGATGATGAGTTGGATTGTTTTATGATTGTGTTGGTTTGTTTGCATTTGAACTTGTAGAGTGTTAGTAACAGCTCAAACACTAATAACAACTCTGGAAAGAAGAACTGTTTCCTTAGATTGCTTTGGATCGGGAAAAATGGTTGCAGAAGGACGAGTTTTATCAAACAATCCAAAAGACAAAGTCCATTTTGTTCCATTGGATGCAAACACCAGCTCGGTAATGGTTGAGGTATGTAAGATCCAGGATGCACGCGTTGTTGGGAATGTCCTTAAATCTACTGTACTATCTCTAGAAAGTATGATAAGTGTCGAGATCAGACATAAGTCATAAATACTGGGTGATCATGATGACTTGCTAGAGTCCGCTCTTGATCTATAAGTTTAGGACTTATTACCAGTATTGTATGATCCCAAAGGGTCACACACCATAGCTAACGGGAAAGTTAAATGGAATTAATACGGTAAGATGCAAGGCATTTACTGTATTTGTGCAGAGAATTGGGCCAGACAAAATACAGGCTTTTGTCTGATTTGGGTCTTGGGCCCAAAAGCCTAATAGGCCATTAGTTTAATCACTTGGGACCATATAAGGAAGAGGATAGGCGCCAGTAAGACCGGTAGTCTGCGATTTTCTAGGTCTGGCCGTCCTCTCTCTCTCTGTTGTTCCAGCTTGGTCTAGCAGCCTGATCCAGTAGCTTGTAAGCGTGTGGATACCTAGGAGGAGCCGGTAATCATCAGCTCTTGCAGATCTCGATATTCCTTTGATCAATCCGCTGCAATCACAAGGTAATGATCCTGATCTGTTTATGATTCAACTGCAAATCACCTAGATCCTAGTTGATTATGTTAGGTTGTAATCTGATAATTACACCAATGAACACACTTAATCCTACAGTGGTATCAGAGCCTAGGTTGTTAGGTTTTTGCTGTTTGGATCATATTTAGGTTGTTTTAATGTTTAGAATCGAATTTGGCTTAAGAAATTTGATTAGAAAACTTAAAAACCTAAGTATATGAATCGCATAATCCGATTGAAACCCATCGGTATGCGATGTGATCGCCCGTGTCGATCGACGAGTGAGCGAGATATCGATCGATATGAATCGGATCGATTGCTTCTCGCTGTCCCGATGACCCGATCGCAACGAGCTGATGCACGCCGGTATCGATCGACGCAGGAGCGTGATATAGATCGATACACTGGCGAGAGATACGGTCCGCGAGTAGCCAATCGGTTCAACCGAGCTTCACGGTTCGTTCTTCCCAAACCCGCGACAATGAACCGATCAAACCGATTGTGGTTCATTGTCAGCTTTAGCTTAAACCGCAGGTTAGGTCAAAATTGGCTAAAACACAAGGTGTTTCTTCCTGATTTTGGACTTAACCGAACCGATCCAATTTAATTGGTGGTTCAAGCGGTTAACCCAAATCGCGGTTTGCTGGAAATTATTTAATACAATTGGTATTATTTAATTTCTGGTTAAACCGGATTTAAATTCAAAATTGAATTTTAACCTAAACCGAAGGCTGGTCTAAGTTTGATTTGGTTGGACCAAATAATTTAGAGCTGGTCTGGTTTAGTAAATAACCAGTTGGATTTAGTAGTTAATTTGGTCTTGGACCAGAATTAATGAACCGACTCGGTTATGTCAAATTATTGGGCCAATTGGAATTATGTGGTCTTGGGCCAAGAATTGAGCCTATAATTTGTGACCCAACCGAAAACTTTAATAAAACATTAAATTAGAAAGTTTCTTTGATTAGAAGTTTCTAATTTTGGCATGTTAAGAAATTTCTAAATATAGTAGGTTTCCTAAAATAGAAAGTTTCCATATTTAGTAAGTTACCTGAAATGGAAAGTTTCCCAAAATAGTAATCTTCTATTTTTGGGAGGAAATCTATTGAAACCTAAAATCCTCAAAAACAATATCAAGCTTGGATGTCTTGCCCAATCTTGTCAGCTACTTAACGCTTATTCAATTACAAATATGGCTTACAGTGTGAGGTGTCTGTTTTTGCGTAAGTAAAGTAGTATATAGTCACTAATTTCATTGGGAGTCCCAGACTTTAGTGATTATTTGGCTGTAAGAGATTGGTTTCCTTGACTGGGCCATCGGGAGTCCCGGGCCTTGAGACATCTGGTGAATTGGGCCTTGGGCCCAATCCACAACCGAGAGTTATATGGATATAACTAGCTGTGTGTATGCTTACCAAGTAAAGCTATTTCCGGGTGACGGCCAGTGGCCCACTTTGGTTTTAGTTGAACATGGGTCTCGGAATCATTGCATTCATATGAGGTTAAACAAAGAAATTTTGAATGCAATGCGAGTTTTCTTATAAGTTATTAAGATTACTCTTTTATGAACTGAATAACTAAAACTGTATTTATCTCTAAATTTCAGTTATGACTAGCACAACAAATCAAAACACTTTCTCGATCCGGTCTGTCCTTGAGATGGACAAACTGAACGGATCAAATTTCTGTACTTGGTACCGGAACTTGAGAAATATTCTCAAGCATGAGAGCAAGGACTATGTCCTTGAAATTGCTCTCCCCGAGAAATTGAGATCAAGTGCCACACATGCAGAGTGTGATGCTTGGAACAAGCATTACACTGATGCGGTGGATGTGCGAAATCTTATGTTGACTACCATGAGTTCTGAGTTGAAGCATCAATATGAGAACTTGGAGCCACCCATGGAGATTGTCGCAGGCCTCAAGGCAAAGTACAAGGGACTTACACGAGTTGAGAGATGCCAGACTTTGAGGCGTCTCGTTGAGTGTAACCTCCCTGAGGGAAGTCCAGTTAGTTTTCATGTCAGTAAAATGATTAGTTACTTTGAAAACTTGGAAAGACTAGACTGTCCCATAAGTGCTGAGCAAGCCGTTTACCTCATCTTTCAGTCTTTGCCGCCGAGCTATAAACAGTTCATTACGAACTACAATATGAGCGGGATGTCTAAGACATTGACTGAGCTGCATGAAATGCTTAAAACAGCTGAGCTGAACATGAGAAAGGGTTCCCGAAAGGCACTTAGGGTGCAGAAGGATAAGGGTTTTAAGAAACCCGTAAAGGACAAGGGTAAGATTAAGGCCATGAAGATCTCGGATCAGAATGGGCCCAAGTCTTATTGGAAGTCCAAGTCCGACCCACTTGTGACATGTAGCTACTGTAAGGAGCAAGGGCACTTGACAAATGAGTGCAACAAATTCTTGGAAGATTTTGAAAGGTTGAAGATGGATTACAAGCCTTCATCTTCAGGTATTTATGATATTTCATTCATCTCTACATTGAGGCATTCAATACCGAATTCAATGCTGACATTTGTATAAATGTGCGGGTCGTTGATGGTAGATGAAGAATGAAGAAGGAACAAGTGGAAGTTCAAGTCGTGAATGGAGCTGATGTCTCTGCATTCCGAGTGGAATTTTATTTGATTGTTGCCTTCAAATTTGGTTTTCTTTTGGGAATTACTATTTGTGTAACTGCTTTGAGCAGATCTACATCATTCATTTCAGTTATGGATTTGGATATTTATCATTTTGATTAAAACATATTTTGAGTTTTTGAATCTTAATGATTGTTTAATAGTAGCATTCCATTAAAGAATTGGTTTTATGAAATTAAACTAAACGAATAAACCAATAACATAAATATCAAATCAACTTTCTTTGGCAATATTGTTTGGGCCGCATTGCTGAGAAACAAATTCGGAAACTCCATCCTAAAGGATTTTCTCAGAAGGCCTACTTTAATAGGCTTTTGAGATCAGTTGACTAAAGTCAATTGATGAGTATGAATTTTGTTTGAATGGGCCAAATGATTGCTCTCACCTTGATGTTTTAAACATAGGGAAGGGGATTATTTGGCCTAATTCATTTGAATTATGAAAGCCCAACGAGCATAATTGCTGCAAAGAAAAGTGGTCAGTACTTCATAATCTGGCTGATTCGAATCAGTAGATGATGGTTATGTCATGAAGACATGAACTGTAATTCTTGATGAAATTAAAGAAGTTCCAAAATGAAGTACAAGGACTAGTTGAAATATGGCTTTTCGAATGGTCGAATAAGCAGATCACTTGAGTCAAGTAAAATGTGATTATCTTTATGAGTGCGAAGTAAATTCGCGACTCAAATCTCCTGGAAACTCCATTGGAATGGTTTTTGTGACTGGAGAGATCAAATATGTAAGACATAGTTTGATTAAAAGATGAATCACAGTAAGATCTTCCAATAATACCCTGAAAATAAACGTTCTAATAGTCTCAGTGAAACAATAAATTAAGTTCCACCAAAATCAGATAAAAGACATCACATTAAATGTGAACTGGCATTGAGCCAACTAGTCTTTTCTGGATGTTTGGGAATTGTGTCATGTAATTGACACTGATAAGATTTCAGCCAATTAAAACACAAGTGCTAATTCATTGGTTGTCCAAGGGAAACCAAGACTCACTACTGTTACAACCATTCTGAGGACAGTATCAGTGTCGCTTGGAATTATGTTTTCTGTAGAGATATATACTTTCTAAGAAAATAGTGGGAGTAAAGTAGAACTCGAAGAAATTCGAGAGACACAAAAGTCTGCTCAATCTTTTGAAAGAGCAGAAGTTAGATCTACAAGAAACTGTAGAGTCTGACACTTGTGGAGTCTGTTTTTCGCAAGATCCGAAAGGATTTGTCACAAACCCTTAAGATATGGGTCTATCATAAATGATAGTCATGATCCGTTGATCAATGATTGTGACAAAGATGCGAATAAATGAAGAAGCAGTGTTTGGGCTCCAACTCTGAAAGTAGTTTTAAGAAACTACCAGGAATGAATGCTGGTTTAACAGATCCATGAATGGTTTTGTGCAATCATCTGGGAGTTGGAATCTTGGTCTTGACGAAGAAATCAAGGATTTGATTTTGTCAGAAACAGTAGGAACTGTAAGTTTTAAGAGACTAGTGGGAGCGTAGTTGCAAGTCTTGTAGTGTGCATAGATGACATACAAGATCTCGGAAATAACACTCTGTTGTTGCAGTCTATATTTACTTGAACATGGAGGTTACTTTAAGAATAGAAGATTTGGAGAAAAGACCTGATAATTCTTGGAGCAATAATCTATAGAGATTATATGTGCTGAGTGGATTGTGTGAAATTACACGAATCCAGAGAGTGCAATTCCAAGAATGGCTTTATACCAAAGTCTTATGGTATGTGTCTCATAAGATGATGTGTCATGGACACATGCTGAGTGAGATCACATGGATGAGAAAGTGAGGTGCTAAAAGTCGGTAGAGTCTGAAAGGCAAGTTTCCAATAGACAAAGATGATTTCTGGTCACAGTCCGGTTATATCTTGTGTCTGTGTGGCGGTGCAAGGCACTGTTGCTGACTCCATGGCTTAAGCTGAACATTTCGAAGCTTGGGAAGCGGCAAAAGAGGTTGTTTGGATAGAAAAGTTCATCACTGAACTTGATGCGGCTAGCTGCACATCTGAGATCCAAAAACATTAAGGGTAGGTATTACCTATTCCGAGAGATAATAGAGGTGTTAATTAGATCAGCAAGTTTCAACAAATGAGAACGTTGCTAATCTATTAACAAAGCCACTCCTTAGGCCTAAGCACGAGTCGCGGATTGTAGCTGTAGGATAAGTGAAATTAAGATGTAGTCTTAATTTCAGTGGGAGTTAGTAAAGGGCTTTATTTAGTTATTTTGATTGGTTCATGTAAACATTTTTAAATGTTAATGAAATTTTATTTCTGGATTATTTTAACTGTGACATAAAATAATCGTTCCAAAATGATTCATGTCATTATATATGGGCCATCGAAGTACATGAGTAGACTTGATCCTGAAACCCCATATTTAACGAAATGACATAAATCATAGTGTCCATGGTCGAAGGTTGTTGAAATTGGAACACCAACAACCACTTGAGACTAGAGTGTGTTGAGACTTATGACCAAGTTTCGAGGGGTCATAGATGCGCGGCATCAAAGTCGACACATAGGTATATGCAGGGGAGCGTATGACCGGACATGGCCCGCTGATGAGAACTCTACAAGATATTAATATCTGTGTCATGAGAGGTTCTCATATACGACTATAGAGTATAGTCCTTAGACCTGAGTTCGCATGCATGTGGCTGCACATGGATTGATGCGCTTTGATCATTGTCTAACGCTGTTTCGTAACTGGGAGCTATAAGGACCTTGGTTGGGTGTATTATGAAGTATGTAGTTCATAGTGATGGAACAAGATGGGATTTGTCCCTGCCGTTTAACGGAGGTAATATCTCTAGGCCAATCGGAGACTTGATAGCTGGTAAGAGAGTGGCCACTCCCAAACGGACTTGCCCAAGTCGTTTGAATTGTCAGTATCAAATCTGGTCCGATGAACATGGTCTGGCTATATAAGGATGACACGCATCTTGCCTTATGCCAGATCGAGATATTGAGACAAAAGGATTAGGGAATGTAGGATTCCAGTACAAGTGGGAGATTGTTGGGAATGTCCTGAAATCTACTGTACTATCTCTAGAAAGTATGATAAGTGTCGAGATCAGACATAAGTCATAAATACTGGGTGATCATGATGACTTGCTAGAGTCCGCTCTTGATCTATAAGTTTAGGACTTATTACCAGTATTGTATGATCCCAAAGGGTCACACACCATAGCTAACGGGAAAGTTAAATGGAATTAATACGGTAAGATGCAAGGCATTTACTGTATTTGTGCAGAGAATTGGGCCAGACAAAATACAGGCTTTTGTCTTATTTGGGTATTGGGCCCAAAAGCCTAATAGGCCATTAGTTTAATCACTTGGGCCCATATAAGGAAGAGGATAGGCGCCAGTAAGATCGGTAGTCTGCGATTTTCTAGGTCTGGCCGTCCTCTCTCTCTCTGTTGTTCCAGCTTGGTCTAGCAGCCTGATCCAGTAGCTTGTAAGCGTGTGGATACCTAGGAGGAGCCGGTAATCATCAGCTCTTGCAGATCTCGATATTCCTTTGATCAATCCGCTGCAATCACAAGGTAATGATCCTGATCTGTTTATGATTCAACTGCAAATCACCTAGATCCTAGTTGATTATGTTAGGTTGTAATCTGATAATTACACCAATGAACACACTTAATCCTACACGCGTGTGGAGAACAACCTCAGAATTCGAGATTATTGCTGATGCGTTAGGTTCTACAGTCGCTTGGCCTAATGACAAAATTGTTTTTATGTGAACTTGTCTTCTATGGGATTGTGTAGGGTACTAGAAATTGTTGGATACTTGTTTGTGTTTATGATTTGGTTGTGTTGAACATGTTCGTTTGATTTTTAGAACAAGCGTATGTAGCTTTTACTTGGTATTCGTTTCTTTTTATTATGAATACGTTTCTGCAATGAATAATTGGAACGCAATGAATAATTGGAACAAATTAATCAGAAACCCAGATAAATTCACTGTAATAATTACAAAATTAATATGCTATAATAAAACTAATGGTGACATAAAAAATGTTATGAATAACAAAAACAATACTAAACGCTGTTATAGAATAAACAATTGCATAATTAGACAACGCTATTAAAAAAAATAACTAACGTAGCATAACGAAAAAATGTTATGTAAACCATCAGACTTATTATGACGGGCGAAGATGGAGCGTTTGCGATAACGTTATGGTATCCAGCTATAGCGTTTATGTGGTGCTCTATATGTGATATTTTCTTGTAGTGAAATCAGTTGTTGATAGGCCGCCCAAAGCCAGAGTGTTAGACTCGTGAAAACGGTTGGTCTTGTCAGAAGGGGAGCTGGTAGACGCCAATTCTGGTGAGAAGAAGCAGTTCATTTCTCCCAAGGAAATCATCATGGTCCTTCCTCGTAAGTTGCAGAAGGACGCGGATGTGGCAACTCAGCCATCGATCCATAATTTTGCTTACCAATACGAGTGCAAAATTCTCTTCGTGCAAAATTCCCCGGCTTGTTTTGACATGCTCACTTGTTTGAGGGGGAATGATGCTGACTGGCCGCCTTTGAAGGAGCTTCCTCACTCCGAAGCGATTCTCAACCTGAAGCGGGCTGAGGTGGAGGTAAAGTTCATTACCGTATTTCTTATGTTCGTGGATCTCTTTAGTAACGATTCCTACTTTTTCCTTTTAGTTGATCACGGGGTCAAACCGAGTCTCTCTTGAGAGCGCTTGGGATTTGATGCCGTAAAGAGGAGGGACGTCCACCTCTAGAGGCTGAGAGAAGATAAGAATGCGTTGGAGGCGCAAACACTTGATCTTAAGAACAAGCTTTGCAAGGTCGATAAGAAGGCGAAGGCCGACTTTGAGCTGTATAAATCGGAGGCTCTTCGTCACAAGAAGCTCTGCGAGGGTCTGGTCTTGAAGCAGAGAAACCGGGTGGAGGCCGAGATGAGAGCGAAGGCCCAGTCGCACTTCGACCTCTTCTGCCAGTTCGTTGATGAGCAGGAGGCAACGACAAAAGAAGCAGGTTGAACTAGCCCAGGTTAGCGGCTTGAAGGAATGTCTCATCAAGTTGAAAGAGGAGGGGTGCCAATTCCTCAGTCGGTTTTATACCAGGTTATGGAAAACGAGGTCAGGGTCGACCGAGAAGTTGCTGCCATGGACGTCCTTGCGAGGGAGGGTCTGAAGTTTGGGCTTTCGCCGACTAAACATTCGTTACTTGTTTCGTCGCACCGAGATTCTCCAGCTCCTGTCCCAAGGGATATTGACGAGTTGGGGACCAACCACGGGCTAATTCCTCCTGAAGATCCTCCCATCCCATCGCCTCAAGTCGAGAATCGAGAGGCTCGAAGCCAGCTAGGTGTATCCCTCGATGTTCAAGATGCGAACGCTGAAAGTGGGGAGGTCGAGAAGACTTTCGGGGTTGATAAGGAGACCCAGCTTGGAGTTGTTTAGGCTTCTTATTTATTTTGTTTTGAAAAATCTTTTAATCATGTCGGGTCTGTGTAAGACTTTCCTTGTCTGGATGGAGGCAGTACTTTTTTGTTATAATTTACTCTTTCGATTACCTGATTGCGTCATTTTATCGGAATGTTCCTTGTTTCCTTAACTCGTTAGAACGAATTAGGTCGAACAACGATTAGAATGCACATCGGTGTAGGGTGGATCAATTTGTTTTGATTGCGAGACTTATGCATGCTCGTCTTACTCGTTCAAAGGACAAGCGAATGTGTGAGGCTTAAGTGTTCGTCTTATTTGTTATCGCCCATCTCAGAGAACATACGGGTAAGGACCCGGTTTTCTGGTGCAGGACGGATCCCGACTTTTTTTCACCGCGATATGCATTTCGCGTGCAAGGAAGACCGCATATGCGAGTCTTATTGGGTGTTCGACTTACATTCAAGGCATGTATTGCTTGACTTTGCTCAGCATAAGTTAAAAAATGGTAATAGTCAGTTCATAAAAAATATAACTCGTCATAAGTTATTTGAAAGGGAGTAATACTTGTCATAAGTTAAGAAGGTAAAATAACTCGGAAATCACTCGACATAAGTAATAAAAAGGTAAATAGTGGAGAGAACTAACTCGGCGAAGAATAGTCTTGACTCGGCTGGAGATATTCCTATTCCGAAGAAGAATCATGTCACTCGTAGTTCATACATGGTTTTTTTTTGCCTTGAGCCGAGGTTAGATCGCCGTATAGAAGTACTCCTTTAGACTTGATGAATTCCATGAACGCAACAAAGATTTCCCCTTCATTGATTCAAGCTCGTAGACGCCAGGTTTGACGACCTTAGTTATCTTGTAGGGTCCCTCCCATTTTGCGCCGAGTTTGCCTGCTCTCCATTCTTTGGTATTTTCATAGACTTTGCGAAGAACGTAGTCGCCGAGTTGGAAGTGTCGTTCTCGTACCTTGTGGTTGTAATACCGAGTTGCGAGTTGTTGGTAGTTCTGGATAGGGAGCAATGTCGTTCTCGTACCTTTTCCTGGATTGTATCGAGGGCGTGAAGCAGCATTTTTTTGTTGATCTCGTTATGCTGAGGCATAAGAGCTCGTTGGAGAGTGTAGATGTTGGCCTCTGCCGGGACCATTGCTTCCACGCCGAAGACTAGGGAAAACGGGGGGGGGGGGGGCAGTTGCGCGGTGAGGAGTTGTTCTGTGCGACCAAAGGACTCCGTCCAGTTCATCGGCCCACACTCCTTTCTTGCTTTCGGGACGTTTTTTGATACCATCGATGATGGTTTTGTTGGTGGCTTCAGCATGTCTGTTTCCCTGGGGATATCTCGGTGTTGACTTACTAAGCCATATGTCCCACTTTTTGCAAAATCCTTCAAAAAAGTTGGATGTGAATTGTGATCCGTTATCAGTGACGACCTCGTAAGACAACCCATATCGGCATATAATGTATTTCCAGACGAAGTTCTGAACTTGGACGTCGCGGATTGACACATATGCTTTGGCTTCGACACATTTTGTGAAGTAGTCTGTCATGATTAACAGGAAGCGCCTTTGATTAAAAAGCGGCAGCGGTCCAACGATGTCCATTGCCCACCTCATGAATGATTATGCCGTGGTGGATGTGGTGAGTAGATTTGTAGGCCGGTGTATGAATGGTGCATGTCGTTGGCACTTCTCGCACTTGATGGAATAGGTCTTGCAATCGGAGACCATATTCGGCCAGTAGTGACCGTTAATCTTGATTTTAAGAGCAAGAGACCAACCTCCAGAGTGATTTCTGCAAGCTCCTGAGTGTGTTTCTTCGAGTACTTGGCGGATTTTGTCTCCGTATATGCATCTGAGGAGGATTTTGTTGGCCGAGTATTTGTAAAGGACGCCGTTGTGTATCGTGTATCGCGCACTTTTGACTTTGAGTAGCCGTGCAGCCCATTTATCCTCGAGAAGTTTTCCTTCGGTCAAGTATGCCTGTATCTCTTGTCGCCAGTCAGTATATGATCTGTCAAGAGTGCAATGAGGTCGGCATGTTTAACCTGACTATTGTCTGGACCGACTTGATCATCAGACTGTCCGATTGTAAGGACGGTGTCATCAGTAGGGGGTTCTTCATGATTGCTTTCGGGTGGCGGGATGCTTGGTTCGTAAATCGTTTTCACTGGAATCTGTCGACAGAGATTGGGATTCGGTGTGGATGCCAGAGAAGCAAGTGCGTCTGTCGGGGCATTTATTTCCTTGGTATCTGGATTATGTCAAAGAACTCGAAAGATCTAGTAAGCTCTAGTGCCGCCTTTCGGTAGGCCTCCATTCACTCGTTTTTAGCCTTGTATTCTCCGTTAACTTTATTTGCGACGAGCATGGAGTCACAGTGGGCTAATAGATTTTGCGCTCCGATCTCGCTAGCTAATCTGAGGCCGGCTAGCAAAGCCTCATACTCGGCCATATTTTTAGATGCCGTGAACCCTAGTCGGAAAGACGTTCTAGTATCTCGCCAGTTGGTGATATGAGGCGTACTGCTACCTCTGCTCCTCGTTTTGATGATGCGCCGTCAACAAACAATTTCCAATTCTTGTTCACTCCTTGGGTCTCGATATCCTTTTCAGGTGATAGCTCGACGAGGAAGTCGGCTATTACCTGAGACTTTGTGGTTGTTCTATTTCGTTTCTCAATATCATACTCATTGAGTTCTACTGCCCATTTTGCCAAGCGGCCGGATTATCCTGGACTGTGTAAAATTGTCTGAAGGATTTGGCTACTTAACACGGTTATCGTATGGGATTGGAAATAAGGACACAACTTTCTTGCCGAGGTTACGAATGCAAGTGCTAGCTTCTCTATTGCGTGATCGTCTTGGCTTCGTTCATAGTTTTGCTGATGTAGAAGATCGGCTTTTGCTCGCCTCTGTCTTCGCGGACTAGGACTCCACTGACTGCGGCCGTTGAAACCACGATGTATAGGAAGAATGTCTCGCCGTTTTCTGGTTTTGATAGTACAGCAGGGCTCGATAAGTAATCTTTAATCTGAATGGAAGCCTCTTGGCATTTATCGTCCCATACGAGAGGCAATGTGGTCAGTAAGGCGTTGCATTTGTCCGTCTAACGAGATATGAATCTGTTCAGGGCGGCAATGCGGCCAGTAAGGCGTTGTACTTCACAAGTGTTTCTGGGTGACGGTAAGTCGATGGTAGCCGAGATCTGTCTCGGGTTGGCTTGTATCCCTCTCTGGGTGACGACGTAGCCAAGGAACTCTCCTAATGTCACACCAAATTTGCATTTAGCCGGGTTGAGCTTCATTCCATACCGGTTGAGGATGCTAAAGCATTATTTGAGATGTCCAACGTGTTGAGATGAGATCAGTGACTTGACCAGCATATCATCAATGTATACTTCCATCGTTGTGCTGAGTTGGTTTGCAAACATTTGATGACCAATCGTTAATATGTAGCACCTGCGTTTTTGAGGCCGAATGGCATGACCTTGTAGCAGAAAGTGTCTCGTTCTGTTATGAATGCCGTCTCCTTTTGATCGTTTGGATTCATGAGAATCTGATTGTATCCTGAAAATGCATCCATAAATGAAAGGACCTCGTTTCCGGCTGTAGCCTCGACAAGTCGATCGATGTGTGGTAATGGAAAGTTTTCTTTTGGACACGCTTTGTTGAGATCCGTGAAGTCGACATAGACTCTCCAATTTCCATTTTTTTAACAACAACGGGGTTGGCTAGCCAGTCGGGGTATTTGACTTCCTGAATCAAACCAGCGTCGAGAAGTTTGTCAACCTCGTCATTGACGGCTTTTGGTCTTTCGAGACTGAGCTTACGCCTCTTCTGCTTAATCTGCTTATATGTCGGGTCCACGTTGAGTTCATGGGTCGTGATAGAATGATTGATGCCTTCCATGTCTTTTACCGACCAGGCGAAAGTCGACACGTTTTGCTGCAGGAAAGGGATTAATTCGTTTTTAATATCATCTAGAAATTCCTCTCCGATTCCCACGCATTTGCTTGCATCAGAATTGTCAATGATGATTTGTTGAATGAGTTCCCTTTGTGGACCTCTTTCGCCTTGCTCCGCGGTAATCATGCATGACGGCACTCTCATCTTGTGCTCTCTCACGAAACATGACTGATTTGCTCTCTGACATCCTTTCACTGTTTGAATTCCTTTAGGCAAAGGGAACTTCAGGCACTGATGATAGGTTGAGGATAGCGCCTTCATGCTGTATAGCCAGGGTGTGCTGAGAATGGCGTTGTAAATATTCGGCTTGTCAATGACATGGAACTTTACCATTTTGTTGACTCCACCAGCGTAAACAGGCAACTTGATCGTCTTGATTGTATACGTCGTCTCGCTTGTGAAACCGGTGAGCGGCTTAGCCTTTTGCTTGATATCTTCTGCTTTGATTTCCATCTTTTTAAGCGTATCCAGGAAGATCAGATCGATAGAGCTACATGTATCAACCAGGATCCGAGATACTTTACAGCTTCCGATGAGGAGCTCGACTACCAACGGATCGTTATGAGGGTAGTGAGTTCCCCAGATATCTTGGTCAGTAAAAATAACATGGGCTCGTCAAAGAGGATCGGCTGAGGTGCGTTTTGTGCGGCCGGTGCCATGTGCTCGTATCCTCTGACTGACCGGACCGAGTCGTTTACCAAGATTAAACCGCCCATTATCATGTTGATTCTTAGTACGAATTTAGGGTCATCTCCTTCCTCTTCTTCATGGTCATCACGTCGCGTTTCAAATCTACGCTCGTAATGCGGCGTTGTTGTTTGCCTTGTTTAGGCGACTGATCACCGGCCTGTTCTTCTCGGCTTTGTTGTGATTCTTCTCTAATTTCATTGATAGACGCTTTGATCTTGCCGTTCTTGAGTTGGGAATATAGCGCATCTTTTAGGGTCCGACTTGCTGAAGTGTTATGCGAGGCAGTTTTGTGATACTCGCAATACTTTTCTTCTGACTCGGAAGCGGTTTGCGGTGTTGTATCCTTGTCCTCCTTTCTCCACTTTTTCCAAGGTTTGGACGGACGTTGACTCCCAGAGTTGCCGACCACCATTGTTGCCTTCGTTCCTTTTTCGTAATGTTGTCTCGGCTCTCGATCTTCCTTTTTATCGGTTTGCTTAGTGGAGCTGAATTTCGTAGCCAATGCCACTTTTTGTTCGTCAAACTCGTTAACGTATTTGCTCGATGAAGGGAATCTTCGATGGTCAGCGGCGGGTTGAGAGCCGCGATAGTAATTTCTCTCTGTTTTCAGTTGATTGGAAAACTTTGGAGTAAATCAATCCAGCGGACTTAGAGAGACCAAAAATGGGAAAGCTGAACAAAATCACGGCTGATTATTCGAAGAGGTTTACATCGAAGCCTTCTTGGGGCGAGAAGTCTAAGGAATTTGATGCGAATCCTTCCTTGTCTCAAAGCGGCGGGGAGCCGTCATCTGTTGCGTCCGAAAAGTCCATTGACCCTCAAGAGAGAGCGGTGGTTAAACCGAGCATGGCGGCTCCAGTTGAGAAGATTCCTTCAAAAGCTCATTCCAAAAAGAGGACGGCTACCTATAAGCCGGACAAGGAAAGTTCCGCTAAGAAAGCAGATGTTAATATGCCGCCCAAAGCCAGAGTGTTAGACCCGTGGAAACGGTTGGTCTTGTCAAAAGGGGAGCTAGTAGACGACAATTCTGGTGAGAAGAAGCAGTTCATTTCTCCCAAGGAAATCGTCACGGTCCTTCCCCATAAGTCGCAGAAGGACGCAGATGTGGCAACTCGGCCATCGATCCATAATTTTGCTTACCAGTAGAAGAGCAAAATTCCCTTCATGCAAAATGCCTAGGCTTGTTTTGACCTGCTCACTTGTTTGAGGGGGAATGATGCTGACTGGCCGTCTTTGAAGGAGCTTCCTCAGTCCGAAGCGATTCTCAACCTGAAGCGGGCTGAGGCGGAGGTAAAGTTCAATATTATATTTCTTCTGTTCGTGTAACTCTTTAGTAACGGTTCCTACTTTTTCCTTTTAGTTGATCGCGGCGTCAAACTGGGTTTCTCTTGAGAGCGCTTAGGATTTGAACAAGCTGATCGATGCGGTAAAGAGGAGGGACGTCCAGCTCGAGAGGCTGAGAGAAGATAAGGATGCACTAGAGGCGCATACACTTGATCTTAAGAACAAGCTTCGCAAGGCCGATGAGAAGGCGAAGGCCGACTTTGAGATGTATAAATCGGAGGCTCTTCGTCACAAGAAGCTATGTGAGGGTCTGGTCTTGAAGGAGAGAAACCGGGTGGAGGCCGAGATGAGAGCGAAGGCCCAGTCTCACTTCGACTTCTTCCGCCAGTTCGTCGATGAGCAGGAGGCAGCGAGAAAGAAGCAGGTCGAACTAGCCAAGGTTAGCGGCTTGAAGGAATGTCTCCTCAAGTTGAAAGAGGAGCGGGTGCCAATTCCTCAGTCGGTTTTGGACTAAGTTACGGAAGACGAGGTCAGGGTCGACCGAGAAGTTGATGTCATGGACGTCCTTGCGAGGGAGGATCTGAAATTTGAGCTTTCGCCAACTAAACATCCATTACTTGTTTCGTCGCGCCGAGATTCTCCAGCTACTGTCCCAAAGGATATTGAGGAGTTGGGGACCAACCATGGTCTAATTCCTCCTGAAGATCCTCCCATCCCATCGCCTCAAGTCGAGAATCGGGAGGCTCGAAGCCAGCTAGGTGTATCCATCGATGTTCAAGATGCGAACGCTGGAAGTAGGGAGGTCGAGTAGATTACCGGGGTGGAGAAGGAGACCCAGATTGGAGCTGTTTAGGCTTCTTATTTAATTTTTTTTGTAAGAGCTTTTAATCATGTCGGGTATGTGTAAGACGTTTCCTTGCCTGGATTGAGGCAGTACTTTTTTGTTATAATTTACTCTTTTGATTGCCTGATTGCGTCATTTTATTGGACTATTCCGTGTTTCCTTAACTCGTTAGAACTAATTAGGTCGAACAGCGATTAGAATGCACATCGGTGTAGGGTGGATCAATTTGTTTTGATTGCGAGACTTATGCGTGCTCGGCTTACTCGTTTAAAGGACAGGCGAATGTGTGAGGCTTAATTGCTCGGCTTATTTGTTATCGCCCACCTCTGAGAACATACGGGTAAGGATCCAGTTTTCTGGTGCGGTACGGATCCCGGCTTTTCCCCACCGCGATATGCATCTCGCGTGCAAGGAAGACCGCACTCCTGGCCAGGGACCGCACTCCTGGCCAGGGACCGCACTCATGGCCAGGGAGCGCGATGCTGATAATGCGAGTCTTATTGGGTGCTCGGCTTACAGTTAAGGCGTGTATTGCTTGACTTTGCGAGCTAAGGAGCTCAGCTTTGTCTCAGGTTGTCGAAGACAAGTGGTTTTAACTCGGCATAATTTAAAAATGGTATCAGTTAAGAAAAAATATAACTCGGAATAAGTTATTTGAAAAGGAGTAATATTTGTCGTAAGTTAAGAAGGTAAAATAATTCGGAAATAACTCGACATAAGTAAGAAAAAGGTAAATGGTGGAGAGAACTAACTCGGCGAAGAATAGTCTTGACTCGGCTGGACATATTCCTATCTCGACTTAGGATGAAAAATAAAAAAAAATTATTCAGTTTGTGATTGTGCCGATGATATATCATTCTTTTTAGGACTTTTAACCATGGTATATGTCTTTGTTATTGAGTCTTTCTATGTGTTTTGGAGTCTTTTCAGGTGTTTTACATGTTTAAGGACATTTGGAGCCTAATTGGACGTTTTGGAAGCATTTGGGTCGATTCTGCACTATTTAGAGATCTCACAGAGTTCACTGGCTGCGTTTTCGCACTGCATCGATCGACGCAGTATGCACATGGTCGACGCAGTGGTCGACGCAGTTCTGCGCACAAAAATCCTGAAATCACAGTTTTTGCTCAGAAACTTCCCAAAATTACAAAAGGCCCAGCCGAGTTTAGATCATTATATTAGGGTTCTTAGCCACTTGTTTAGGCAACACTTTCAGACTTAAGTTTTATTTTTATTCAGAGAGAGAGATTGGGAACTCATATTCTTTGTTTCTCTTTTATGATATTTGGTTTTCTATTCATTATGATTTCTGTTTCATTGATCATGTCTGAGTAGTTCTCCAGTTAGGTTTAGGGATTCTCACAGGTGATTTCATGGAATTATAGGTTGATCAATCTGTAGGGATTCATATATGTTAGTTCTTCATCTAGGGTTGTTCTTAATGCTTGATCTGAATTGGCCACTTAGATTATTGATGTTAGGTTGATTTCTGCAACGAAAGTTGATTAATTAACTAGAAAGAACTGAGATGAGCAATTTGACTATTCGCAAAGAAATTTGGCTTAGGAGAATTATGAACGAAAGAACTTGAGATTAATGCTTGTTTAGAACTCTAGGATTCGCAACAAAAGTTGGCTTGCTAGATTGTTAGACATAGATAATATTCGCAATGAAAGTTGGTCTGTTATAATTCTGTGATTCTAGTTCTAGAACAGTTCTTAATTAGATCCCGATTGATTGATTAGCCTGTGTTCCTGATTTCCTGAGAACTCCCTTGACCTGACGCTTCGTTTGATTGCTTACAAAACTCTTAATTTACTTTTCTGTTCTGATTTACTGCTTTCACTACTGTTTCACCTAGCTTAATTCGATGTTCTACAATCTATCGCAAGAATCTTGACTCTCTGTGGATTCGATACCCTATATACTACTAGTTTACGTCTGTGCACTTGCAGTGTAGATCTAGGGATTAAAACTTGATCGTATCAAGATTTTGGCGCCGTTGCCGGGGACTCTTTTGAGTCTTCGATAGATTTGAATTTAGAGTTTAAACTAGGCTTTTCGTTTTTCTTTTGCTAATAAATTTTGTTTTCTTTGTTTTTCTGTTTTAGGTACGACCAGAATCGCCTTGCGTCGATCGACAACCAGCTGGGCATCGATCGACACTTGTTCGCGATTTGCATCGATCGACACTACTTTGCATCGATCGACACAACGCGTAAGATGATGGGAATGTTGGAACAGATCTTGAAAAGTCAGCAGAATAACTCATTCTGCAGAGACTATGGTTCTTATTCATTCACCAGAGATTATGAATCTTCAGCATATCAGCTTGTTCCTCCTCAAAATACGCAGCCTGATAAGCTGATAAGTATGATGGAGCAGTTTATGGAAAGACAGGAGAAGAGTACAGTGGACTTCAATGATAAGCTTGATGCTCTGTACTTGGACATAAATGGGAAGTTTGAGTCTCTGAGTACTCATGTGAAGAAGCTGGATGTTCAAGTTCAACACACGGCTGGAGCCGTGCAAAGGCAGAATGGAGCTGGGAAATATGAACAGAACAAATTCATCAATGATGTGACCATAAGAGCTGAGATTGACTTGCTGGAAGAAGAAGAGAGCATAATCTCGGATTTTCTAGATGAATATTGTCTGTCTGAGACATGCGTCGATCGACACACCCTCGATATCGATCGATGCATCCCCGATACGTCTGATGAATTTGAACATAATCGCCTTGTGTCGATTGACACCCCTACTGCATCGGTCGACACAGATCGCAGACGAGACCAGAAATCTACAACAGTCCTTGAACGAGTATGTGAGCCTTCTACTCCATATCCTAAGACTCCTAAGCTGTCCAAACAGGAGCTAGACGAAGCTAAATGCATGAAAGTGATGGAAAAGAAGCTGATTCAGATTTCAGAGAAGCTTCCAGACACATGAATCTTTGTGCTTGATTGTTCGTTTCATAAGGACAGATTCACGCATTCTCTGTGTGATTCAGGATCTGATGTGAATCTCATGCCATACTCTGTGGCTGTGAGATTGGGACTGATGGAATTCCAGCCTACTAGGATCTCTCTTATCCTAGCTGATCGACAAAGAAGTATCCAGAAGGATTTCCTGAGAACATTCCTGTCAGAGTTGGAAACTACTTGATTCCAACAGACTTTGTGGTACTGAAGTATGCGGTTGAACCGGACGATCCTTCTTAGCTATTGCGGGCGCAGTGGTTGATGTGAGACGCGGATTGATTGATCTCCATTTGGGAGATAAACCGTTGAAGTTCAGAATAGACAGACTGCAGAGACCCACCATTGATGGACAGAGCTTCACACTACAAGAAAACAGGCAATTTGCGACTACAAATTGCGACCGAATTTATAGTCGCTAAATATAGCGACTATTTAGCGACTCAATCGCGACTATGTTTGCGACTAATAGGTAATAGTCACTATTTAGTCGCTAAATCGCGACCACAACATATCAGTCGCTATTTAGTCGCTAAATAGTGACTAAATAGCGACTAAATTCGGCGGGTCGCTAAACGGTTTTTTATTTACTCGCAAAAAGTCGGTATAAAACGCGTGTATATTGTGCCACGCGTGTAGTACCTAATTTTGTAACTAATTTTTGATATAGTCGCTAAATAGTCGCTAAAATTTATATATATACAACAATGAAGTCCACTTCTCCTCAGCCACACAACAAGAGGATAGACGAAAGTTTAGATAAAATTGAGAAAAAAAAACAGAGAAAAACGTTTTTTGAGTCAAAAAATGTCGGGAGATTATAACTACACTAATGGTCGGGAGTGGATGTATAACCGTATCGATGCATCAACCGGAAATTTCACGGCAGAATTCATGGCGGGGGTCGATAATCATTTCATCTCGTTTGCAAATAACCAGCCCTTTGCGCAGAGCAACGCCGGTAAGTTTCACTGTCCTTGTGATACTTGCAAGAATGATAAACCTGTTATGTCGGGAAGATTAATACAAAAGCATTTGTATAAGAATGGATTTATGCCTGATTATTATGTGTGGTATAAACATGGCGAAGAAGTCGATATGGGTTTAGGAACGAGTTATGCTGATACGACTTGGGTTAGTGGGAGTGAAGGAATGGGTAATGTAGTAGAAGATAGATATGTGGATATGGTGAATGATGCATTTCGTGATAACGTACATTTTGATAACTATCATCAATATGGTAGTTATCAGAATGTGGAGGAACATGGTAGTTATAAGAATGCGGATGAACCTGTACATAATCATTCGAAAAAATTCTACGACTTGTTAGAAGGAGCGCAAAATCCATTGTACAGTGGTTGTCGTGAAGGTCAATCGCAGTTATCCTTAGCTGATCGAGTCATGCAAAGGAAGGCAGAGGATAATATGAGTGAAAGGGCAGTGGATTCGATATGCGAAATGTTTACGGAGTTTCTACCAGAAGGAAATCAGGCAACCGGTTCACATTACGCGACAGAGAAATTGATGCACAATTTAGGCCTCCCATGTCATTTGTTTGATGTTTGCTTCAACAACTGTATGATATATTGGAAAGATGACGAAAGGTTAGATACATGTCGGTTTTGTAACTCACCTAGATGGAAGCCTAACGAGCAACACCGTAGGACCAATATACCATACAGTCGTATGTGGTATATGCCTATTGCTAACATATTAAAGAGAATGTATTAGAGCGAGAAGACTGCAGCAGCAATGAGATGGCATGCCGAGCACTAGGCCAAAGAGGGAGAAATGTGTCATCCGTCTGATGCGGCAGAGTGGAAATACTTTCAAATTAAGTATCCCCTGTTTGCACAAGAACCCCGCAATGTTTATCTTGGACTATGTACAGATGGGTTCAATCCATTTGGCATGTCTAATAATCATTCGCTGTGGCCTATGATCTTGACTCCATATAATTTACCCCCTCATATGTGCATGAGTACGGAGTACTTGTTTCTTACAGTAATGAATTCTGGGCCAAAGCATCCACGAGGTAACTCGATATATTCCTCCAGCCTCTTGTTGAGGAGTTGAAAGACCTGTGGTGTAATGGAGTCGATGCATACGATGTGTCCTTGAATCAAAATTTCAATCTAAAAGCAGTTCTCCTGTGGACGATCAGTGACTTTCCGGCGTATAGCATGTTATCAGGATGGACTACCCATGGCAAATTATCTTGTCCATGGTGCATGGATGATACAAAGTCTTTTTATCTGCCGAATGGAAGAAAGACGTGTTGGTTCGACTGTCACAGAAGATTTATTCCTCAAGATCATCCCATGAGGAAAAATAAGAAAGACTTCTTGAAGAGAAAGGATGCTAGGAATGAGTATCCTCCTGGTTCTTAACCGGTGAGCAAGTCTATTCCTACCATTTGCGTCGTATAAATCCACCAAAAACTAAAGATGTTGGTGGAAATGGTCATGAAGATAAGATGCCCGGCTATGGCAAGAAGCATAACTGGCACAAAGAAAGCATATTTTGGGAGTTACCATACTGGAGGGACCTTAATCTTCGACATAATCTCGATTTGATGTATATAGAGAAGAATGTGTTTGACAACATTATAAAAACTTTTATGCGTGTGAAGGGTAACATCCCATTGAGATTGGATATAGTTAACTTCTGTTCTCGGCCACACTTGCATGTTGATAGTGCTGGTAGAGCTCCATTCCCAGTTTACGCTTTGACAAACGAAGCCAGGAAAAAGTTATTGGAATGTGTGAAGCATGAGGTCAAATTCCCAGATGGTTATGCTTCAGACTTAGCAAGTTGTGCTGATTTGGGTAATGCACAGTTTTCTGGGATGAAGAGTCATGACTGCCATGTCTTTATGCAGCGACTACTTCCATTTGTCTTTGCAGAACTCCTAGACAAGAATGTCCACCTTGCCTTAGCAGGTACCGGTTATAGTGTTTGGATATGTAGTTTCGGTTTTGTATATTGTATTAACCATTTGCTGTTTAAATCTCTTTATATATGCTGTAGGGACCGGAGGATTTCTCCGTGACTTATGTTCAAGAACTTTGCAGAAGAGTCGCGTCCAAATTCTAAAGCAAAACATAGTTATGATTCTTTGCAATTTGGAGAAGATCTTTCCACCATCATTTTTCGACGTGATGGAGCACCTTCCTATACATCTCCCCTACGAAGCTGAATTAGGAGGCCCTGTTCAATACCGGTGGATGTACCCTTTTGAAAGGTTTTTCAAAAAGCTGAAAGGGAAAGCGAAGAAAAAAAGATATGCAGCTGGATCTATTGTTCAATCATATCTAAATGAAGAGGTTGCTTATTTCACAGAGCATTACTTCGCCTCGAATATAGTAACGAATTCAAGGTAAATTTATATCTAGTATATGGAGACATGTACATGCTATCTATTCTGAAGTTATATTTATTAACTCTTTTTGTCAGGTTAACAAGATACAACGAAGGCGGTGTCCCCGAATATCATGACAAAGACGTTCCTGATATATTTACTGAGGTTGGTCGTCCAAGTGGCGAAATGCATGAAGTATGGCTTTCACCAGAAGATTATCAAATTGCACATGCTAATGTTTTTCGAAATTGCGCTTACTTTCGACCATTTGAGAGGTATAACACAACTTAAGTTAATTTATATATTGTGTTGGTCTCATATATATACATGTTGATCTTATAAACAGTATGTTCGAAGACTATATCTCTGGTAAATATCCAGATCTCTCCGAGAATGAACTCTCTGTGAAAAGGGCCGAGGAATACGACATATGGATGCGAGATTATGTAAGTTCGTGAAATATTTCTTATGTACCCATTATATGTGTATTATGATTTTATCTACATATTTGACATTGTGTGTTTATCAATATTCAGGTCACTTACTGGAACAACACTCATAAATTTCCTCCTTGGGTTCTAGATATTGTGCATGGACCCGTCAACAAGGCTAAAACTTGGCCTATCTTCTATACAAGAGGATATCTGTTTCATACAAAAAACCATGGCGAAGGACGAAAGACATGTAACTACGGTGTATGTGTTAAAGGAGAGAATTACAATGATGCGTCCGATGCAGCTGATTTCAACGGGATCTTAACAGATATAATACAACTTCAGTACGAGGGTATTGATAATTTGAGAATAACATTGGTTAAGTGTATCTGGTATGACCCTGTTCTCAGTAGAGGCACTCGAAGGACCAATGCTGGCGTCGTAGATGTTCGTGCATCTAGAAAGTACAATAAGTACGAACCATTTATTCTAGGTACGTAATATATCTATCTCTATCTTCGTAACTATTTTATGGATATCATAGATACTCTGAGTTTAATTTCAATCTTTAATTTACACAGCCTCTTAAGCGGAGCAAGTTTGTTATATCCCGTATCCGTACACGAAGAGACCGAAGCAATTGTGGCTCAATGTTGTCAAAGTCAACCCTAGAGGGAATATTTCGAGGGAATATGTCAACACAGAACTGACTCTTCTCCAACAGGAAAATGATGATCCGGTAATGATGACTACGGTCGAAGATCTCGTTCCTGAGAATTTCGTGCAGAATCAAAACCCAATCAATCTTGACTACGAAGTAGGAGATGAAGAACCAGAAGACGAATTTCTATCTTCTCCTGATGATGATGACGACGAAGATGATGAAGCGGAAGACAATGATGGAGAAGATGACGAGTTATTTGATATGCTTATTGTCTATCTTTAGTGTTTTCATATGCTTAATGTATTTCAGATTTCAAATAATTTCAATTAGACATGCTTAATGATTTCATATGCTTAGATTTCAAATAATTTCAATTAGTGCTTTATATGATTGACTATCTTTTGCTAATGTTTAATGTTCAAATTAAAATTTATAAGGTTTGTTAAAGTTTAAAATAATAAGTGATTTCATGTGATGTATTTCATATGAAATAAAAAATTCAACTAGACATTATAAGTGATTTCATATATATGCTTAATGTTTATCTTTAATGTTCATGACATATTACTATTGTTTTAGTTATAAGGTTAATGATTCATGTTTAATTAAAATTAATAATGTGTAGGTTTACTTGTAATTTGATAAGGTTTAGTGTTCTAATATATTGTAATTGTGTTTGTTAACTCTTAAAATATGTAAATTAATTTGTAAAATAGCGACTAAATAGCGATTAAACAGGATTATATTAGCGACTAAATAGCGCCTAAACAGGGTTATATTATTTTGGCGCCACAGATTTAATGGCCCGCCAAATTATTTCGGCCCAAATACATTAAGCCCGCCAAATTATTTGGCTAAACCGGTCATAATTTGGAAGAACCGGGAATAATTTCCCTCCGGTTTTCTCCCAAATCGACAAAGGGGTCTAACCCCGATTCCTAAACCTAAATTCATTTTCATCCTTAGCAAAATTTTCATCGCCTCTCTCGTTCTCTCTGGCGATCTAGGGTTTCATCGCCTCTCTCGTTCTCTTTGCTCTCTTCGATCGTTCTCTTGTTCATCTCTCAACCTTTATCTGTTCAATCTCTCTCTGTTCTTTCGATCTCTGTCGATCTTTCTATTTTCGATTCACAAACCCTAGCTCTTCCGTTCCATTTCACAAATCGATTCTTCTATCTCTTCCGTTCCGTTTCATCTCCGATGGCTAAAGGGCGAGGAAAAGGTCGAGGGCGAGAAGGAAGAGGTCGAGGCCGAGTAGCTGCAGCCGCCGTCGAGGCTCAGCCTTCCTCTTCCACACTTGGCAGGCCACCGAATCTACCTCAACAGTACGATTTCACTCCGGCGAGCGACGGTTCTCCGAGACAGCGCCCAAATCTGACGCAAACACAATTGCATGTTCGCCAGTATCCACCACCGATGATTTTTTTCGAAAACAACTAGACCACTCCCAGACAGACGTCTCAAGGTCACTCTACAAACCCTGGGTCTCAGAGAGGAAGCCCTTCAATTGTTACTCCTCGGCAGAACACTCAAGGTCATGGTAACCTGCTTGATTCTTTTTTTTTTGTCTTGGTATGTGTCATGGATTCTTGCACGATTTTGTTTTGATATGTGTCTCGGATTTGTTAGAAAACTATAGACTCTTGTTGATATGTCTGAATGTTGCTTGCTTGAATCTTACACACTTTTGGTTTCGTATGTGTCTCGGATTTGTTGAAAACTATGGACTCTTGTTGATATCATTACTTGAATGTTGTTGCCTGCTTGATCCTTACACGTTTTTGTTTTGATATGTGTCTTTTATTTGTTGAAAAACTTTAGACTCTTGATGATATCATGACTTGAATTTTGTTGCTTGCTTGATCCTTACACGGTTTTGTTTTGATATGTGTCTCGTATTTGTTAGAAAATTATAGACTCTTGTTGATATGTCTGAATGTTGCTTGCTTGAATCTTACACACTTTTGTTTGAGTCTAAGTCTCGGATTTGTTGAAAACTGTGGACTCTTGTTGATATCATTACTTGAATGTTGTTGCCTGCTTGATCCTTACACGTTTTTGTTTTGATATGTGTCTCTGATTTGTTGAAAAACTTTAGACTCTTGATGATATCATGACTTGAATTTTGTTGCTTGCTTGATCCTTACACATTTTTGTTTTGATATGTGTCTCGGATTTGTTGGAAAACTATAGACTCTTGATGATATGTCTGAATGTTGCTTGCTTGAATCTTACACACTTTTGTTTGAGTCTAAGTCTGATTTGTAATAATTGTTCATTTGAGTAAGAGTTTGTTTCTGTTTGAGACTGATTAGTCGATTTATTATGTCTGATTAGTCTGAGGATACTTGAAGTTTTCCATGTTTCTTGATTATGATTATTGTTACAACCTGTTTGAGTGCATGTGCTGTTTCTGACTTATGTCTTTTGTTGCAGCTACAGCTCAGATGTCTCCTCCACAACCCTCTCCGGCTCGTTCAGCTCAAGTATCTCAACAGCCAAGGGCTTCTCCGAATCAGAACTCCGATGCTAATAGTGCTCGGGCTGCGGCTGAGGTTCAGAATTCCAACCAGGTAGATGAAGATGATGTTGACGGGGTTGATGACTATGCTGCTAATCAACCAAATCTCGAGGAGAACCGTCTTCGCTATCTCGAGAGGCTGCTAGCTATGCCAAATCGTGATCAGTGGACTACTGTGCTCTCTCCACTACTTCCTCAGCCGCCAAACACCACATGGTATATATCTCTCTCACTCTCCAATTTGTTCTCTGTGTACTTTAAATCACAATTTATTTCTGACTTTTTCTCTTTGTGTAGGTTTGGTCGTGACAAGTCGGTTTTGGTCCGGAAAATTACTAAGATCTTCACAAACAAGTTTGATGGACCATTCTATAGTTGGAGTCATGTGCCTCGGCCGCGAGCAGAGCGATACTTCCTTGAATTTGCGGTTAGTATGGTACTAAAGTCTGACTTTTGTTTTGCTTTTAATTTGCTTCTTACTAACATGAATCTGCTCTTTCAACTGTAGAAAGAGCACCACTGGGATTTCTTAATAACTGGGATGGTTCAAGCCCATTTTGAGGCAATTTGTTAGAGGAGGATTAAGGATATGGTTAGCAAAGCTCACACTTCAGGTGTGCGACCGGCATGGATCGCAGAGAAACTCTGGAAAGAAATGATGGACTATTGGGACACTGAGGAAGGCAAACAAAGGAGTGAGACCGCTTCTGCTGCAAGGAATTCTGATCGTGGCGGGCTCGGTCCTCACAAGAACTTCACTGGACAGAAGTCTTATCTGCAAATTCACCAAGAAATGGTAATATACATTCTCTGAGTTCATATATTTTCTTTAACTATTTTACTTCTCTAGCTTTATTTACTTTCCTTTAACTATTTTATCTTCTGTTACATTTGCAGGTAAAACAGCTGGGTAGATCCGTAAGCTTCGGTGAAGTCTTCCTGAAGACCCACACAAAACCAGACGGAACTTACATAGACTTGAAGGCGCAAGGAGTGGCAGAGAAGTATAAGGAGAAGATCGAAGCCGCGCGGGCTGAGCTTGAGGCATAAATATCTGATGGGACTTCGCGACCAAGAGAGCTTACCACTGAAGAGATCAACGAACTCTTTCTTCAGGTAATTATGCTTCTGTGAATCATTACACATTTCTGTTTTAGTGTATATGAGTATATGAATCTGTTGATGCTTGATGTGATCCTGTTATTGTTCGTTCACTTGTGATATTGCTTGATGTGTTAATGCTTCTGTTATTGTTTAGATGTGTTGATTAAGTTATATGAATCTTATGTCATTCTTTACCCATTTTGCTAACTGTGTCAATTTTTTATGGTATCCTAGTCAACAATTGTAGACGATAGAGGCTATGCTTATGGTATTGGAAGTCAAGGAGAGTCTCATGCCACCGGAAAGCGCAAGTATCCGGGTAGCTATTCGTCTTACAATTCGCTCCAAGAGCAGCTCGAAGAAGCTAAGGACCAACTAGCGACACAAGCGGCTGAGCTAGCTCGACAAGCTAATGAGCATAAGGAGTTAGTCATGGTGCAAAAATATCTTCAGCAAACTGACCCAGCATACTTAGACTTCTGCAAATCCCAGACAACTGATCCAACTACCTCTGCTCCTACTCAGTAGGAACACTTATATAACCTTGTTCAGTTTTTTGTTTTGTTTCAAGACAATGTATACATTTCAGTTTAAAATATCATTTTTATAATGTTTATTTACCATGTTTATTATGTTATAAGGGTATTAGATTCGTAATTTAATAGAAGAATCAAAAAAACAAAAACCAAAATAGTGGAAAACAAAAGCCAAATCGAAATTAATTTCATATCCCGGTTTAAGTTGTTAGTCGCTAATTAGTCGGTAATTAGCCGCTAATTTGTCCTGATAATAGTCGCTATTTGGTCGCTAATTTAGACGCAATATATGTTTAATATAGTCGCTAAAACGTCGCTATATAGTGGCTATAGTAGTCGCTAAATGGTTGCGAATTTAGCGACTAACTAGCGACTAAACATTTTAGCGACTATAAAGCGACTGTTTATTAGTCGCTATATTAGTCGCTCATTAGTCGCTATTGAGTCGCTACCTTTAGCGACTAATTAGCGACTAATATTTACAAATATATATAATTAGTCGCTAATTAGCGACTAGTATAGCGACTAATAAAATTAGCGACCAAGGATTAGCGACTAACTACTTTAGTCGCTATTGAGTCGCTAATTTATATTTAGCGACTAATTAGCGACTACTTCCGTAGTCGCTAAAACCCTGTTTTCTTGTAGTGTCAGTGTTATAGTGGAACCAGAGAGTCTGATTGGGGAGAAGAAGATGGCGGTTCCTCTTGAACCTGCTCTAACATTTTCAGTGCCTGCAACTGCTCATAAACAGAAAGCTCCAGACATCTCATTCCACCAAAGGTAAGGCATGAACATCTAAGCTTAAACCTCCTAATCTCTCAACTGTGAATGCAGGAAAACGTAGTATCCCACCCTCGCTTCGCTCCCACCCTAATCCTCTTCGCTCTTTTCTTGGGAGATCTCATGATCCGAAAGGTTATACGCCACCTTGTCTGAAGAGACATTCACAGAGACACTCAAGGTCTCTGTTGAATCCCCCATAAGTCTGATCTCCTATCCATAGTCAAGCTACTGACTTTAAACAAGCGCTGAGTGGGAGGCAACCCACTGTTATGTTCGTTTTTGTTTTCATTTTTTGTTTTGATTTGGTGTTTTTGATTTTCTATTTTTTTGTGTTCAAAGGCGTGAGAAACAGGCAGAATCGCTCAGCATCGATCGACACATTCTTGTGTCGGTCGACACTGATGCGATTTACGGTTTGCTGATTCTATTGCGGTTCATACACCATTTATTTACATAACCGTGAGCGTCCACGATATGCATCGATCGACACCACTTGCGGCATCGATCGACGCAATACGACGACATGTAAGTGTTCTGTTCCCTTTTCGGATTCTCCTAATTCCAATTTCTTTTCTCACCAAGCCTAGGCTTGACACCACTGGGGACAGTGTATTTCAAGTGTGGGGGAGGTAGCTACTGACGCACGCTTTTTGTTTTCTTAGAGTCAGTCCAAATTTGTTTTATTGAGGCAAATTGAGTAGGAAACAAGGACTTTTTGAGGAGATTACCACATTTGCACTAACTTCAGTAGCCATTGGATGAGTTGCAGATGATCTGTGACTATTAGAAAATCCAACACAGATCAGCCTACTGAAGACACCCAGTGGGAAAAAATCAGTGCTAAGGAAGGGAAAAGAGAAGAAAGGAACCAGAAACAACAGTTGAGTGGTCAGATGCTAACAGAGTAAGAGTCCATGTGTTCTTTGATTGATACCCCATAGGTGAGACCGCACTTAATAGCTTATAGAAGTCAGTATGGTGAATTTGGATGCTTTGAATGTGGATGTGAGTTTACTCAGGACAGTTGCTAAGTGTGGGGGAAGTATATGTTGGTCTTGATGTTTGCAGGTTCATTTTCATGTGGCTTACTAAGGCGAATCTGAGTGTGGTGCTCCTACGATGAAACGAGTTTCCGAAGTTTTCAAACTTCTTTTCCTGATCTTGGTTTTATGTTTGCTTGAGGGCAAGCAAAAGCTAAGTGTGGGGGAGTTGATATATCATGGTTTTTAGGACTTTTAACCATGGTATATGTCTTTGTTATAGAGTCTTTCTATGTGTTTTGGAGTCTTTTCAGATGTTTTACAGGTTTAAGGACATTTGGAGCCTAATTGGACGTTTTGGAAGCATTTGGGTCAATTCTGCCTATTTAGAGATCTCACAGAGTTCACTGGCTGCGTTTTCGCACTGCATCGATCGACGCAGTATGCACATGGTCGACGCAGTGATCGACGCAGTTCTGCGCACAAAAATCCTGAAATTACAGTTTTTGCCCAGAAACTTCCCAGATTTGCAAAAAGGCTCCAGCCGAGTTTAGATCATTATATTAGGGTTTTTAGCCACTTGTTTAGGCAATGCTTTCAGACTTAAGATTTATTTTTATTCAGAAAGAGAGATTGAGAACTAATATTCTTTGTTTCTCTTTTTTGATATTTGGTTTTCTATTCATTATGATTTCTGTTTCATTGATCATGTCTGAGTAGTTCTCCAGTTAGGTTTAGGGATTCTCACAGGGGATTTCATGGAATTTTAGGTTGATCAATATGTAGGGATTCATATATGTTAGTTCTTCATCTAGGGTTGTTCTTAATGCTTGATCTGAATTAGCCACTTAGATTATTGATGTTAGGTTGATTTATGCAACGAAAGTTGATTAATTAACTAGAAAGAACTTAGATGAGCAATTTGACTATTCGCAAAGATATTTGGCTTAGGAGAATTGTGAACGAAAGAACTTGAGATTAATGCTCATTTAGAACTCTAGGATTCGCAACGAAAGTTGGCTTGCTAGGTTGTTAGACATAGATAATATTCACAACGAAAGTTGGTCTGTTATAATTCTGTGATTCTAGTTCTTGAACAGTTCTTAATTAGGTCCCGATTGATTGATTAGCTTGTGTTCCTGATTTCCTGAGAACTCCCTTGACCTGACGCTTCGTTTGATTGATACAAAACTCTTAATTTACTTTTCTGTTCTGATTTACTGCTTTCACTACTGTTTCACCTAGCTTAATTCGACGTTCTATAATCTATCGCAAGAATCTTGAGTCACTGTGGATTCGATACCCTATATACTACTAGTTCACGTCTGTGCACTTGCAGTGTAGATCTAGGGATTAAAACCTTATCGTATCAGCCGATGAAGGCTGCATACGTATCTTCCGAAAAAGAATCAACTCACTCGTAGTTCATACATGGTATTATTATTTTTCCTTGATCCGAGGTTAGATCGCCGTCTAGAAGTACTCCTTTAAACTTGATGAATTCCATGAACGCGGCAAAGCTTTGCCCTTCATTGATTCAAGTTTGATGACCTTTGTTATCTTGTAGGTTCCCTCCCATTTTGCGCCGAGTTTTCCTGCTCTCCATTCTTTGGTATTTTTGTAGACTTTGCGAAGAACGTAGTCGCCGAGTTGGAAGTGTCGTTCTCGTACCTTCTGGTTGTAATACCGAGTTGCAAGTTGTTGGTAGTTCTCGTTGCAGAGCAATTCCCTATCTCGTTCTTCCTCAATTGTATCGAGGGCGTGAAGCAGCATTTTCTCGTTGATCTCGTTATGCTAAGGCATAAGAGCTCGTCGGAGAGTGTAGATGTTGGCCTCTGCCGGGACAATTGCTTCCACACCGAAGGCTAGGGAAAACGGGGTGTTCCCAGTTGCGCGGCGAGGAGTTGTTCTGTGCGAGAAAAGGACTCCGTCCAATTCATTGGCCCACACTCCTTTCTTGCTTTCAAGACGTTTTTTGATACCATCGATGATGGTTTTGTTGGTGGCTTCAGCCTTTCCGTTTCCCTGGGGATATCTCGGTTTTAACTTACTAAGCCGTATGTCCCACTTTTTGCAAAGTTCTTCAAACAGGTTGGATGTGAATTGCGATCCATTATCAGTGACGATCTCGTAAGGCAACCCATATCGGCATATAATGTATTTCCAGACAAAGTTCTGAACTTGGACGTCGCGGATTGATACATATGATTTGGCTTCGACCCATTTTGTGAAGTAGTCTGTCATGATTAACAGGAAGCGCCTTTGATTAGAAAGCGGCCGTGGTCCAACGATGTCCATTGCCCACCTCATGAATGGGTATGCCGTGGGAGATGTGGTGAGTAGCTTTGTAGGCCGATGTATGAATGGTGCATGTCGTTGGCACTTCTCGAACTTGTTGGAATAGGTCTCCTAATCGGCGACCATAGTCGGTCAGTAGTGATCGTGAAACTTGATTTTAAGAGCAAGAGACCGACCTCCAGAGTGATTTCCGCAAGATCCTTAGTGTGTTTCTTCGAGTACTTGGCATATTTCGTTTCTGTATATGATTTTGAGGAGGATTTTGTTGGCGGAGTATTTGTAAAGGACGCCGTTCTGTATCGTGTATCGCGCACTTTTGACTTTGAGTCGCCGTGCAGCCCATTTATCCTCGGGAAGTTTTCCTTCAGCCAAGTATGCCCGTATCTTTTGTCGCCAGTCAGTATCGTGATCTGTCAAGAGTGCAATGTGGTCGGCATGTTTAACCTGACTATTGTCTAGACCGAATCATCAGACTGCCCGATTGTAAGGACTGTATCATCAGTAAGGGGTTCTTCATGAGTGCTTACGGGTGGCGGGATGCTTGGTTCGTGAATCGTTTTCATTGGAATCCGTCAACAGAGATCGGGATTCGGTGTTGATTCCAGAGGCGCAAGTGCGTCTTTCGGGGCATTTTCTTTCCTTGGTATCAGGACTATGTCAAAGAACACAAAAGAGTTAGTAAGCTCTAGTGCCGCCTTTCGGTAGGCCTCCATTCACTCATTTTTAGCCTCGTATTCTCCATTAACTTGATTTGTGACGTGCATGGAGTCACAGTGGGCTAGTAGATTTCGCGCTCCGATCTCTCTAGCTAATCTGAGGCCGGTTAGCATAGCCTCATACTCGGCTGTATTGTTAGATGCCGTGAACCCGAGTCGGAAAGACTGTTCTAGTTAAGGGGTGGAATTATTATCCGGGATCCGAGATCCAATCCGGGATCCGCTCCGATCCGATCCGAAAATTCGGATATTTGGACAGAAGTCTTATCTGCAAATTCACCAAGAAATGGTAATATACATTCTCTGAGTTCATATATTTTCTTTAACTATTTTACTTCTCTAGCTTTATTTACTTTCCTTTAACTATTTTATCTTCTGTTACATTTGCAGGTAAAACAGCTGGGTAGATCCGTAAGCTTCGGTGAAGTCTTCCTGAAGACCCACACAAAACCAGACGGAACTTACATAGACTTGAAGGCGCAAGGAGTGGCAGAGAAGTATAAGGAGAAGATCGAAGCCGCGCGGGCTGAGCTTGAGGCATAAATATCTGATGGGACTTCGCGACCAAGAGAGCTTACCACTGAAGAGATCAACGAACTCTTTCTTCAGGTAATTATGCTTCTGTGAATCATTACACATTTCTGTTTTAGTGTATATGAGTATATGAATCTGTTGATGCTTGATGTGATCCTGTTATTGTTCGTTCACTTGTGATATTGCTTGATGTGTTAATGCTTCTGTTATTGTTTAGATGTGTTGATTAAGTTATATGAATCTTATGTCATTCTTTACCCATTTTGCTAACTGTGTCAATTTTTTATGGTATCCTAGTCAACAATTGTAGACGATAGAGGCTATGCTTATGGTATTGGAAGTCAAGGAGAGTCTCATGCCACCGGAAAGCGCAAGTATCCGGGTAGCTATTCGTCTTACAATTCGCTCCAAGAGCAGCTCGAAGAAGCTAAGGACCAACTAGCGACACAAGCGGCTGAGCTAGCTCGACAAGCTAATGAGCATAAGGAGTTGGTCATGGTGCAAAAATATCTTCAGCAAACTGACCCAGCATACTTAGACTTCTGCAAATCCCAGACAACTGATCCAACTACCTCTGCTCCTACTCAGTAGGAACACTTATATAACCTTGTTCAGTTTTTTGTTTTGTTTCAAGACAATGTATACATTTCAGTTTAAAATATCATTTTTATAATGTTTATTTACCATGTTTATTATGTTATAAGGGTATTAGATTCGTAATTTAATAGAAGAATCAAAAAAACAAAAACCAAAATAGTGGAAAACAAAAGCCAAATCGAAATTAATTTCATATCCCGGTTTAAGTTGTTAGTCGCTAATTAGTCGGTAATTAGCCGCTAATTTGTCCTGATAATAGTCGCTATTTGGTCGCTAATTTAGACGCAATATATGTTTAATATAGTCGCTAAAACGTCGCTATATAGTGGCTATAGTAGTCGCTAAATGGTTGCGAATTTAGCGACTAACTAGCGACTAAACATTTTAGCGACTATAAAGCGACTGTTTATTAGTCGCTATATTAGTCGCTCATTAGTCGCTATTGAGTCGCTACCTTTAGCGACTAATTAGCGACTAATATTTACAAATATATATAATTAGTCGCTAATTAGCGACTAGTATAGCGACTAATAAAATTAGCGACCAAGGATTAGCGACTAACTACTTTAGTCGCTATTGAGTCGCTAATTTATATTTAGCGACTAATTAGCGACTACTTCCGTAGTCGCTAAAACCCTGTTTTCTTGTAGTGTCAGTGTTATAGTGGAACCAGAGAGTCTGATTGGGGAGAAGAAGATGGCGGTTCCTCTTGAACCTGCTCTAACATTTTCAGTGCCTGCAACTGCTCATAAACAGAAAGCTCCAGACATCTCATTCCACCAAAGGTAAGGCATGAACATCTAAGCTTAAACCTCCTAATCTCTCAACTGTGAATGCAGGAAAACGTAGTATCCCACCCTCGCTTCGCTCCCACCCTAATCCTCTTCGCTCTTTTCTTGGGAGATCTCATGATCCGAAAGGTTATACGCCACCTTGTCTGAAGAGACATTCACAGAGACACTCAAGGTCTCTGTTGAATCCCCCATAAGTCTGATCTCCTATCCATAGTCAAGCTACTGACTTTAAACAAGCGCTGAGTGGGAGGCAACCCACTGTTATGTTCGTTTTTGTTTTCATTTTTTGTTTTGATTTGGTGTTTTTGATTTTCTATTTTTTTGTGTTCAAAGGCGTGAGAAACAGGCAGAATCGCTCAGCATCGATCGACACATTCTTGTGTCGGTCGACACTGATGCGATTTACGGTTTGCTGATTCTATTGCGGTTCATACACCATTTATTTACATAACCGTGAGCGTCCACGATATGCATCGATCGACACCACTTGCGGCATCGATCGACGCAATACGACGACATGTAAGTGTTCTGTTCCCTTTTCGGATTCTCCTAATTCCAATTTCTTTTCTCACCAAGCCTAGGCTTGACACCACTGGGGACAGTGTATTTCAAGTGTGGGGGAGGTAGCTACTGACGCACGCTTTTTGTTTTCTTAGAGTCAGTCCAAATTTGTTTTATTGAGGCAAATTGAGTAGGAAACAAGGACTTTTTGAGGAGATTACCACATTTGCACTAACTTCAGTAGCCATTGGATGAGTTGCAGATGATCTATGACTATTAGAAAACCCAACACAGATCAGCCTACTGAAGACACCCAGTGGGAAAAAATCAGTGCTAAGGAAGGGAAAAGAGAAGAAAGGAACCAGAAACAACAGTTGAGTGGTCAGATGCTAACAGAGTAAGAGTCCATGTGTTCTTTGATTGATACCCCATAGGTGAGACCGCACTTAATAGCTTATAGAAGTCAGTATGGTGAATTTGGATGCTTTGAATGTGGATGTGAGTTTACTCAGGACAGTTGCTAAGTGTGGGGGAAGTATATGTTGGTCTTGATGTTTGCAGGTTCATTTTCATGTGGCTTACTAAGGCGAATCTGAGTGTGGTGCTCCTACGATGAAACGAGTTTCCGAAGTTTTCAAACTTCTTTTCCTGATCTTGGTTTTATGTTTGCTTGAGGGCAAGCAAAAGCTAAGTGTGGGGGAGTTGATATATCATGGTTTTTAGGACTTTTAACCATGGTATATGTCTTTGTTATAGAGTCTTTCTATGTGTTTTGGAGTCTTTTCAGATGTTTAAGGACATTTGGAGCCTAATTGGACGTTTTGGAAGCATTTGGGTCAATTCTGCCTATTTAGAGATCTCACAGAGTTCACTGGCTGCGTTTTCGCACTGCATCGATCGACGCAGTATGCACATGGTCGACGCAGTGATCGACGCAGTTCTGCGCACAAAAATCCTGAAATTACAGTTTTTGCCCAGAAACTTCCCAGATTTGCAAAAAGGCTCCAGCCGAGTTTAGATCATTATATTAGGGTTTTTAGCCACTTGTTTAGGCAATGCTTTCAGACTTAAGATTTATTTTTATTCAGAAAGAGAGATTGAGAACTAATATTCTTTGTTTCTCTTTTTTGATATTTGGTTTTCTATTCATTATGATTTCTGTTTCATTGATCATGTCTGAGTAGTTCTCCAGTTAGGTTTAGGGATTCTCACAGGGGATTTCATGGAATTTTAGGTTGATCAATATGTAGGGATTCATATATGTTAGTTCTTCATCTAGGGTTGTTCTTAATGCTTGATCTGAATTAGCCACTTAGATTATTGATGTTAGGTTGATTTATGCAACGAAAGTTGATTAATTAACTAGAAAGAACTTAGATGAGCAATTTGACTATTCGCAAAGATATTTGGCTTAGGAGAATTGTGAACGAAAGAACTTGAGATTAATGCTCATTTAGAACTCTAGGATTCGCAACGAAAGTTGGCTTGCTAGGTTGTTAGACATAGATAATATTCACAACGAAAGTTGGTCTGTTATAATTCTGTGATTCTAGTTCTTGAACAGTTCTTAATTAGGTCCCGATTGATTGATTAGCTTGTGTTCCTGATTTCCTGAGAACTCCCTTGACCTGACGCTTCGTTTGATTGATACAAAACTCTTAATTTACTTTTCTGTTCTGATTTACTGCTTTCACTACTGTTTCACCTAGCTTAATTCGACGTTCTATAATCTATCGCAAGAATCTTGAGTCACTGTGGATTCGATACCCTATATACTACTAGTTCACGTCTGTGCACTTGCAGTGTAGATCTAGGGATTAAAACCTTATCGTATCAGCCGATGAAGGCTGCATACGTATCTTCCGAAAAAGAATCAACTCACTCGTAGTTCATACATGGTATTATTATTTTTCCTTGATCCGAGGTTAGATCGCCGTCTAGAAGTACTCCTTTAAACTTGATGAATTCCATGAACGCGGCAAAGCTTTGCCCTTCATTGATTCGAGTTTGATGACCTTTGTTATCTTGTAGGTTCCCTCCCATTTTGCGCCGAGTTTTCCTGCTCTCCATTCTTTGGTATTTTTGTAGACTTTGCGAAGAACGTAGTCGCCGAGTTGGAAGTGTCGTTCTCGTACCTTCTGGTTGTAATACCGAGTTGCAAGTTGTTGGTAGTTCTCGTTGCAGAGCAATTCCCTATCTCGTTCTTCCTCGATTGTATCGAGGGCGTGAAGCAGCATTTTCTCGTTGATCTCGTTATGCTAAGGCATAAGAGCTCGTCGGAGAGTGTAGATGTTGGCCTCTGCCGGGACAATTGCTTCCACACCGAAGGCTAGGGAAAACGGGGTGTTCCCAGTTGCGCGGCGAGGAGTTGTTCTGTGCGACCAAAGGACTCCGTCCAGTTCATCGGCCCACACTCCTTTCTTGCTTTCGGGACGTTTTTTGATACCATCGATGATGGTTTTGTTGGTGGCTTCAGCATGTCTGTTTCCCTGGGGATATCTCGGTGTTGACTTACTAAGCCATATGTCCCACTTTTTGCAAAATCCTTCAAAAAAGTTGGATGTGAATTGTGATCCGTTATCAGTGACGACCTCGTAAGACAACCCATATCGGCATATAATGTATTTCCAGACGAAGTTCTGAACTTGGACGTCGCGGATTGACACATATGCTTTGGCTTCGACACATTTGGTGAAGTAGTCTGTCATGATTAACAGGAAGCGCCTTTGATTAGAAAGCGGCCGCGGTCCAACGATGTCCATTGCCCACCTCATGAATGGGTATGCCGTGGGGGATGTGGTGAGTAGCTTTGTAGGCCGATGTATGAATGGTGCATGTCGTTGACACTTCTCGAACTTGTTGGAATAGGTCTCCTAATCGGCGACCATAGTCGGTCAGTAGTGATCGTGAAACTTGATTTTAAGAGCAAGAGACCGACCTCCAGAGTGATTTCCGCAAGATCCTTAGTGTGTTTCTTCGAGTACTTGGCATATTTCGTTTCTGTATATGATTTTGAGGAGGATTTTGTTGGCGGAGTATTTGTAAAGGACGCCGTTCTGTATCGTGTATCACGCACTTTTGACTTTGAGTCGCCGTGCAGCCCATTTATCCTCGGGAAGTTTTCCTTCAGCCAAGTATGCCCGTATCTTTTGTCGCCAGTCAGTATCGTGATCTGTCAAGAGTGCAATGTGGTCGGCATGTTTAACCTGACTATTGTCTAGACCGAATCATCAGACTGCCCGATTGTAAGGACTGTATCATCAGTAAGGGGTTCTTCATGAGTGCTTACGGGTGGCGGGATGCTTGGTTCGTGAATCGTTTTCATTGGAATCCGTCAACAGAGATCGGGATTCGGTGTTGATTCCAGAGGCGCAAGTGCGTCTTTCGGGGCATTTTCTTTCCTTGGTATCAGGACTATGTCAAAGAACACAAAAGAGTTAGTAAGCTCTAGTGCCGCCTTTCGGTAGGCCTCCATTCACTCATTTTTAGCCTCGTATTCTCCATTAACTTGATTTGTGACGTGCATGGAGTCACAGTGGGCTAGTAGATTTCGCGCTCCGATCTCTCTAGCTAATCTGAGGCCGGCTAGCATAGCCTCATACTCGGCTGTATTGTTAGATGCCGTGAACCCGAGTCGGAAAGACTGTTCTAGTTAAGGGGTGGAATTATTATCCGGGATCCGAGATCCAATCCGGGATCCGCTCCGATCCGATCCGAAAATTCGGATATTTGGGGAGCCTGGATCCGGATCCGGATAGTAAAATCTAGGATCCGTCCAAGCCGGATCCGGATCCGGATATCTTAATTTTTAGGTCTGCATATCCGGATCCGGGCCACTAAATATATTAAAAAATATTTTCAGTATATATTTTTACATATAACATATGATTTCTTATATAAAAAATGTATAAAAATACTTTTAGTTTTGTTTTATATTATATTAGATTTTCTTTTCAATGATTTTATATCCGTCCCACCCCTACTTCTAGTATTTCGCCAGTTGGTGATATGCGGCGTACTCTTACCCCTGCTTCTCGTTTTGATGATGCGCCGTCAACAAACAATTTCCAGTTCTTGTTCACTTCCTTAGTCTCGATATCCTTTTCGGGTGATAGCTCGACGAGTTAGTCGGCTATTACATGAGACTTTGCGGTTGTTCTATTTCGGTACTCAATATCGTACTCACTGAGTTCTACTGCCCATTTTTTCAAGCGACCGGATTATCCTGGACTGTGTAAAATCGTCCGAAGGGGTTGGCTACTTAACACGGCTATCGTATGGGATTGGAAAGAAGGATGCAGCTTTCTTGCCGAGGTTATGACTGCAAGTGCTAGCTTCTCTATTGCGGGATACCTCGTCTCGGCTCCGTTCATAGTTTTGCTGATGTAGAAGATCGGCTTTTGCTCGCCTTTGTCTTCGTGGACTAGGACTCCACTGAATGCGGTCGTTAAAACCGCGATGTACAGGAAGAGTGTCTTGCCATTTTCAGGTTTTGATAGTACTAGTGGGCTCGATAAGTAATCTTTAAGCTGAATGAAAGCCTCTTGGCATTTATCGTCCAATACGAACCTTTTTTTTACTCGAAGGACCTCATAGAAAGGCAACCATTTGTCCGTTGAACGAGATATGAATATTTTCAGGGCGGCGATGCACCCAGTAAGGCGTTGTACTTCACGAATGTTTCTAGGTGACGGTAAGTCGATGATAGCCGAGATCTGTTTTGGGTTGGCTTCTATCCCTCTCTGGGTGACGACGTAGCCAAGGAACTCTCCTGATGTCAAACCAAATGTGTATTTAGCGGGTTGAGCTTCATTCCATACTGGTTGAGGATGCTAAAGCATTCTTTGAGATGTCCAACGTGTTGAGATGCGATCAGTGACTTGACCAGCACATCATCAATGTATACTTTCATCGTTGTGCCGAGTTGGTTTGCGAACATTTGATTGACCAATCGTTGATATGTAGCACCTGCATTTTTGAGGGCGAATGGCATGACCTTGTAGCAGTAAGTGCCTCGTTCCGTTATGAATGCCGTCTTCTCTCGATCGTTCGGATTCATGAGAATCTGATTATATCCTGAAAACGCTTCCATAAATGAAAGGAGCTTGTTTCCGGCTGTAGCCTCGACAAGTCGATCGATGTGTTGTAAAGGAAACTTGTCTTTTGGACACGCTTTGTTGAGATCCGTGAAGTCGACACAGACTCTCCACTTTCCGGTTTTTTTAACAACAACGGGGTTGGCTAGCCATTCGGTGTATTTGACTTCCTGAATCAAACCGGCGTCGAGAAGTTTGTCAACCTCGTCATTGATGGCTTTTGCTCTTTCGGGACCGAGCTTACGCCTCTTCTGCTTAACCGGCTTATAAGTCGGGTCCACGTTGAGTTCATGGGTCGTGATAGAAGGATTGATGCATTTCATGTCCTTTACCGACCAGGCGAAAGTGGACACGTTTTGCTGCAGGAATGCGATTAATTCGTTTTTAATATCAACTGCCAATTCCGCTCCGATTCCCACGCATTTGCTTGCATCAGAATCGTCAATGATGATTTGTTGAATTAGTTCCCTTTCTGGGCCTCTTTTGCATTGCTCCGCGTTATTCATGCATGACGGCACTCTCATCTTCTGCTCTCTCACGAAACATGACCGACTTTCTCTCTGACATCCTTTCACTGTTTTAATTCCTTTAGGCGAAGGGAAATTCAGGCATTGATGAAAGGTTGAGGATACCGCCTTCATGCTGTATAGCCAGGGTGTGCCGAAAATGGCGTTGTAAATTGTCGGCTTGTCATGACATGGAACTTTACCATTTTTTTGACACCACCAGCGTAAACAGGCAACTTGATCGTCATGATTGTATACGTCGTCTCGCTTGTGAAACCGGTGAGCGGCTTAGCCTTTTGCTTGATATCTTCTTCTATTATTTCCATCTTTTTCAGCGTATCCAGGAAGATCAAATCGATAGAGCTACTTGTATCAACCAGGATCCGAGATACTTGACAGCTTTCGATGAGGAGCTCGACTACCAACGGATCGTTATGAGGGTAGTGAGTTCCCCAGAGATCTTGGTCGGTAAAAATAACGTGGGGCTCGTTAGAGAGGATCGGCTGAGGTTTGTTTTGTGCGGCCAGTGCCATGCGCTCGTATCCTCTGATTCACCGGACCGAGTCGTTTACCGAGATTAAACCTCCCATTATCATGTTGATTGTTCCTACAACTTTAGGGCCGTCTCCTTCCTCTTCTTCCCGGTCGTCATGGTTGCGTTTCAAAGCTACACTCTTAATGCGGCGTTGTTGTTTGCCTTGTTTAGGCGACTGATCACTGGCATGTTCTTCTCGGCTTCGTTGTGACTCTTCTCTCAATTCATCAATAGACGCTTTGATCTTGCCGTTCTTGAGTCGGGCATATAACGCATCTTTTAGGGTCCGACATGCTGAAGTTTTATGCAAGGTAATTTTGTGATACTCGTAATACTTTTCTTCTGACTTGGAAGCGGTTTGCGGTGTTGTATTCTTGTCCTCCTTGCTCCACTTTACCAAGGTTTGGACGGACGTTGACTCCCAGAGTTGCCGACCACCATCGTTGCCTTCATTAATTTTTCGTAATGTTGTCTCGGCTCTCAATCTTCCTTTTTATCGGTTTGCTTAGTGGAGCAGAATTTCTTAGCAAAGGACAATTTTTGTTCGTCAAACTCGATAAACTTGTTTGCTCGATGAAGGGCATCTTTGATGGTCAGCGGCGGGTTGAGAACCAGTTCTTGGTAGAAGGGAGTCACATGCCATACGGCGTTTGTTAGAGCCATGATAGTAAACTTATCCGGGGCTTCCGCGTGTGTCATGGTCGCCTTGAAACGATCTATGAAGCCTCGCAGTGTTTCTTTCTTCTCTTGCAACATGGACATCAGTGTGTTTAGCAAGGTATCCTTGTTTACATATGTGAAGTGATGACTTACGAATGCTCGCGTCAGGTCGGAGAAGCTATCGATTGATTCAGGGGGGAGCCAGGAGAACCAAGTCAACGCATCTCATTCTAGGTTTTCAGCGAATAGATGGAAAAGGCCGATATCGCATTCGTTTGTTGACAAAAATCGTGCTTTCGCCGCCATAATCTTGAAAGTTGTTAAGTGAGAAGCGGGATCTTTTGTACCGTTGTACGTTGGTAGTTTAAGTTTTTCTTTCTGTCGGACATACGTATTCGTGATACGTGACGTGAAAGGCGTCCTCTGAGTTTCTTCGATAATTCAGTCAATTTTTGGTGCGGATCCTTTAACGCTGTGAACCTCGACTTTGAGCTCTTTGAGGGTATCTCTGAGTTCGGTCAACTGTTCTTCCTCTCGGCTACGGTTTTCCAACCGGACATGCATTTCGTGGACTTATTCGTGGGATGCGCCTCGCTTGTGGCGATGGTGGTCCCAGCGCGAGTCATGCTATCGATGCGAGCTTCCTCTGCGACACGAATTCCGGTTGTGCCGAGATTCGTGCTTATTTCGTTTATATTCATCATCTAGGTCTCTATGAGGCGAGTATCGCTCGTGATGTGAGCTGTCTTGTTTTTGGTGTGAGTCTCGCTTGGGTTCATCCAAGTCTCGTTTTCGATGTGATCCTCGCTCATGCTTATGTAACATCCCGGAACCTGGAGTCTGACCATACCCTAAACGTTTGGGCTGTTCATGGAACCAGAAGACGAAACTCACGATCCAAAGGATCTATAAGAGTGTTCCATGGGCAGAATGAAGTCAAAATCAGCTGGACGGGAGTTTGACCTAAAGGGAAGAAGGTGAACGCAACGGGTTTAGCTCAAAAGAGCTGGACGGCCGAGTTGGGCAGCTAAGGTAACTGGCAGCTAGCTGGAGTGTGCGTGTGTGATATCAGCTGATCAGCTAGTGTCACTAGCTGATCAAAGAGGCCATAAGAGAATGGACATCAATGGCAAGTTGTGTCCATTCGCCCAAACAAGAAGCAGCCCTTCCTTGGGCGGTTATGGGCGACAACCAAGCCTATAAATAAGCCTCTTGGGACATTTTTGCGCACACAACATGACTGGGAAAAAGCCCAGAAATTCTCTAAGGCACAGGCCATGAAAAACCGAGAGTTTAAGAGAGGGAAAGAGAGGCCGGCCGCTTAAGGAAGTCGCCGGTGAGAAGAGGATCAAGAGGTGGATTAGTTGGTGGTTCAAGGCGTGAACAAAGAGGAGCAAAGGCTTCAAACACGGCTAAGGACAGGGCAAAACTGCTACTTATCTAAGGTTATAATCCGAGTCTTTCTCTCTCGGCCACGGTCAAGTCATTGGGCCGATGGTCGATTAAGTCATGGCTGGATACAATCTCTCGCTTCTACATTTCTGGAAAGTGGACTGGTTGTTAATTCATGAAAATGGCTAAGATCGGACCAGTTTCCTTGGAGAAATCATAACGGCCATGGGCCAATATTGTGAACCGCGAAGCGGGTTGGTCGCGGTTAATCGCGCAAATGGTCGAGAACGAACCGGAGGGTTAAGCGCGATCAAACGGTACATTCAAGGAGACGTTTGACTGAAGATCGGCAAACCACTCACGGTTGGCCATGCGCGAACGGTTCAACGAACCCGGGTTGACGCGACTAGGCTGACGGACGGTTTAATAGGACAGTCGAACGATCGCTCGGCCACAGGACAGTCGCGATTCATCTTCGGATAGTCGCAACCATTGGGGCTGAACATCGCGACTGTTCGCTATGATCACGATGGTCACGGTTTACGTACGCCCCAAGGATCGCGGTCGATCCGAGCGTACAAGCAGACCGGTACGATCGATGATCGCGGCAGAACGATCGCGGCAGGCTGATCGCGGCAGACTGATCGCGGCAGAACGATCGCGGCAGACTGATCGTGGCAGAACGATCGCGGCAGACTGAACGCGGTCCAAAGCGGATGGTCGCGTCTGTTCATGGACAGTCGTGTCCTTTCGCGAAAGGTTGCGTCTACTGGCGGTCTGACGTAACCCACTGTCGGTCGATCTTCGACAAGTTCGCGGTACACGGGTTGGATGGTACAGTCGCGCGGACAGTCGTGGATCATCTCCGGATGGTCGTGCATGTTGGCTGATCGTCGCACCCATACGCGCACAGTCCCGTCTCTTCGCGGACTGACGCAACGGTTCAAAGATCGCCAACGATCAGAACGTGCGGCCAGTCCGGTCGGACAGCGATCGCGGCAGGACGCGGATGGCCTGACGAACAGGAACACGTGAGTGTTGCCGAGTACGCTCGGTGATGCTGCCGCGTCCTCGTTGCGTCAAGCCGTTGCGCTAATGGACTGACGATCACGGTACGACTGAGAGACACTCGTTACGACCCGAGTGATCGCGTAAGGTCAAGGAAATTGACGTGTTCATCAGAATCGACGGATTCATGTCCAATATACTGTGGGATTGATTGGAAGATCAGTCACGGGTAAGTCCGGGTTAACGGGAAGGCATGAGTTGGACCGTGGATAGGATCGGGCAAATCGTGTGGTCGAAACGCGTGCGGACAGGTTGATCAGTCAAATGAACTGGGTCGACGGCCGATGGTACGAACCACGTGTCAGACCATTCACGGGAGTGATCGAGAGGATCATTCCAACCTTGTACCGATCGTTGTGGCTGGCGATACTAAGGGAAACCGGTTCATGAACTGGTTACACCTAAAGGACTTAGATCGGTCTAAGAGTAAAAGATGCAGGAAGCAAAACGTGCTTAAGTCAAGGCAACGAATGATAAAGGGAGAACAAGCTAAGGAATGATCGAGATGAAAAGGTGGTCAAAGGAAGGAACTAGAAGACCTCTCTTGCGCCTTGTCATGTGGGGATGGTTGGTTGAATGACTAGGTACAAGGGAGGTATATTCTAAGAGTTCAAGGATCAAACGAGTTAAGCTGGACGCCAAGCTAGCTTCACACTGACTTCACCTAAAAGGCTAAGGTACGAGTTTAAGTACTCGAATGATCTAAAGTATGGATAGAAGGAAATAGTTGAATGAAACAAACTAAGTAAAAGACTTAGGTTGTTAGAATGGATAGATAAGAACGGAACCTCGAAAGAGTTTTAAGTAAACATAAATAAGATCATAAGAGGTTCTTGGATGGATCATTCTTTTGAAGAACGATGTAAAGGGTAAGTAAGGATTTCCGCTGCGTAATATTAAGTATGAAGGATCTAAGACTAAAAGTCAATAGAAAGATCCGAGAAATACTAGTCCTAAAAGTAAAATTTTAAAATAGGACGGAATTTAGGGAGGTCCAGGCCAGGGTTTGGCCTGACCACGGGAACGCATCGACCGCGGCCTAGGGTGGCCAGGCCGGGGCTTCACAGCTTATCCTCTTCATCTCGCCCTCGGCGTGAGTCTTTCTTGGGTTCGCTGTCAAGTTCTTGCTCCTGGTACAGATCTCCTTCGGGCGTATCGTAGATCAGTCGTCTAACGACGTTTTCCTTTGCCTTAGGAGGGATAACACGTTTGGATTTCCTCGACTGTTGATTGGAGCGAATTTTTTCATGTTCAGTCTGTAACTGGTCGATTCTTTGCAAAAACACTTTTAGCAAATCATTATGGAAATCAATTTTGGTCATCAGAGTGGCTAGAACCGAGTCTTGGTCGACTTGTTCTGCTGTATCGTCGACTGGTGGGATATGGACGCCGTCTTTTTGGGTTTTCCCCGTCCTGGAACCTCGTGGCGGTTACTGTTGAGTGCTCCGGTCTCTTCATCGTCGTGATCACTTAGTTCAGGATCACTTCCTTCACAATCAACCATGGGGTTGTCCCTGGGATCGATGTCGTTGTGGTTTCCAGACATTTTGTATTCAAGAATTTTCTTTCAAAAATCACTTCAGAATGTTTGAACAGTGCAATGGTAGAATCTCTAAGTTCAGTAAACTTATGTGATTCATTTTTTCATCTTATTTTGGCTGTTAAATTTTGCTTTTCGCCTATACAGCAAAACCAAAACTAGCCCTAAAATGGGGACGGAATTGAACAAGGTCTTGAGTTGGGAGATAGACAACTTTTTGAAAGGAACGATGCAATGATGAAGTTGGATCCCTTCTCAAGCGGCGGCTGTAAATGGTAAAACAGATGGGAAAAATATCCTTATCAAAGATTCCAAGGGATATGACCACTTGTCTATGTACCTGGGAGATGTGAATACTAATAAATTGTCTATGTACCTGGGAGATGTGAATACTAATAAATTGAGACGTGGATGGAAAAGGATAGTTAGCTTTTACTTCGTCTTGTTGGACCAATCCGGCAAAGAGGTTTTCAGATCATCACATGGTAACGAGTTTGATTATGCTGCACTTGTTGTTGTATCTGTGTATGTGATTGATGAATAAGAAAAGTTGGTACATACCTGTTTTGTTTTATCTTACAGAGGAAGGCAGATTGCTCTGTGCTGAGGCCCCAACCTTTGGACGTAGGACGTTGCCTCTTACCATGCACCAAGAAAAAGGGTATCTTTTTTTTTTTTTTTTTTGAAAAAAGGATTTTCATATATAAGGCAAAAAAATTAAAAAGTTTTACAAACCCAATTAGCTGAGCCATTGGGCTTAAGTGAAGAAAAAACAGGCCCAATAATGAACCGTACAAAATTCCGTTAAGAGAATTAAACACTCGTCTTTAAGTTGTGTACTGACCAACCGTAATTAGATCAGCACTGATTGACCATTCCCAAGCGAAGTAAAATTTCCAAATCGAAGATCAATCCGTGTTAGCTACGGCGATTGAGGCCGATCAAGAGAGAGAGACAGGGAGAAGATGAAGTTGACGCAGCAGGAGGAAGCAAGGTTGGACTGGTCATGAGACAGAACAGAGCACAGTGGGATCTTCATGGTCTGAGAGCGCACACAGAACAAACTTCACCGGAGCCAAAATTGCATCAGAGTCGACGACAGGGCCGGATTTGATGTGTGCAGGGTGAGGATCTTGTCTTTAACTTGTCTTTTAATTAGAGTTATGATGAGATCAGCCGATTCGAGAAGGTGATCAATGAATACATGCATTTCTTTCAGCCCAACACCATTAAATCGCAGCTTGCCAACAGAGGAGGAGCAATCGACGACGGATCTGACTACCTTGAAGACTGATCAGCTGATTGAGCAGAGTATCTCAATCTCTCGAAGATCTGAAGTCTAACGGTCAACGGGCAGCAGAAAGTCAACCGGGGGCAAAATTGTCATTTTACCAAAGTCGGAGGTAAAATGGTAATTTTGCCAAAGTTCGAGACGGAAGTCGAGACGGGCAAAATGTTCATGTTTAACAACATAAAGAACGTTTAGAAGACCAGGATTGGAAGAAACGGAGCAGAAACAGGTTTTACGGCTTGTCGAGAATGGAAACCGACAAACCCGAAGAAACTTCAAAAATTCATATCCGGAGCTGCGTAAGTCCGAACGGAGCGATTCAAAATGCTAAATTCATCAAATGGCATGGAGAATCTAATAGTGGAGGTTTGGAGATTTATGGGATCATCCGGAGATGTTCTAAAATATTAAACCCGAAAACCGTCTAAACCGAGCATTGGAGTAATTGGGGGATTATATGCTGATTAAGGAGGACTAAGAAGGGTTTTTGGCTACAAACCACACTAAGAGGGACATGTGTTATCACCCCAGAGGCGCAACTTCTCAGCTGTAGGTGCAGTGCATGAGATTAGGTGCAAAGAACTTCATTTTTGCATGCAAAAGAAAGCTATCAAATTCATTTCACTCACAAAAACCACTCTCTAGAAACACCCACACCTCTCTCTCTCTCTATTCATCAGATTCATCACACTCATTCATACAAACCCAGAAAAAACCCAGGAAATCTTTGAATATTCAAGAACATCTTCAAAGTGTTCTTCATACCTTCCAACACCAAAAATCCCATAACTTCTTCATTATAAACCCAAATCAACTTCTGCAGAATGCTATAGCTTCCTCTCTCCCTCCTCTACAATCTCCAGTCAGCCACCATCGTCGCCGTCGCCGGAGATCGCCGGAATCTGGCCGGAAAGCATCCGCGGATTAGGGTTTGATGGATCTCTCTCTTCCTTCACCAGATCTGAACGTTTTGAAGCCTTGGATGGATAGATATTCTCTTTGCGGTCAGTTTGATAGATGGATCGTCCTCTGAGTCGCCGGAAAAGAGGTGAACCGGCCGGTCAACGCCGGACCACAACCGGTCAACGCCGGAGCCGGTCACCGGAGAAGCCCAACCGCCACCAATCTTCAGCCGGTTCTTCAAGGAGTATGATGGGATGGTTTGATTCAAGATTTGGGTTGGTTTAAGGCTGGTTTAGCCTTGGTCAACGGTTAGGTCAAACCGGTCAATGTTTGACCGAAACCGGTTTAACCTAACCGGTTTTAATTAGACTGGTTAGGTGGGTTGCATCAATTCAGTTGGTTTAGTTGGTTCAAGGAAGTTCAACCGGTTCAAGTCAGAGTCAACGGTCAACGGTCAACCGCCGGTCAACGCGGTCAACCGTCGGTCAATGCCGGAGACCAAGCCGGTCAACGCTTGGTCCACAGCCAGATTTCAGGAGTATTCGGGGTTCGGAGTTCGATATTCGGGAGTTCGGGATTCGAGTCGGGCGTCTCGGGATTCACATCCGCATCGAGCCGTCTTTTCCGCGCCTACCTCACTGTGAGGCGGCTCACAAACCCTTAGTTACATTTAGACCGGGAACCGAGAAACCGTAGTTGTAGAATTGCATACCCATCAATTAAGATGACTGTTTAATAATAAATAATTGAACGTTTAATAATAAACCGGATAGGATTGAATAAGCATGTTAGGGTTTTAGAATTAAAAAGGTTAATCGATTGTGTGCCGTTAGGTTGTTAGTAACGATTGATTGATGCATTCATATAGACCCCTTTGATTAGGACCGTATATGCATCTATATTGTATAAGAACGATATTTAATGAATCTATATACGGGAATTAAGACGATATTAAAATATTAGTTAAACCTAAATGAACGTATAGAATATCATAACGGGATTGGGTTTTAGGTTTAATAGCGGGAATGGGTAATGAACTTAATTAATTAATAATGAGACGTCGGGGAGTTAGTAAGTTTACTAACTCTAAACCGACGGATGGAGGAGTTAATAAAAGATATCTAGAATGGGTAATTAAGGAAGTGGTGTGAGTGGTAAGCCGTCTACGGGTTAGCAATCCGCTAACCCAAGGTAGCGGGTAAGAATGGATTAAAAGACCTAGAAACCCTAATAGGCCTGCTTGTGTTGTGATTGATGTGATTGATGTGATGATTGTGATTGCGTGATTATTATGTTATTGTTATGAGCTTTGTGTGCAGGCTTGTTAGACTGCTCGGTGTTGGGCCGAGCAGTTACTGCAGACACTTACTCCGGTCACGGGACCGGGTAAGTTAGTTGGTGCTGACTAGGTATCTTACCTAGTCGGAGCGGTGGTATTGGTAGTGTAGTGGCTTGCGGAATGGTTGGGGATTCTTTTATTATTGGTGTTGATTGTGTGATCTGTGCTAGAGTCCCAGCGAGTCTGCGTGTTTATATTTCTACATTAGGACTCTAGGGTGTGTTAGATTCAGCAAGCCTAGGTTTTGATTACGTTCCGGTACTTCCGAACCGATTGGATCCTCGGGTTTTTACCTAACCGGGTCATGGTGATTCCGGTTATGGTGTTAACCTATCGGGTGACGCCGGTAGGTGTGTGATTCGGAGAATACGGGGTCATGTCCTAGGGCCGAATCACAAGGAAACTCTGGCTATCTAGGGGTAGTCCGAGTCACCGCGTATCGATGGACGGATAACGGTGTCCTATTCGTGGGATCTTGTGTACACGTTTAGGAGTCGTGGGTTAGTTACCATATAGGTGACGATGTAAACCCGTGGAAGTTACGAGTTCGTAGGGCCCAGCGTTGTTTTGTTATTTTCCTTTATTGCTCGTTAGATAGATCGAGTCCAATCGAGGACATGTGCCGCAGTGCCTTCGATTCTCTTAATTCTCCTTATATTTAGCTTTGATTGTGTGTTGTGGGTTTATCACGACGTGGTAGTGCGTGATCGACCATTTCTTTCATTGATTGTTATTTTGGGGTTTTGGGGAGGGACTTTGTAGACATTAGATAGACTAGAAGCCGTTAGTGGGGAGCCGATTCACTGGGTGATCTTAGATTGCTCATTAGACTCTTTTGTGTTTTTCAGGTTTAGCAGCGACGGACGCGGAAGGCCTCGGTGTAGTTTCGGGATTGCTTGTGACGGGATTTGATTCGGGGTTTGATTGTTTTTATTTCGGTTCGGCTTTGGCGCCATTTGTGTGTTTGATTTAATTGTGTGTTTATTTTAAATTGGCGATTGTTTGTAAAATCTATTAAACGTTGTGCTTAACGTTTGATTACTCAGAAATGAAATTGTTTCCCTGTTATTGGGTTTCGTCCGAACCGACACAACTCATTGAAGTTGTACGAGTTGTACAACTTTGTACTATGGATATGAGGATAGCGGAGTCAAAGATGGGTTAGTGCGAGCCTTTGTCTCAAACCGATCCGTCTCTGGCTTCGTCCTGTGGCGAACTTTATCCGTTCGACTTGCTCGGGTTCGATCGGTCATGTTCTTGTTTGATTGTTGACCGGTCAGCTCGACGGTCAGCGGAGAATGGGAAAGGGGCGTTACATAATTTACCAGCAAAAACGTTCCAGACAGACCAAGTGTAGTTACAACGAAACAGTAAGTGAATCCTGGATTCTTTTTCTAAGTTGAAAAGCTCACACTTACCATCAATTTGCAGTCCCCAATTGAGCAGCCTGTCTTTCGTAGGACAGCGATTTAAGACGAAAAGCCAAGAGAGGAAATTATGCTTCGGAATTCCTCCTTTCATCCAGACGACTCATTGCCAAGGTACATCATTCGAAGCTTCATTTCCGGTTTTCAGAATGTGATAGATGTTTCCAGTAGAATATTTTACCGTATTTGCACCATTAGGCATCCATTCATATCTATCTGCATCTCGAGTGAGGTTGACGGTAGTTAGATAGATATGGAGATTGAGTAATTTGTCCGTTCTTGCAGGTGGTAACAACCAATTACCATTACGGTAAAGACTAGCAACAGGCGTAGTTAAAGGGAGTCCATGTCTAGAATTGCCACGATCAGAGAGGTAGTTCGCGAGGCTGCCAAATGAAGACTAATTATCAGTCCAAAACTTAGTTGTATCACCGTTGCCTACTCTTGTTTTTATCCAAGTAAACATCTCACTGCAGCTCTTTATGATCTTGTTATCTAGCCAACTATTTATGCGTCTAGTGTTGATGCACCATAAGTTTGATATATCTCCATTCAATACCTCCTATGTAAACCATGCTACCCAAATAGAGTCTGATCTAAAAAACAGTAACCATATGAGTTTGAAAAGGCAGGCTTTATTCCAAATGGCTAGGTCCTTGATCCCTAAACCACCATGTTCCTTAGCTTTTATAATAGTTTCCCAAGAGACTTTTGCCGAATGATTTGCTTTGATATCTCCTTGCCATAGGAATACTCCACAGAGAGAGTTGATGCGGTTAATAATTTGTTTTGGCAGGACAAAAGAGGAGCACCAGAAATTCATAATTCCTCCTATCACAGATTTAATCAATAAGAGTCTACCAGCAAACGAGAGCGACCTTACCGTCCAAGATGTAAGCCTTCTTTTTACTTGCTGAATCAAAGGTTCACAGTCTGTAATAGAGAGCTTTTTGGAAGTGAGAGGGAGTCCTAGGTACCGAACATTAAGTATTGCGTTTGGCATTCCAGTAGAAAACTTGATAAGATCTATTTCATTTTACGACAGGCCTGATGCGAAAAATGATGACTTCTGCACACTGATGGCCAATCCAGAGCGCAGCTCAAATTCCTTCAGGACCTGCAACACATTCTGGACAGAACTAAGCGAGCGGTCAATGAAGATCAGGAGATCATCAGCAAAACTGAGATGAGTCAACTTCGCAGCCTCACACTTAAAATGGTAAGAAAACCTACCCTTCTCAGCTGCCTTATTCAGCATTAGAGATAGATTGTTCATAGCAGTGACAAACATATACAGCGATAGAGGATCTCCTTGGTGTAAAACTCGTTTTCCTTTGAAATAGCCATTGACCTTCCCATTGTAACCAATAGTGTAGCTAGGAGTAGTGACACACGCTTTTATCCAGCCTAGATAAGTACTAGGAATGCCCATACCCTGTAGACAATTGAGCAGAAAATCCCAAGAAAGAGTATCAAAAGCTTTTGCTATATCCACCTTAATTGTAATCCTTTTAGGGCCTCTATTCTTGTGATAACCATTTACAATCTCACCCGCAAGTATGGTATTCTCTATTAGTAACCTGTCACTAACAAACACAGTTTGATTAGGCAAGATGAGAGTGGGCAGAATTGGTTTCAAACTCTTTACCAGCAGCCTTGATATCACTTTATATATGGTGTTAAAGCATGCAATTGGACGGTAATCAGTGATAGCTGAAGCACCAGGCCGTTTTGGAACTAAGGAGAGGATTGTGTAGTTCCTAGCAGCTGGAAGGAAAGAGGTCTGGAAAAACTGATGGATAGAGGTTAACACCTCAATTCCAATAACTTCCCAAGCTGCTTTATAGAACCCAGAAGTAAGACTGTCCTGACCCGGAGCTTTATTGGGGTTCAATCTGAGCAGGACAAAAGAAATTTCCTCTGCTGAGGGGACCATAATCATCAGCTGTTGGCGAGCTGAAGTACACGAGTAAGGGTTTAACTACTGAAACCAGTCCGTAGGAGAGGGAGATCGAGAAGCCTGAGTGACGTCTGGACCCAATATGGCAATAAGGCTTATATCCAGAGACCAGAACCACAGACGGCAGGAGAAAAGAACGGATGGAGTTGAAACTCATTCTTGCTTGACAGATTTTGAAGAACTATGGAGAGTTTTGATCACCTTCCTTCAGCCATTGGATCCTGGATTTTTTTCTGAACTAACACTCCTCAATCTGTCGTAGAAATACCCATTTCTGGTGCATATCTCTTTCTAGCTGAAACAGGTAGGGAGACGGATTCTGAAGCGCAAGTACCTGCACATCTGACGACAAAAGGTTAGCCTCACTTACTCTCAATTGGATATTTGAGAAATTATCCTTATTTAGCTGTTTTAACGCTCTTTTTATGCATTTTTGTTTCCAACACAGTTTGGTCAAGTCTGAGGCATTGTTTCCGGCAAGATTCAACGCTTCAAGAAACACTTGTAGGAAGTTAGGGTGTTTAGTGAGATAGTTGAAGAATTTGAAAGGCTTTGTACCAGCTTGGGGAAGAAGATGAGCTAGGTCCAAGAGGCAAGGGCAATGATCAGAGATATTTAGTGTAAGGAAAGTAGCAACACTGTTTGGAAAGGAGGAGATGACATGGCTGTTCACAAGTAGCCGATCAAGATTTTAGCAAGAGGGGATAAGGGCTGATGATTTGACCAAGTGAGGAGAGGACCCTGAAATCTTAGATCAAAACCTCTAATTGGAGCAAGCAGTTTCTGAGTTCTAACATTGGGAATCAAGGCAGTTTGTCTCAGCTGAAGAGTGCTCAGCTGGGTGGAGTATCTGATTAAAATCGCCACCAATTATCCATGGGATCGTTTTGAGTGCAAAAGACTGTTGGATGTGCAGTAAATCTACCCAATGATCACTGCGATCTTCTTGAATATTTGAGGCATAAACTGCTGTGAAGAAGAAAGGGACCGATTTCGGCAGCTTGACATCGTAAGTTAGCGATTGACGAGTCTGATGCACAATATTTACAATTGCAGAATATTTCCATATAACAATGATCCTACCATCATCATCAGATAGATGATTTGACCTGTAACTCCAGCCATGACAAATCTTTGTCATAAGTTGATTCAAGTGCTGGAACTTTATGTGAGTTTCCAAAAGAGCAGTAAACAAAGGATTGTGACTACTTAACCAGTGAAGAAAATTGTTGTGCTTTCCCGGGTCATTTAGGCCACGGACATTCCAAAATGCGAGCTTAACACTCATTGGGGTGTAGAAGGGTTGTCTCCTAAAAAAGGAGGAGGATCAAAAGGAGCTAGAGTATGAAAAGGGTTTGAATTTAGTAAAGGGGCTTGAGCAGAGCTCACTGTTTTCTTAGAGGAAAAGAAAGAGAGTTGAGCACTAAATGAAGGAAAATCAGAGAGAGAAGAGAGATCAGAACGATTTCTTTTAAGGTCAGGCATTTCTATTTTTTCTGGAGAGCATTTTTGAATGGGGAGATCATCTGAAGAGTACATAGGGCGAGTAAGAGAATTTATAGGGAAGATGGCTTTGCTTTTGATAGCTGACAAAGGTGATTGAGGAGGTAAACGGGTTTTAAGGAACTTATGCTTTCTAGATTGCCCTGTAATAACCATCAAAGGGATCAAACCATTCTCAGGTTGAACAACAACATAATCAATATCGGGCTGTGCAACAACATAACCAGCACTTGAATCAACACTTTCTGTACCAGACGACAGACCAGTAGATGCACTAACAGCCTTTGTCTGATCAGAATGGTTTGCATTATCCTTCGCATTGAAACCGAGAGTAGTCTTTGTAGGCGTAGAGTTTTTGTTGTTGGGTCTAAACTCGGATTTCTTTTTCTGCATATCTGATTTAACATTGCTTCCCTTTTTGACAGATTTATCAGCAGGAGCAGGAGTCTCAGATGGCAGGAGAAGACAATTTTTTGCTATGTGGCCATGGGTAATTAACTACTACTTCAACAGCTTCTCCATTCTGTCTGTAGAACTCAACAATGTCCGGCAGGGGCTTATCAAGATCAACCTCGACCTTAACATGAGAGAGAGTAAGACTAACGATATTTGTAGTGAACTCGTCTGTCTATATAGGGTCACCCACTAAGCCTGCAACAAAGCTCAGACCATCTTGATGCCTCAGATCCAGAGGAATACCATGGAGATGAGCCCAAAGCTTAACTGTGGAAATCTTAGATGAGCAAGTAGCTGAGGAATTCCATTGAGCCGTGGTGAATAAGGAATCGCCAATGTACCATATCCGTTTCTCCAGAATTTTTTCTCTAAGGTACTCATTTGGTATCCTAACCAACATAGAGCGAGATAGGGAATTGTTATGGATTTCAACTCTGTTACCTTTCCCCCAAAGACGATTGAGGACATTCTCAATATGAATGAATGGAGGAGGTCTACCATTGAACTGACAGACAATGAAGTCTTTATGCATTGCAGCTCCTTTTTCAAAGACAGAGTCTGGAATGACAACACAAGGCCTACCTGTTTCAGTGTAAGAAATCGGAGCGAAACGCTTTAATGTTCTATCTTCAAAACAATTGATTTTCTCAGCCAAATTCGTTGGCTGCTCATGAGTTGCAGGAACAGAGAAAGGCGGAAGTTTAGCAGAAGTAGTAGGATTGGGACTTATGGTGGGTGATTGTACGGATGTAACAGGTATAGAGGGCAGAATGGGTAAGGTAGAGGAAGCCAAAGGAGGGTTTATGGGAGATTGGAGGGTCGAAATAGGCACGGGATGGCTTGCAGTAGGGATATTGGGCGAGTTCTGAGCTTTGTTTGTATGGATATGTTAGCTGAATTTTGGTGGTAGCACAGTTAGGTTTTTATGAACAGTAGAGGAGAGTTCAGATCTAGAATTAGGAGGATCTGACTTAGTGAGCAGTACTGCTGAAGAAGGAGAAAGAACCTTACGAGCATCAGTACTAGAAGTAGCCTGCAACACATAGGGAGCAGCAGTAAGAGAATCAACATTCCTGCCTTGAGTCGGAGGGGATGAAGCTGAGTTCATGTTTGCTTTTGAGAGCTTAGAAGATAAGGGTGAAAGAGGAGGAAAAGTTGAGAGAGAGATGGCTAAAGATGGGTCAGGAGGTTCAGGGGGTGCAAGGAGGGATGGAGGAGAGCTTGCACAGGCGGTGGAAGGCAGAAGCTTGCCGGAAACATGGTCAGAGCAAAACCAGCGGTTCTGCATTGGAAACTGTGTTAGGGAGAGAAAAAAAAAACGATAAAGAAGGAGCCATTGAGGTCTACATGAAAGTATTTGAAGTTGTTAATGGAGGAATATCAACTGAGAATGAATTTTTATATTACAATGGTTTCCATATCATTTGTTCTCAAGTAAGCTTAAGGAGGAGCCACTGGTTCCCTTTTCTTTTTTCATAAACTCCAGCAGTGGCGGATCCAGAAATATTTTTAACCGGGGGCATAAATTAATTAAAATATTTATTATAATAATAAATTGTATCTAAAATGTATAAATACTTATTAATAATACATAAATAATAAATTATTAGTATTTTAAACACACATAAAATAATTATTATTTATATATTTAACACATGTCTACAACTTTTTTTCCACCAATATATAGTTTTTTTTGTTATGATTAAAAATTAAGCTAAAATCACAAATATATCAGAGAAATAAATAAACTAACTAACTCTACTCTCAAACAAAATTAAGTTGAAAAGTACCAAAAATTTTAATTTAAGTATGGCAGCTCTTTGAATAAGTAGATAAGAGAAAATATAATAAATATACTGTCATATGTAGAAAAGGTATAATTGGAGCCAAATATGTATAGAGAATCAAAAGTTTTGTTTCATCCGATATGATGGAAAGAAAAAAGGAAAAAAAAAAACTAAAATGGTAAGATGCATGCATTGAACCGGAAGGATTGGGGGCAGACCAAATATTTTAGCGGGGGCAATGACCAATAGAACCAACGAACTTTTAAGTATTTAGCTGACCATTTAAATAATTATCTAAGTTTACCGGGGGCAGCTGCCCCCCTCCCTTTCAAGCTAGCTCCGCCCATGAACTCCAGTGTGGTTAGCATAGTAACATTTTCTTTCTTCTTTTTGTTATAATTAATTACATTATTGGAAGGTTGGTCCAGTGGGAGATATTTTCGGACAGCAATCAGACTTTGCAGTAGATGTCAAACCAAAGAACCACGGGGTGAAAACAGCATACATGAATCTCCTCCTCAGCCTCATGGAGACGCTGAAAAAGTCTCCATAGAGATTGTCTATGACTGAACTGAGCAATGCTCAAAGCGAATTGAATGAGCTGACGGAGGCAAGCTTCAAGCTGGACTGGTTGAATTCAAGACTTGAGGAGGTTACCTTGGAGAGGAAGAAAGCACTTTCTAATGGGACTTGGGTCCAACGACTCGGTGAACGGGTCAAGAATATGGAACTGACTTTGTCGGATCTCAAAGTTGAACTGGACAAGGAGAGGAATGTTTATTCGTTTAATTTCATAGATTTTTTTATAAAGATATTCTTTCTCTCTTGCTTCTCAATATCAAAACACTAAACTAATAATGTATGTTTTGTTATAATCAAGCCTTGAGGCTTTATTCAAATATATATATATATATATATATATATATATATATATATATATATATATATATATATATATATATATATATATATATTAGGACGGTTCTCTCTGTCCATATGAATATTGTGCCACTAAGGTAGCTAGACCGACACAAACTGTAGAGACATTAGGTCGGATATGCCCCGTAGTATCGAAAATAGCCATGCCTGGGGAAAGAGAAATATGAAACATAAGAGAAACTATAATCAAGAAAACTAGAGATTTCTCCTTTAAATCACACTACTCAATCTAATTATGCTTTATACATTTATCACATATTAACAAAGTATCCAAACGTCAAAAAATCTATAAACTCAAACTTAGAAGCTCAATTCACGGCGATCTTCAGTTGCCAAACGTTTTACTGGAGACTAATCAACCGCGGAGATAACCGAAGAGCCAAAAAATAATTAGCTAATTATTTTCAATCTGGTCCTACCTTTGATTCAGTTATGAGCTTTCAGAATAGCTATTGGTTTCGTGTTTCCTAAGTTTGTATTTTTTTCTTTTTTTCCCGTAAATTACGATGAATAAATGTTTGATAGTATACTTTAGAGCACTTTCAAAAATAATATCTTATGTGAATATATTAATATTAAAATATAAAAATATGTAAAAAATTTGAAAGATAATGAAAAAAGGTTCTGCAAACAGCGTGGATAGAAATTGCCTGCTCAACCGGGAGAAAAGTGAAAGTGGTGCGGATAGCCACAAGTAGGAGGATCTATATAGATTAAAATATATATTCTTATTTATTTGGGTTTTACATATAGATTAAAATATGAGGAAAGTGATTATGACTAAATCACACAAGAAAAGTGGGTCTTGGTTAGAGTTATATTCTTTTTCGGCCTACATGGAGTGATGTTGATGTGGTTTAGAGTTGTGGTTAAGCCAGTGGTCGACAACATTGTTTTTGGGGTTTACGTGGTGGAGGAGGAGAGATTATCGGAGAGAGCAGTCGTGGCGTTAACTTTTGGTCTAATGTGGTGGTGGAGGCTAAGAGATGAGGTAGAGAGTTTGGTGGTGGTTGCAGAGGTTAAATGTAACCTGCTGATTAGTCTGGATCGTTTTGACTTTTGAACTGGTGGATGTATTACCTATGTGTTGTGATTGGTATGGTGGAGATCTTCAAAGGGGTTTCGTCTTTTGTGAATATGTTCATTTTAACCATTAAGAGGTCGATAAACGGATGTGAATCTTCTGTTGTTGTTGTTGATGATCATGTAAGTGTAAGAGATTCAACCTTTTTTACTGTCACATTGATTTTTTTTTTAAAATTTCATTCAGTTTTAAGTTTAAAAACGTTGTTCTGTCATAATTCGAATTCAAATATAGTATGTATGCATGGCTCATAGACGATTTACAAACTAAGATTAAATATACAAAATAGCACAATTGTAACATTTTATTTCAATTGCGCTAGACACTAAATCATAAAATTAGAGAATGTCATGACTAGGGCTAACCCTAACGTAGGCTAAACCAGATAAAGTCTATGGTTTATGCGCCAAAAATATATGTAAAATTTAAAGTTCAGAAATGTAATTGTGTTGTAGTGGTTGGATCAATCTATAATGGTGTAAAGGACAAAATAGAGTTGTAATAGTTACCTTTCTAAAAAAAAACTTTCATATATGAACTCAATTTTTTGACTTTAAACGTTATATAGTGATGGGCCGGGCTTGACATAACAAATGGGTACTCGCACTATAGTAGAAACAATTTCATCATAGGAAAATGAAATAAAGTTGGAAACATTGCGAATTACGAAATAGAACTTCGTATTTACATTTTCATAAAATACAAAATACATAATATATCAATAGATTCATACGTATTTGAATCCCTTAGATTTCACAGACTCACTCCGGTTCATTGTATATATAAAAACCATATTCATATTAAGTATTATATATCTAGAATAATAATACTATATATTTTTATATTATCTTCCTTATAATTATGTAGTTCCATATACGTATATTCCAAATCATAACTTTCTTATTATTTTTCGTCCATGGTTTATTTTATATATCTTATTTAAACCATATATATTCACTTTCAACAACATCAGAAAAGACTTGAAAATAAGAGGCGACGGGACAATGGAAAAGGTAAATTTACATGTTTTTTACATTTCTTTTCTTCATTTCAGTAATCAATGTCCTTTGTCCGCTTCTTTTTCATGGTTGTGTCTGTATTACGGTCTGCAACCACTTTTTCCCCTTTAGAGTTGAGTTTCGCCTCTTTCTTTGACCTTCTCTTTTGAGCGTAATTAAGCGTGAATCAAATGAACCTCTATCTTATCTATGGGCATGTACATCTAGATTTGTGCTTTCCTTGTGATCACTCAAACGTCAAGCATGTTAAAGGGGAATCGAATTATTGTTTGAAAATCTGTAAAATTCTTCAGTATTCGTGTTCATTAAGATCTAAATCACCAGCGTAGATTAAAATTTGATTTATATTATTCATCTCACTAGCTAGTTTAATAACATACTTTTGTAATGATAACTCTAGCTAAATAACATGGTTTTGCTGATTACTCCTTTTGATAGACTTTATGTTGTATGTCCCATGTTCTCTAAATAGACGAGATGGGAGAACTAATAGGAGTTTTGTCATTTGTATTTCGTTTGTGGCCGTAGAAATGATTCTGCTTCTCGTTTTATTTCTTTGCATAAAACAATTTTCGTGATTCGCTTCTTTTTAATTGTTTATTTTATATAGGAAAATCATAAAGATTGTGAAGATTTGCTACCCAACTTGAACCAGGTCAAAGTGCAAATCAGAAAAGAAAGATTTGATTATATTAAAGTATGTAATGTTTGAGTGCTTCTACATATTATTTTGCTTAGCTATATATATATATATATATATATATATATATATATATATATATATATATATATATATATATATATATATATATATATCTTACGTTGACCTGAGATAATTAGTCAAAGACTTTTCAAGGGTATATTTATGTATTCTACGTATTTCAGATAGATGATACAATAATAATCAGAGAAGAACAATTATATAGTAATTACCATACTCTATATATATACATTACTAGTGAAAAACGCAAAACTATAACTATCTTTCATTTTCATCGGATCTAATTTGACATTTTTATTCAAAATAACATATCGTATTTGGATTAACAGGACACATTCAAGTTGAGATGCTTACCGAGTGTGGCTACTCATGCTTCACAATATTATTTACTTGCCTCAACCCGGTGCCCTGAAAAGCATAATAATGGAAGAGACACCAAACTGCTTTCTTCTAGAAAGGAACCACCAACCCATTATTTCAATGAAAAAGACGATCTTTCTAATAAAGAAGTTACATCATTTCCAATTTCTGATGAAGACGTTATCCAACTTCCATTTGTTAAACAGATACCTACATTCATTACATGGGTTTTCACAGATAGGCATGTTTGCTTTTATTTCATTACTTATTTCAACTATATATCAATCATATACAATATACATCACTCGTATTCCATTTATATATTTTGTTAATATTGCAGAAATAAACTAATGGCTGAAAGTGATTCTGTGCATGGTAAGAAACAAATTCATTATGAGGATGGTGAGGCAGTGGAGCTGAGCAAAACAAACAATGAATATGAAGAAGAACCCGAGAACGAAAAATTCGAGTTTTCTGAAGGCATAGATCGGTTTATAAGGTTAGTTCGTGTGTGTGTGTGTGTGTGTTATACGTTATTAAGCTATCACTTATATATGCATGCACGTAATGCGTTCGTATAAAACTTCTGGTTCTGATTTTATTTAACTAATTATTTTATAAATATGTATATGAATTGAGACATTTACTTTTCTTGAACTTTAGATTGAGACGTACGGTCTATTATTATATGTTGTTAATAGTAACGTAGTCAAGAATTTTGTAGGGAGATTGGACAGAAACATAGTATGGATGATCTGGTGGTGCATATTGCTATCTCCAAGTGCCTCCAATTGGATGTTTCACATATTTTGGTAATAATTGAATCTAGTCTTCGCACATCGATGATCCATTGAATAACTACCTTATGTTATGTTTGTTAACGATCAGTCAAATATAATCTTCCTGATATTTTGGGATTTGTCCGCATGATAAATGTTTTAATATTTTAATGTAGGAGCGATACAATGAGCTCAATAAGCTTAAGAATGAAGAATATACTTATTTTTCGAAGACTGCTGATAAGCTTTTTTGCCGTCGCTGCTTGGTAACTTTTAAATGTTTATTTTTAGTCACCAATATTTATATGTATATACATGTTTATCATATATTTTTTTACAGATTTTCAATTGTCATTTGCATGAACAATACCAGCCAATGACTAATGTATGCCTTAATGTATTTACTTAATTATTTTTGTGCTGCATAATTAGCCTTATGATTAAACTAAAGGATTAACTTAATTAGATGTTTTTGGCTTGTCAGAAAGAAAAAAAATCTACTTTGTTTGAGAGTAAAGATGTTAGACAATGCTGTAATCATTGTTTTAAGGTATATTTCTCTCCCTTTCTGTCACACAAAATTTTTATTCATTTCTTAATTATATTTGTTAATTACTGGTTTAATAGCTAAGGAGTGACACAGAAGATGATCATACGGTCGATACTGATAACTATAAATCAAACAAGAAAGAGAAGAATGTGGTCTCAGGTAAAAAACACACAAACTGGAAATTATGTATTCATTTATGGAATGAAGCAATAAAAGACATTAAAGAGATGTCCTAAGCAGATAATGAGTGGACGCCTGAAGATAAGGATCTTTACTTGCAAGGAGTTAAAATCTTTGGGAGAAACAGGTAAAAAAAATAAAAAGTAAAGTCATGGTATTAATATACAAATAATCTCTATTTGTCAATATACAAATAATCTAAAATTAACAATTTCGCTAAATGTTATGTGCTTAAAAACCTTTTTCAAAATTGAAACATTTGGTCACAAATACATCTGGTTTATCATGTGAGTTTGGCTTTCATAACCTAAAAAGGAACAGAGTTCGTACAATTATACGATATTCTTTTATATCTTTTGGTGTTAATTTTCCAATATATATACTTACAACTTAATTGTGTTCCTTGTTCATGATCTGGCCGCAGTTGTCTTATTACAAGAAACGTACTTTATGGACATAAGACGTGTTTAGAGGTTTACAACTACATGCAAGAGCAAGATCAATGTAATATGTTGCTAGAACACAACGAAACTTTAGAAATAGACAATCAGGTAAATTAAAATATGAAATACTCATGAAATATATGTTTCTTAAACATAAAAATTATTAGTTTCATATTAATGAATTCATTACAGGTTAATAAAGAAATGTATGTGAAGAAAACTAAGGGTGTCCGGAAAAGAGTCAGACTCCCAAAGAATGCTTGTTATCCAGCTGCTTTTAAAAATTTTGCTAAGGAAACAAATAAGAAGAATATGCAGTACACACCATGCACTTGCGAGCCAATATGTGGAGAACAATGCCCTTGTTTAATTAGTGGAAATTGCTGTGAGAAGTATTGCGGGTACGTGTCATTAAATTTTCATATTCATAATCGAAAACATTCTTAAAGTCTGATAAACTCAGTTTCCATGACATTAGTTTGGACTATTCTAACCAATTTATGTGATGTTGAGTTTGGAAAAAAAAAACTTAATAAGTGATTTGATTAGTTTGGACTATTAGTTTGGATTATTATACGAGTTTGATTACAAAATAGAGATGCCTCAATATGTGACAGTAACCTAAACCAATAGACTACAGTCTTTCTAGATCACAAGTTCATAATTTGAATTCAGGTGTCTAAAGACATGCGGAAACCGTTTTGGAGGATGTAAGTGTGCAAAGGGTCAATGCATAAACCGAAAATGTCCTTGCTTTGCTGCTTCTCGTGAATGTGATCATGATCTTTGTCAGAATTGTTCACTTAGGTAACATTTTCATCTTAATCTAAAAGTCGGTATGATTAAATTTCAAAAATAAAATAAAAAATCTAAGGAACTATGTTTATATAGTTGTGGAGATGGCTCTCTTGGTGAGCTATCACAGCCAAGCCGTTGCATGAACATGAGATTCCTTCTTAAGAATCATAAGAGGGTATGTAATCATGGACAACAAATCCGCATCAATAATCTAAAATTATTAATTTATTCTTCTTTTTTTATTTTTTATTCACTAGATTATCATTGCAAGGTCTGATGTTCATGGATGGGGTGCATTTACACAGGTAAGCAATTGTATTAATATCAGAATATGGGCTTTAATTAAACACACACAAATTGAAATTTTCTTGATAGGGATACACTAATATCACAGTTTTTGTTAGATTATGTGATAGGTCTATTAGTATTTGTTAATGTTTTGTAAACTAGTTATAAGACATTTCAGTTAAATTTATAACTTATTTCTTAACTGTTATTTTTATTATTTTAGTTTTGGATAAATCATACTATAACACTAGCTAGAATTGCTTATGTTCGAACCAACTTGGTCTGATTACCAACCCCCTCCCTATATATATATGTGAATATAGCCTCCTATTTTCTCTCGTTGTTTCATAAATTTTTCAGTTAGACCATTAATGATATAATTCGAGTTGATCTATCAGCACTCTCTTAAAAAGAATGAGTTTATCGGAGAATATACTGGTGAAATGATCACTTCTGATGAAGCAAATGAACGTGGGAGTGTAGAAGAAAAAAATGGTTATTCCTACCTCTTTACCTTGAATGAAGAGGTAACTTAAGTTTCTGACATTCTCTTTTTCAGATACATAACATATTTCCATTTTTTGTCAACATGGGTTATAAATTTGTCTCATTAATTAAAGCAATATATTACAGATTGTCATTGATGCACGACGTAAAGGAAACAAGTTTAGATTTCTCAATCACTCATCAACTCCTAACTGCTACGCTAAGGTACCATGTCATTGTACTGTTAGCTCGGAAACCCTAGAACAGTAATGATTCATTAAGGAAAAGCTATATACCTCTATCAATTTCATTAATTGAATAGATAAAATTAATCATATTTTTCAAAAGTACAAGAAACTCAAACTAATGAAATAATGATCTTTCTTACCTTAGAATTTATGGTTTTGTGTGCAGGTGATGACCGTGAGAGGAGATCATAGGATTGGATTGTATGCGGGTAAAGCTATCGAAGAAGGTGATGAGCTTGTCTTCGACTACGCTTACGGACCAGGACATGCAGCTTGGTCTGGATAGTGGAAGCAAACCTAGAAAGAGTGATGGCTTTAATAAGCTTAAGGACATCGGTCCATTTAACTGCTTTTGGACAATAATGCAAATTACTACTCCAAAACTTAAAACTATCTATTTTATTTGTTTAAGGGCTTTTTTCTTTTGTATCTTAACTCCTAATTTCCCTTTATGATGTTTCTCAATGAACCAAACCATGTTTTTCTTCGTTCGTTTGTTATAACTTTGAAGAACAAAACTATGCACAAATTTACATTTAGTAATCTTAGTATAGTCAAAATGCATATATTCTCGTAATAAAATACAAGTATTCATACTATATACATGGTAATATTAACAAACGTCAAATTATGGATTTATGATTCAATAACAATTAGCTATGGAAGAAGTGATCCAGCTCTGTTTATATGTTCTTAAGTATTAACTTGTTGATATACAAAATATGTCCAGACTTTTGTGGTCAAGTGATTGAGGACGGGCTTTGGATGCTATCACGTTCTGGGTTCTATTTTTCTGTCATGCGAAACTAAGTCACATTTGTTTAGGATACCACATGAATATGGGTCTTGCTTTAGGGGCCCATTTGAATACCCGAAAAGAAGGTTTATCCATGAGCTGCACCTCCCCTTGGAAATTAGTCTGAACCCTTTCATTGACTTGTGATACCCCCAGATTAAACAAAAAAAAAAAGATATACAATAAAGAAAGAAAGTGTTTATATCATACATGTAGTATAAACTAGTGATAATTTAAAAATAGTAAAATAAATTTTCATTTGATTTTTTGTATACTGAAAAATAAATTATAAACTCAAATATATAAGTTCTAATTGGTAACCAAGGAAATGCGGAGGAACAATAAATTATTTTTCATTCATTAAAAATACATTATTTACAAATAATATTTTTACACATGATTCCTTCTCATTCCTTATTTCGTAGGGAACTAGAAACCAAAACTATTCCGCATCAAACTTGAAAAAAACAATAATTCCTATTATTTTATTCTTCTTCGTTATTTTCCTATTCATATCTATTGTTCTTCAAATTGTCACAAGCCATAATAATATCAATGACAAATTTATTTTTCATTTGGAAAAGAACAACAAAAAACATTTGCGTAGGAAATAGATCTTTCTGGTTATTTATTATTATTAACTAAAGCATGTTCATTCTGCCACCAAAGTGGCTGTAGTTTAGTGGTAAGAATTTTACGTTGTGGCCGTGGAGACCTGGGCTCGAATCCTATCAGCCATAGTTTATTCTTTTTTGGCCTTTATCATTCGTAAAAAGAATTTTACGTATTTTATTTTCCTAAATGGCCATTAGTCGCTACCGTCCATCTCTTCACACGTCCGCCAGATTGCGGGTTATATTTACTTAGAGCATCTCCAACCCCATACTATTTTCACACTAAACACTATTTTTGAGTAAATTCTTCTTCAACCCCACATTATATCCCACTCTAAAATAGTGTAAACCTATTTCTTACACTATTTTTAGCGTAAACCTATTTCTTACTCTATTTTAGTGTTAAACTTTTTTATTTATAAAATGCTTATTTACCTTTTAAATCTTTTATTTATATCTATAATAAATAATAAATAATAAATTTAATAATTACTTATTATAAAATCATTATTAAATTACTAAAAATATTGAAATACAAAAATACCAAAACTTAAAATAAACAACATGAAAAGTACTCAAATTTAAGATAAAGAACACAAATAAATATAATACACCAAAATTATAACTTAAAAATCCGTAAGCCGCTTCTGGTTCCTCCAAGATCACTAACGTACTGTCCGAACGAAGTATATGAAGGATCTCTGTTGATTTCGTTGTTGATCACTCCGCTTTTATAAAATCGGTGTTTGCTCGGATGGAGTATATGCATGAATATTTGGATCTTGTTTGGTGATATTTAAACCAAAATCTACTAAGTTTTATAATTTTATATGATGTAATGTTATTTTTATTGAATAAATGTTTAATTTAAATAATTTTATAATATAGAAGTTGTAATATTATAATTTATGAAAATTTTGCAAAGAATAAATAAATGGGGTTGAATTGTAAACTTTGTAAATAAAAGTATTAGTAGTAAAAAAAGATAGAATCTATTCAGAATATTCTATTTATAGAGTAAAAAATAGAGTTGTACATTGGAGAAAAATCCAACGCTATTTTAGTGTCACACTATTTTAGTGTAAAATATAGCGTTATACATTGGACATGGTTTTAAAATGTAAAAACGTATTTATTCTCCCCAACAAGGTCCTTCGACACTCGTTCGTCCTTTTTCTTTCTCTCCCGGAGTTGAATGATCTCCATGCTCTCTTTTTGATACGCTTCTCAAGTTACTCTTGTTCTTATACTGTTGTGAAAATATCATGGATGCTTCTAGTGATCTATCTTTCTTGTATAACTTGTCATTGCATTGACATTCACAATTAGTCTTTTCACCCGTATATCTGCTCGTCGCCACCTTTTCCGATCAACACCACCGACTCAGCCATCGGCTTAATGTTTGCCATATCTTCCGCCTCTTCTTGTAGTTTTGTAGGTTACAGTATATGAGATGTTGGATGAAGGTGGAAAAAAAGTATTGTATCCTCTGATCTTTTTGTAACTTAAAGCTCTTATGATTATCACATATTTACATTTGCTAGTGGTTACAGATTCCTATTTTTATATGTGTTGGGTCTTAACATGCTTTCATAAAGGAAAGAAAAAAAATCAAGCCAAATGTTGTTGTTCCTCTTCCTCCAAGCCATCTTCTTCTTCTTCAAAGCTCAACGTATCTTCTTCAGATTCCTACGAAATCCCAACAATAAAAAGTCAACACAGAGACACAAGTCAAGACAATATATAGAAGAATAGCGCAATAATAATTTGCGAAAATTATTGGGTTAGCTTTCATGTAAAAAAAATTTATGGAAAATGTTTTTTAGAAAAATAATTATTATTATCACATCATAATTCAAAGTATTTTTTATTGATTTCAAAGAAGAATTATGAACTCAAAGATTAATAAAGAATAACTTTCTTTATTAGCTTAGAAACTCATTCAAAACTTAAGCTCTCAATCTCTCATAAAACTCATGAGTTATACCACAACCTTGGCATCTCCTTATATAGAGATCTCTTATACTTTTCCTAATCACAAAAAAAAAGAAAATACTACTTATTTAGATAACTTCTAATAAATGAAAAACTAACATTTAGATAACTCATAAATATTTTTCTTATTGATATCCTAATAGGAATATGATTGCTTCGTTCTCAAGCTATCTTCAAGCTTATCTCAACATTCTCCCCCTTAAGCTTGAAGTCATTTCTCTCCAACATCTTGAATTCCAATGAGATCTCTCATCTCTTGCATCTTCAAAAGGTCATGCCTCTCCTCTTTACATTAGGTAAACTTGAGAATATCCTTTTGTTAAGATATTTCCTATTCCACCTTTTATTAACTTTTCCTTTTCACTCCAAACTGCAATCTTCTCTTCAATATCTTCATCTAGCTCAGAAAACAACTCATAAATCGAATCACATCATAAAGATTCGTTCATATCTCATCAATCGAGTATATCAACGTCCTGAGTCACGTCTTGTACTACCACTTGTGCTATACTGTGACTGACACATCAAATACCTCTTCAATCTCTCCCTTTTTGACTATGTATGTGATCTTAACAACCCTAGCATCAAAGGCTTTGTCACTAGCAACGTCCCACATCATTTAGCACCAGTAACACCAATCTCCCCTACTTGAGTCACATCATGGTCAAAACTAACATATGAACCGTCCTCCTCCATATTGAGGATGAAATCCTACTGCACCATTTCCGAAGGGATTAACTTTCTTTCTCCAAATCTTCATGACCCTTATCCCTTCATGAGTAGCCTTTTGAACATGTCCTCTACCTTCACAATGATAACATATTGGACCATGAAATCTCACTCCATGAGCTTCCTCCATTCGTTTCTTCTCCTTAAATAACTTGAAGCATCTTGGCCTAATATGCCCAACAACTCCACAATGGTGACAAACAGGTCGCCAAATTCGTTTAGGTGAATTCTTCACTTCTGAGATTTTCCATTTTGCAGTCGTTGTACCAATCGACGTACCAGTTGCGGTACCAGTCGACGTACCAGTTTCAGACTTCATAACAGTTATAGTCTTTGTAGCAGTTGTTGATGCAACATCCATCTTTCCACCAGACACAAAAACACAGTCAGCTTTTAAAGGTTCTCCATTGAATCCAAGACCACATCGATCAATTTTGCCAATGGTAAGAAGATGATCCAACTGTTTTGTACCATTATTCAGCATCCTCACACCTTTTAGAGTTTCTTCAAGTTGAACTCTGGCTTGTTTTGCTTCTTCTTCCTTCTCTGTTGCATACTTTCGTACCTCAACAACTTGAGCTTCTAACTTGACTTTCTCCTTAGTCAATATTGAATTCTCCTCAACCAGCTTACACCAATGCCCATACAAGGCTTTGTAGTTCTCAGTGAAATCCTCATCATCACTTACATGATCACTTTCATCCTTGTCACTTCCAATTGCACACCTTGTTGCAGATGCTGACGCAAGTTCCGCCGCAAACACTGATGCAGACCCTGTTGTAGCATTATAAATCGCAGTCTTAGTCTTAGAATTGCAACTTGATGCCCTCTTCTCTTCAGCATTCCATTGATCATTAATCATCACAGGGGAATTCCAACCAATCTCAATTGAATTCCAACAATCCTCATTAAGACCACTAGTCAAAGCTTGCATACGAACCTTGTACAACCGATTATTTGTTCTTATTGCTTTGACAAGTAGTTTTCCTTCATGATCATGCATTGTCAGAATATCTTCTTTCATCCTTACATCACAACCCGATTCAGTGGCCTGACCGAGACTAATAATATTACTCTTTAGATCGGGAATAAAGTAGACTTCAAACATTTTTCTGTCCTCACCGTTTTGATCGACAAACTAAATCGATCCCTTTCCTTTTATATCTATTCGGGAGTCATCTCCAAACCGCACCTTCCCAGTAATGGACTCATCAATATACGCAAAGTACCTTCGATCTCCACTCATGTGATTGCTAGCTCCATTGTCAAGATACCAACAATCATCTTCACCAGCATTTGTTTCATACTTACTTGGCATGATTCTTTCTTCGTTTAAATACACCACCTCGTGTGTGATACCCCGTATCCAAAAATATGGTCAACGGGCAGAAGAAAAGTCAACAGGGGCAAAACCGTAATTTTGCCAAACCCAAGGGCAAAATAGTAATTTTGCCAAAGTTCGAGAAAGAAGACGTGACGGGCCAATGTTCTCTTTCTAAACCATAAGGAACATTTACAAGATCAGATTTGGAAGAAACAGAGCAGAAATGCATTTTTCGGAGTATCGGTCGGAAAACCGACTAAACCGGGAAAACTTCGGAAAATCATAACGGGAGCTACGAAACTCCAATTGAGATGATTCAAGTTGCTAAATTCATCTAAAATCATGGAGAATCAGTTTATGGAAGTTTGGAGATTTATGGGAATCGTTTGATATTTACTAAAACAATTATCGAAGAAACGAGTAAACCAAACAAGAGTGATTAAGGGGATTAAAGGGAAGATTAGGGGATTAAGGAGTGGATTATCTGGCTCAAATGCACACCAGAAAGACAAGTGTCTTTCCCCTGGAGGCGCCACCTCTCACAAGTGCATGCAATGCACCAAAAAGAGAACTTTGTATCTAATCATCTTTTGGTGCAAGAATCTCTCTCTCTCTACACTCTCGAGCTCTCTCCTCTCTCTTCAAGATTCATCAAGATCATCTTCTCTTTCCAGAAACTCACCAAGTTCTTGAATCTTCAAGGTGTTCTTAAAAGGATTCAAGGTGTTCTTCATGCCTTGGGGTGCAAGCAAGGCCATAACTTCTTCATCCTAGACTCAAATTCTCCTCTGCAAAGTCCAGTAGCTTCACCTCACTCTCCTCTACAACCTCCAGTCAGCCACCGTCGTCGCCGTTGCCGGAGCTCGCCGGAATCCGGCCAAGAAGCAGCCGCGGTTAGGGTTGGTGAGGATATCTCTCTCTCTTCATCATTTTTCTGTGATTCAAGGCCATGGGTGGATAGATCTTGACAAGAGGAGCAGTTTGGTGGGTGGTTCGCCGTCAGAAGTCGCCGGAAAAGTCGTCTCTGCCGCGGTTAACACCACCGCCGTCGTGGTCAACGCCGGAGCTCCGCCGCCGGTGAGCTCCTCCGTCTTCAAATCTTAAGCCGGTTCATCCACGGGTTGGTTCAGATGTGTTGGTTCAAGATTGGAGCTGATTTGGGTGGTTTTAGATCGGTTTAGGTAACCGGTCAACTCTCGGTCAATATTTTGACTTTGACCCGGTTTACCTAAACCGGTCAATTGGATTTTTGGTTCGTGGTCAACCGGTTCAGAGGAGTGGTCAACCGGTTTAGCTTGGTCAACGGTCAACGGTCAACGGTCAGCCTCGGTCAACGCCGGTCAATGACCGGTCAACGCCGTGGTCAACGCCGGTCAATGCGTTGACTCCGACCGGTTTTTGGGTGTTGCGGTTCATCTACGGGTGTTCGGGAAGTCTCAGGGTTCGTGTTCGGGTATTCGGAAGAAGTTCGGGTTTAGTCGGGGTCTCCGGAATCCGTATCTGCATCCATGTCGTTCGTTCCGTCATATCACTGTGAGTCGACTCATACACCGTAGTTGCATATAGAACGATAAATGGGGAACCGTAGAGATAGGATTGCATACCCGTTTGAATTGGATTGAATTGAGAAATGATTGATTGAATTAACGTTAAACCGGCTAAGGTTAAAGAAGCATGTTAGACTTAAAATAGATTAAACCTGTTGAGTGCCGTTAGGTTGATAGTAGCGTTGCGTGATGCATTCATATAGTCAATGCATGAGTAGGACCGTATATGCATATATATGTAAGTAAAGAACGGTACTAAATGAATCTATATACGGGAATTAAGACGAGTTAAATACGGAGTTAAACTTGAACAAACGTATAGAGTATGGAACGATGCCAGGATTACCGACAAAGAAATGAATTAAAGTAATGAAAGATGAGACGTCGGGGAGTCTAGTAAGCTACTAGCTCCAAAACGGAGGGATCTGGAATTGTTAAAAGATACTTAAGATGAGTAAGAATGAGAAGTGTTGTAATTGGTGAACCGTCTACGGGTTAGCAAGCTGCTAATCCAAAGTAGCGGGCGTAAATTGGTTAAAAAATGTTAGAAACCCTAATAGGCGTGATTGTGTGTTGATTGCTTGATTGTTTGGTTGTATGGTTGTTGTTGAGCTTTCTGTGTAGGCCTGTTAGATCGTCTCGGTGTTGGGCCGAGCGATCCGTTTGGATACTTAATCTGGTCACGGGACCGGTTAAGTCGTAACCGCTGACTCGGTACGGTGCTGAGTCAGGGGGCGGTGTTGGTGTGTGTGAGTAGACTTGTGGGATACGGGGTTGAGTTAATTAATGTTATTGATTGAGATTGATTGCTAGAGTCCAAGCGAGCCTGCGTGTTTACTTTTTGCACTAGGACTCTAGGGTGCGTTAGATCCCGCAAGTCTAGGTGTTTGATTACGTTCTGGTACGTCCGACCCGATTGGATCCTCGGGTAGTTACCTAACTAGGTCGTGGTGATTCTGGTTATGGTGTTAACCTACTGGGTGACGCCGGTAGGTGTGTAGTCCGGAGAATACGGGTCATGTCCTAGGGCCGGACTGCATGGAAACTTGGGTTATCTTGGGGTAGCCTGAGTCACCGCGTATCGATGGACAGAGAACGGTTTCCTAGCCGTTAGGTCTTGTGTAGACGGCTAGGAGTCGTGGGTTAGTTTCCATATCGGTAACGGTGAAAACCCGTGGAAGTTACCAAGATCGTAGGGGCCCAGCGTGGTGTTTTGGTGTAGTTGGTGTTGTGCGGTAGATAGATCGAGTCTCAATCGGGGACATGTGCCGCAGTGCTCCCGATTTCCTTTAATCGCCTTCTCTTTCTTTTGGCAATTGATTGTGTGTGGGCTCGACACGACGTGGTAGTGCGTGATCGGCTATTTGTTATGATTGATTGTTATTTTGGGGTTCGGGTGGGAATCTACAGATGATAGATAGATTAGAAGCCTTAGTGGGGAGCCGATTCACTGGGTGATCTTAGATCGCTCATTAGACTCTTTTTGTGTTTCAGGTTAAGCAGCGACGGACGCGGGAGGTCCTCGGTGTAGTTTCGGGATGGCTTGTGGCGGGGTTTTGATTCGATGGTTTTTGGGGGTTTCTCTCGGTTCGGCTTGGCGCCACTTTTGTATTGATTTGCGTGTTGATTATTTACTGATGAAAACGATTTGTAAAGTGACGATTAAACGTTGTGCTGATCGTTTGATTTACTCAGAAATGAATATGCTTTCCTGATATTGTGTTTCGTCCGAACCGACACAACTCGCAGAAGTAGTGCAAGGCGATCGACTTGTACTATGGAAGTGAGGTAGCGGAGTCAAAGAGGGGTTAGTTGATATATCATGGTTTTTATTAATTTTAGACCATGATATAAGTATGTTTTAGAGTATATTAGTGTTTCATTAGAGTCTTTTGTAGGTTTTATTAGGTACACGCACGTTTGGAGCAGAAGTGAAGATTTTGGAGCTATTTGGTGCATATTGGAGATTTGACCCGAGAGGTGAAGCTCACTGTCCAAAACAGAGAAGGGCGTCGATCGTTGCACACCTGCATCGATCGATGCACAGCGCGAATGGGCCAGACTCGCGAGAGTTATGAAGTTATGAGATATTACAGAAGTGCCCAAAAGTTCCAGATATTTACACAGAAGCCCCAAGACGTGATTAGGCTATATTAATTAGGTTTTAGACTTTGTTATTCATTAAGCATTCATACTTTTAGCTGAGAGTTAGAGAGAGATTTTGGGGCGGATCTGAACCTGTACTTCATCTGATTTTTGGAGAAGATTTCGAACCCATTTACTTCTCTTTTATCTTATATGCAATCTATTATTTCATTGGTTATGTTTACATCATCTATGTCTGAGTAGATTCATAGTTAGGTTTAGGGTTTCTCACATAGGATTTCATGACTTGCTAGATATAATTAATTCAGTTAAGGATTCATAACTATAGTAGTTCTTCGATCTAAATTGTGTTTAATGCTAGTTCTAACCTGATCAATTAGAATCTAGATCTTAGGTTGCTAAATATGACACGACAGTGTGGTTTAGAATCTGAACTATTTAGGTTGAGCAATTAAATTACTCGCAAAGGAATTTGGTTTAGTTTAATTGTGAACATATCGAACTTGGGATTAATGCTAGTTTAATCTGTTAGTAGTTGCAAAGGAATTTGGATTGCTGCACTTAGACTTAGAGAATTCTCGCAACGACCGTTGGTTAATTCTATATCCGTGTTTTGAGTTCTAGAACTGAGCTTAATTAGATCATGACTGAATGATTTATCTGCTTGTCTGATTTCCTGAGAACGCCCTAGACTTAGCGCTTTAAGTTAACTGTTTACAAAACCAATCTTGCTACCTGATTTACTTTCTCGCATTGCTTTTTAGCAACTTCACATTGCTTTCATCTTAGTTTAAATCTAGACTGTTCTAATATCTATCGTTGACCGGAGTCTCTGTGGATTCGATACCTAAGTACTACATCTGCATAACTGTGCACTTGCAGTAGTATAGGATTAAAACTTCTAGAGCATATCAAGTTTTTGGCGCCGTTGCCGGGGACTCTTTTGAGTCCTCGATAGATTGGAACCTAGGGTTTCGACCAGGATTTTTAATTTTTGTTTTTAGTTACTAACTTTTTCTCTGTTTTCTCTCTGTCGCAGGTACTGATTTCGCACTGCGTCGATCGTTGCACTACTTGTGTCGATCGTCACTAGGCGATTCTGGAGTTGAATCGATCGTTGCACTGTTAGCATCGATCGTTGCTTGACGATTACAGACAGTTTATGCAGACGCGTGATACTAGAAGTAATCCGAACACTAACCTTGTTAACCTCCAACTTGAAGAGCTTGCTAGACTAGAGAGAACCAACAGGAAAGTTCAGAGAGCAAGAATGGTTCGAGAACGTCTGATTCTGATACATGATGCTCAAGGTACCCTGAGGGACCGACAAAACAATCCGTACAATGCTGTTGGAGAACGGATTGATGCTGAAGGGAATGTTATCCATGATTCTCCTGAGCCAGTGCAACAGGAGCAGAACCAAGGCCAAGGACAGGCCCAAGGTAGACAGATGGTTGTTCATGAGAGGACTTTGGCTGACTACAACCGTTCGGATGAGTTTCATGCTAACCGGTCAGCTCTTGTACCTCCTAAATTTGAGAGGAATGATTTTGAAATCAAGACCATCTACTACTCTCTCCTGAGGAAGAAAGCCTTCCATGGCTCTCCAAGTGAGCAGCCGATGGATCACATAGATGAGTTTGAGGACATAGTCTGATGCAAGATGGAAGCGTGTTTGACGTAGAACAGGGACTGAGGTCTCTCTATTCTAAATCGTGGGTGATGTTGTGGTAAGATGGATTCAAACCTCGGGTCTCTAGACTCCTTAGAATGAACGTGAGATGATTGAATGGATAGAAGATGGATTGAATGTCGCCACACAAGAGATGAAGATCTTGTGATAAGACTGAACCTAAGGTCGCTTGATATGACTCACAAGAAAGCTTAGAATTCGAAAGGTGTTTTCTCTCAAAGAAGAAGAACTGCGTTATTTTATTGATACTTGGTAAATGATACACGGCTGCTAAGGATCCTTATAAAGGGGATCGTGCAGCTGTTGCCTTCTAGGGCAGAAAACCTAATTACAACGGCTACTAAATACTAAAATATCCTATGGTCCGACTTAAAAGTAATACAGGGAAACTTGACTCACTTAACGACTAATACAGACTCTGACTCAGACAACTAATGTAATACTTGGACCTGCAAAATGAATAAACACAATATATGAATTGAAATCATACCTTATTGAGCTTGTGTGGTCGTCCATGGTTGGGTCTAAGTGGGCTGAATTGAGAAGATCATCATCGAGTCTTCAATTGTCTTCATTTGATCTTCTAAACGCTCCACTTGATAATCTTGAGCTAGGAGACTCTGAATGGACGTGTTGAACAGTGCTCTGAGTCTTCTAGTTCCTGATATTGTCCTTGGAGGATCTCTCATGGTCGTCACGTCTTGAGCAGCAGGTACTTCTTCTAGGTCTTCTCGACGTATCTCTACGCTTGAGTCAACGCTTGAGTCAACGCTTGAGTCGATGTCCTCATCATTCCCTCCCTCTTGAGAAGATTCTGACCTCAGAATTCCATCATCTGCATTATAAGGAAGCAAGTCAGCAACATTGAACACTGGTGAAATGGTCAACTCACCTGGCAGATCCAGCTTGTAGGCATTGTTGTTGACTCTCTCCAACACTCGAAATGGTCCAGCTCCTCTTGGCGCTAGTTTGGACTTCCTCTGATTTGGGAACCTCTCTGTACGCATGTGAACCCACACCCAATCTCCTGGATTGAAGATGAGCTCCTTTCTCCCTTTGTCAGCAGCCTTCTTATACTTGGCCGTCCTTTCCTCTATGTTGGCCTTCACCTTCTGATGCAGTTTCTTGATTAAGTCAGCCTTTGATTCTCCATCCTGATTAGTAACATCTAATGGCGGCAAAGGAACAAGATCTAAAGGGGTTTCTGGCTGAAATCCATAGACAATCTCAAAAGGTGACAACTTAGTAGTAGAATGGTTAGCATGATTATAAGCGAACTCAACATATGGAATACAATCTAACCAGTTCCGTAGGTTCTTACCAACCGTGGCTCTTAAGAGAGTAGATAGAGTCCTGTTTACAACCTCAGTTTGTCCATCAGTTTGTGGATGACAAGTTGTTGAGAAGAGTAGCTTGGTTCCTAGCTTCCTCCAAAGAACCCTCCAGAAGTGACTCAGAAACTTCGTGTCTCGGTCAGAAACAATAGTCCTCGGGATCCCATGTAAGCGTACTACTTCTTTAAAGAATAACTCAGCAGTTTGAGTGGCATCATTAGTCTTGGCACAGGGAATGAAATGTGCCATCTTTGAGAACCTGTCCACTACAACAAAAATAGAATCCTTTCCTCGGATTTTGGGTAAGCCTAAAACAAAGTCCATTGATATATCAACCCAAGGCATACTAGGAATAGGAAGTGGCATATATAAACCATGTGGATGTGACCTGGATTTGGCTTTGAGGCAAGTGACACACTTGGAATAAAATCGTTCCACATCCTTCTTGAGGTGAGGCCAAAAGAAGTGTTCTACCAAAACGCTCAGAGTCTTATCCACTCCAAAATTTCCCATGAGTCCACCACCATGTGCTTCTTTGATCAACAAGTCTCGCATAGAACCCTTGGCCTCGGCAGCAAATTTGGATTGCATCTCATGTACCTCTTGAGGAGATAAAGGAGCAAGCTGGAATTTGCGCTTGTCATGCGTGAAGGAATGAGTATTGGTGCGTCCGTTGTGTATGACTTCTCTATCAAATTGCCATGGTCTGCCGAGAAGCATATGGCCTACTTGCATTGGGACAACATCGCACAAAACTTCATCCTCATACCTCCCTATCTTGAACTGAATCAAGACTTGCTCATGTATCCTGATCTCGGTGCTTGAATCTAACCATCTAAGGCGGTATGGCCTCGGATGTTGGGTTGTCTTCAAACCTAGCTTTTCCACCATAATCTTGCTAGCAGCATTAGTACAAGATCCACCATCAATTATGAGACTACATACCTTGTTCTGAACTGAACATCGAGTGAAAAACAAGTTTTCTCTCTGGATGGTGTCTGGGTCACTCAAGGCACTCAATGCCCTGCAAACAACTAACATCTCTCCTGTCTCGGGAAATGCTACTTCCTCTTCTGAATCCGCAGCTTCGAGGTGTTCCTCTTCATCTTGAGACTCATATCCTCCATCAGGTGTTAGGATCATAACTCGCTGATTTGGACAATCTCGTGCATAATGACCTTTACCCTGACACTTGAAACAAGTTATGTCTCGCGCTCTTGTATTAGTGGTTGAAGACTTACCTAAGTCAGTACGGTTGTTCCTTGGAGCGTCATAAGCTGACCTCTTATCTTGGGAACCTGAGGCAACAGTCTTGCCTTTGTCAAGGTTCTTAGCTTGCGGTGCACCCCATTGATTCTTAGCCGGAGGTGCGTTCCATGAGCTAGGTCTTGAGCGACTCGTTGCCGCTGTCTTTCTCTTGATTCCTTGTTCAGCCTGCACGGCTGCATGCAATAAATCATTAAGATCATGACAAGGTTGACGTTCTACCTTTCTGGCGATTCGGTCATTGAGTCCATCAATGAAATGGCCCATGAGAATTTCTTCACTCTCGTCCAACGCCATCCGGTTCTTGAGTTGTTCAAACTCTTCATAGTACTCCTCAACACTCTTGTTCTTCTGTGACAGCTGCCTGAACTGCTTTTGCATATCTCTGTGGTAATGAGGTGGCACAAATCGCCTCCTGAAGTTGTACTTCATGGCTGCCCAGGTTGTGATCCGCTCAAAGTTGTTTCGCCTACGGTCTTGGACTTCTCTGTCCCACCAAGTTAAGGCATGGTCCGTGAGTTGAGCCGAAGCTAGAGCTATCTTCTTCTGGTCATTGTACTCGTAGTAGTCAAAGATGTACTCCATACGCCTCTCCCAATCAAGGTATGCTTCCGGATTAACCCTACCTGCAAAAGTTGGCACAGTTAGTTTCAAATCTTTTGCAAAGTTACGGTTTACCTCTTGTTGTGGTTGGCGATCACGGCGGTGATGTTGATGATCTCGGTTCCTCCCTCCTGCTCCTGCATTCAGAGTATTCTCACTCTCATCATCATCCGACTGCTCATCATTCCTTGGAAGTTCTAGTCGTCCAACCCTTTGATCAATCCGTCCGATCTGAGCCGACAAGTCGTTCTTCATGGCTTGTAGCGCTTCTAGTAGAGCTGCATTAGGGTCGACGTGGTCTCCTGCCATTGGTTTCCTGTTCCTATACACACTAGAGCAAGCGATCAAGTGACTAGGGAACAAAAGGCACAAAATAAGGAGAAAGATCCTAAGCAAACCTATGATAACTTGTGATACAAGCGATGCGTCAAGGACTGACACAAGAGAAGGCTCGGTTACAAGTAAAATAAATCACGCTCGGTTTTGACAAAAGGATTTTGGAAAGTTGTAAACCGATTTGATTAAATATAGGAGATCTTTAGAAATTTGAAAAGATTTGGAAAACTTTCTTTTTTTTTTTTTTTTTTTTTTTTGAAAACGAGATTTAGTAAAAATAGGAACTAGAAAATCTTAAAATATGGAAAATATTTTCGAAATCTTTGGAAAAGGAAATGAACACTTTGAACCAAAAAATCAAATGGGAAAATCGGATCAAAAGATCACACTTCTTCTTCTTCGTAAATTTTTTTTTTTTTTTTTTGAATGCAAAAATGAAGAACTAAAACAAGAACACGAAGCAAACTTTTTTTTTTTTTTTGAAAGTTGAAAACGAGTGCAAGAAAAGAAAAGCTTTGATTCTAAAACCCTAAGATGGACAAGAGAATTCGTTTATTGGCTCAAGCACAAAGAAGTGATTCCTAACTTGATTCAAGGATGTAGATCAACAATGAAACTAGGTGAAACAAAAGACTTTTTATGGTTTTTTTTGAAAGTAAAAATCGAAAGCTATAAACTAGATTGCAAAGAAACCGAAAGGAAAAAGGATAGATACACCTGATCTAGGAACCTTTCGTCTCTGATACCAGATGATGCAAGATGGAAGCGTGTTTGACGTAGAACAGGGACTGAGGTCTCTCTATTCTAAATCGTGGGTGATGTTGTGGTAAGATGGATTCAAACCTCGGGTCTCTAGACTCCTTAGAATGAACGTGAGATGATTGAATGGATAGAAGATGGATTGAATGTCGCCACACAAGAGATGAAGATCTTGTGATAAGACTGAACCTAAGGTCGCTTGATATGACTCATAAGAAAGCTTAGAATTCGAAAGGTGTTTTCTCTCAAAGAAGAAGAACTGCGTTATTGTATTGATACTTGGTAAATGATACACGGCTGCTAAGGATCCTTATAAAGGGGATCGTGCAGCTGTTGCCTTCTAGGGCAGAAAACTTAATTACAACGTCTACTAAATACTAAAATATCCTATGGTCCGACTTAAAAGTAATACAGGGAAACTTGACTCACTTAACGACTAATACAGACTCTGACTCAGACAACTAATGTAATACTTGGACCTGCAAAATGAACAAACACAATATATGAATTGAAATCATACCTTATTGAGCTTGTGTGGTCGTCCATGGTTGGGTCTAAGTGGGCTGAATTGAGAAGATCATCATCGAGTCTTCAATTGTCTTCATTTGATCTTCTAAACGCTCCACTTGATAATCTTGAGCTAGGAGACTCTGAATGGACGTGTTGAACAGTGCTCTGAGTCTTCTAGTTCCTGATCTTGTCCTTGGAGGATCTCTCATGGTCGTCACGTCTTGAGCAGCAGGTACTTCTTCTAGGTCTTCTCGACGTATCTCTACGCTTGAGTCAACGCTTGAGTCAACGCTTGAGTCGATGTCCTCATCATAGTCACTGGAATAAAGTATGATGGAGTTAACTACGACTATTTGTTCCTTAAGATTTTCCCCTACTCTCTCGCTGAAGATGCTGCAGCCTGGCTGAAACAACTTCCACCTGGAACGTTTGATACTTGGGCTGCTTTAAAGAGTGAGTTTCTGCGGCATTTCTATGATGATGCTCGCTCTGATCAGTCCAGGCAGGACATTCTCACCTTCACCCAAGGTCCTACAGAGCCCCTTAAGACTGCCTGGATGAGGTTTAAGAAGTACCAACATAACTGTCCGCATCATGGATTCACTGAGGTAACATTGCAGGGTATTTTCTTTAGAGGAATCGATCTTCCATATCAGACTGCTTTGGACAACTCTAGCAATGCCAACTTTAACACTAGGACTCCTGCTCAAGCCAAGCAGTTGATAGATAATTTAGTAAGCAGTAATAGCTGCAAGACTACTGATGAGAGAAGGAAGAAGTCCGGTGGAAAGATGGAGAATTCGGAGATAGCTGATATTAGATCTAAGTTGGACACAGTTTGCAATCTTCTAGCTGGGAAGAAAGCTGTCCATTTTGCTCAAGATGTTGAGATGATCAATGCTGAAGAGGATGGTCAGGAGGAGGATGTGAACTACATTGGAGGATCTGGATTCCAAGGAAATAGGTTTGGAAATCAGTCTGGTAATAGGTTCTTCAATGGAGGACAGAAGAGTGTTTTCAACAGCAACCAAAACTCTTATGGATTTGGACAGACTAGTGGTTTTCAGAAACCTTTCCAGCAAAGTAATCAAAAGGACTTATGGATCTTCTTCGTACCAGACACCTCATGCTGCTAGTGCTCACGAGATCAAGATGGAGAGTATGATGGAACAGTTGATGGAAGGACAGACTAAGCTTGCTGTGGACTGCAACAAGAAGTTGGATACTGTTTATGAGGATATGAATGGGAAGTTTGAGTATCTAAGTACTCATGTGAAGCAATTGGACACTCAGGTGAGCCAAATTTCAAACTCGGTTAAAGGAAAAGGGGTTTTAGACACCCATATTAAGGCCTGGTCAGTGTACATTAATGATGGATCAACACAAGGTGAAAATTTTGAGTTGAATACAGCTGAATTGGTGGAAGAGGGTGAATTTTTAGAAACTGAGGAAAAACTCTCGGGTGGAATCTGTGAAATATTAGATGCATCGATCGATGCACCTCATGCGTCGATCGTTACAAGTCATGGACAGACAGATTCACAGGATTCTTATGGCATTGATGCAGAGGCAGATTCAGAGCTTGATCGCTTATTCCCTGGAGTATCTGAGATAACTCAACAGGAGATCTATGCACAATCCATTCGATTGTATCCTAAAGTGTCTGAGGTAATCCAACAAGAGATTGATGAGCTTAAGTAGCTATAGGAGATTGGTGAAGAGTTGGAAGAAATTCCACCATCTGATGATCCACCTTACCACCCTTGTGTGCAGAGATACTTGGGTAAGATGTTGCCTTTGGATGAAGAGCTGAAGGATTGGATTATAGGTTTTCCTCAACATATAAGTGATGTACTATTGACTAAGGTTCCTAAGAAGCTACCTGGTCCTGGGATCTTTGTGATGAGTTGTTCTATCTTCGAGGATGGTTTTAAGCGCTCTCTTTGTGATTTAGGAGCTGCTGGAAGTCTCATGACATATTTTGTGGCAGAGAAGCTGTGTATGATGGATTTTTCACCCACTAGGACCTCTCTTGTCCTAGCTGATCAGTCAATAAGGATTCCGGAAGGAATTCTTGAGGACGTCCCAGTGAGAGTTGGAAACTACTTGGTTCCGACAGACTTCTTAGTTCTTAAGTACCACAGTGAGCAGGATGATGCTTTGATATTGGGTAGGCCATTCTTGGCTACAGCTGGAGAAGTGATAGATGTGCGACACAGTCTGATTGATCTCCACCTGGGAGATGAGCCGCTGCATTTTGAGATGGACAAGCTGCGCAAGCCACTGATTGATGGGCAGACCTTCACCATTATGGATGGAGATGAAGAGCAGTCAAGTCACACTACGGTTTTGGATCCTGGGGAGCATTTCACAACTTCTTTTTTTGGACAAGTTCATTCTGAAACAGCTTACTCTCCACCTTGGATGAGGAGACTTTCACAGGGACATTCACAGTCTCTGTTGAAACCTCCGGGTGCCTGATTCTTGTTCGTCCGGTCAAGCTAATGACCTTAAACAAGCGCTGAGTGGGAGGCAACCCACTGTTAGGTTTTAGTGTTTTTCTTTTTGATTTTTGGTGTTTTTATTAGGAACTTACGTTTTGATTTTGTTTTGCTAAGTTTTTAGATACAGAACCTGTCTGGAGATGTGTAATGATCGATGCACTTGTGCACCGGTCGTTGCAGGGAGATTTGACGAAGAGATGGGATCGCCTTGTGACGATCGTTACGGTCCTGTGCAACGGTCGTTGCAAATGGTTTAATTGCAAAATTAAGGTATGCGTGCTAAACCGGAACCAATTTGGTTCAACCGCGTCGATCGTTGCTAATCTGCAACGGTCGTTTCTCACACGACCAGGTATGTGCCTTAAACCCTTCTTCTCTTCTCTTCTTCCTCATTTCGCCGTCCGTACAACCGCGAGTGCACAACCCTAAATCTCTCATTTCTTCGTCATTTTCTCTGATTCAAAGCTTAAATCTACTTGTTTTAACATCCCCTATCTATTTCTCTAACCCAATTGCAGTGATTCCAAGGTAAGAACTCTCATTTTCATGATTTTCGGAATCGGTTCTAGGGTTTAGAAATTAGGGATTTTTGGGTTTGAAATTGATGATCCCGTACTGATTAGACTTGATTTAGGTTGTTGGTGATGGATTCTTGCTGATTGTGTGGTTTTTGAACGGATTTAGAAACAATTTTTAGGATTTGCTGTCGGCTGTGAAATCGCCTAGCAACAATCGTCGCACTTGTGAAACGGTCGTTGCATTGCGATTTCACAGGGAGATTTCTGCCGAGACTTATATGGTTTAGTCATTTCTTGCAGATGCCTCCTCGATCATCTCGCAAACGCAGAGCCACCGCAGCAGCTGCTTTAGCACATCATGCTCCACCGGCTGAGTGGTTCCATCGAGAATCACCACATCCCGAGGATTATCAGAGAGATCAAGAAGCAATACAAGCACCTTGGCCTAGAGCAGATAAGGAGCTGATTACGACTAACCATGTCTGGAACATGGATATAAATGAGTTTCTCAAGACTGTTACATTCACTGAGAGGCCATTACTCGACCAGTGGGATGAGTTTGACACATTGCTCTACAACGGTTGGTGTGGTATGACGCTTAAGCCAACCAAGTTTGCAAGTTTTTCGACTTGTAAGAGTCTGGGCATCGATGAGCAGGTTCTTGCACTGTGTAAGGGCATTGGTTTGGGGACAATGCCTATGCAGCCTTACGACTTGTACCCTGAGTTGGTCAGACAGCTGCTGGCCACTTGTAGAGTGATTTAACCCACCCCGGATAGCAGGAAGGCTTCAGGAGGTTTCTTTACCTTCATGTGTTTAGGAGCCAGGTATCGGATTCCCCTTCTCGATATCTGTAGGATTTATGGATTCAGCACTGAGCCTACGCGCATTGGTATGTCTCTTGAGTGGGATGTGGAGGAGACTCAGTATTTCTGGGAGCACATTGGTAATGGTCGGTATAACTCACGAACTACAGGAGTGATTCAGGTTAGGCATCCGGTTCTTAGATACGTCTTGCGCATCTTGGGATGTACTCTATTGTGCAAAGCTGAAGCCAACAAGATGCGTAAGAACGAGATGGCAATGTTGTTTATTGGACTGAGGGACCAGTTTGAGGACACTGTTCTGAGAGATCCCACTAGAGGACTCAACTTGGGAGCTGTATTTGCCCATCATTTATGCGAGCTGTAGAAGAAGCCATTTGATGGGATTGGCACAGAGTCAGTAGGGAGTCTGCTCACTCCCATTTTTAGACATTGCAGGATTCCCTTAGAGGGCACAGAGTGTAATGATAGCAAGGATTTCCTTGATTCAGCCACCTGCAGAGCGCTACATGGCTAAAGGAGGACGTATATGGGTCTATTATGACCCTGCCACTGAGAAGTGTGGTGTGGATATTCCTGCTGCTGGTCTTACACAGATTGATACGCTGGATGCCTTGAGATTCCAAACCCCTACGAGAGATCAGCGCAGCGTTCCTTCTATGGCTCATCCGCTGGGAGAGCCTTCTACCCGAGCTTCTACTTCATCTGCGCATGCACCTGCTGCCCCTGTTGATGATATTGGCCCTTATCCCGAGCCTTCGATGCCGTTCGGTGATATGTCTGAGGCAGAGTGGAGAGAGCGTGAGGATGGTATTCTATGGAGCATCTGGAACTTCATGCGTACCTGCACCTGCAGGAGACAGCCGCATATTCACCAGCCCGGACCTTCACGCCGACGTAGACAGCGTTCTCCTACTCGCGGTTCTTCGAGTGGTACTGATCGCATTGATGGGATGGAGGACGAGTGAGAATAGCGAGCATTTTCAGACTACGGTTCTTTGTTTTATTTTTCTTTTTCCCTTTGCATTTTCTTTTGATTTTCTTAGGATATCTTATGTTTGGATGATGTGTTTGCTTTGAGATTATCAGTTGCTTTGATTTTATCTGTTTTCAGTGTTTTTCAGCTTGCAGGTTCGAAAATTTGGATTTTCTTACGGACTAACCTGCTAACTTGCTGACTGATCCGAAAATCGCAGTGCGTCGATCGACACACCTTGTGTCGGTCGTCACAACACGAAAGAAATCGCATTGCAGCTATCATTGCGGTCCTGAGCAACGATCGACACACGACGAAAAATCGCCTAGCAACGGTCGTTGCATTTATGTAACGATCGATGCATGTGCGACAGAGGTAAAATCAGACAGAACTCAACACATCCATTAACTAATTTTTCTTTCTTTTTACCAATCCTTCGCTTGACACTACTGGGACAGTGTGTCTTAAGAGTGGGGGAGGTGCTACTGACTTTATCTTTCTGTTTTCTTAGAGTCAGTCTGTTTTTCAAAATTTGTTTTATCGAGTCAAAATGGTTTAAGTAAGAAACAATGAATTTTTGAGAAGATTAACAGCACTTGCAGGAACTTAAGTAACCATTGGGATGAGTTTGCAGATCAATCTATGACTATTAGAAAACCCAGACACGGATCAGCCTACTAAGGACACCCACATCACTTCAGGTATCAGAGGATCCTTTTACTGACTTCACCTTAATACTGACTTAATTTTCTCACCTAAGGGCTTGGTATACTTTGTGTCGGATTCCTTTGTTAGTTCTGACACAGCCTGTAAACATGTCCTATTTGGTTCCCTTCTCCCCTTCCATAAAGTAAAAAAAAAAAAGAATAATAAACTGAGGATGAGCTAGTAGCTCCGAAATGGTCACGAGAGTGGTAGCTACAACTATTATCTCCCGTGCGATCCATGGAATGTGTCCAAAGTACACCCCAAAACGGGAAGAACACTGATAAAAAAAAAATGATACCCAGTGGGGAAAAATCAGTTGTTAAGGAAGGGAAAAGAGAAGAAAGGGACCAGAGAAAGACAGTATGGTGGTCTAGAGCTGACAAGGTAAGAGTCCATGTGCCCTTTGATCGATACTCCTTAGGTGAGACCGCACTTAAATACTTGCAGAAGTCAGTAGGGTGAATTTGAATGCGTGAATGTGATTGTGGAGTTTACTTAGGACAGTTGCTAAGTGTGGGGGAAGTATATGTTGGTCTTGATGTCTGCAGGTGAAATCTTTCATGTGGATTACTAAGGGGAATCTGAGTGTTGTTGCTTCAAAGATGAAAAGAGTTTCAGAAAGTTTTCAAACCTCTTCACCATGTCTAGTTCTTTGTTTTGCTTGAGGACAAGCAAAGGCTAAGTGTGGGGGAGTTGATATATCATGGTTTTTACTAGTTTTAGACCATGATATAAGTATGTTTTAGAGTCTATTAGTGTTTCTTTAGAGTCTTTTGCAGGTCTTATTAGGTACGCGCACGTTTGGAGCAGAAGTGAAGATTTTGGAGCTATTTGGTGCATATTGGAGATTTGACCCGAGAGGTGAAGCTCACTGTCCAAAACAGAGAAGGGTGTCGATCGTTGCACACCTGCATCGATCGATGCACATCGTGAATGGGCCAGACTCGCGAGAGTTATGAAGTTATGAGATATTACAGAAGTGCCCAGAAGTTCCAGATATTTACACAGAAGACCCAAGACGTGATTAGGCTATATTAATTAGGTTTTAGACTTTGTTATTAATTAAGCATTCATACTTTGAGCTGAGAGTTAGAGAGAGATTTTGGGGCTGATCTGAACCTGTACTTCATCCGATTTTTGGAGAAGATTTCGAACCCTTTTACTTCTCTTTTATCTTATATGCAATCTATTATTTCATTGATTATGTTTACATCATCTATGTCTGAGTAGATTCATAGTTAGGTTTAGGGTTTCTCACATAGGATTTCATGACTTGCTAGATATAATTAATTCAGTTAAGGATTCATAACTATAGTAGTTCTTCGATCTAAATTGTGTTTAATGCTAGTTCTAACCTGATCACTTAGAATCTAGATCTTAGGTTGCTAAATACGACACGACAGTGTGGTTTAGAATCTGAACTATTTAGGTTGAGCAATTAAATTACTCGCAAAGGAATTTGGTTTAGTTTAATTGTGAACATATCGAACTTGGGATTAATGCTAGTTTAATCTGTTAGTAGTTGCAAAGGAATTTGGATTGCTGCACTTAGACTTAGAGAATTCTCGCAACAACAGTTGGTTAATTCTATATCCGTGTTTTGAGTTCTAGAACTGAGCTTAATTAGATCCTGACTGAATGATTTATCTGCTTGTCTAATTTCCTGAGAACGCCCTAGACTTAGCGCTTTAAGTTAACTGTTTACAAAACCAATCTTGCTACCTGATTTACTTTCTCGCATTGCTTTTTAGTTACTTCACATTGATTTCATCTTAGTTTAAATCTCGACTGTTCCAATATCTATCGTTGACCGGAGTCACTGTGGATTCGATACCTAAGTACTACATCTGCATAACTGTGCACTTGCAGTAGTATAGGATTAAAAATTCTAGAGCATATCATTAGTGCAAGCCTTTGTCTCAAACCGATCCGTCTCTGGCTTCGTCCTGTGACGAACTTTTCCTGTTCGACTTGCTCGGGTTCGATCGGTCATGTTCTTGTTTTATTGTTGACCGGTCACCTCGACGGTCAGCGGAGAATGGGAAAGGGGCGTTACAGAAAGGTGGTATCAGAGCATGGTTCTACATGGGTTTGAAGCTATTCATTTCTGAGTGTTTTCCGTGGTTTTATCGAGTCAAAATTGTGTCTTACCCAAGCATCCATTAAGAAACCGAGCCGCGTCTGTAAATCCGGGGTTGGGATGGGATAGGAAATTCGTATTATGTGTACTAATGTTTATTTGTGGTTTTTGATTGCAGTCAGCAGCAGAGCGTCCCTGGACGGGTTGTGTGTGTGGGTGTGTGCATTGGTTGTGAGAGATTGCATCGAGCAGTATGAGTCCGCAACGGATGACACGTGCAGAGTATCAAGCTTTGGTAGACCAGCATCAGGCATGTCTGAGGGTAGCACAGCGGGGACAGTCGCAGGGTTCTCAGATATCACATCGACCGCCAGTTGTTCCCCGAGTGCTAAGCACTAAATCTAATCATAAAGATATATACATGAATTCTAACCAATTATGTGGAATCCTAAACAAATTGTATCATTCTAAAGATAATTTACATGTTATTTTATTATTATTTATCTAATTTAAAAATAAGATTTAAATACTACATGACACATCAGTGTGATGTCACATGTTCATGTGAAGTCTTAACTGAGACTTCGTCATAAAGTCTCATCTAACGCGCATGTTGAAATAGTATTTGTGTTTTTTTTGTTTTTTGTTTGTAAATGATAGAATAAAAGTAAAACTTTCTACCATTTTGATTTAGTTTTGCATTTCTTTGAATTTAAGATCTAGTTTTGCATTCAAACTCAATTTAGATTGTAATTATAACAATCTATATTAATAAAATATGAATTTTAAAAAAATTAATCTTCCTTGAGGTGTTATATTATGGATATTGTCATTGGAAGTATTGAATATATATAAGAAACTAATTAAAGATAATAATGTCAAACTACTTTGTTATAATATCTTTCAATATCTTTTTTATGTGAAACGTAAATGTTTATTTTACTATATAAAAATCTAATAAAATAGTTTTAATCCATTTTAATTTTAAAATAATAAAATATTAGTTAATTGTTTTATATAAAAAATTATGTGATATGGTTATATATAGTTTATAATGATAAATATATTTAAATTAATTAATGCACCAATTATTACATAAAATAAAATTTAAAAATTGTCAAGATCTACTTTAACAAAAAAATCTATAACCCGCTAATTTATGGACTGCATATATAAAACATTTTAAATTTATATATTTTGAACAGACTTGTTTCAAAAAAAAAAAGAACATGTTAGAAGTATTAAAATTATTATTAATTAAACTTAATTTATAAAATACAATCTTTTATACTAAATCTTAAATATATATATATATATATACATATGTATATATATTTAACTTGATAAAAATAAAATATTAATAATTAGTAAATATTTATATTATTTAAATATATAATTGACCGGTTATTCTTGATAGTTATGCGATTGCAGCTTTTTGGCCGGTTGTTTTATTTGTCAACAATGCTTATAAATCTAAGTCAAAGTAGGTAGGATATTTTGGTTTTCTGGCGGAATTCAAAAATTTGACATGTTATGACTTACAATCTAAAATACTTTAACTTTTGTTTTATAGTTTGTTTTAATCAACAAGATATAAAAACAAAACCTAGTTCTTAATCATCCATGTTGGTGGCTTAGTTTTTATAATATGAATACTATAAAAAATATACAACATATTATTAATGAAACTTTAATTTAGAAATAAAAAGTTAAAGCTAAAATATTAAAAATATCTATATATATCGAAAACTAATAAAATTATCAAAAACTAACCAATATTTATATTATTCAATACATAATGGATCGGGTTATGGTTGAAGATTATAAAATTGCAGTTTTTAGTAGGTTGTTCGATCAAATATGAAAAATATTTAAACTGTTACAGGATGAATTAAAGATGGATTAGTTACTTTAATACAAGATGAGTTAAAAAAAAAAAAGAGTAAAATTTTGATCTGAATTAATTGATGAACTCGTATATGAACATATGTTAGTTAAAATATTTGATCCGGAGCAAAAATAATTAAATACTAAAAACATCAATAAATTTCTATATAAATAGATGTTATATGTTTATCCATAATATATAGAACATTTTAGATCAACACAATACATAATAAACTACATATATATATATATATATATATATATATATAAAAGTTTTACAATGTCTATTTTATTTTAAAATATTTTAAAGTTATCTATAAAGTCATAATCACGTGTTAAATATGTACTATCTAAAATCAATAATTATATACCCATTAAAGTTAAAACTTAGCAGATAGATTTTAACAACCTATATATTACTAAGATATCATTTTATTGAAAGAATATTGATTTTAACAACATTTTAGTAGTAAAATCATGGGTCAAACTAAGTTACAATTAACTTATAAAAAAATTTGTTAAAAAAATATGAAAGCATTGGAAAAAAAACTAGTTCTCAGCCTTAAACTATCTTCATTGATAAGATACTCAATGAACTATAGATATCTCATTAATATATTATTTATATTTTAGATTAAATTTAATTTGAGAAACCTAATATAAAATTCTCTCACTATTGGTAAGATATCCATAGAATTTCTTAAAGGATATTTTATCAATATAATATTAATATTTTAACATAAAATTATATAATATTTAACAAAATATTAAAAATTCTCTATTTTCTGATATTATTTTATTTTATTAATATACTAAAAATTTATATAATTTAAATATATACAAAATATAGCTTAATATACAGATAATTTTATTTATAGTTTCTAAAAAAGCAAAAATCTGTAAGCTATATAATTACAAATAGTAACTGATTTATATAATCAATTATGAATCCACTTATAACATGATAAGTGTCAATATTTTGAAAAGAGAAATAGTTTCTCAAACGTATTTTAAAATTTTAATATTTAAAAATTAATTTTAATAAGTTTTATTTAGTTTCTAGTTAAGAAACTCACAGAAATGCTTTTAGTAAAGGTGTTTTTATGAATAAACTATATTATAAAATATGGATATAGCTACATTTTCTTCTTTTTATGTTAATTTTCATTTTTTATAATTTCTTAGTATAGTATAAGTAATCCAACTACATATTTTTATAAAGAGAATAATTTTATGTTTTGATTTTTATATTTAATTATTTTTGAATCGAACTAAAACTGAATACTTTATAACTAGACCAAACTAAAATCAAAATGAGCCGAACTAAACTTAAACCGAATATAAACCAAAATAAAATTAGTTTTTTTTTTTGAATATGGATGAAGTTTTATAAGACATAAATTTATCAAACCTTTTCCGTTATCTTCGATCTTCGCTAATATGGACTAATTGTTTTGGCGATTACCATCCAATAGCGAGAAAAGCTATTTTCCCTGAATTATATAGTATATCAGGAAAAATAGAAACGATAAGTTATATAGTAATATTGATCGAGATCCCAGGAACATTTTAAAACTTGCGGAAAGTGAATCATTATCATGGGAGGAGGCTCAAACATTGGTTACAAAGGTTACTGCAACACACCAAAATGGTCAGATACAAAATCCAGAACGGATGGAATTTAAAGGAATATGGTGTTTCATTGATGGATCATGGAAGAAAGGTGATAAGTTGTTAGGACAGTTAGTTCTAATGAAGGAGAAAGTCGTGGGATGATGGAAGCAAGGAACACCAGATGTAGTCTATCACCACTACACACAGAATTTGAAGCATTAATATGAGCGATGAAGTGCATGAAGAGATGGAATAAAAAAGAAGTGACTTTAGTCACAGACTGTTCAGAACTGGTGAAGATAGTGTCTACACCAACAGAATGGCCTGCTATGGCGATACATCTATACGAGTACGAGAGTCGCAAGATTTTCTTCACAAGTTCTGTTATCACTCATACACCAAGAGCAATCAACACAAGGGCGGGCAAGTTGGCAGGCGGTGCTAAATTTCAGCCATCTTTTTGTTTATGTAAGCGCAGATCCACCGACTTGGCTAGCTGAGTCTCAGTAGTATTTTTTATGTTGTTGAAAAAAAAAAAAACTGAAATTAATCCAAAATTCAACTGTCCACCCCTACTCTTAGAGACATTCTTAACTGGGCCGCATGGGCATAATTTATTACACTAGTTGAAGACAATTTTAGACAAGTTAGGCCTATGTTTGGGCATCTGATCCGAAACTCGAATCCGAACTCGAATCCGATCTAAAAAACCATATTTCGATCCAAACCGATTCTAAAAAAAATATCTGAATGGGGCTTAAGTCAAAGTATTTTGGGTATCAGCTTATACCTGAACCCGAAGCGAACCTGAATCAAACCCGAACGTGTACCTAAAATAATCCAAAGTTTAATCTAATTTCGGTTAGTTCTAATACTTCCGAGTATTTTTGGTAGTTTGAGTAGTAGTTTATTTTTATATTGTGTAATACATATATTTTTGAATTTTGTTGAATATTTTTAGGTAATATTAGTGTATTTTTATGGGATTTTTTAAGTTTTAATATTTATGGTATTTTCGGGTACCCGAACTAGATCCGAACGGAACCCGATCTGATATATAAAAATACCGAACGGGTTCTCTAATCCTAAACCCAAAAAACCCAAAAACCCGAAAAAACTCGATCCAAACCTGAATACCCGAACGGATACTCGAACACCCAAGCCTAGTTAGGCCCATTTCATTTTAGCGGTATATATGAACATCGCGTTATGATTACTCCCGTTAAAAGGTTTCATAGGGTTTCAATCACTAGAACAAACAAAAAAAAAAGCATTAATGGCACGATTCTTATTTACAGAAGAAGATTGCGTTTTTCTTTCATGGCGTGTTCAAAATATACTGTAATGATTATCGAAAAGATTTAATATATTGTTATTGTCGACTGGATGAGGTTTCTTGGGAGATTGATCAAAGCTGGAATTACTGTAGGTAAGTGGGCGGCTTCTTCTTTTTTCCTTAATATATATATTATATTTAGTTAATAAATCGATCTGATAACCGGATATCAAACCGGGTACAATCGACCAAACTAGAGCAAAAGAGAAAACATAATTAACGGGATGTGAATCCTCAAACTGGCTAGAAACCTAATATGAAAAAGGATGTGCCGCCACACTTTAAGAACGTTGCCGGTTTCCGACTTCGTCGCCGCCGGATATGAACCATTCAGATTTGCGGAATCAAACTCACTGTTCACACACGGACATGAGATCCGACCCCCACCAACGATTCCGACCAGCCGACTCCCGAAGACTAGCCTTCCTCTGGAACCCTCTGGATTTATCCGGTAGAGCCGCTCCCAGCAAGCTCCGATGGTGACTCCTCCGCCCTTCTGGACGCGATTCATAGATATGTCCCTTCGATTATCTCCAGCCCACCCGCCTTCACGCTTCGGAAGATACTTCACGACTCTTCCTTAGCACGCACCGCTCCCCACCATCTCCTCGCCGATAAACACAAAACCAGATCTCCCTTCAACTTTCCTCCCTGCACAAACCCCGACCACCGCAATCTTCAAGCGACGTCAAGGTAGTGACTTATTAGGATTTGACGACTCCAGGAGCTTTGGCACCGAACCACCGCTGCGAAAAAATACTTCTCACGGTGTTAAAAGACGACCGACGAGACGACTCTGAATCTGATCGATTTCCTAGGTTTGCAATAAGCTTGAGAAGGCAGTCGCGGCTTTGATGCCAACGGCGCCGAGAAAAAGAAAAGGATTTTTTTTTCTAGAAAAAAGAGGGAGAAGGTTGAGAGATAAACGATTGTTCTTTTTTGTACTGATTGTCAACCGGGCAGCTTCTTCTTTAATCGCCCTTTGCCTTTGGGCTTTGGCCTTGGGACATGTATTATACTTTCATGCTTACACGCAAAAGTTTATAGGATTTGGTGGTTCGAATATTTTTTGATAAGAGAAGTTGTGAATCCTGAGAGAATACAAAGCAGGAGGATGCTCTGTCCAGTTTTTTAAAATTGTAGAAACTGCTGCTGAGCTTGAACCCATTATGGAATCTCGGCGTGTTATGATAAAAATTACTAATGGAATCTCGGGGTGTACAAGATAAAGATTAGAGTTTTACTAAGATGTAGTTATTATATATGAAGAGTTGTCTTGGAAATAACATGTGAGGGAAGGCGTAACAGTCTCAAGTCAACTTTATTAGAATACAAAAGCCATGACTCGTCAATCCAGGCGTTGACACTATTCATTATATACAAAAATGATTTCAATGACGTTTTAATAGTGAAATCACGGGTCAACCTAAGTTATAATTAAATTAAATTAAAAATTCAAGAATATGAAAGCATGATCCAAAATATAGTTTCCCATTAAACCTTATTGGTAAAATTGATATATCATGGTTTTTAGGGCTTTTGATCACGATATATATCTTTATTACCGAGTATATTAGTGTGTTTTGGAGTCCTTTCAGGTGTTTTATAGGTTTAGGTACGTTTAGAGCATATTTGGATATTATGACGCATTTTGGAGCTATTTGGAACATTCGTGTGAGAGAGAAGAAATCATAGGCGATACAGAGCACATCATCGATCGACACAGCCTTTGTGTCGATTGACACAGATGCAGATCAAGCAATTCTCGGCGATTAATGAAGACTTCGGAAATTCCAACTTGGCTCAGAAGTTTCTCATAATTACAAAGAAGGCCAAAACGTGCTTAGACTGTTATATTAGGGTTTTAAGTCATTGTTTAGGCTACACTTTACTTATCAGAGATTGAAAGAATTTGGGGCTGGTCTTGTACTTGATAGAGAAGAGATTTCTAACCCATTTTTTCTATCTTTTATGTTATTTGGATTTCTATTCATCATGTTTATTGTTATGATTGTCATGTCTGAGTAGTTCTCCAGTTAGGTTTAGGGATTCTCAGTAGGGATTTCATGGAATGTTAGGTTAATCAATCTATAGGGATTCATACTTTCTAGTTCTTCATCTAGGGTAAATCTTAATGCATAATCTGAAGTGGTCACTTAGATTATTCATGTTAGGTTAATTCTTGCAACGAAAGTTGATTAATTAGCTAGAAAGAACCTTGATGAGCAATTGTCTATTCGCAACAAAATTTGACTTAGGAAAATTGTGAACGAAAGAACCTGAGATTAATGCATGTTTAGGATACTCTGTGGCTGTGAGATTGGGACTGATGGATTTCCAACCTACTATGATCTCTCTTATCCTAGATGATCTATCGAAGCGGATTCCAGAAGAGGTCTTAGAGTAAATTTCTATCAGAGTTGGAAACTACTTGATTCCAACAGACTTTGTGGTGCTGAAATATGAGATTGAACCAAATGATCATCTCTTGCTTGGTAGATCCTTCTTAGATACTACTGGAGCAGTGATTGATGTGAGACATGGTCTGATTGATTTCCACCTGGGAGATAAGCCTTTGCAGTTCAAGAAGGATAAGCTGCAGAGATCCACCACTGATTGACAGAGCTTTAGTGTTAAGTGGAGCCAGAGATTTAGATTGGAGAAGAGAAGATGGCGGTTCATCATGAGCCTGCTCTAAATCTTCAGAGTCTGCAACTGTTGCTAAGCAGAAAGCTCCAGACATCTCTCCTCCACCAAGCAAAGGTATGATTCCTCTCGACTTAAACCTCCTAACCACATTGCTATGAATGCAGGAAAATGTAGTATACCACCTACGCTTCGCTCCCACCCTGGTTCCATTCCTTCACTCCTAGGGAAATCTCATGATCCTACTGCTTATACACCACCTTGCATGAGGAGACATTCATAGAGACACTCATTGTCTCTGTTGAATCCACCATGAGTCTGATCTTCTTCCCATACTCAAGCTAAAGACTAAAAACAAGCGATGAGTGGGAGGAAACCCACTGTTTAGTATATTTTTACTTTATTTTTTGTTTTGGTTTTGGTTGCTTTGATTTTTCTTGTTTTGGTGTGTTCATGGCATGAGAACAGGTCAAGACGATTAGCATCGATCGACATGGTCCTGAGTGTCTGTCGACGCAGAGGTCACACGAGGATTGTTCAAGATTTTTACTGTGTCACTTACAGTTTAAGCAGCAGTTCATTTCAAACCGCGGGGAGAATAAGAACATCATCGACCGATGAGGTCCTGAGCATTGATCGACACACATTCGCGACAAGTAAGTATTCTGAATTTTTCAATATGTTCAATTTGATTCTTCTTCTCACCGATCCCAAGCTTCTATAACACTAGGATAGTGTTGTTTAAATGTGGGGAGGTAGTTACTAACGCACCGTTTCTGTTTTCTTAGAGTCAGTTCAGTTGTTTTATTGAGTCAAAATTGAGTAGGAAACTATGACGTTTTGAGGAGATCACTATACTTGTAGGAACTTAAGTGACCATTGGATGATCATGCAGATGATCTTTGACTATTAGAAAATCATATCCAGATTAGCCTTCTGAGGACACCGATATCACTTCAAGTATTCATAGAATCCATTACTGACTTCACCCTTAACTTGACTTAATTTTTCTCACCTAGGGGCTTGGTATACTTTGAGTCGGATTCTTCTGTTAGTTCTGACACATCTTGTAAACCTGTCTAAGTATGGTTCCCTTCTCCCTTTTCTTAAAGTAAAAAAAATAGAGATAAATTGTGGATAAGCTAGTAGCTTCGAAGTAAACACAGGATTGGTAAAGACCCCTATTACCTCCTTTGCATTCATGGAATGTGTCCAAAGTACATCCCAATGACGTAAGAGCACTGATAGAAAAAATATAATGATACCCAGTGGAGAAAAATCAGATTCTAGGGAAGGAAAAGGAGAAGAAAAGAACAAAAAATGATAGTATGGTGGTTAAATGCTAACAGAGTAAGAGTCAATGTGTTCTTTGATCGATACTCCCTAGGTGAGACCGCACTTATTAGATTATAGAAGCCAGTATGGTGAATTTGAATGCTCTGAATCTGATTTTGGAGTTTACTTAGGACAGTTTCTAAGTGTGGGGGAAGTACATGTGAGGTTTGATGTCTGCAAGTTCATTTTTCATGTGGATGACTAAGGGGAATATGAGTATAGCACTTCGACGATGAAATGAGTTTTGAAGTTTTCAAACTTCTTCTCCTGGTCTTGGTTTTATGTTGGTTTGAGGGCAATAAAATGCTAAGTATTGGGGAGTTGATATATCATGGTTTTTAGGCTTTTGACTATGATATATGTCTTTATTATCGAGTCTTTTTAGTGTGTTTTGGAGTCCTTTCAGGTGTTTTACAGGTTTAGGTACGTTTGGAGCATATTTAGACATTATGGCGCATTCCAGAGCTATTTGGAACATTCGTGCGAGAGAGAAGAAATCATAGGCGATACAGAGCACAGCATTGATCGACACAACCTTTGTGTCGATCGACACAGATGCGGATCATGCAATTCTCGGCGATTAATGAAGACTTTGAAAATTGCAGTTTGGCCCAGAAGTTCTTCATAATTAAAAAGAATCCCAAAACGTGTTTATACTATTATATTAGGGTTTTAAGCCATTGTTGAGGCTACGCTTTACTTATCATAGATCGAGAGATTTTGGGGCTGGTTTTGTACTCGACAGAGAAGAGATTTCGAACTCATGTTTTCTATCCTTTTTATGTTATTTGGATTTTTATTCATCATGTTTATTGTTATGATTGTTATGTCTGAGTAGTTTTCCAGTTAGGTTTAGGGATTCTCATTAAGGATTTCATGGAATATTAGGTTAATCAATTTATAGGGATTCATATTTTCTAGCTCTTCATCTAGGGTAAATCTTAATGCTTAATCTGAACTGGCCACTTAGATTATTGATGTTAGGTTAATTCTTTCAACAAAAGTTGACTAATTAGATAGAAAGAACCTAGATGAGCAATTGATCTATTCGCAAAAAAATTGCTTAGGGAAATTTGAACGAAAGAACCTGAGATTAATACATGTTTAGATCTCTAGAACTCGCAACGAAAGTTGGTTTGCTAGGTTGCTAGACACAGATAATACTCGCAACGAAAGTTGGTTTCTTATGCTTATGTGATTCCAGTTCTAGAACCGTCCTTAATTTGATCTCAACTGATTGATTTGCATGTATTTCTGATTTCCTGAGAACTCCCTTGACATGACGCTTCTCTTGAATGATTACAAACCGTTTGATTTACTTTCTTGCATTCTTTGCTACTTAATTCTTTGTTATGTTTAGCTTAGTTTGAACCTTTATAGTTTATCGTAAGATTCTTACATCTCTGTGGATTCGACCTCTAGATATTACTAGTCACGTCTGTGCACTTGCAGTGTAGTTCTAGGAATTAAACGTTAAGCATATCAAAGATACTCAATGGATTATAGATATCTCATTACTATATTATTCATATTTTAAATTAAATATAATTTGAGAAACCTAATATAAAATTATATCACTATTGGTAAGATATCCACAGAATATGTCAACGGATATATTAATATAGTATTAATATTTTAATTAAAATTATATAATATGTATTAAAATATTAAGAAAAAAAATTATCTATATTTTCTGATTTATTTTATTAATCTAGTAAGACTATATATAATGTAAACATATACAAAATACAGCTTAATATAGAGATAATGTATATTATGGTTTGTTAAAAGAAAAATCTGTAAACTATATATTAAAAAAAGTAAATGATTTATAATCAATTATGAATCTACTTCTAACATGGTAAATGTCAATATTTAGAGAGAGAGAGAGAGAGAGAGAGAGAGAGAGAGAGAGAGAGAGAGAGAGAGAGAGAGAGAGAGAGAGAGAGAGAGAGAGAGAGAGAGAGAGAGATTCAAACATGTTCTAAATTTTATTAATTTTTATAGTTTCTTGTTAAGAAACTTAGAGAAATACTTTCAGTTAGGCGTGGACAAAAAAAACAAACCGATAAACTAATGTATTTTTTATTGATAAACAATATTATAAAATATAGATATAGTTACATTTTCATTTTTATGTTAATATTACTTTTTGGAAATTTTAAATATGATATAAGTAATCCAACAATATTTTTTAAAGAAGAGACAAATGTTATGTTTTGATTTTTATGTTATATTTACAGATCAATTATTTTTGAGTCAAATTAGAATCGAATCATCGAATCAACACACTAATAGAAGAAGTGTCTCTCCAGAACATGACACATCAGTTTTTTAAATCAGTGTGAAGATGCCACATCAATTAATGAAAAAACTTAGAAATCAATTAGAAAAGAGCCTTCTCCCACGTAAGAATCTATATGTGTTCATCGGCTATATCAAGCCTAATTGTCTTCTTCGTTATCTCCAAACTTCTTCCTCTTAACCCTAAATCTGACTCCTCCTATCTCACCTCATTTATCTTACAAAATAAAATCGATGGTTTTTCATCAAATTTCCAAACTCTCTTCAATCCATCGGGTCAAAATCTCTGGTAGCCTTATCACTCTAAAAAAATCCAGACTACCCCCAACTAATCTCTTATACCCTTCCCACTTTAATGAAATATAGTTTGACCATTTTGCCCTCAGTTTACTATGAAATTGGTTGTTTAGAAATCAGAAATTGGAATGGGGAATTTGGTTTGATTGGATTGGGTTGGAATTGGGTTTAAGAGAATTGGATCTCAATTGGATGGGGATTTGATTTCTGAAAAAAAAAAAATAGAATCCGAATCCTAAGCTATCCAGCTCCGCTCAACTCGGGCCGCCTCTCTGACCTTCGTCGGCGTCGTCGCGTCGCGTCTCCGACCACCAATCGCCGCCTCTGTCGTGCTCCGTCAACCCACCGAGGTTTTTGGCTCCCCCTCGATTTGCATTCAGCTCCATTTGAATGGGTTTGGGATCCCTTTGGGATGATTGAGATTGTTTTTTGGTAGATTCAGCTGATGAGTTGCTACATTGTTGTTTAGCCATTGATTCTTGGTTGATTTGGACTACGAATTGAGTATAAATGCATTTCAGAGGTAGAATCGGGTGTGTATTGTGATACCCCGTATCAAAAATACGGTCAACGGGCAGCAGAAAGTCAACCGGGGGTAAAATTGTCATTTTACCAAAGTCAGAGGTAAAATGGTAATTTTACCAAAGTTCGAGACGGAAGCCGAGACGGGCCAAATATTCTTATTTTCAACATAAAGAATATTCACAAGACCAGAGTTGGAGAAATCGGAGCAAAAACGCGTTCTAGGCTTGTCGGGAACGGAAACCGACAAAACCGAAGAAACTTCGAAAATTCATAACCGGAGCTACGTAAGCCCGAAAGGAGTGATTCGAAATGCTAAATTCATCAAATAGCATGGATAATCTGATTGTGGAGGTTTGAGGATTTATGGGATCATCCGGAGAGGTTCTAAAATATTAAACGCGAAAATTGTCTAAACCGAGCATTGGAGGAATTGAGGATTAGATGTTGATTAAGGAAGATTAAGAAGGATTTTTGGGAAATAAAACACCCAGATAGACAGGTTTTCTCACCCCAAGTCGCCACCTCACTCCTCTTGCAAGCATGCATGAGAGAATTCAATGAATCCCTCTTCCATGCAAGAAACCATCTTGTCCAATTCATTGTATGCAACCAAACCACTCCCTCTAACCTCTCTCTAGCTCTCTCTCTCTCTCTCTCTCTCTCTTGACACTCTCTCTCACACTCAACCCACATGCATCAAATAAACCCAGAAAACTCATCCAACTTCATGAATCTTCAAGAAATGTTCTTGGTTTGTTCTTGAAGCCCTCAATACCTTCTATCACAAGAAAGCTTATAACTTTTGATCCATAAACCCAAATCACCCTCTGTGAAATCCTATAGCTTCCTCTCACTCCCCTCTATCATATCCAGCCAGCCAACGTCGTCGTCGTCGCCGGAGTTTGCCGGAATCCGGCCAAGAAGCAACCGCATATTAGGGTTTGGTGAATCATTTCTTTTCTTCATCAGATCTGGGTATTTTGGAGTTATGAGTGGATAGATCTTGTTATTCTGAGCAGATTGGTGGGTGTCAACGCCACCGCCGCCGCGGTCAACGCCGGAGCTCCGCCGCCGGTGAAGCTCCTCCGCCTCCAAATCTTCAGCTGGTTGTTCTTAAGGGTGTTTGGGATGGGTTGCAGCCGGTTCAGCCTTGGTTCAGAGAAGAAACCGGTTTAGTTAAACCGGTCAACGTATTTGGTCAACCCGGTCAACGGTTGACCAAAACCGGTTTAACCAAACCGGGTCAACGCACGGTCAAGGCTCGGTCAACGGTCAAGGCTCGGTCAACTCTTCGGGTCAACGCACGGTCAACGGTCAACCGCCGGTCAACGCGGTCAACCGTCGGTCAACGCTGGAGACCAAGCCGGTCAACGCTTGGTTCACGGCCATTCTGAGGTTTCAAGGGGTGTTCGGGGTTCGGAGTTCGAGATTCGGGAGTTCGGGTTTCGTGTCGGCCGTCTCGGGATTCGCATCCGCATCGAGCCGTCATTCCACGTCTACCTCACTGTGAGTCGGCTCACAAACCCTTAGTTACATATAGATCGGGAACCGAGAAACCGTAGATTTATGATTGCATACCCGTTAATTAAAATGAATAGTAATTAATAATTAAATGGACGTTTAATGATAAACCGGTTATGATCAGATAAGCATGTTAGGGTTTTAGAATTAACGAGGTTAATCGATTGTGTGCCGCTAGGTTGTTAGTAATAATTGATTGATGCATTCATATAGATACCGTTTGAATATGACCATATATGCATATATATTGTATAAGAACGATAATTAGTGAATCTATATACGGGAATTAAGACGACATTAAAATATGAGTTAAACCTAAATGAACGTATAGAATATTATAACGGGATCGGGGTGTAGGTTAAATAGCGGGAATTGGGTAATGAATCAATTAGTTAATAATGAGACGTCGGGGAGTTAGTAAGTTTACTAAATATAAACCGACGGATCGAGGAGTTAATAAAAGATATCTAGAATGGGTTAATTAAAGGAAGTGGTGTGAGTTGTGAACCGTCTACGGGTTAGCAATCCTCTAACCCAAGGTAGCGGTTAAGGACGGATTAAAAGACTTAGAAACCCTAATAGGCCTGCTTGTGGTGATTGTGTGTGATTGTTGTGATTGTGTGATTCTGTGATTATTGTTGTTGTGAGCTTTCTGTGCAGGTTTATTAGACTGCTCGGTGTTGGTCGAGCAGTTATTGCGGACACTTGCTCCGGTCACGGGACCGGGTAAGTTAGTTGGTGTTGACTAGGTATCTTACCTAGTCAGAGCGGTGGTAGAGTAGTGGCATGCGGAATGGGTTTGGGATTTATTATTACTATTGTTGATTGCGTGATCTGTGCTAGAGTCCCAGCGAGTCTGCGTGTTTACATTTCTGCACTAGGACTCTAGGGTGCGTTAGATTCCGCAAGCCTAGGTTTTCTTTTACGTTCTGGTACTTCCGACCCGATTGGATCCTCGGGTTTTTACCTAACCGGATCGTGGTGATTCTGGTTATGGTGTTAACCTATCGGGTGACGCCGGTAGGTGTGTGATTCGGAGAATACGGGGTCATGTCCTAGGGCCAAATCACATGGAAACTCAGGTTACCGGGGGTAACAGGAGTCACCGCGTATCGATGGACGGAAAACGGTGTCCTATACGTGGGACCTTGTGTGTACGTAGTTGCCATATAGGTAATGATGTAAACCCCTGGAAGTTACCGAGATCGTAGGGCCCAGTGTTGTTTTATTATTTCTCTCGTTGCGCGTTAGATAGACCGAGTCTAATCGAGGACATGTGCCGCAGTGCCTTCGATTTCTCTAATTCTCTTTTAGTTTGGCTAATGCTTGTGTGTGGGTTTATCACGACGTGGTAGTGCGTGATCGACCGTTTATTTATGTTGATTGTTATTTTGGGTTTTGGGCGGGAATTTGTAGACTCTAGATAGATTATAAGCCTTTAGTGGGGAGCCGATTCACTGGGTGATCTTAGATCGCTCATTAGACTCTTTTTGTGTTTTTCAGGTATAGCAGCGACGGACGCGGGAGGTCCTCGGTGTAGCTTCGGGTTGCTTGTGACGGGTTTTAATTCGGGGTTTTGGATATTTATATTTTCGGTTCGGCAGCTGCGCCTTTTCGTGATTTTGATTGTTTATGTGTTTATATTGATGATTGTTTGTAAGACCCATTAAACGTTGTATTCGACGTTTGATTACTTAAAAATGAAATTGTTTCCCTGAAATGAGGTTTAAGTCCGAACCGACACAACTCATTGAAGTAGTGCAAGTAGTACTGCTTGTACTATGGATATGAGGATAGCGAGGTCAAGGACGGATTGGTGCGAGCCTTTGACTCAAACCGAACTATATTTGGCTTCATCCTGTGATGAACTTTTCCCGTTCGACTTGCTCGGGCTCGATCGGTCATGTTCTTGTTTGATTGTTGACTGGTCAGCTCGACGGTGAGCGGAGAATGGGAAAGGGGCGTTACAGAAAAAGTGGTATCAGAGCATGGTTCTGTATGGGTTTCGAAACATTTCATTTTTAAGTGTTTTCCGTGTTTTATCGAGTCAAATGTGTCACATAAGCATCCATTAGGAAACCGAGCCACGTCCGTTAAACCCGGGGTTGGGATGGGAAAGTAGAATTTTCGTATTATTTGTACTAACTCGTCTTTATGTTTTTTTATTGCAGTCTTTCAGCAGTGTGTCCTGGGTGGAGTGGAGGGGTGTGTGTGTGTGCACGTCGAGTAGTTTCAGTTGAGCAGCATGAGTCAACAAGGATCAGCCGGTTCGTCGCAGGGTCAGTTGATTCAGTTTCAGGGACATCCAGCTTCGCCAGGCCGTTCACGAGGATCTCGTATGTCGGATCGTCCGCCAGTTCCATTGCGACAGTTGCAGGGTGCCAGAGCAGCACAGGTAGATTGGTCACCTTTCCCGGACCCTCTACCTGCATATATGGAGGATGATGCGGTTAGTCGAGACCCTTACGCAGGAGTGATGGGCTACTTAGGAGGAGCAGATGCAGAGTTACAGTTACCACCGCAGTGGCCCGAGCCAGATGGACCGCAGATACTCGCAGCATCAGACGCACCACCGATGTATCAGGCATCGCTTATGGAGGCACCCGAGTTTCCCCCGCCGCTTCGTGTGGAGGATTATCTGATGAGCCCGCTACCTTTTGGATTTGACTTGGATATGGAGCTTGTAGACCCGGAGCAGCGTCAGCAGTGGGAGCAGCAGGTAGATGAGCAGGTAGCGATACTGCAGGATGTGTTAGAGCAGCAGATTGGACCCCATCATCAGTTAGTCCTACGACCCGGATCGCCTCGTATGCCGTTCGATATGGTTACGTCGCCAGCATCTACAGAGTCAGAGTTCGAGTCGGTTTCGCCACCAGCTGAGGCGATAGAGGCACCGCCAGCAGTACCGGAGAGGAGACCATGCAGCGGATGTGGAGTATATGAGTTCCATTTGTATTGGTGTCCCCGAGCAGTAGGCCCGCATCTTCGAGAGCCGTACCACCCATTGCCCGGACCGGACGGCTGTCCGCTTTGTGGTCACGAGGGTCACGGAGCACTGACTTGCCCTACCATCAGATCAGGTGAGTATACTTCCGGTGGAGAGCCGTACAGAGTACCAGTACCAGAGGACAATCGAGCGGGACCCAGTCGCAGAGACCCCGAGCCCAGTTGTTCAGTTACCGATCGTTCAGCCGTCTAGACCCGAGCCAGTGAGGACTTTCCAGTTGTGCAGAGGTCATGGACATCTTGCACCTGATTTTTTTATGGATCCCCCGTCAGCGCTGACAGATCCGACTTCTCCTTGTCAGTTATGTGGAGGTTATGGACACCAGGCATCCGCGTGTTACCGTGGACCGCATTCAGCAGCTACCCCAGTTTGTCAGGTTTGTGGCCGTGCAGGTCACGATTCTTATCTCTGTCCGATAGCCGAGCCGCAGCATGTCAGAGCACCATCTCGAGAGGCACACCCACCACACCCTCCCGGCGCACCTGCCAGCGGATACTTCAGCGAGCCGTTTTGCCAGTGGTGTTGGGCATTTCGGTCTTGTTGGAGGCGTTAGGTTAGGATAGGTGTAGTTAGGCCAGGTAGGTTGGGGGGGCACTAACTCTATTTTTGCCTTGTAGATAGATCGACGGATGGACGACTTTGCATGTCGTCTTTGACTTTTCTGATGTACAGCGGCGTCGTATGGGTTTTTGGATATGATGACGGCTTTATGTACGGACTCTGATCGTAACCATGTACTAAAAACTTTATGATGTATGATATATCGTTTTATGTATATGGTGGATGCAGAGTGTTCAGCTGATCGTTTATAGTAGCATAGTAATTATTTGCATGATTGAGATGGTTCGGAAAGCAAATGGATTACTGTGTGAAACTAAATGATGAGCGGAATTGACGACCGTTCATCATGACCTGAACCCGGACTGACGACGCATCCGACCAATCATTAGATTGCCTGAATATGTGTGTGGTAATTGCTTGTTTTCATTTCCTGTTGATTGATTTGTTTGTGCGTTTGATTGCGTAGTGATTAGCGTGCGTGGTTTTTGGTAGACTAATTGTTTTTAGTTTTAGAGACCGTTGAATTGCTAGTTGTTCGGAAATTTGTTAGTAATTGATAGCTCTTCTTCGGTTTTGCTAGAAAGGTAAAGGGTAGATTTTATTTTATTTTGGTTTTATTTCAAGTCTTTGAGCTGACTTGCGAACGGTTGTGATCAACCGTCAATTCACGAGGGAACGGACTCATAGTATATTGTTATTTAATCATGGGTAACCATCGGGTACGTGATTAAGTAACCATATTTTTCTATGGTAAAGTGATATCGGGATGGATCGGGATGTAACTAACTGTTCCAGTGAGTTGTTGAAATTGAATATAGGATGGAATGGCGACGCGATGTGAATCCGAGACCGAACCCGAACCCGAAAGCAAGACGAAGTGTCAAGACGTCGTGAGACAAGTAGGCCTGACCGTGAAGCAGTGGTAGTCATCGTCAGTGTAAAATGTATCAGCTTATCAAGCGACCGACAGAAAGAAGCCGAGAAGTATGATGAGTTAGCAAAGAGATTTGGAAGTAAGGATCAGTGATGTTGTTGGAATCGGTTAGAATGAAGCGGGTGATCAGATTCTTGAAGAGTGTCTCAGAAAAAAAGAAGGAAGGACGCAATCAGAAGGATGTGAAGGTCGAAGCAAAATGGGGAAGCCCGAAGTGAGAGTCAGGACAGAGAAACTATCAGGGAATGAGGGTAAGGAGCAAGTCAGAAGGATTGCAGTAATGATGGATGTCAGCAGAATGCAGCAGTGACCGAGTATAGAAGCGTCAGAATGAAGTGACGAAGCAACTTGCAGGGTTCGGAACGGATTTGAAGCCTGTTAGTAACGGAGAATTCGGGGACCGAATTCCTGTAAGTGGGGAAGAATGTGATACCCCCGTATCAAAAATACGGTCAACGGGCAGCAGAAAGTCAACCGGGGGTAAAATTGTCATTTTACCAAAGTCAGAGGTAAAATGGTAATTTTACCAAAGTTCGAGACGGAAGCCGAGACAGGCCGAATATTCTTATTTTCAACATAAAGAATATTCACAAGACCAGAGTTGGAGAAATCGGAGCAGAAACGCGTTCTACGACTTGTCGGGGACGGAAACCGACAAAACCGAAGAAACTTCGAAAATTCATAACCGGAGCTACGTAAGCCCGAACGGAGTGATTCGAAATGCTAAATTCATCAAATAGCATGTAGAATCTGATTGTGGAGGTTTTAGGATTTATGAGATCATCCGGAGAGGTTCTAAAATATTAAACGCGAAAACCGTCTAAACCGAGCATTGGAGGAATTGAGGATTAGATGTTGATTAAGGAAGATTAAGAAGGGTTTTAGGCAATAAAACACCCAGATAGACAGGTGTTCTCACCCCAGGTCGCCAACTCACTCCTCTTGCATGCATGCATGAGAGAATTCAATGAATCCCTCTTCCATGCAAGAAACCATCTTGTCCAATTCATTGTATGCAACCAAACCACTCCCTCTAACCTCTCTCTAGCTCTCTCTCTAGACACTCTCTCTCACACTTAACCCACATGCATCAAAGAAACCCAGAAAACTCATCCAACTTCATGAATCTTCAAGAAATGTTCTTGGTTTGTTCTTGAATCCCTCAATACCTTCTATCACAAGAAAGCTTATAACTTTTGATTCATAAACCCAAATCACCCTCTATAAAATCCTATAGCTTCCTCTCACTCCCCTCTATCATCTTCAGCCAGCCACCATCGTCGTCATCACCGGAGTTTGCCGGAATCCAGCCAAGAAGCAACCGCATATTAGGTTTTGGTGAATCTCTTCTTTTCTTCATCAGATCTGGGTATTTTGGAGTTATGAGTGGATAGATCTTGTTATTCTGAGCAGATTGGTGGGTGTTTCGCCTTCAGAAGTCGCCGGAAAAGCTTCCTCCGCCACGGTCAACGCCACCACCGCCGCAATCAACGTCGGAGCTCCGCCGCCGGTGAAGCTCCTCCGCCTCCAAATCTTCAGCCGCTTGTTCTTCAGGATGTTTGGGATGGGTTGCAGCCGGTTCAGCCTTGGTTCAGAGAAAAACCGGTTTAGTTAAACTGGTCAATGCATTTGGTCAACCCGGTCAACGGTTGACCAAAACCGGTTTAACCAAACCGGTCAATTGAGTTCGGTTACCTGGTTCAGTCGGTTTAGTGGATTGGTCAACGGTCAAGGCTCGGTCAACTCTTCAGGTCAACGCACGGTCAACGGCCAACCGCCTGTCAACGCGGTCAACCGTCGGTCAACGCCGGAGACCAAGCCGGTCAACGCTTGGTTCACGGCCATTCCGAGGTTTCAGGGGTGTTCGGGGTTTGGAGTTCGAGATTCAGGAGTTCGGGTTTCGTGTCGGCCGTCTCGGGATTCGCATCCGCATCGAACCGTCATTCCGCGTCTACCTCACTGTGAGTCGGCTCACAAACCCTTAGTTACATATAGATCGGGAAACGAGAAACCGTAGATTTAGGATTGCATACACATTAATTAAAATGAATAATAATTAATAATTAAATGGACGTTTAATGATAAACCGGTTAGGATCAGATAAGCATGTTAGGGTTTTAGAATTAACGAGGTTAATCGATTGTGTGCCGCTAGGTTGTTAGTAATAATTGATTGATGCATTCATATAGATACCGTTTGAATAGGACCGTATATGCATATATATTGTATAAGAACGATAATTAATGAATCTATATACGGGAATTAAGACGACATTAAAATATGAGTTAAATCTAAACGAACATATAGAATATTATAACGGGATCGGGGTGTAGGTTAAATAGCGGGAATTGGGTAATGAATCAATTAGTTAATAATGAGACGTCGGGGAGTTAGTAAGTTTACTAACTCTAAACCGACGGATCGAGGAGATAATAAAAGGTATCTAGAATGGTTTAATTAAAGGAAGTGGTGTGAGTTGTGAACCGTCTACGGGTTAGCAATCCGCTAACCCAAGGTAGCGGTTAAGGACGGATTAAAAGACTTAGAAATCCTAATAGGCCTGCTTGTGGTGATTGTGTGTGAGTGTTGTGATTGTGTGATTCTGTGATTATTGTTGTTGTGAGCTTTCTGTGCAGGTTTATTAGACTGCTCGGTGTTGGGCCGAGCATTTATTGTGGACACTTGCACAGGTCACGGGAACGGGTAAGTTAGTTGGCGCTGACTATGTATCTTACCTAGTCAGAGCGGTGGTTGATATATCATGGTTTTTACCCATTTTATACCATGATATAGATGTGTTTTTAGTGTCTTTTGTGTTCGTTTAGAGTCTTTTACAGGTTTAATCAGGTTTGGAGCTAATTGGAGATATTTGGAGCATTTTGGGACTTTTGGGACGTTTTGGCCGAGAGCTTAACTCACTGTCCGATTTATTGATCAAGCATCGACCGACACACCTTGTGCATCGGTCGACACACTAGCGAGATGGGCCGTACACGTCGGTTTACCAAGTTATGAAGATTTGCAAAGAGGCCCAGAATAGTTCCAGTATTTACACAGAAGCCCCAGCCGAGATTAGGCCTATATATAGAGGATATTGGTGTTTAATTTACTAACGCTTTCATACTTAGAGCTAAGAGATTTTTAGAGCTTTTGGGGCTGATCTATTTCCTGTATTCACTTATTTTGGAGAAGATTTCGAACCCCTTTGATATTTTATTCTCTTATATGCAATCTATTATTTCTATGATTATGTTTTCATCAATCATGTCTGAGTAGATCCATAGTTAAGTTTAGGGTTTCTCATTAGGGTTTGATGACTTGCTAGACTTGTTTAATTCAGTTAAGGATTCATATGATTAGAATGTTCTTCAAACTAAATTGTGCTTAATGCTAGTTCTAACCTGATCAATTAGAATCTAGATCTTAGGTTGCTAAATTCGACACGAGAGTGTGTTTTAGAATCTGAACTATTTAGGTTGAGCAATTAAATTATTCGCAAAGAGATTTGGTTTAGTTTAATTGTGAACATATCGAACTTGAACTTAATGCTAGTTTAATCTGTTAGTAATTGCAAAGAGATTTGGGTTACTGCACTTAGACTTAGAGAGTTTTCGCAAAGAGATTTGGTTAATTCTATTTCCGTGATTTGAGTTCTAGAACTAAGTTTAATTTGATCCTGACTGATTAACTTGTCTGCTTGTCTGATTTCCTGAGAATACCCTAGGCTTGACGCTTTTAGTTTATTGCTTTCACAACCAACTTGCTAATGTTTACTTTCTTGCTTCGCAATTTATTTACTTCACCATCTGCTTATTTCTAGTATTAATCTCTACGTTTCTGATTCTATTGAGACCAAGTGTCCCTGTGGATTCGATAACCCTATATACTACTTTGACGATACTGTGCACTTGCAGTTTAGAATAGGGTAAAAGATAGAACCTATCAAGTTTTTGGCGCCGTTGCCGGGGACTCTTAGAGTCTTCGATAGGACCAAACTTAGGGTTTTTACTAGAAATTTTTCTTTTTGTTTTAGCTTTTTCGTTTTATTTTCATAATTTGCTAACTTTTTCTCTGTTTCTTTCTGTCGCAGGTACGACTTTCGCCTTGCGTCGATCGTTGCATCCCTTGCGTCGATCGTCACTAGGCGATTTGAGATTGAATCGATCGTTGCACTGACAGCATCGATCGTTGCTGGACGATTACAGACAGATTATGCCAACGCAGAAAACTCGAAGTAATCCGAACTCGAGCTTAGTTAATCTCGGACTGGAGGAACTTGGACGTCTAGAAAGAACTATCAGAAGAGAAAAGAGAGAAATAATGGTACGAGAACGTCTGATCTTGATACCAGATGCTGAAGGTACCCTGAGGGACCAAGATAACAACCCGTACAATGCTGCTGGGCATCGGGTTGATGCTGAAGGGAACGTGATCCCTGACCCACCTGAGCCACAACCGCATGCGCAAGCCCAAGGTCAAGCTCCAGGTAGACAGATGATTGTCCATGAAAGGACTTTGGCTGATTACAACAGACCAGATGAGTTTCATAGAAACCGAACAGCCTTAGTACTTCCTGGTTTCGAGAGGGAGGAATTTGAGATCAAGACCATCTACTACTCGCTGATGAGACAGAATGCTTTCCATGGACATCCAACAGAGCAGCCTATGGACCACATTGATTCGTTTGAGGACTTAATCAATGGCATGAAGTATGATGGAGTTTGCCAGGATTATCTGTTCCCTAAGCTCTTTCCTTACAGTCTCGCTGGAGACGCTAGTGCATGGCTGAAGCAACTGGATCCTGGTCAGTTTACCACTTGGGCAGCACTAAAAAGTGAGTTCCTGAGACATTTCTACGATGATGCGCGTTCAGACCAGTCCAGACAGGACATTCTCACATTTTCCCAAGGAGCTGTGGAGCCTTTAAAAGCTGCTTGGATGAGATTTAGGAAGTATCAGCGTGACTGCCCACACCATGGATTCAGTGAAGTCACATTGCTAGGTATTTTCTTCAGAGGCATAGATCTGCCATATCAGTCTGCGCTGGACAATTCCAATAATGCTAACTTCAACACCAGGACTCCTACACAAGCTAAACAGTTGATTGAGAATCTAATAAGCAGCAACAGTTCCAAGACTATGGACGAGAGGAGAAAGAAATCTGGTGGAAGTGTTGATAACTCAGAGATGGCTGAATTGAGATCCAGGATGGACAAAATCTGCAATCTTCTAGGTGAATAGAAAGCTGTCCACTTTGCTCAAGAAGTAGAAGTAATTCAGACTGAGGAGGACACTCAGGAAGAAGATGTGAATTACATCGGAGGATCTGGTTTCCAAGGAAACAGATTTGGATATCAATCTGGGAACAGATTTTCCGGTGGAGGACAGAAGGGTGCCTTCACAGGCAATCAGAACTCTTCAAGCTTTGGACAGACTAGTAATTTTCAGAAGCCTTATGGACAAAGTGCTCAGAGAACCTATGAATCTTCATCTTATCAGACACCTCCTGCAGCCACTGCTTTTGAGACTAGGATAGAAACAATGTTGGAACAGGTACTGGAGAGCCAGAACAAGATTTCCGTGGACAGTAACAAGAAGCTGGATGCAGTTTATGAGAATCTCAATGGGAAGTTTGAGACTCTGAGCACTCATGTGAAGCAGCTGGACACTCAGGTGAATCAGATTTTCAGTTCTATGAAGGGAAAAGGAGTTGCAGACACTCACATTAAGGCCTGGTCTGTGTACATTAATGATGGGTCTCACCAAGGTGAAAAATTTGAGCTAAGTACGGCTGAATTGGTAGAGGAGGAAGAATTTTCAGATTTTGGAGAAAAACTCTCGGGTGAAAGTTGTGAACACAGTGTTGCAACGATCGACACACCCTTAGTGTCGGTCGTTGCAGGGCGTGAACAGACAGAACTGTCGGATGATAATGGCATAGATGCTGACTTGGAGCTTGATCGCCTATTCACTGGAGTCTCTGAGATTACTCAGCAGGAGATCTACGCACAGATTGTTAGACAGCACCCCTCAGTATCTGAAGTGATTAAACAAGAAATTGAAGAGCTTAAGAAGCTAGAGGAGATTGGTGAAGAATTGGAAGAAATTCCAACTTCTGATGATCCACCTTATCATCCCTGTGTGCAGAGGTATTTGAACAGGATGCTGCCTTTAGATGAAGAGCTGAGAGACTGGGTGATTATAGTTCCCCAACACATTAGTGAGGTGCTACTGAACAAGATCCCGAAGAAGCTGCCTGACCCTAGAGTCTTTGTGCTTAACTGCTCCATCTTCGAGAACAGTTTTAGACGCTCTCTTTGTGATCTAGGAGCTGCTGGAAGTATGATGCCTTATTCTGTGGCAGAGAAGCTGGGGATGCTGGATTTTTCTCCTACTAGGACCTCTCTTGTCCTAGCTGATCAGTCTATACGAGTTCCGGAAGGACTCTTAAAGGACATTCCAGTGAGAGTTGGAAACTACTTAGTTCCGACAGACTTCCTTGTGCTAAAATATGACTGCGATCCTGATGAAGCATTGCTGCTTGGAAGACCATTCTTGGCTACAGCAGGAGCTGTGATTGATGTTAGACAGAATCTAATAGACCTCCACCTGGGAGATGAGCCACTGCGATATGAGATGGAGAAGCTGCGAAAGCCACTGATAGATGGGCAGACATTCACAATCATGGATGCAGATGATGATCAGCCGGATGACACTGTGATTCTAGATCATGGAGCTCATTTTACTCCATCCTTTCTTGGACATGAGCATTCTGCAACAGCTTATTCTCCACCTTGGATGAGGAGACTTGAACAGAGACAGAAAAGGTCTCTGTCAGGTTCTCTTAGTGCCTGAAAGATCTTGTGCGTCCGGTCAAGCTAATGACCTTAAACAAGCGCTGAGTGGGAGGCAACCCACTGTTAGGTTCAGTTGTTTTTCTTTCTTATTTTTGGTGTTTTTCTTAGGATTTCACGTTTTTGGTTTTTGTTTTTGCTAAGTTTCAGATACAGAATTCGAGTCTGGAGGTGTGTAACGATCGATGCACTTGTGCACCGGTCGTTGCAAGGAGATTTGACGAAGAGGGGTAATCGCATTGTGACGATCGTTGCTCACAAGCAACGGTCGTTGCAATTGGTTCAATTGCAAAATTAAGGTATGCGCTAAACCGGAAAATCAATTTTGATTTGACCAGCAACGGTCGTTGCCCCTAAAGCAACGATCGTTGCACCCACGACCAGGTAAGTGCCTTAAACCCTTTCTCTTCTCTTTTCTTTCTCATTTCCGATCATCCGTACAACCAAAAGCTCCACACCCAAAATCGAAAATTCTAATCATTTTCCTTGGTTTCAATTGATAATACTTCCTATTTCACACTCTAAACCCTTGTCTGTAACTCATATCTCACGAATCCAAGGTAAAGAACTTCTATTTCTCAACTTTTCGGATTGGATTTTAGGGTTTTAGGGTTGTTGATTTTTGAACCGAAAATTGATGATGCATGCGTAATTAGACTGATTTAGGGTGAATGATTTTGATTTTGAGCTGAATTGAGATAATGTGGCATGGATTTGAACTGAATTTTTGCTGATTGTTTGCGGCGAAATCGCCTTGCAACGGTCGTTGCTTTCGAGCAACGGTCGTTGCTTTGCGATTTTGGGAAATGTTCGATAAAGTGAAATCGCCTTGCAACGATCAATGTCTTAGATGCAACGGTCGATGCTTCGCGATTTCACAGAGAGTTGCCGAGACTTATATTGTTTGAATTTTATTTCTTTTGCAGATGGCATCTCGTAGACAGCCCCGCAAGAAGCAAGCAACAACATCAACGGCCGCAAGACAGTACATTCCACCTCCAGAGTGGTTTCACAGACACTCGCAGCCACCTGAGCCATATGTAAGAGATGGACCGCCAGTTGCTTTGCCTTGGCCCCGAGAAGACGCTACAGAGATCCCGACAGCCAGACAGTGGACCAGGGACATTCGCACATTCTTTAAGTCTGCAGACTTCACGGAGCGGCCACTACTTGATCAATGGGATGAGCATGACTCATTTCTCTACAGTGGTTGGTGCAACATGGAGCTCAAACCAACTAAGTTTGCAGACTACTCCACCTGTAAGAAGCTGGGGATAGACGAGCAGGTACTTGCAGTATGCAGAGGCATTGGTCTAGGGACAATGCCAATGCGCCCATATGGTCTCTACCCTGAGCTGGTCAGGCAGTTATTGGCCACTTGCAGAGTGGTTTACTCGGGTCCCGATTTCCGGGAGATGTGGTATAGAGCTTCCTGCTGCTAGGTGGACACGGATTGATACGTTGGAGGATCTAAGATTTCAGCCTCCTGAGACTGAGCAGCGTGGGATTCCTTCTATGGCTCATCCGCTGGGAGAGCCTTCCACACGAGCCTCGACTTCTGCTGACCCTGCGACTTTTGCTGCTCCGGTTGTTCTTGGCCCTTATCCTGAGATGTCAGTTCCCTATGGAGATATGTCCGAGGCTGAGTGGAGAGAGCGTAGTGATGGGATATGGAGGACCGTTTGGGAGTGGATGCGTGGCTGCACTTGCAGGAGACAGCCACCAGTTCATCAGCCCGTCCCTGCTTCACGACGTAGACAGCGTTCTCCTACGGATGTCAGTGACACTGAGCGCTATGGAGGGATAGATGATGTGAGCGAGTGAGATTGATCTCTATTTCCAGACATTCGGTTCTGTTATCTTTGTCTTTTTCTTTGCACTTTTTCCTTTTGATTTCTAGTTGCTACTATGTTTGGATGGTTTATGCTTGATTAGATACATTTGTTGCATGGGTTTTACTCTGTTTCTAGTGTTTTCAGCTTGCAGGATTCGAAACTGACAAAAACCGACGGATTAACCTGCTAACTTGCTGACTGTTCGTGAGATCGCAGTGCGTCGATCGACACACCATTGTGTCGATCGTTACAACGAAAATCGCACAGCAACGGTCGGTGCACCTAGTGCAACGATCGATGCCTGACTGCGACAGAGGTAAAAACCCGAGAGAACTAACCATTCCATTAACAAATTTTTATTTTCTTTCTTTTAACCAATCCCTTGCTTGACACTACTGGGGACAGTGTGTCTTAAGTGTGGGGGAGGTTCTACTAATTACTTTCTTTTGTTTTCTTAGAGTCAGTTAAATATTAAAAATTTGTTTTTTTGAGTCAAAATTTGTTTAAGTAGGAAACAATGATTTTTTGAGAAGATTAGCATCATTTGCAGGAACTTAAGTAACCATTGGGATGAAGCTGCAGATTATCTATGACTATTAGAAAACCCCATCACAGATCAACCTACTGAGAACACCCACATCGCTTCAGGTATCAGAGGATCTTTTACTGACTTCAATTTAATCCTGACTTTAGATTTCTCACCTAAGGGCTTGGTATACTTTATGTCGGACTCCCTTGTTGGTTCTGACACAGCCTGTAAACCTGTCCTATTTGGTTCCCTTCTCCCCTTCCATAAAGTAAAAAAAAAAAAAAGATAATAAACTGCGGATGAGTTAGTAACTCCGAAGTGGTCATGGGAATGGTAGCAAACACTATTTTCTCTCATGTGATCCATGGAATGTGTCCAAAGTACACCCCAAAACGGGAAGAACACTGATAAAAAAATAAAATGATACCCAGTGGGGAAAAATCAGTTGTTAAGGAAGGGAAAGAGAGGAAAGGGACTAAAGAAAGACAGTTTGGTGGTCTAGAGCTGGCAAGGTAAGAATCCATGTGCCTTTAGATCGATACCCCTTAGGTGAGACCGCACTTAAATATATGCAGAAGTCAGTAGGGAGAATTTGAATGCGTGAATGTGATTGTGGCGTTTACTTAGGACAGTTGCTAAGTGTGGGGGAAGTATATATTGGTCTTGATATCTGTGGATTGATTCTTTCATGTGGATTACTAAGGGGAATCTGAATGTTGATGCTTCTACGACAAAATGAGTTTCTGAAGAGTTTTCAAACCTCTTCACTGCATTTTAGTTCTCTGTTTTGCTTGAGGGCAAGCAAAGGCTAAGTGTGGGGGAGTTGATATATCATGGTTTTTACCCATTTTATACCATGATATAGATGTGTTTTTAGTTTCTTTTGTGTTCGTTTAGAGTCTTTTACAGGTTTAATCAGGTTTGGAGCTAATTGGAGATATTTGGAGCATTTTGGGACTTTTGGGACGTTTTGGCCGAGAGCTTAACTCACTGTCCGATTTATTGATCAAGCATCGACCGACACACCTTGTGCATCGGTCGACACACTAGCGAGATGGGCCGTACACGTCGGTTTACCAAGTTATGAAGATTTGCAAAGAGGCCCAGAATAGTTCCAGTATTTACACAGAAGCCCCAGCCGAGATTAGGCTTATATATAGAGGATTTTGGTGTTTAATTTACTAACGCTTTCATACTTAGAGCTAAGAGATTTTTAGAGCTTTTGGGGCTGATCTATTTCCTGTATTCACTTATTTTGGAGAAGATTTCGAACCTCTTTGATATTTTATTCTCTTATATGCAATCTATTATTTCTATGATTATGTTTTCATCAATCATATCTGAGTAGATCCATAGTTAAGTTTAGGGTTTCTCATTAGGGTTTGATGACTTGCTAGACTTGTTTAATTCAGTTAAGGATTCATATGATTAGAATGTTCTTCAAACTAAATTGTGCTTAATGCTAGTTCTAACCTGATCAATTAGAATCTAGATCTTAGGTTGCTAAATTCGACACGAGAGTGTGTTTTAGAATCTGAACTATTTAGGTTGAGCAATTAAATTATTCGCAAAGAGATTTGGTTTAGTTTAATTGTGAACATATCGAACTTGAACTTAATGCTAGTTTAATCTGTTAGTAATTGCAAAGAGATTTGGGTTACTGCACTTAGACTTAGAGAGTTTTCGCAAAGAGATTTGGTTAATTCTATTTCCGTGATTTGAGTTCTAGAACTGAGTTTAATTTGATCCTGACTGATTAACTTGTCTGCTTGTCTGATTTCCTGAGAATACCCTAGGCTTGACGCTTTTAGTTTATTGCTTTCACAACCAACTTGCTACTGTTTACTTTCTTGCTTCGCAATTTATTTACTTCACCATCTGCTTATTTCTAGTATTAATCTCTACGTTTCTGATTCTATTGAGACCAAGTGTCCCTGTGGATTCGATAACCCTATATACTACTTTGACGATACTGTGCACTTGCATTTTAGAATAGGGTAAAACTTAGAACCTATCAGTGGTAGAGTAGTGGCTTGCGGAATGCGTTTGGGATTTATTATTACTATTGTTGATTGCGTGATCTGTGCTAGAGTCCCAGCGAGTCTGCGTGTTTACATTTCTGCACTAGGACTCTAGGGTGCGTTAGATTCCGCAAGCCTAGGTTTTCTTTTACGTTCCGGTACTTCCGACCCGATTGGATCCTCGGGTTTTTACCTAACCGGATCGTGGTGATTCTGGTTATGGTGTTAACCTATCGGGTGACGCCGGTAGGTGTGTGATTCGGAGAATACGGGGTCATTTTCTATAGCCGAATCACATGGAAACTCAGGTTACCGGGGGCAACAGGAGTCACTGCGTATCGATGGACGGAGAACGGTGTCCTATATGTGGGACCTTGTGTGCACGTATAGGAGTCGTGGGTTAGTTGCCATATAGGTAACTGAAGGAACTTTTGGTGTTAATCCTGATTCAATTCATCAGATTAATAGATCCTAAACATGCCAGATCTAGGTTCTCTTGCTAGAAACATAATGGATCTCACCTTATACCTGTTTATGCAGCGGAATGAGAAGGTAATGGTCAGAGATCAGCAGAACCACCAAGAGATGGATCCTCCAAAGGCTCACACACGCACACCGGGAATTTGGCTGCTAGACCGAGCAAGAAGGAGGCGCAGAGAGAGGCTGTTGGCGGCGCAGATGGGAAAAGGGTTAGAGGAGAAAAGACTTGGTTTTAGTTTATAAAACCCTTCTTTAACTCTATTGGGCTTTTAGGCCCAATTCCCTGTCTGATAGGCCCTTTAGTCTCTCTAAGCACAGTAAATGCCTAGCACTTTTACCGTACTTCTGCTTAACCGTTCTTTCGTATATTCCCGTTAGCTTAGGCGTGTGACCCATATGGGATCATATAACAAAGGCAATAAGTCCAAGACTTATAGATCATGAGCGGACTCTAGCAAGCCATCATGACCCCCAGTATTATATGACTTATGTCTGATCATTGACATACTCTTACTTTCTAGAGACAGTACAGAGATTACTGGACATAATTCCAACAATCTCCCACTTGAACTGGAATCTCTGTATTCATAATCCTTTTGTCTCAATATCTCGATTAGTCATAAGGCAAGATTAGTGTCATCCTTATAAAGCCTAATCTTGTTCATCGGACTCTGATTTGATACTGACAATCCAAACGACTCGGGAAAGTCCGTTTGAGCATGGCCATGCATTTTCCAGTATTCAAATCTCCGATTGGCCTAGAGATATTCACTCCATTTATATTGGAGGGACAAATCCCGTCTTGTTCCATCACTGTAGACTACTCATTTCATAATACACCCAAACAAGGTCCTTATAACTATCGCTTAACGACAGCATTAGACAATGATCAAAGCGCATTAGTTCATGTGCAGTCACATGCATGCGAACTCAGGTCTAAGGACTATACTCTATAGTCGTAGTAAGAATCTCTTATGACACAGATATAAATATCCTGAAGATTTCTTATAATCGGGTCTTGTCCGGTCGTATGTACCCTACATACACCTATGTACTGACTTTGATGCCGCGCATCTATGACACACTGAGACTTTGTCATAAGTCACATACCAATCTAGTCTCACACGGTTGTTGGTGTTCCAATTTCAACAACCTTCGACTAGGGACAGGATGATATAAGCCATCTATCAAATATAGGGTCTCATGATCAAGCTAAATGACTTTGATAACTCAAGATCAAGTCACTTACTTCGATGACCTACAAAATGGTTCATATCACTTTGGAACGATTATTTCATCACAGTTAAAATAATCTTGAAATAATAATTTCAATAAACATCATAAAATGTTTTACAAGAACATATCAATAACTAAATAACGCCCTTTACTAACTCCCACTGAAATTTAGACTACATCTTAATTTCACTTATCCTACAGCAACAGTCCGTGACTCGTGCTTAGGCCTAAGGAGTGGCTTCGTTAATAGATTAGCAACGTTCTCTTTCGTTGAAACTTGCTGATCTACTTAACATCTCTTTTATTTATCTCACGGAATAGGTTATACCTACCCTCAAGGTGTTTGGACCTCTGATGTGCAGCTAGTCTCATCTATGCTGGGAATCACATCAAGTTCAGTGACGAACTCTTCTTTCCAAACTACCTCTTTCGCCGCTTCCCTAGCTGCGAAATGTTCAGCTTAAGTCATGGAGTCAGCAACAGTGCCTTGCACCTCCAGATAGACACAAGATATAACCGGACTGTGACCGGAAATCATCTTTGTCTATTGGAAACTTGCCTTTCAGACTCTACCGACTTTTAGCACTTCACTTTCTCCGTAAATCAAGAACTTATCCTTAGTATTTTTTCAAATACTTTAGTATATTCTTTACGGCAATCCAGTGATTATTTGCTGGATTTGACTGGTCTTTACTTGTCTTGCTTAACATTAAAGCAACATCAAAGCAAGTACGTGTCATGGCATACATGATAGATCCAATTGCCGACGCATATGGAATCCTATCCATGCATTCAAGCTCAGCAGTTATCGTAGGACACTGCTTCTTGCTTAACTTATTGCCATGTGACATTGGCATAAAACCCTTCTTGGAATGCTGAAAACGTGTAGGACTTTGTCAATTTAAGAATCCTGACTTTGTCCTACCAGCTCTTTTGGATCTCTATCTTTAGATCCAAAATCCAAGAACTACGTGGCTTTACCCATGTCAATCACAAAACCAACTCCCAAGCTAGTCCTTTACCGACTGCAGTATTGGGACGTTATTTCCGAGAATCAGTATGTCGTTGACATACATTATGAGAAATGCAATATCGCTCCCACTAATCTATTAGTAAACGCACAGTTCCATTTCGTTCCTGTTTAAGTCAAAACCTTGACTACTTCAACAGAACGAAGATTCCAACTCCGATATGTTTGCTTCCATCCATGAATGGATCGATGAAGCTAACTTACACAAAATGTAATTTTTTTTTTTTTCGGAGTCCGGGCTCACTTTCGCTTCTTTGAATTTCGCAGATTCGTCGCTTTCTATGATCATCAGATCATGCGAACTTTCAATGATCATCAGTTTCAACTAATGACGAGAAATCACTCTCGGATTAGTAACTGATTCATTCATATCTGCGAACTTCAGGCTTCACAGGTGTAGATTCTACAGAAATCTGTAAATCCATCCGTTGCTCTCCCTCAACAGGTTGAGCAGCCTCCTGTATGTCTCGAATTTCTTCGAGTTATACTTTTACTCCCACTGTTCTTCTTGGAAAGTAACTTCCCTTCTTAGAAAACAGAATGGACGTAAAAGTAACAAGCCTTGGTTTCCCTAGGACAACCAGCGAAGTAGCTCAACTACAAATACTCAGTAAAGACGAATTTGGATCGATTCCAATCCACATTTACGTGGTGTCTTTCAACTGATATTGGTGGAACTATTTCAGCGTAAACTTAGATATTTCTAGAGCGATATTCTTCAAGAATATCCTGGAAGATTCGTGTGACTCATCTTTAATCATTTCTTATAAGATCTGATTCTTTCTCACAGAAATACCTCAAGGTTTTCAGGAGAATTGAGCTGTGAAACGACTTCACACTCATTCAGATGATCACACCATTAATGACTCAAGTATTCTCACTCGTGATTTAATTCAGAGTCTTAATACTTCTGTCACTCAGACTCTATACCTCATTCTGGAACTCTTTCGACCATGTCAAAGAATTCCGACTTGTGTCTCATCAAATGAACACAGTCTTACTCACTGAATTAATCAGTAGAGACAATGAAGTACAAGAAATTTTTCTCTGGCATTACTGCTCATCGGACCACATACATTAGTATGTTCAATCTCCAATAAGCCTTTGGGCCTTTCTCTAGCTCGGCTAAGATAGGCCCCCTTTGTCTTTTGGTCCAGTAAGCAGAATTCAAGTCTCATGAGATATCGTATCAAATGAGCCCAACAATCCATAACTATGGGTTTTCTGAATCCGACTTACTCTATGTGACCAAGACTTTTATGCCAAGAAAAATCAGGTTTAATTCATCAGATTTAAACCAATTCGGTATTTATGTTACATTTAGGCACTCTTTGGTTTAAGATATAAAACCCATTCCATGAATAGGGTGCTACAATTAATATTTCATTAAGATCAAAAGAACAAAACTTGTATTTTATCAAAATGAAAAAACATTCAAATTCTTACAAGAAAATGAAAGACAACTCTGCTTAAAGCAGGTACATTGTAGCAATTACTTAATACAAAGCCAAGCCTCGAAGGCATCTACAAGTGAAAATCCTACGGCTGAGGCAGCGTCCATAGCTCCTTCCAGACATGTAGATCCACTTGTCCTTCCTTCAACATTCTACTGTTGCTTAGGCTCTGCATATTATCACAAATATCAGTGCCACAACCAGTATCCAATACCTATAAGGTAGAACTTGAAGTAATAACATGAATACCTGAGGAAGTAGTCTCATACATCGACTTCAACTCCTCATCATCTTCCATGAATTTAATGCAATCTCTCTTCCAATGCCCTGTCTCCTTACAGTAGCAGCACTTACCAACGTAAGAGGTATCTGACTCGGGCTCAGAAGACACACGCTTGCCATGATTCAAAATCTGGACAACTTTGCCTTCACCCTTGTCAGCATTAGGTTTAGTAAACCTACCCTTCTCATTCATGAGATTATTCAGGGTACTCTTCACGTTTGGCTCAACTGTCTTGAGCATATCATGCAGTTCAGTCAGCGTCTTCGTTAAGCCTTTCTTGATATAGTTCCTTCTGAACTTATCATAGCTTGACGGCAGTGACTGTAGAATGATCTCAGTTGCCAATTCTTGGCTAACTGAATAATCCAGTTTCCTCAGGTTATCAATGTAACCCATCATTTTACTGACATGAGGACTCACTGGATGATCATTTGGTAGCTTGCAGCTAGTGAGAGACTTAACCAACCGGTATCTCTCCACTCTTATCTGCTCCTGAAATTTCAATTTCAGGCTGCTGATCATCTCTATTGGCGACTCCATGTTCTCATATTGCTTCCGCAAGTCTGAGTCCATGGTAGCCAATATCAGACCACGCACATCTACCGCATCATTATAATGCTTATTCCAAGCATCATATACTGCATGAGAAGCATTGGACCCGATCCTCACGGGGAGAGCTCTCTCAAGGACATAGTCCTTTCTCTCCTGCCTGAGGACTAGCCTCAGGTTCCGCGACCAAGTCAAGAAATTTGATCCGTTCAGTTTGTCCTTCTCAAGGACAGACCGGATCGAGAAAGTGTTTTGATTGTTTGTGCTAGTCATAACTGAAATTTAAGATAAAAGAATTTTAGTTAATATGTTCAATATGATTAATCTCGCATTATACTTAATATGATTAATCACGCATTATATTCAATAACATAAGTTACCCTCAATAGAATATAATGATTCCAAGATCCACATATAACTAAGATCAAAGTGGGCCACTGGCCATCACCCAACCTTAGCTTATATCGGTAAGCCCTATGTCGGCTAATTATATCCGTGATATAACTCTTGGTTGTGAATCTGGGCCCGAGGCCCAATCCACTCTGATGTCTCAAGGCCCGGGACTCCCGATGGCCCAGTCAAGAAAACCAGACTATACAGTCATGTAATCATTAATGTCTGGGACTCCCAATGACATTTATGAATCACAAACCGTCTTATCCACGCAAAAGTAGACACCCTCACACTGTAAGGCCATGAATACAATTGAATGGGCTTCGACAGCTGACATAGACTGGACAAGACATCCAACGCTTGATATTATTTGAGGTTTGTAGGTTTATTAAAATTCATTCCCAAAATAGAAGATTACTATTTTGGGAAACTTTCCATTTTGGGAAACCTACTAATTTTGGAAACTTTCTAAAATTGGAAACTTTCTAAAACCGGAAACTTTCTAACTTTAGAAATTTCTTAAAATCCAAAACATGCAAATCTAGAAACTTCTATTTTAAGAAACTTTCTAATTTCAAAATTTCGGAAACTTTAATCTTAAATCGATTTTATAATTTTATAAAAATAAATTTTAAATTAAATCTGAAGAAAGACTCAAATAATTGGCCCAATTGTTTTAACTTCTTGGCCCGAGGCCCAAGAATTGGTCTATGTCCAAGACATAACCCAATTGTCCAATTAAATGACATAACCGGTCTGGTTCATTAAAATTGGTCTAACCAAATTTTAATTACTACGATGACCACAATTGTCAACCGGTTATTTACTAAACCGGATTTTTTCAATTTATTTGGTCCAACCAAATCAAATTAGAAAATCCTGGTTTAGGCACAAAATCCAATAATTATTTCGACATTGGATTTCTTATCCCGGTTTAACCAGAACTTAATAAAATTATTAAATCTGTTTATTAAACCAAGACGATTAAAATTAATCAAGTTTTTAAACCGAGCCATTAACCGAACCGAAATGATTTGATCACGTGAACCGACCACGACCTAGCCGTGATCTTCACGCGATCCCGTTAGACTCGAACCCTAGCACGCGTTCGATCCATGATCGAGACGGCTGCGGACGGGACGATCGTTCGGGACGGGACGCGCGATCGTCGAGCTCGGGTCGTGGCTTCACGCGATCGCCGAGCGATCGGGACAGCCGGGCCGTATGCGGGACGAGACGCGATCCATCGGGACGTGACGAGGCATGCGATCGGGACGATCCAGTCGGCTCTCGGTCACGATATTGGCGCGGGACGGTTGCTGGCTGAGACGCGATCGGGACGGATCACGCTCGCGATCGGGACGGCCGAGTGCCTCACGCGATCGGTCCAGCTTGTGATCGGTTCGACCACGCGACGCGATCCAACGATCGGTCCGTGCGTCTCACGATTCGGATGTGCGGTTCAAACCACAATCCGACGCAACCAATTCATATAGCTTGGTTTGCGATTTTCATTAGTTTATTTAGGTTTCAATTCTTGTTTCTTAAGTGTTTTGCTCTTATCAGTAGATTGATTCAAAAACACCTCTTTAAACAATCCTAAACATGATTCTAAACAAGAAAAACCACAGAACCAATAGCTCTGATACCACTGAAGGAACTTTTGGTGTTAATCCTGATTCAATTCATCAGATTAATAGATCCTAAACATGCCAGATCTAGGTTCTCTTGCTAGAAACATAATGGATCTCACCTTATACCTGTTTATGCAGCGGAATGAGAAGGTAATGGTCAGAGATCAGCAGAACCACCAAGAGATGGATCCTCCAAAGGCTCACACACGCACACCGGGAATTTGGCTGCTAGACCGAGCAAGAAGGAGGCGCAGAGAGAGGCTGTTGGCGGCGCAGATGGGAAAAGGGTTAGAGGAGAAAAGACTTGGTTTTAGTTTATAAAACCCTTCTTTAACTCTATTGGGCTTTTAGGCCCAATTCCCTGTCTGATTAAATCCCTTGGATTTAATCAGGCCCTTTAGTCTCTCTAAGCACAGTAAATGCCTAGCACTTTTACCGTACTTCTTCTTAACCGTTCTTTCGTATATTCCCGTTAGCTTAGGCGTGTGACCCATATGGGATCATATAACAAAGGCAATAAGTCCAAGACTTATAGATCATGAGCGGACTCTAGCAAGCCATCATGACCCCCAGTATTATATGACTTATGTCTGATCATTGACATACTCTTACTTTCTAGAGACAGTACAGAGATTACTGGACATAATTCCAACAGTAACGATGTAAACCTGAGGAAGTTACCGAGATTGTACGGCCCAGTGTTGTTTTATTATTTCTCTCGTTGCGCGTTAGATAGACCGAGTCTAATCGAGGACATGTGACGCAGTTCCTTCGATTTCCCTAATTCTCTTTTATTTTGGCTATTGCTTGTGTGTGGGTTGGGTTTATCACGACGTGGTAGTGCGTGATCGACCGTTTATTTCTGTTGATTGTTATTTTGGGTTTTTGGCGGGAATTTGTAGACTCTAGATAGATTAGAAGCCTTTAGTGGGGAGCCGATTCACTGGGTGATCTTAGATCGCTCGTTAGACTCTTTTTGTGTTTTTCAGGTTTAGCAGTGACGGACGCGGGAGGTCGTCGGTGTAGCTTCGGGTTGCTTGTGACGGGTTTTGATTCGGGGTTTTGGATGTTTTTATTTTCGGTTCGGCAGCTGCGCCTTTTTGTGATTTTGATTGTTTATGTGTTTATATTGATGATTGTTTGTAAGACCCGTTAAACGTTATATTCGACGTTTGATTACTTAAAAATGAAATTGTTTCCCTGATATGAGGTTTAAGTCCGAACCGACACAACTCATTGAAGTAGTGCAAGTAGTACTGCTTGTACTATGGATATGAGGATAGCAAGGTCAAGGACGGATTGGTGCGAGCCTTTGACTCAAACCGAACTATCTTTGGCTTCATCCTGTGACGAACTTTTCCCGTTCGACTTGCTCGGGCTCGATCGGTCATGTTCTTGTTTGATTGTTGACCGGTCAGCCGACGATCAGCGGAGACTAGGAAAGGGGCGTTACATGTATTGTTCTAATTTGATCTTGAAATCGATTCAAATATGTGTTCATGTCGTTGTAGAACTGAGGACAACTAGTATAACCTGTGTATGAACTGATATAACTAGTATAACCAGTAAAACTTGTACAACTAGTATAAATAGTAAAACTACTATAACTAGTAATACTTGTTCAGCTAGTATAAATAGTAAAACTACTATAACTGGTAAACCTAGTATAAATGGTATAACCAGTATAACTGAGGACAACTTCTGTAAAACTGAGAACAAACTTTGTACAACTACAAGTATATACTGAGTTTTTTGCTTTTGTTTTAGCAGGATAGAATGAGCGACAGAATGTGCATCCATTATAAATATCAGGGGCGCATGTGTATCCTAGTGTTTAAAGAGGATATAACTTTGGAGATGGTATTAGCTAGGGTTTACAAGAAGCATGCGTTAGATGAGAATAAGGTTAGATTGAAATTGTGTTACATTCCGTTGGTGGTTGGCTGTGAAGAACATATGAGTATTTCTGATGATGAAGATCTTTGTGGTTATCGAATGACCGTTGATAAAGAGAACCGTAGAAGTCTTTTGTGTGTGGAGGTCGTGACTGGAATGGAGCTACCCACGCAACAGTCGAGAGCGGGGAAAAGCTCTGCTGGTTGAACTATGATCATGATGAAATCGGAGAAGTAGGACCTAATCCTTTGACATTGTTTGTTGAAAACGGAGAAATAGGAGCTAATGTTGTGCCGTTGTTTGTTGAAAACGGTCAAGCAAGTCAAGAAGAGAAAGTGAGAGAGGAAGAGCAAGTGAGAGAGGAAGAGCAAGTGAGAGAAGAAGAGCAAGTGAGAGAGGATGATACGTCGGGGATGTGTGATGAATATCGTGAGGTACCACCTGTTGTTGAAAGTAGTCAGTTTGTCGCGCCATTGGAAGACGGTTTTGGGTTGAGTGTGCATCAAGAATTCCGAGATAAGTAGGCGGTTATAGAGTTGGTAGAGAGTTTGGCATTTAAAAACTCTTTTGAGTATGTTATGCAACATTCTGATACAGCGCGGTGGGTAGTTAAATGTTCTACTGAGAGATGTAAACGGGGTCTACGAGCAGCAAGGATCCCGAACTCGGATATGTTCTCTATTAGAACGTACAGGAAGATGAACGTACAGGAAGATGCAAACATGCAACCGTGCCGATCAAACTGGAAGCGCTGATTGTATGAACAGCTCATCACAGCTAGTTGCATCTTGTTTTCATAGGCTCTAAGTTTTAATCATATTCTACTGCAAGTGCACAGTTAATGCAATTATAGTATAAAAGGTATCGAATCCCACAGAGACTCTCAGTCACACGATAGATTATGAGTAATTCGAATTAAGCTAAGCGAATCGGATTGTAAAACAGTAAGCAAGACAGCAAGTAAACAAATGAAGTGAAGGTGATTGAGCAATTAAAAAAGGCGTTAGGTTTCAGGAATTTCTCAGGAAATCAGATTAACAACAGTCAAGATTCAATCTATAGCGTTCTTGAACTAGAATCACAAAAGTATAACTAACCAACTTTCGCTGCGATAATTATCTATATCTAACAACCTAGCAGACCAACTTTCGTTGTGAATCCTAGAGTTCTAGACATGCATTAATTCCAAGTTCGTTTGTTCATAACTTCTCTAAACCAAATTTCTTTGCGAATAGATAAGTTGCTCACCTAAATCCTTTCTAGTTAATTAACCAACTGTCGTTGTGTAAATCAACCTAATATCAATAATCTAAGTGGTCAGTTCAGATTAAGCGTTAAGAACGATTTAGATGAAAAACTAGATGATGAATCCTAATCAATTAGTTAATCTAACAATCCTTCAAATCCCTAATGAGAATCCCTAACCTAACAAGAGATATACTCTGACATAGCAATCATAACAGAAAACATAGTCAAAATAGATATCATAGAATAATCAAAGGAATAAGAACAGGGGTTCGAAATCTTCTCTCTGTCGAGTATCAGATCAGCCCCTAAAACTCTCTGAATGTAAAATAAAGCGTAGCCTAAACAATGGCTTAAAACACTAATATAAAGATCTAATCATGGGTAGGGCTTCTTTGTAATTATGAGAAACTTCTAGGCTTTGTTGCAAATTCCAAACTCTTCATTAAACCGCTGAGAATAAGTCTGACTCGCGTGTGCATCGATCGTTGCCACAGGTGTGTCGATCGATGCAATCCTCTGTTTTGGACAGTGAACTCTACTCTCGGGTTAAATCTCCAAAATGCTCCATAATCTCCAATTCCGCTCCAAACGTGCATGTACCTAATAACACCTATAAATGACTCTAAAGAAACACCAAAAGACTCTAAAACATACTTATATCATGGTCTAAAACCGGTGAAAACCATGATATATCAACTCCCCCACACTTAGCCTTTGCTTGCCCTCAAGCAAAACAGAGAACTAAAACATGGTGAAGAGGTTTGAAAACTTTCAGAAACTCTTTTCATCCTAGAAGCAACAACACTCGGATTCCCCTTAGTAAGCCACATGAAAGATTTCACCTGCATACATCAAGACCAACATATACTTCCCCCACACTTAGCAACTGTCACAAGTAAACTCCACAATCACATTCAAGCATTCAAATTCACCCTACTGACTTCTTAAGTATTTAAGTGCGGTCTCACCTAAGGATTATCGAACAAAGGGCACATGGATTCTTACTCTGTTAGCTCTAGACCACCATACTATCTTTTTCTAGTTCCTTTCTTCTCTTTTCCCTTCCTTAGCAACTGATTTTTCCCCATTGGGTATCATTTAATTTTTTTTGTCAGTGCCCTTCCCGTTATGGGGTGTACTTTGGACACATTCCATGGATGCACAGGAGGTAATAGTGGTAGCTACCACTCCCGCGACCACTTCGGAGCTACTAGCTCATCCTCAGCTTATTATTCTCTTTCTTTCTTTTTATTTTACTTTAGAGAAGGGGAGAAGGGAACCTTACTCGGACAAGTTTACAAGCTGTGTCAGAACTAACAGACGAGTCCGACACAAGGTATACCAAGCCCTTAGGTGAGAGAATTTAGTCAAGATTAATGGTGAAGTCAGTAAAGGATCCTCTGATACCTAAAGTGATGTGGGTGTTCTCAGTAGGCTGATCCGTGTTGGGTTTTCTAATAGTCATAGATGCATCTGCAAGCTCATCCCAATGGTCACTTAAGTTCCTGCAAGTGTTATTAACTTCTCAAAAATTCACTGTTTCTTACTTAAACCGTTTTGATTCAATAAAACGATTTTTTTAGAAAATAGGACTGACTCTAAGAAAACAGGAAGATAAAAGTCAGTACCACCTCCCCCACACTTGAAACACACTGTCCCCAGTAGTGTCAAGCGAAGGGTCAGTAAAAGAAAGGAAAAATGTTAAGGGATGAGTTAGTGTTCTGTCTGATATTTACCTGTCTCGCTCAAGCATCGATCGTTACGCATAAATGCGATGATCGTTGCAGGGCGATTGCGACATATGTCGATCGTTGCTCAGGTCCGCAGCGATCGCTGCAATGCGATTTTCGTGTTGTGACGATCAACACACAGGACCGTGTCGATCGTTGCATTGCGATTTTTCGGATCAGTCAGCAGTTAGCAAGTTAGTCTGTGAGAATTCTCAAATCTCAAACCTAAAAGCTGAATGCAAACAAGCAAAATCAAAGCAACAGATAGTCTAAAAGCAAGCATATCATCCCAAACATAAGTATCAAAGAGAAAAATCAAAAGAAAAGTGCAAAAGAAAAAGTGAAAAAGAAATACAGAACCGATGTCTGAAAATGTGGGACTCTGATCTCACTCTCTACTCATCAACTATGTCAGCATAGCGATCAGAACCGCTCGAAGCACCGGGAGTCGGAGAACGATGTCGACGTTGACTGGAAGGAACGGGCTGGTGAACCTGTGGCTGTCTCCTGCAAGTGCAGCCACGCATGAAATCACAAATACTCTGCAGTATACCATCATGATGCTCTCTCCACTCGCCCTCAGTCATCTGACTCACTGGTACCGAAGAAGCTGGATAAGGACCAATGTCATGTGTAGCAACAACAGCAGGAACCTCGGGTGCAGGAGTAGAAGCAAAACTCTGAGCAGATGGTCCCGGTGCAGAAGAAGAAGAAGCACCCAGAGGGTTAACCATCGTAGGAACGCCGCGTCTCAAGTTCCTAGGAGGCTCAAAGCGCAAGGCCTCCAAGGAATCAACTCTAGTAAGCTCAGCAACAGAAAGCTGCACACACCACTCATCTGCATCTGCGTCATGATAAACTCAAAGCTTCTCTTCCTTCATCCAAGTAGTGTTCTTCAAATGACCATAATCCATCCACTGCCTCTTGGTGATGCACTCTCTCCCAGCATTAGGGATCCTGAAATGCTGGAAAATGGGAGTAAGTAAACTCCCTACGGACTCACTCTTCTTCCCAGAAAATGGCTTCGTCTTCAGCTCGCACAAATGGTCCGCAAAAACTGCTCCCAAGTTTAGCTGAGGAGCTGGGTCTTGCAATGGTGTCTCCTCGAACAAGTGACTCACTCCAGTGTATAGCAACTGCAACTCCAGCTTCCTTTTCTTGTTCACCTCAGCCTTGCAAAGGAGAGTGTAACCTAAAATACGCCCAACATATCGCAGGACCGGATGGCGCAACTGTATCTGCTTCGTAGTACGTGAGTATACACTTTACAGCCAATGTAGTCCCAGAAAAACTGACAACTCTCAGTGTCCCACTCTCTAACCAGAGAGCAATGAGTGGCCTGATCATCAAAGCCGTAGATCCTGCAGAGATCAGGAATGCTAATCCGATACCTGAATCTGTCACACATGAATGTGAATGTGCCCTCTCGAGCTTTCCTAAGAACAGGATCCGTGTAAGAGACACTACAAGTGGACAACAGCTGTCGCACCAAGTCAGGACAGAGATCATAACTCCTCATCGGCATAGTCCCCAGCCATATCTGTCGCGTAACCTCTAGCACCTGACTGTCAATCCCAAGCATCCGACAGGTCTGGTAGTCTGCAAATAGCGTAGGCTTGAGAGTCATGTCATGCCACGCGTTGTAGAACAGCGTGTCATAATCGTCCCAAGTCTCAGAAACTGGCCTCTCTAAACACGCATCACTCTCAGTCACTGTCTTAGCATCCTCTGTCCATGCTCTAGTAACAGGAATATTTTCCTGCTCTGCTTTAGGCCAAGGAGAGCGCATTGTGCCAATCTCGCCAGTGTAAGGGGAAGGCATAGGAGATGTGCGTACGAACCAGTCAGCAGGTGGTTCAGCATCAACAGGCACATTCCGTCTCTTCCTCGGTGCCATCTGAAATCAAAGACACAAGAAACAACTTGCATTTAAGCCAAAGCTCTAAGATCATCAAACTCAAGCACATAAGCGTATATCATTTCAATCAACCATCAGGATCAGTCAAACAAACATATAGTGCACCCAAATTCGTCATACAATCTGTCCGAAATCAGATATCTGAAAGACTTGTCATTGAATCGAAAAATTCTCCAAAACCTTTCTAAATCTGTTAATGCATGTACTAAGGTAGTATCAAATTGTCACTAATAAGCCTAACAAAGCATCAATTCCGTTCCAGGAGCAACAAATCATGATAAAGTTCGGTTTTTCTACCTTTGGCCGAAATGAAAATAGAGAGTTTCGGAATACATACCTCAAAACCGGTTGAAATGAATGATAGAAATGGATAGAGGGGAGAAAATCGAGTGGATTAGACACTTGAATCGTTAAAAACGAGTGAGAAATGAGGGAGATCGAGCAAAAGGGGATTTAGGGTTCTTAGGGAGAAATCGCAAAATGGGGAAGAAAAGAAAGAGAAAGGCTCTCGGGTACTTACCTCGCGCGTGTTTGCAACGATCGTTGCCTAGTATGTGACGATCGATGCTTAATCGGTATTGGTTAAACCAACCTGATTTTCGGTTAACTCACGTACCTTTGATTTTAATTTGAACCGGGTGTGTCGATCGCTGCACAAGGCAGTGACGATCGTCACACTGCGACTTTTGTCTCTCGTACAATTTCTCTATGCGACGATCGCTGCACAGGACCGCAACGACCGTCACAACAGGAGCAACGATCGATGTTAATCTTCATACTCGAATTCTGCAGAGAAAACACACCAAAAACAAAACCAAGACGTAAAATCCTAGGAAAAACACCAAGAAGAATATGTACAAACCTAACAGTGGGTTGCCTCCCACTCAGCGCTTATTTTAAGTCGTTAGCTTGACTGTGGCACATGGTCAGATGTCAGGTGGTTTCGCCAAAGGCAGAGCATGCCTAAGCGAAATTCTCCTCATCGATGGTGGCATATATGCATTGCTTGCATGAAACTGACCGAGGAACTTGGGAACAACAGCAAGGTCAGGTGGAACATTACGTTTCCTGACTCTATTCCCTGCAAAATCAGCATCAGAGTTAGCATGCTTGAAGTCAGAGAGTTCATTCCTTAGCTTGGTGAACTGCGGATTAGGTCTGATGTTCGGAGCTTTCTGCTTAACAGCAGGTACAGCCTTTGAAGATGTTAGAGCAAGTTCAGTGTGAACTGCCATCTTCTGTTCTCCAATCTCGGTCTCTTGTTCTATCTCAACACTGAAACTTTGTCCATCAATGGTGGATCTCTGCAATCCGTCCATCTTAAACTCCAAAGGTTGATCTCCCAAGTGGAGAGCAATCAAACTTTTTCTCACATCAATTACAGCTCCAGTAGTAGCTAAGAATGATCTTCCAAGCACAATGGGATCATCTGGCTCAATCTCATACTTCAGCACCATAAAATCTGTTGGAATAAAGTGATTCCCAACTCTGAGAGGGACGTTCTCAAGAACTCCTTCTAGATATCTCTTCGATCGATCGGCTAGGACAAGAGCGATCCTGGTGGGATGGAAATCTATCAATCCCAATCTCACAGCCACAGAGTATGGCATGATATTTATACTCGAGCCAAGATCACACAACGACCTCTTGAATTTGTCTTTGTAGATAGAACAGTCTAACATAAAACCCCCTAAATCCTCTAGTTTCTCAGGAATCCTACCATGAATAACAGCGTCGCATACTTCAGAGACCATCAAGACACTTTCTTCTTCAGTCATGTTATTAGAAATTAGATCTGTAAGACATCTCCTCACCATAGGAATGTTCTTAACAACATCAATCAATTGTGCTTCAGTTAGTTTTTCTCTCATCTTCTCCATGCACTTTTCTAGCTGAATCTCTTGCTTGGACTTCCTAGGGAAACAGATCTTCGGTTTGTAGACTCTTTCTTCAGCTACAATCGGCTTCTTTGAACAAACCGGCTGCTCACGATTCGAGAACTGCGTCGATCGATGTTGATGTGTGTCGATCGACACAGTGTTTGCAGCTCGAGAATCTCTCGGATTTTTCAGCTCCAAAACCTTAGTATCTTGAATCTGCTCAGCTACATCTTCTGTCAAAGTTGTCTTAACATGTTCTGTTTGTATACTGGCTTCCACTTGCGTTATCCTAGCATCCAGATTGTCAACTCTGCTTGTCAAAGTCTCCAATTTTCCACTCAGATCTTGATACATGAAGTCTATCTTTCCATTCAGATCTTGTGTCATCTTATTCTGTCCAAGAAGTAGCTGCTCAAGCATAGACTCAATCTTTGTCTGCTCATTAGTGGGAGGAGCTCGGTGAGATGAATAGACATAATCATTCGATCTCGGAGCTTGTCTTTGTTGACTTCTAGATGTATGTACATGAAAATCAGCTCCATCTATATAATTCACCTCTGCAAATTCTTCAGCTACTGCATCAGATCGGATTTGACTCTTCCTAACCAGGATGTTGTGGACAGAATCCACTTTGTCCCTTATATCAGCTATCTGCAAGCTATCATCTTTGCCACTAGATCTCTGCCTCTCCTTGTCAGCATTCTTAACACTATTGCTAGTTGTCAAGTTCTCAATAAGCTCTTTAGCTTCCTCTGGAGTTTTGGTATAGAAGTTCCCATCACTTACTGCGTCCATAGCTTTCGGATACCAAAAGTCCAAACCTCTGAAAAGGGCACATAAAAGCTGCACCTCAGAGAAACCATGGTGTGGACAATCTCTTTGATACCTTTTGAATCTAATCCAAGCTGCCTTAAAAGACTCTATAGGTTCCTGCTTGAATGTCAAGAGGTCATGTCTAAGCTGTTTGGACCTAGCATCATCATAAAAGTGTCTAAGGAACTCTTTCTTGACTGCATCCCAAGTGGTCAAAGATCCTGGCGGTAGCTGTTTCAACCAGTAAGCTGCTTCTCCTTTAAGAGAGAATGGGAAGAGCTTACAAAAAAAATAATCTGGAGAGACTCCCTCAGCCTTAATACTGCAAGCCAATTCCACAAATGTGTGTATATGATCCATAGGATGCTCACTAGAAAGACCATGGAACTGATACTGTCCAACCAATGCGTAGTACTCTGGTTCCAGCCTAAACTCAGCTCTGGTGAACGGAGGTGGTCGAATCGCAGACCGATTAGCATAGAATATATCTGGTCTGTTATAATCAGCAAGTGTCTTCTTCTGACCATCCTCTTGTGGATGTTCCGCGCCCACGGCAACATCTGGTATGATGGGGTTTCCTTCCCCATCCAGTTTCTGACCCTTCGTGTTGCATATATGACCCTCTTGGTCTCGTAAAATGTCGTCCTCGCTGCAAATCAGAATCACGGGTTCCATAGAGAAGAACCTGCTAAACGTTCAAGTGATTGGTATCTCGGGTTTCACCTTGTGTCGATCGATGCACGGATAATGTCGATCGATGCAATGCGATTCCTGCAATACCAAAGGAACAAAAACGTGAGTAAACTAAAAATAAATAAGAAAAATGCTTTGTCTAAATCCTAATACTAAATCTATCGGCGAAATCAAAGAGTCCCCGGCAACGGCGCCAAAAACTTGATAGGCTCTAAGTTTTAATCCTATTCTACTGCAAGTGCACAGTTAATGCAATTATAGTATAAAAGGTATCGAATCCCACAGAGACTCTCAGTCACACGATAGATTATGAGTAATTCGAATTAAGCTAAGCGAATCGGATTGTAAAACAGTAAGCAAGACAGCAAGTAAACAAATGAAGTGAAGGTGATTGAGCAATTAACGAAGGCGTTAGGTTTCGGGAATTTCTCAGGAAATCAGATTAACAACAGTCAAGATTCAATCTATAGCGTTCTTTAACTAGAATCACAAAAGTATAACTAACCAACTTTTGATGCGATAATTATCTATATCTAACAACCTAGCAGACCAACTTTCGTTGCGAATCCTAGAGTTCTAGACATGCATTAATTCATAGTTTGTTTGTTCACAACTTCTCTAAACCAAATTTCTTTGCGAATAGATAAGTTGCCCACCTAAATCCTTTCTAGTTAATTAACCAACTGTTGTTGTGTAAATCAACCTAATATCAATAATCTAAGTGGCCAGTTCAGATTAAGCGTTAAGAATGATTTAGATGAAGAACTAGATGATGAATCCTAATCAATTAGTTAATCTAACATTCCTTCATATCCCTAATGAGAATCCCTAACCTAACAAGATATCAACTCTGACATAGCAATCATAACAGAAAACATAGTCAAAATAGATATCATAGAAAAATCAAAGGAATAAGAACAAGGGTTCGAAATCTTCTCTCTGTCGAGTATTTGATCAGCCCCTAAAACTCTCTGAATGTAAAATAAAGCGTAGCCTAAACAATGGCTTAAAAACCCTAATACAATGATCTAATCATGGCTGGGGCTTCTTTGTAATTATGGGAAACTTCTGGGCTTTGTTGCAAATTCCAAACTCTTCATTAAACCGCTGAGAATAAGTCTGACTCGCGTGTGCATCGATCGTTGCCACAGGTGTGTCGATCGATGCAATCCTCTGTTTTGGACAGTGAACTCTACTCTCGGGTTAAATCTCCAAAATGCTCCAGAATGCTCCATAATCTCCAATTCCGCTCCAAACGTGCATGTACCTAGAAACACTTGTAAATGACTCTAAAGAAACACCAAAAGACTCTAAAACATACTTATATCATGGTCTAAAACCGGTGAAAACCATGATATATCATTTTTGAGTGAGGAATATCCTAGGAACTCCAAAGCCTATAATCATCATTGACCTAGTCAGGCGAAAATATGGCGTAGACATATCATACTCGACGGCGTTAAGAGGGAAAATTCAAGCAGTTTGTGATTTGTGTGGTAGTCCGGAAGATAGCTACAAGATGTTGTATCGTTATCTGTACGTGTTAGAAGAGGTTAACCCTGGAACGGTAACTGCTGTGGAAGTGGATGAGGGGAAAAAAATTCAAGTATCTATTCATAGCTTTTGGAGTTAGCATTGAAGGGTTTGCATGCATGAGGAAAGTGATAATTGTTGATGCAACTTTCCTCAAGACCGGATATGGTGGTGTACTTGTTTACGCCGTGGCTCAGGATCCTTATCGTCACATTTATCCTATAGCTTTCGGTGATCTTGACGGTGAGAATATAGCTAGTTGGACAAGGTTTTTCGAGATGTTGAAAAGCGTTATAGGCGACTCGTCCGAATTGGTATTTGTGAGTGATAGAAATCCAAGCCTCATCAATGCAATAGCAAACGTGTTTCCTCAAGCTCATCATGGGTATTGTTTATGGCATTTGTCCCAAAACGTGAAAGGACATGCTGGGAATGCAAACAAAAAAGTAGTTGCTGATAGGTTTCAGGAGATGGGTTGGTCTCACACAGCGGCTGAGTTCTACAGTCGTTACAAGACATTTAAGAGGAGATATCCTTCAGCCGCGAAGTATGTGGAGGAGACTACCGTCAAGAAAAAAATGGGTTAGATGTTTTTTTCCAGGTAAACGATACAACTTGGACACGAGTAACTCTGCGGAATGTATGAATAAGACTTTTCTTGATGCGAGGAGGTACTCTTTAATGCCACTACTTGATACTATCATTCGCAAGTTTTCCGATTGGTTTAACAAGCATAGGAAAGAGGCCGTGTCTGGAGATGCTAAAGACAATTTCGTGCCTTTGGTCCAGATCTTCGTGCATAAAAATTGGCCAATTGCTAAGACATTAGCTGTGAGAGAGGTAAACACTTTCGAGCTCGAGTAAGAAGTCGATGATATTGATGGAAAGGTTTATTTGGTGAACTTGGAATCGAAACCTTGCTCCTGTGGTTTCTTCAATATTCAGAAGTATACTTGTCTCCATGTCCTAGCAGCATACAGAACATACAAAAGAAGCGATAGAGCTTGTGCAAGTGCTACCAAAATAAGACTCCTTGATTTGATTTCGAAATATTATTTAACGGAGATGTGGTCATTGGCTTATTATAGGTCCATCTATGATGTCACTGATATGTCTGCATGGAACGTCCCGGATTACATCAAAGAGATAAAAATCCTACATCCGGAGTACAATATAACGAGGGGTCGGAAGAGAATATATAGATTTCCATCAGCTGGAGAAGGAGGGAGACGGCGAAGGACACAGAATAAAAGGCGGCCAAGAACTCACCCAGGAAGACTATCAAGGCTGGTATTTGGAGATGACTCAAACTCTGAGTGTGAGTGATTTGTGTGTAAAATTTGGTTCTGTAATGTACTTTTTTTTAACTCAGTATCACTTTGTGTTTTCTATTTGGTGAACCCCTGCATTAAAGTTGTTGCAATGTGCCAAAATGTAACTACTTCAAATATGCGAATATCGAAAACGTGGGGAATGTCAATATTCTGGTAAAACTGTGTAAAATTGTGTAAAACTAGAGAAAGTAAATGAATATAATGAATATCATTATAGAAAATAATTAACATATAGCTATATGAGATTTTAACTTATAAGATCACTTTTATCCTAACAGTGGATAATGGGTTATATTACGTCGATTGAAAATCAATCAACAGAGTTTTACACATATTGAAAATCACAAACAATGTTCATATACTTTCAAGAACATTTTTCGAACAATGGAAACGTTAGGAGGATAAATTTTCACAAGTTGAGGAGTGTGACATATTAATACACAGAAATACTAGATTTATAGATTAATTGTGTAAAATAATCTGTAAAACTATAAATCAAATTTAAAGTTCCAGTAAAACTGAATATATTGAAAACAAGCAAAGTAAAACTATTAAGAAAATTTGTACAACTACAAACTCCTGTAAAACTATGTGTAATTTTGTCGAGCGGGAAAATTCAAAGTTAACAAATTTTTCGGCGGCATTGACCAATTTTTTTGGCGCCCAAAACCCCAAAAATATACTTTTCCTCCTTTCTCTACTCACTTTTCCCACTTCTCCTTCTCTCTCCTCGTCGGACCTCTCTCCTTTCACGAGATTTTCGAGAACTCTTTTCCTCTCTCATTTCATTTTCTACTCTCTCAATTCAACTTCTTCCCTCTTCTCTTGGATATGGACAAATTCGAACCCGATCCTTACTACAGTGATATGAAGAAGAAGCAGAAGGATTACAACATGATGTTCTTCATTGCAGATGGTGACAATGGCATTCCGACGAGATGTCCGTGCGGTGGTCGAATCACTGTCGAGCCTGAACCCGACGTGGGAAAGAGATACTTTGTTTGTAATGAGTTTGAGGTGAGATATGTTGACTTGCTTTTTGTTTTGGAAAGATATATGTTAACACATCATTTGAAACTATACTGTCTTGATGGAGAGTTTTGATCTGCAGGACAATGGCCTCCACATTCGGAAACTATGGGTTCACGGCGTCGAGGAAGAAGCCACTAGCTTAAGGAAGATTGTTGACTCCTAGGCAGTGAAGATTGAAAGCCATGAATATCAAATTGATAAGTTGGGATTGGCGCTCAAGAAAAGAGGTGAAGAGATTGAAAAGCTTAAGGAATTGCTGGGAAAATGGGCTACACATTCTAGTTCTACCAGTTGTACCTATTTATACAGACTAGTGCTGCTTCAGTTTGTAATGCTACCTAATGCTTAAATAAACAATCTAGCTCTACCAGTTGTACCTATTTATACAGACTAGTTATACTTAGTTATACATATTAGTTATACACATATTTACCAGTTATACCAGACTAGTTATACATAGTTATACATAGTTATACATATTTACCAGTTATACCATATTAGTTATACATAGTTATACATAGTTATACATATTTACCAGTTATACCAGACTAGTTATACTTATATTTAACAACAGTGTAATTACACCCAAAAAAGGTTCAAAAAAAGCATCTTCAAACCAACATAGTACTATAAAACAACTACAAACCAAACAACTTCAAAACAACCAAGTCCTAATCCATCCTCGACCTTGTGTTGCGCTTCTTAGCTGCAGTAGATGTATCCCCCACCTTTCGTTTTCTAAGGGCCTTCTCAGCCGCTTTCTTCTCTGCCTTAGACTTCTGGATCTCTTCTTGACCTGCAATCATATGATACAATTAGTAGAATACCCAGTTATCCAAGTATTTCCATTAATATTTGAAACTATTTTTACCATTTGTGCTTTTAGATCTTTCATATGATCCATGTATTCTTCAATGGGTTTGACTCTCATATCCATCTCGACAAACTTCCCAAGCATCATCTTAAATCCATCTTACATCGTTGACTGCAACCCTTTCATGATTCCGACAAGTTCACTCTGATCAGGATTCGAAGTTCCAGGTGCATCAATGGCAGCAGGTCTCTTTACCTCAGGTTTTTTTTTCCTCAGCCTTTTTACCTCTTCCTCCTCCTCTGCCTCTCGGTAAGCCTTCGCTTCGTCATGCATCTCCTGAAAATAGACCTTCTTCCCTGCCGAAATAACCTTCATCCAACTCTGAACAACATGACCGTCGAGATCATGGACATCGCTTTCTTCATAGATGCTCTCAAGGAGAGCTTCTTCATGTCCATCTCGAGTAGGCAGGATGTTGTCAATGCCATGCGGACACTTAATCTTAGCAAGTTCTTGGTTGATCAGAGAAAGAGGAAACCCTCTTATTGAGTTGCTCTTGAATTGCGCCTTGCACATCCTTGGACAATTATGGTATGCCCCTACAACTGGCTCGCGGAAAATACGCCCTAGCTCTGGAATTGCCTCAAAGGCTAACAACTACACAACACCACAACAACAAGCATATGGTATACTAGTTAGAGAAAGCAAAAGAACAATTACTCAAACCAAAACTTAAAATCACATACCTCCAAAGGGATACAAAAAAACCGGGAATCGGCCACGATTTGTTCTCCTTAACAGCCCCTTTAAAATGGTCCACTGTGTGAGAGATCTCACCGACCATATGATCATAGCACAATCTTCCCCAAGGAAAACTCCGGCACAAGTCAAGATCATCGACAGCTCCGAGGAACAAATCTACCACCGGAGTACCATCGTCTCCAGTCTTCGTCTGGCCGATGAAGACGCTGCAAAGGAAGTAAATAACGATCATCTGCAGTCTATCTCGATCAGCTCCCATACACTCGAGCTTCTTTTTCACATCTTGAACTCTAACTATCGAGTTCCCAAAATGTTTCCTAACAAACTTAAGGCCACCCAACTGCTTGTAGTCAATCGGGTAGTTGTGGCAGTCTAATCTGGATATAAGTGCATGCTCCCTCAGTCCATAATGTATCGGAATGCCGTAGACCACGAACCAGACTTCCATCCTCTTCTCGATGTAGGCGGTTTGCAGGAGTAGCATCCACATTCCCATGACCTTTTGGTTTCCTTGTTTCGGTAGGTGAAAGATATGCTTGAACTGCAGATGTTCTAAAAACCACTTCTTCTCAGTAGTCGTTAGCTTAGGCTGCAAAGAATCAAGTTTGGCCAGAAATTCAACAATGAAGCACCGCGTCGATAACTTTATTTTTTTCTTGTACTCTGATGGGGGGAAGTACATTCTTAAAGGTTGCATGGCTGTCATTTCATCACCGGATTCCTGCAAAAAAAAAAGAGTTTTACCAAGTTATTCCAGTAATACAATGTTAGTTTTACACAGTTATACTTGGCAATACTTAGTTTTACTCAGTTTTACAAGTTTTACTACATTAGTTATACTTAGTGTTACCAGTTTTACTTACATTGTTATACATAGTTTTACGAGTTATACTTCAATAGTTATACTAGGTTTTACTAGTTTTACACTTACCGATTGGGAATCAGAGCTGTTCTCGGATTCCTTGTCTTCTTCCGAAGATACATCCTTGCTGATTGGTCCGTTTGTCTCCTCGACTCTCGGCTGGGTTGGTTGAGGGATTACCGTTGGTTGCGGTTTCTGTTTCGGTTGCTTTGAATCGACCTCGTCTTCGTCTTCTGAACTCTCTGTCTCCTCGTCATCATATTCTTCATCATCTTCTACTTCACTCTCATTTCCTTCTTCGCTCTGTTTCTCGATATCAACTTCTCGTTCTTCGTAAGGGACCATCGTAAGATCATTACAGACCAGATTCGTGGTCGTGGTACCAACACCATCGCTCACCGGAGGAGGAGCATTCGGGATAGCATTCATGGTAGTGGTAAGGCTTGCTACACCACTCGCCGTCCCCAGAGGTAAGACATCGATTTATTAAAAAGATCAATCAATTGGTTTGATTGCGTGATGAGGAGCATTCTTAAGCTTCTTAGGGCTTGCTACACCACTCTTCGTCGCCGGAGGAGGAGGAGGAGCATTCTTAGGCTTCTTAGGGCTTGCTACACCACTCTCCGTCGCCGGAGGAGAAGGAGGATTATCGGGATTATCCTTCACGGCCCCATCGATTTTCTTGGTGGCTAAACGAGTCTTGGACGCCATCTTTTACGGAAGGGTTAGCGTGAATGAATTCGAAAGGAGAAGGAAGAAATAGAAGTTAAGATTGAGAGAGATAATGGGGAATCAAAAGAGGAGAAGATGGAGAAGAGAGAATGTAGTGGGAGTAACGTTCTGAAAATGGAGAACGGGAATGGTCGAAAATTAGGGATTTCAAGGGATGAATCGGGGGGTTTTTTTAATTAACCGGGTCTGACCCGACTGTCTGGGTTACCCGACCCGAATAAATCGGGTCAACCGCCGATTTTATGGTTCATTTAAGGTTCGAATTCTGATTTCGGTTTGGTCGGGTAAACTGTCTGGTTTTCTCCGTAATTAAACGAAAACCATAAGGTCACTTGGCAATTTCGCAAGTTTTCGATTAAAAAAAATGTTAATAAATATTCTAATAAAACGAGGGGCATACGAGATTTGTTTCATGTACGGAGGGTCTCTGGAGACAATAATCCTCAATCCATCTGCGTGATAAACCTACTTCTTCAATTACTCGTCCGAATTGGATTTGCTGCTTCATCTACCAAGAGAAATAACATTCTCGACAGAAGGTCCTCTTCACTTTGTTTCTATAACTTGCTAAATCCAAAGATTCAATTATCGTCGATTTTGATTTTACTGAAAAGGTGGTTTGTTTCTCTACAGGTCAAATATGCCATGGCTATGAAATTGTGAAGCCTCAAATTAAAGGCCATTCAGGAACCGTGGGCTGGTGATCATGTTAGACCATTCTTCCTTACTGCAACATTTTTTTTTACCTTTTAACTTTATTTGGTACTAAATAGAACTATAATAAGTCATAGTTTGCATCAATTATTAGTTCTTAGATATAAGTAAAAAAAAGTGTTTAGCTATTGGTTTCATCATCGTGGAGTGATTATAATGAATATACCAAACACAAGAATTTTCGGGTTTAAATTATGGATTCTTAAAAGTCTCTTAACCTAGCTCGGCGGAGATGATGAGATTAGGGCAAAATTGGCGTTCCGGTGAATCGGAATAAAGGGAATTAGATTTTATAGCTGAACCTTGTAAAAGGCTGCCTACGTACCCTTTAGAAAGGGATCAAGTCATTCGTAGTTCCTTGAAAGAGTTAGGTCTTGACCTTCGAACACATGGAAGACATCATGCAAGAGATCAAAATGTTGTGACGATATGGTGAGAGGATTAGGTCGTCTCTTGGATTTGTGTGTATTTTCTCTCTTAGCACCCTCATCCTCTTATATGGAGGTTTAGGTCGGCTTTCGGAATTGTCTGTATTTTTCGATCTCCTTTAGCCTGAATACCCTCATCCTCTTATATAGAGGTTTAGGTCGGCTTTCGGAGTTCTCTGTATTTTTCGATCTCCTTTAGCCTGAATACCCTCATCCTCTTATATAGAGGTTTAGGTCGGCTTTCGGAGTTCTGAATATTTTTCCATGTTTCAGCCTGAATGCCCTCATTCTCTTATATAGAGTTTTGGCTGACATAAAGAGTTATATTTCTTAAAAAGAAATATATATTTTCCTGAAAAGAAAATAGATATTTTCCTTTTGTGATTATCTTCGAAGATTGCCATTTATCTCCATCGATATCGTAATTATCCATAATAAATGCTTTCTATTTCGGGCCGATCTTGTTATATGAAGGGGCCATTTGGAGGGGTGCTAAAACCGACTCCAACAGTAAGTCCCCCCCCCCAAGTCGGCGATTCGAGCGTTTGGCGTGATGATCGGTGACAGAGAACATTTCGGTTCATGAAGTATAAAAGTTCGGCATGAATCTCCGGTATTCCTTTGAATGTTGTCGTGGAAGAATAATCTTTTCCGTAGTTAAGTTAATCGGGCCGTTCTGTCCTTTGGTCCGTTTGTATGGATCTTAGGCGAACGACGATTAAAACGTGGATCGGCGTTGAACTGCTTTATTTCAAGGCTTACGCTCCACCGGATCTATAATTGCGAGGCTTATGCGTGCCCGGCTTACTCGTTCTAGGGACAGGCGAATATGCAAGGCTTAAGTGCTCGGCTTATTTGTTATTGCCCACCTCTAAGAACATACTGGCACGGACCCGGTTTTTTAGTGCAAGACGGATCTCGTCTTTTCCACATTGTGATGTGCACCTCGCGTGCAAGGAAGACCACACTCCTGGCCAGAGAGCATGATGCTACTAGTGCGAGTCTTATTGGATGCTCGGCTTAAAGTCAAGGCGTGTATTGCTCGACTTTTGCGAACTAAGGAGCTCGGCTTTCTGTGAGCTTTTAACTCGGCTTTTGCGAACTAAGGAGCTCGGATTTCTGCGAGCTTTTAACTCGGCTTTTGCGAACTAAGGAGCTCGGCTTTTTGCGAGCTTTTAACTCGGCTTTTGCAAACTAAGGAGCTCAGCTTTTTGCGAGCTTTTAACTCGGCTTTTGCAAACTAAGGAGCTCGGCTTTGATTTTGCGAGTGAAAACTCGGCTTTGATTTGCGAGTGAAAACTCGGTTTTGGTTTGCGGGTGAAAACTTGGCTTTGATTAATTAGATTGAATATAATAAAAAAATGAAATAGATACTTATAAAGTGGTCGGATGACGAGTTTATGACCTTGTTGGGATATGGCCGAGCCCGTATGATGGATCAAGAGTTTGTAAGAGACGGTCAAATGACGGGATCATTGAGAATGATAAGTTGACGATATGGATACATTGACGGTTTGGTCTGAAAACGAAATAAGTCGCAGACTCATTCGAAAACAAAAATCAGTTAGATCCTATTCACGAAGCAAAATGAGAACGTCTTATACCAAGGTGATTTGGTTTCGTGGAATTGTGAAAATTGGAATAATAACAAATATTAATCAGTTGTAAAGTGAATGCTACTTATCTTTGATGAGTGGGTTACGTTGCACGGAGTTGCACGGAGGTGTCGTCGTCTAACCAATTCAAACCTGACCAGATAATAATCATGTTAAACCAATGCATTAAAGGATGGTGACGAGCGATTAAAAGATAAGCTTGTTTTAATAACTGGTAGGGTATGGGACTAAGCGATAAACTGAGTAAGCATTAGTGAATTGATTCTAAGTCAAGAGGTTACTTATCTTGATGGTTGTAGCTCGATGATTTCGAACGAGGTACGACGGAGATGTTTCGACCTATCGATAGCCAACTTTCATGTTCGACTTTGATGTGATTTGCAAGCTTGATGCTCGGCTTGATGAGATTGCGAGACATGATGCTCGGCTAGATGAGATTGCGAGACACGATGCTCGGCTTGATGTGATTTGCGAGTTTGATGCTCGGGTTGATGTGATTGCGTTATTGATCGAGTCAAGAAAGTCTTGAGCTTCGTCTCATGGAGTCACGTTCATTAAGTTGACGATCTCATGACGGACTCGCATAGAATCCATCCCTTCGTTGATTTTACTTCTCTAGCTTCACAAACAGATCGGATTATACGTGTTTACGAACTCCAATAATTGTAAGTCATATTCATAATGGCAATCCATCGATAGGGAGACTTTTTATGATTATGCAATGCATGCATGAAACTCAAATTGTTCTTTTAATAAATTCAATTGTCAAGTAGAAGCATAAAATGAGGTTTTGCATACGGTCCTTTGTTGTAATTAACATGGTGCAAACATGATTTGATTTTAGGTTGTGTTGATCAAATAAGCATAGATGATTATGAGCACACTCATCAAGCGATATGTGTTATGAAACAGTCATGCGTGGTGACGAAGCAAGCGTGAATTCGATGGTAAAGCTTAAAAGTATTAAATACTTATCTCGAAGATTTGTAGCTGTAAAGGAAGTTAGCGTCGAAGATCGTTTAAGATTTCTTTTGTTGCCGATCTCGGTGTGGCACTGATGAGTTGAGACTCGGCGTCACATTGATGAGTTGAGGCTCGGCGTTGTCGGAGAGCAGGTGCCATGTTAGGTACGTCGGCGTCTCGTTAAAGAACAAATAAATCATTGATTAGAATCAAATAAAAGATTAAATCAAAACCGTGGAATAGCAGCGGTTTGTCAAAGGCATGTGATATCAGTACGTGAAATCAGCCTTTTAAAGATCATGTAATTAAAAAACTATAACATCCCGGTTTGTGGTATATGCGGAGAGGCTTAAGAGAATTGATTTGGCTACCTATATCACCAAGTGCACTTACCTTTTCCGGTCACTTGCCTGAAAGAACTCCAGAGTTAAGCGTGCTTAGGCTGGAGTAGTCCCAGGATGGGTGACCTTCCGGGAAGTGACTCGTGGTAGCATGTGTGTGAGGACAAAACACATGGGAAAAGGTCAGGGGGTGATTGTAGGGTCAGTAAATTAATCGGTTGGGCCTACGAAAAATAACGCACCGACCGTCGGACAGGGGTGGGGCCCACGAGCCCGGAAGAGGGATGGGTGACTCACCGGTAGGGCGGACGGGGCGTTACAAAGTGGTATCAGAGCCGAATCCGAGGATGCGTGTGGAGTCAGTGAGGGATCACACCATCAAGGATAACGATCCTGGTGCGCAACGAGGGCGTTGCGCTCTATGAGAGTGGGTGAATTGTAACATCCCGGTTTGTGGTATATGCGGAGAGGCTTAAGAGAATTGATTTGGCTACCTATATCACCAAGTGCACATACCTTTTCCGGTCACTTGCCTGAAAGAACTCCAGAGTTAAGCGTGCTTGGGCTGGAGTAGTCCCAGGATGGGTGACTGATATATCATGGTTTTTACCGGTTTTAGGCCATGATATAAGTGTGTTTTTAGTGTCTTTTGTGTTCTTTTAGAGTCTTTTACAGGTATAATCAGGTTTGGAGCTAAATTGGAGATAATGGAGCATTTTGGAGATTTTTAGAGTGTTTGGCCGAGAGATAGAGTTCACTGTCCGAAACAGAGAAAGGTGTCGATCGTTGCACACCTGCAACGGTCGATGCACCAGCGAGATGGGCCAAAACTCGGCGGTTTAGAAGAATCAAGATATTGCACTTTGATCCAGAAGTTCCTGATATTTACAAAGAAGCCCCTGGCCGAGATTATACCTATATAATCAAGTTTTAGTTGTTTTTATTAGATACACTTTCATAATTAAGAGCAGAGGATTTTTAGAGCTTTTGGGGCTGATCTGAACCTGTTACATCATCTGTATTTGGAGAAGATTTCGAACCCCTTTTACTCTTATTCTTTTATGCAATTTATTCATCATATGATTATGTTTTCATTATCTATGTCTGAGTAGATTCCTTGTTAGGTTTAGGGTTTCTCACATAGGATTTCATGACTTGCTAGACTTGTTCAATTTCAGTTAAGGATTCAAACTATATCTGTTCTTCAATTTAATTGTGCTTAAAGCTAGTTCTAACCTGATCAATTAGAATCTAGATCTTAGGTTGCTAAATACGTCACGGAAGTGGGGTTTAGGAATCTGAACTAATTAAATTGGGCAATTAAACTACTCGCAAACGGAAGTTTGGTTTAGGATAATTGTGAACATATCAAACTTGGGATTAATGCTAGTTTAATCTGTTAGTTCTCGCAAACGAAAGTTTGGTTTGCTGCACTTAGACTTAGAGAATTATCGCAAAGGAATTTGGTTAATTCTACATCTGTGTTTTGAGTTCTAGAACTGTGCTTAATTAGATCCTTACTGAATGAACTGTCTGCTTGTCTGATTTCCTGAGAACGCCCTAGACTTAGCGCTTTTAATTACTTGCTTTCACAACCGTTAATCTCTGCTACTGATTTACTTTCTCGCATTGCTTTTAATTCAATTACATTGTTTTCTTCCTAGTTAAATTCTTGTTCTTGAGCTATTGAATACCGGAGTCTCTGTGGATTTCGATACCCTATATACTACATTGATATTGCTGTGCACTTGCAGTTTAGTATAGGGTTAAAACCTGAGCCTATCAAGTTTTTGGCGCCGTTGCCGGGGACTCTTTGAGTCTTCGATAGCTTCGAGCTTAGGGTTTTACTAGGATTTTTCGTTTTATTTTCGTTTTTGTTTTTTGTTTTTTTTTTTTAAGTTACTGACTTTCTCGTTTTTCTCTCTGTCGCAGGTACCAATTTCGCACTGCGTCGATCGTTGCACCCTTGCATCGTTCGACACTAGGCGATTTGAGATTGAACCGATCGTTGCACTGATAGCATCGATCGTTGCTGGACGATTACAGACAGTTTATGCCAACGCAGAAAACTAGAAGTAATCCGAACTCGAGCTTGGTTAATCTCGATCTTGAGGAGCTTGGACGTTTAGAGAGAGCTAACAGAAGAGAGAGAAGAGAAAGAATGATGCGAGAGCGTTTGATTCTGGAACGCGATGCTGAAGGTGTCCTGAGGGACCGAGATAACAACCGCTACAATGCCGACTGGCAGAGGGTTGATGCTGAAGGGAATGTCATTCCTGAGCAACTGCAACAGGAGCAGAACCAAAACCAGGGTCAGGAACGGGCCCAAGGTAGAGAGATGGTGGTTCATGAGAGGACACTAGCTGACTACAACAGACCTGATGAGTTTCATGCAAACCGAGCAGCTCTAGTGCTTCCTGCTTTTGAGAGGAATGATTTTGAGGTAAAGACCATCTACTACCAGCTGATGAGGCAGATTGCTTTTCATGGTCTTCAAGCAGAGCAGCCTATGGATCACATTGACAAGTTTGAGGACATAGTCACTGGCATGAAGTATGAAGGAGTATGCCCGGACTATCTGTTCCTTAAGCTATTTCCGCACAGTCTTGCTGGAGACGCTAGTGCATGGCTGAGACAACTGGCACCTGGTCAGTATACTACTTGGGCAGCCTTAAAAAGTGAGTTCCTGCGTCACTTTTATGATGATGCGCGCTCAGATCAGTCCAGACAGGACATACTCACTTTTTCCCAAGGAGCTGTGGAGCCCTTGAAGACTGCCTGGATGAGATTTAAGCAGTATCAGCGTGACTGTCCACACCATGGATTCACAGAAGTACAGCTGATTGGTATCTTCTTCAGAGGCATAGATCTTCCTTATCAGACTGCGCTGGATAATTCCAGTAATGCTAATTTCAACACCAGGACTCCTACACAAGCTAAGCAGTTGATTGAGAACCTGATTGGCAGCAACAGTTGCAAGACAATGGATGAAAGGAGGAAGAAATCTGGTGGAACTGTAGAGAATTCTGATATAGCTAATATAAGATCCAGATTGGACACAGTTTACAATCTCCTGACAAGTAAGAAAGCTGTCCACTTTGCTCAAGATGTAGAGGTGATTAAGACTGAGGAGGACACTCAGGAAGAAGATGTGAATTTCATAGGAGGTTCTGGTTTCCAAGGTAATAGATTTAGTAATCAACAGGGGAACAGATTCTCCAATGGAGGACAGACTGGTGGTTTTCAGAAGACCTATGGACAAGGTACTCAGAGAACCTATGGATCTATATCCTATCAGACTCCTCCTGCACCTACAGCCCATGAGAGCAAAATGGAGGCTATGATGGAACAACTGATTGAGAGTCAGACCAAGATTTCTGTGGACTGCAACAAGAATTTGGACGCTGTCTATGAAGACCTCAATGGGAAGTTTGAGTCTCTGAGCACTCACATGAAGCAGTTGGACACTCAGGTGAACCAGATGTCCAGCTCACTGAAGGGAAAAGGAGTGGCAGACACTCATGTTAAGGCCTGGTCTGTGTACATTAATGATGGATCTCACCTAGGTGAAAGATTTGAGCTAAGTACAGCTGAGTTGGTGACAAAACAAGAATTTTCGGATATTTGTGAAAAACTCTCGGGTGAAATCTGCTGCAGTGCGTCGATCGATGCACCATCTGTGCCGATCGATACACCAGTCGGGATGGCAACGATCGACACACCCTTAGTGTCGGTCGTTGCAGGGTGTGAACAGACAGAACTGTCGGATGATAATGGCATAGATGCCGACTTGGAGCTTGATCGCCTATTCAATGGAGCCTCTGAGATTACTCAACAGGAGATCTACGAACAGATTGTTAGACAACACTCCTCAGTGTCTGAAGTGATTAGGCAGGAAATTGAAGAGCTGAAGAAATTAGAAGGGATTGGTGAAGAATTGGAAGAAAATTCCAACTTCTGATGATCCACCTTATCATCCATGTGTGCAGAGGTACCTGAACAAGATGTTGCCCCTGGATGATGATCTAAAAGACTGGGTGATAATAGTTCCTCAGCATATTAGTGAAGGTCCCGAAGAAGCTGCCTGATCCTGGAGTCTTTGTGCTGGATTGTTCTATCTTTGAGGATAGCTTTAGGCGTTCTCTGTGTGATTTAGGAGCTGCTGGAAGTCTAATGCCTTACTCTGTGGCAGAGAAGCTGGGTATGTTGGATTTTACTCCTACTAGGACTTCTCTTGTCCTAGCTGATCAGTCCATACGAGTTCCTGAAGGACTCCTTATGGACATTCCGGTGAGAGTTGGAAACTACTTAGTTCCAACGGACTTCCTTGTGCTGCGATATGACTGTGATCCGGATGAAGCATTATTGCTTGGGAGACCCTTTTTGGCTACAGCAGGAGCATTGATTGATGTTAGGAACAGCTTGATAGACCTCCATCTGGGAGATGAACCACTGCACTATGAGATGGATAAGCTGCGAAAGCCACTGATAGATGGGCAGACATTCACCATAAGGGACGCAGATTTTGAGCAGCCGGATAATACTATGGTTATAGATCCTGGAGCACATTTCACTCCATCTTTTCTTGGACATGAGCATTCCGCAACAGCCTACTCACCACCTTGGATGAGGAGACTTGAACAGAGACAGAAAAAGTCTCTTTCAGGACCTCCTGGTACCTGAAAATTCCCATCCGTCCGGTCAAGCTATTGACCTTAAACAAGCGCTGGGTGGGAGGCAACCCACCATTAGGTACTGGTGTTTTTCTACTTAATTTTTGGTGTTTTTGTTAGGATTTTACGTTTGTTTTTGTTTCTGGTGCAGTTATGTTTGCAGGTCTCGGATGAATTCGCAGTGCGTCGATCGACGCACTTCTGTGTCGATCGTCACAACACGATCGGAATCGCATTGCAGCGATCGTTGCGGTCCTGAGCAACGATCGACCATACACGAAAATCGCCAAGTATCGGTCGATGCACTTAGTGCAACGGTCGATGCCTGAGCGACAGAGGTAACCCGACATACATAATTTCACCTTTTCAATTTTTCTTTCTTTTTACCGATCATTCGCTGGACACTACTGGGGACAGTGTGTCTTAAGTGTGGGGGAGGTGCTATTGACTTTTGTTTTCTGTTTTCTTAAGAGTCAGTCCGTTTTTCAAAATTTTTTGTTTTATTGAGTCAAAATTGTTTAAGTAAGAAACTATGATTTTCTGAGAGGATTTACAAGACTTGCAGGAACTTAAGTAACCATTGGGATGAAGTTGCAGGATCTATCTCTGACTATTAGAAAACCCCATCACAGATCAACCTACTGGGAACACCCACATCACTTCAGGTATCAGAGGATCCTTTTACTGACTTCAATTTAATATTGACTTAGATTTCTCACCTAAGGGCTTGGTATAATTTGTGTCGGATTCCCTTGTTAGTTCTGACACAGCCTGTCAACCTATCCTATTTAGTTCCCTTCTCCCCTTCTATAAAGTAAAAAAAAAATAATAATAAAATGAGGATGAGTTAGTAACTCCGAAGTGGTCATGGGAATGGTAGCAAACACTATTTTCTCTCATGTGATCCATGGAATGTGTCCAAAGTACACCCCATAACGGGAAGAACACTGATAAAAAAAAAAAAAAATGATACCCAATGGGGAAAAATTAGTTGTTAAAGAAGGGAAAGAGAAGAAAGGGACTAGAGAAAGATAGTATGGTGGTCTAGAGCTGATAAGGTAAGAATCCATGTGCCCTTTGATCGATACTCCTTAGGTGAGACCACACTTAAATACTTGCAGAAGTCAGTAGGGAGAATTTGAATGCTTGAATGTGATTGTGGAGTTTACCTAGGACAGTTGCTAAGTGTGGGGGAAGTACATTGTGGTCTTGATATCCTGTGATTGATTCTTTCAGTGGTTTACTAAGGGGAATCTGAGTATTGTAGCTTCTATGATGAAATGAGTTTCTGAAGAGTTTTCAAACCTCTTCACCAAGCTTTAGTTCTATGTTTTGCTTGAGGGAAAGCAAAGGCTAAGTGTGGGGGAGTTGATATATCATGGTTTTTACCGGTTTTAGGCCATGATATAAGTGTGTTTTTAGTGTCTTTTGTGTTCTTTTAGAGTCTTTTACAGGTATAATCAGGTTTGGAGCTAAATTGGAGATAATGGAGCATTTTGGAGATTTTTAGAGTGTTTGGCCGAGAGATAGAGTTCACTGTCCGAAACAGAGAAAGGTGTCGATCGTTGCACACCTGCAACGGTCGATGCACCAGCGAGATGGGCCAAAACTCGGCGGTTTAGAAGAATCAAGATATTGCACTTTGATCCAGAAGTTCCTGATATTTACAAAGAAGCCCCTGGCCGAGATTATACCTATATAATCAAGTTTTAGTTGTTTTTATTAGATACACTTTCATAATTAAGAGCAGAGGATTTTTAGAGCTTTTGGGGCTGATCTGAACCTGTTACATCATCTGTATTTGGAAAAGATTTCGAACCCCTTTTACTCTTATTCTTTTATGCAATTTATTCATCATATGATTATGTTTTCATTATCTATGTCTGAGTAGATTCCTTGTTAGGTTTAGGGTTTCTCACATAGGATTTCATGACTTGCTAGACTTGTTCAATTTCAGTTAAGGATTCAAACTATATCTGTTCTTCAATTTAATTGTGCTTAAAGCTAGTTCTAACCTGATCAATTAGAATCTAGATCTTAGGTTGCTAAATACGTCACGGAAGTGGGGTTTAGGAATCTGAACTAATTAAATTGGGCAATTAAACTACTCGCAAATGGAAGTTTGGTTTAGGATAATTGTGAACATATCAAACTTGGGATTAATGCTAGTTTAATCTGTTAGTTCTCGCAAACGAAAGTTTGGTTTGCTGCACTTAGACTTAGAGAATTATCGCAAAGGAATTTGGTTAATTCTACATCTGTGTTTTGAGTTCTAGAAATGTGCTTAATTAGATCCTTACTGAATGAACTGTCTGCTTGTCTGATTTCCTGAGAACGCCCTAGACTTAGCGCTTTTAATTACTTGCTTTCACAACCGTTAATCTCTGCTACTGATTTACTTTCTCGCATTGCTTTTAATTCAATTACATTGTTTTCTTCCTAGTTAAATTCTTGTTCTTGAGCTATTGAATACCGGAGTCTCTGTGGATTTTGATACCCTATATACTACATTGATATTGCTGTGCACTTGCAGTTTAGTATAGGGTTAAAACCTGAGCCTATCAGTGACCTTCCGGGAAGTGACTCGTGGTAGCATGTGTGTGAGGACAAAACACATGGGAAAAGGTCAAGGGGTGATTGTAGGGTCAGTAAATTAATCGGTTGGGCCTACGAAAAATAACGCACCGACCGTCGGACAGGGGTGGGGCCCACGAGCCCGGAAGAGGGATGGGTGACTCACCGGTAGGGGCGGACGGGGCGTTACAAAAACATGAGCCAATAATATTGAGCGTCGTGATGTGAATAATTTTATAAGGAAAGTGTTCACTTATCTGAGCGTTATTAGTTCGTTATGGCCATCTGAGTCACTCAAAACGATCTCGATGTCCTTCTTCCAATTTCCAGAGAGAAAATGGGCTTGAGTGAAGAGACTTGTTGCTATGGCCTTTGCCGAATTTCATAGAGAGAGATGTATTGAGATTTTATCTAGCTTGCATTTTTTCCGTGCTTCTTTATTGCTGTTGATCCCTAGTTTCATGGCTTTGACCGTTTGATAGATGACAATTTGGCGATTTGCATTGTCAGTCCATATGATGGGGCAGAGCTCCGCACCAGTTTCTTGATTTGGGAGAGAGAGGTAACTTCTAAGTAAGGTTGCGTCACATTGGCGTGATTTGGTGTCGGAGAACGGCATAATTTAAAGGTGGGAGACCGGTATATTCTATGGAACGGCATGGCTAGGATCCGTATTTTGGATGTGGATCCCATTGTTCAGGCCGTGATACACGATGAGTAGTGATGCGCTTGATATGATGAGTGTCAAACTTAAAGATTTGTTGAAATAAAGCTCGTTTTGACGAGTTGAGCTAAAGAGATCGACCATGTCCCGAGGTTAGTCGCGATCCGATGGTCTAACAGACTGATAGTGATCTAAATGAGCTTTTAGTGATTGATGAGCTCGTTTTTAGAGTGAGAGTGTGTCTCTTTGACTTCGATTGGTGTGTGAGAGCTTATGCCAGCTCGTCCCTCTTTTCTTTAGAGTTTGAGCAGAGTGTTACTGCGAGCTGATGGTATCTCGGCGACGGCGAGTCGATGTCCATGAGGCATGGTGCTTTGGCAGAGCATGATTGCAAGCGATGGTGTCACCTTCGATGGAAGTGATCTGATCTGATGATGATGATCATGCATGTCGTCAACACATTCAATGACGATGAGTTTAACATTTTAGTTTGTTCCGTCAACGGTATCATGGCTGCTGTCAAGTTGCAAATTTTCTTTTATCGTTGATCCCGACGTCAGCGTCAGCCTGGTTTTCTGAGTGAATGTCAGTAAACAAGCTTTTTCTGATAATGGGCTGGTGCCGTGCCGAGCTGATGAAAAGGATCTAATGCCGTCATGAGCTCTTTCTTTGATGAGTTTGATGAGTATATGTCGTCTTTTACTATGCCTTAGTTGATTAGTGGTGTATGCCGAGCTGATGTGTTGGCCCTGTTTTTATCTTGGCGTGAAGTTCGAAAATTAGTGAATGATAGAGTTGCGCACAGACCATCGGTTATTGGAGTGAGTGAGAGTTTTGTTCACGCGGCAGAACCGAGGTTGGTGACAAGTTCGTACTTTTGTATGAGAAGGATTGTCGCTTCAGAGAAGTTGGCGGACATGTCGTTCTTATGTGAAGTATCTCCTAGCCCCTACTCCCTTTTTTTTTAAAGAAACGAACGAACCAGATTCATATCTGATTTTTCTTCTTATTGGAGTGATTTTGCTACATGTCAGAGGTAAGTAACTTCTCTGAGAGTTTGAGTCGTCTATCTCAACATGTGTGAGCCGGCGAGTTCTAACGGTGTTTTTGATTGACAAGCTGGTTTGAAAACCAGATGACATACACGAGCCGTAGAACACGAGCTGCTGCCGAGTTTGAGATAGTCTTGTGGGTCGGGGCCAGCTAGGATGAACTTTTATGAGACCGAGCTGAATTTATAGCTAGTTGTCGAGCGGTCGTCATGCGGTGTCAGTTATTTGACATAGATGTCATGTACTCTCTTGGTTTTGTTTTTAACGGTGTCGGAACGCTTGACATCAAAGAAGGGGAATTCGAAGAACTTGACTCGAGGAAAGAGAGATCATAAAAGAGCTTTCCTTGGATGAGAGCTTGACTCGAAGAAGGAGCCGAGGTGGTGGGGTCTCCGAAGTCGGTCTCGGCCAGTCGGTTTCCGAAGTCGTTTCTGGATTGAGATAGCTAATGCTGCAGAAAACATACACAATACCGAGCAGTCAAACTACATGTTATATAATGATGATATTATGTAATTGCAAAAACTTATCAATCAAATAATCCAAAAATATGTGTCCAGATTGATGTTTCTTCATGGACCTATGTCAACCGATAATTCTCTCAATTAGTTTGAACCAACAATTTTTCATATTAAACGGTTTAGTATGATAATGTGGACCAGTCAATAAGGAGTATACTTCTATAGTTAAACAATCATTCACGATTTGAAAAGTAATATATGAAATTTCAAGGTGTCGACCGTGATACGTGTGACTATGTAGAAGAGCCGATCTATAAATCAAACGAATAATAAACATATGGAACTTTATGTAACAACACAATCGAATCATTAAGGTATTAATCAAACAAGTCGAATAACACGAGATAATCCATAAAGTGATCAAACGTTACGATAAGACAAAACGTAATCATACAACTTGGATTTAGATACTTATCTTAATGATTTTGGCGAAGCCGTGATGTGTGGTGTGGATGTCGATAACAAACTACGACGTTGTTTAGGACTTTTTTTCGGACGCCGATCATAATTTAACGTCTTTTTTTCATCGTTGAGCGTTTGTATAAAGATCTTTGAAGAAATCCCCACAGTCGGCGCCAATTGTAAGATCTCAATTCCGCATATCCGAAGATAGCAAGAATTTTAGGGTTTAAATTAGGGATTCTTCAAAATCTTTTAACCTAGCTCGGCGGAGATGATGATATTAGGGCAAAATTGGCGTTTCAGTGAATCGGAATAAAGGGAATTAGGTTTTATATATGAACCTTGTAAAAGACTGCCTACGTACCCTTTAGAAAGGGATCAAGCCATTCGTAGTTCCTTGAAAGAGTTAGGTCGAGACCTTCGAACACATGGAAGACATCATGCAAGAGATCGAAAGGTCGTGACGAGATGGTGAGAGGATTAGGTCGTCTCTTGGAGTTGTGTGTATTTTCTCTCTTAGCCTGAATACCCTCATCCTCTTATATGGAGGTTTAGGTCGGCTTTCGGAATTGTCTGTATTTTTCGATCTTCTTTAGCCTGAATACCCTCATCCTCTTATATAGAGGTTTAGGTCGGCTTTCGGAGTTCTCTGTATTTTTGATCTCCTTTAGCCTGAATACCCTCATCCTCTTATATAGAGGTTTAGGTCGATTTTCGGAGTTCTGAATATTTTTCCTTGTTTCAGCCTGAATGCCCTAATTCTCTTATATAGAGTTTTTGGCCGGTATAAAGAGTTATATTTCTTAAAAAGAAATATATATTTTCCTGAAAAGAAAATATATATTTTTCTTTTGTGATTATCTTCGAAGATTGTTATTTATCTCCATCGATATCGTAATTATCCATAATAAATGCTTTCTATTTCGGGCCGATCTTGTTATATGAATGAGCCATTTGGAAGGGTGCTAAAACCGACTCCAACACTGTGAATGCATCCATTTTGTTAAAAAGAGCTTCCTAAATTTTATGTTTATCTTTGGAGGAGAAAAATCACCTAGAAACTGCAAGATTGTATAAATTTGTTGGAATCAATCCACAATTGTTTGGTCAGCAAATGGGATTTATTTCATCTTGTGGTTAAGCTATATCTTCATTTTTTCTGTTAAACTAGCTACACTTCCAATACGGATTGGGCTATATAGAACCCTCTCAAATGTTGCGGATGAGGTACCTGCAAAAATAACTATTATTTATTTTGTGAGTGTCTCGCGATTCTTTATCTGACAAGTTGTTTGTTGGATGCTTGTTTCTAGCTTTAAGGGACTCCTAATGAAAGGCTTTTTCAGGAGGATTACTGTCTCTTGCCTGTCCAACAACTGTTGCTGCAAGACAGAGTGACAGTGGAATCTCATGGCTCTTTCCTTACTCTGTGAGTACCAATCATGGACCTCAATTTTAAGTGGTGTGGATATATTAACAATGGAATCTAAACTATCAGGGTGCCACAATTTTAGACAATATTATTACAATAACTCTAGCTGAAAACTATGCTCTAGGCGTGAGATGCATGTATTGTGTTTTATTCCGAAATCAGTTCCCCCCCCCCCCCCCCCCCCCCCTTTAGGGTGTGTGCTCTGAGCATGTGCTAACTTGAAAAAATTACAAACTTTTGGGATGATAACTCTCTTTTCACAGCGCACGGATGGCAATGGTAAGAGTGTATGTTAGCAAAGCGCTATATGTGATGGCTACTGGTATGGCTAAAGGTTCTGCACTTGGACAAGAAACAATGAATAAAGCCAAGGCTTCTGACTAATTGCACCAGGTAAGAGCCAATGCTTTCGGTAAATTTTTGTATGTTGACAAGAGAGTCCGGCTAACTGAGAAGTTTCGCGTAGTCATTTCTGCAGTTAACGAGGAAGTAAAATCTGTAGATCAAAAGCTTCAAGCTTCCGATAAAACCATGCCGGCTATATTTTCACCTGGAAAGAGGTTAAACAACAGTGGTTCAGCTGTCAAATCAAGCAGGTCACTTGTTAATCACTTTTACGTTGTGTTTTGTTCCCGAGATTGAGGAAAATGAGTTTTAGCTTATGTATTTTTTTTTAAGAATATGCTTCCAAAATATAAATGTGACTGATGGAGCTGCCTCGCTTCCCGCAAAGTTGCGAGAGAAGGCCAAATTACTGTCTCGAAGACCAATAGAAGTTCAGTATATGACTCAAATATAGCTTCCAAGGTGAGTCATCAGAACAAATCCACAGTTCATTCTGTTAGATTTCCAGATCGAGGACATGCCTAAGACTTCAAATTGGTTGTACTTGGATGGCGATGATGCGTTTCTTAAGAAGGCTGCTGAGGCATGAGTGTAAGTGTTTTACACGTAATAATGTCTTATGTGCTTCTTGTGCAAGATTGGATGTACTTGGGTGGCGAAGATTCTAATGTCATAGTGTCGACGCCAGCTAGACTCACAAAACTCGTCCTTGTACCACATCTTTACCGAAATGAAATTGGCACGATTACTATCGTTACATACTCTGTGGAACTCTCTGTGTAACTCTGTGTATTTTACTCATGATTAAAATAAACAGCTCAGATTCACCCACAATGCATATCATAAATAACTTGAGAAGCAGACAAATTGAGCATCTAAATTAGAAGTCCGCCAATTTAGCTAATTGCATAATTTGAAAATTAATAATTAAAACAAGAAGAATAATCTAAGACGCGCGTTAAAAACGGAAACAATATCTCTAATGATTTGTATTTATGAGATAACACTAACCAGATTTTAAAATGAATGCCACAAACTCACAACCACCAACACAATCCGACGACATATACAATCTCAGAATGTGTAATATTATGACAAACAACAAAAAGAAGATTATGAAGTCATGGAGAGTTACTTGCTACAAATACAACAAGGATGATGTGTGAAATGACATTGAAATCAGCTCTATATCAAGCAATAAAATCCCAAACACACAAGTGAATGCCTCAGCCAACTTCATCATCAACAGATAAACGCTACAATGAGTTTTGGGGAAATATCGCCAACTACAAAAGGCACACCAGCTCGAGGACGGATGTAAAACAAAATACATATGGGGTTGGTCAGAAAAATGCGGATAAAGAGAGAGACATAAATTCTAGGTATGTGTGTTCGGATATCCGTTCGGGTTCGGATCGGTTTCGGTTCAAGTTCGGGTTTTTGGGTTTAGAGCTAGAGAACTCGTTCAGATATTTCTAAAAATCGGGTCGGGTTCGGTTTGGAACTTTTCGGGTTCGGGTCGGGTTTGGATACCCAAAATAATCATAAAATATCTGAAAATTCGAATAATACTTGAAAATATTCGAAAATATTTGAGTTATTCGAAAATCTTGTAAAAAATACATTCAAATTACTTAAAAGTATTCAAAAATATATGTACTACGCAAAATATATAAATAAAAACTATTAAAACTACCCAAAAATACTCTAAAGTATCAGAAATAACTGAATTAGATAAAATTTTGGGTTAGTTCGGGTATCCATTCGGATTCGGTTCGGATTCGGGTATTACCCGATACCCGAAATACCTTAACATAAGTCCCATTCGGGTATTTGTTTTAGAATCGGTTCGGATCGGGATCGGATTTTTCGAATCGGGTTCGGGTTTAGATTCGAATTTCAGATAAAATGCCGAGCCCTAATAAATTCAATAGGCAGAAGCACAAAGATCATTCCCACAAATTACCGAATCGGTTGGCAACTAATGTGTAATTAGTTCTGGAGGAACAACAAAAATAGACCACCAATATATATGAAATAAAAACATGTCACTAATACATTTATATATAAATATGGATGTAAAATGTAAAATTTAGGCATGGACGTTCGGATACTCGGGTCGGATCTGAGTCGGGTCTTTGCAGGTTCCGGGTCTAACGGATATAGAAATATAAGACCCATTTAAGAATATGTATATTTTCGGGTCGGGTCCTCTTGGGTTCGGGTCGGTTCGGATCTATTATTGACATACCTGCAAAGACCCGAATTTTTACGGGTACTATTCGGGTTTGGATATTTACAGGTTTTTTGGATATCTTCGGGTATAAAATACCCAAAAAAACCCTGCAAATACCCGAATAAACCTGTAAAGATATTCAAAAACTACAGATTTTATCAGGTTTTTTCCAGGGTTTACCGGATCATATGGTTCATATACGTCCTATCGGATCTTATGGAGTCGGTTACTAACATGTTCTTAACAGGTTTCTAACAGGTTCTAACAGGTTCTAATAATTATTTAGTCTAATATTTACACGTTCCAACGGGTACCCGAAAGATCCGCGGGTAAGACCCGGATCTGAACCTGTACCTGTGGGTCTTCGATCGTCATACCCAATAGGTTCTAAACGTTTGACTCAAACCCAATACGAACCCAATTTTTCGGATCAGTTCAGGTTCGGATTTTCGAATCCAGGTAAAAATGCTCAGACCTAATAAAATTAATCAAACATAGAACTAACGTAAACAACATCCACGAAATGCACAAATTATTAGATACAATAAATGGATATAGAAGAACGTGGAATAACGAATAACATCTACCAAGAATGACTTAAATTGAGAGAAATAGAACACAAAGATTAAGAAGAATCGGAAACTGAATAAATCATAAAATACATTTGGATAAATTTTTATTTTATTTTATATTTAAAATTAACATGATAAACAATATTGGTTAATATTTACTTCTAAAAATTTTTCTTTATCCGAGAAATTTTCTCGTCAAAATTTTATGAAATAATTTTCTGGTATGTATAAATTATAATTTTTCAACAATAATTAGTTTAAAAATAATAATCAAACATATTTTGAAAATATAAATTTATAGAAAAATAATTATAATAAATCCGTTGCGTAGCGTGGGTACCTACCTAGTACTTTATAATTAGACTAAACCAAAATCACACTTAACTAAACTTAACAGAACTAAACTCAAACTGAATATAAATCAAACTAAAATTAGTTTGCCTGAATTTAGATGAAGTTTTATTAGACTAAAATTAATGGAACCAAACATAATCCATATTTTAACCTTCCACCCACCCCTACTCTTAGCGACCTTCTTTACTGGGCCGCATGGGCTTAATTTATTACACTATTACAGAAGAAGGTGGCGCTTTTGTTTCATGGCGTGTTCAAAATTTACTCGAGCAATGATTATAGAAAAGAGGTAATACATTGTCGATTGGATGAGGTTTCTCGGGAGATTGATCAAAGCTGGAATTACTGGAGGTAAGGCCCCTCCGCAAACAAAAACCTTCTTCTCAATTGGCAGATTGAAAATCTGTACCATTAGCTCACCAAAAGTGGTAAGAAATGGCACATACCATGGAAAAAGGAATAAGAACAAAAAACAGAAATATCCTAAAACATAATTCATACTGATGCCAAAAGGAGAAAACGGGAAAATCAAAAGAACAACAAAACAAACTCTTAAACACTTCTTTCCAACATTCCTGATGCCAGCTGCTTCTCCTCTCAGACTTCATTGTGCTCTCCTGCCTATGTCAAAAAGCTTACGTCAAGAGCTATCTCATTATTCACAACAGGTGTCCTCATCTCTTCATGCAAATCAGCTATCTCCTTGATCCGTTTTGACTCTTCATCAGTAAAACCAGGTACGACAAACTGAGAAACCGTTTTGATGACTCTCGATTTTAGCTCACGGGCTACGGCCATCAAAGTAGGAAATTGATGTCGTTCTAACATAGGATAGGTATCGGGATCTTGCAGTATCCTGTAGTAAGCTGGTGCAGAGCTCTCGAGAATGAGCTTAGTTGCATGATAGAAGTTCCTTATCTCTGGATATATATATCTTTTAGATCCAGAACAGGCGAACTTGTAAGGAACAGAGTTGTGTAGACAAACAAATAACCAGCCATGTCTGTCCACTTGAGAATAGATTTGATATAGTTAGCAACTCTTGAGAAAACACCTCTGTCTTGTCCGAAGTCCATCAGGTTTAAGAGAATTGTCTTTCTAATCCTGTAATCCTGACCGTACATGTTTCTGAAATTCTGCGCGGACTCAAGATTCGGAAAGACAGTTATCTCTTCTTCTCCAGTAGTGTAACCAGCGATGGCGCTCATAGCAGCAATCCTCCTGCGACAAAAGGGCTCAAAATTCACAGAAGTTGGATTCTTAAACAGCATTAACACAACCAGTCCCCAAATAACCGCAGCTTTAGGAACCTCCATGACGGTGTCAGTATGCTCATTAGGATACATCTGAGCTAACTGGTTTGGTACCATAATGTAGTTTATTGTGTGACCATTTTTTGTGCACATGGAGACTATTGGATCTAGCATAGATGGCATGAGGTTTGTTATAGCTGCCGCAAAGTAAGTACTCTGCTGATCACCGTCACCAAATATGTCGCTATTGGCTTCCCGAATGTTTAACTCAAATGCTTTGAAGTTGTTATTACCAGACGCTGACTGTGCTCCTCTTATAAACTCTAAAGGGCGGTTAGAGGGAAACTCAGTAAAGGTCACACGTGAATCTGCATCGGGTACATATATTCCAGGAGCCAGAAGTTTGTTTATATCACCAATCGCCTTTCTCTTCTGGAGCGGAACCATCTGGAGAGTGTTTTCAGGTCGATTCCCTTCATCATTGGTCATGGTCGTTTGTTGAACTTTTCTCCTTTCACGCAACAAATTTGCTTCACGGGATTCACCAGCTTTTGCTTGAGAACGTCTCAACATCCTGACAAAGGCAAGTACACACTCTAAATAGCCAAATTTCACTATTATATATGAAGAAGAGTTGTCTTGGAAATAACATGCGAGGGAAGGCGTAACAGTCTCAACTCTCAAGTCGACTTTATTAGAATACAAAGAGCCATGACTCGTCAATCCAGGCGTTGACACTATTCATTCGTTTTTTTTTTTGACAACACACTATTCATTATATACAAAGAATCGATGGATTATCAAAAAGAGGTAATACATTGTCGATTGGATTGATTAGGTTTCTCCGGAGATTGATCAAAGCTGGAGGTAAGTGGGAGGCTTTTTCTTTAATCGATGCACTTTGCCTTTGGCCTTGGGACATGTATTATACTTTCGTAAAAGTTTCTAGTGTTTGGTGGTTCCAATATTTTTGATAAGAGAAGCTGATTAGAGTTTTACTAAGATGATGTTATTATTATATATGAAGAAGAGTTGACTTGGAAATAACATGTGAGGGAAGGCGTAACAGTCTCAAGTCGACTTTATTAGAATACAAAGAAAGAGCCATGACTCGTATATCAAGGCGTTGACACTATTCATGTTACTCAATTTTTCATTTTTTTCTTTTCAATATTCGTATTGTGTACTATTCCAGAATGCCGTTTGAGTGAAGACAAACTCATCTTCTATGTTTAATAAACTATTTGAAGCACCTAAGAACTAACACACTTGTTTCAGGTTGTGTGATTACAAGAAGAGATTCAAAGAAAGAATACAGAGATGTATACTAGTAAGACGAACCCACTATGATTAGATCATAAGCTTCTCTCACGGAGTTACAAGAGCAAAAGGACCAAATTTCATCACAACACAATCAAGCAACCTAATAAGCTACTTTTACCTTTCAAAAACTGCAATTGTACAAAGATTAATTCCAACTCCTAACTACCTCCTACACTCTCTGACAGCTGGCCTGACAACGCCCAAGTTAATCGTAAGCTGCCTCGAAGGTTTACCAAAAAAAAACTGACCATGATTGTTCACCCGTTGAATCTGATTCACTACCCAAGTCTTCATCATCGCTTTCTGTGGGAACCACCTGGATTCTGTCAGCATGCTTAATTAACCAATCACTGAACCCTGGAGAAGCTGCAAGTCCCACCATTGCTTCCCTCGTCGTTTCTTTTGTCAACTCTTCATACTCTTCCTTAGACAACTTCTTCTGGTTGGGCGTCCTGTGGTATGTAGAATAGTAATCCTGCCTTTCCATCGGTATTCTCCGGCCAAATGAAGACGGTGACATCACATGTTTCAAACCTGCGGTTATCCCACACCAAAAAATTATCAATTATGTCGCACACGATAATCAAGGCCAGCGAATGTAAATGCATATTGAAATCATACCATTATAAGGAGAGCCGGAGGATGAAGGTACACTCCGAGCATCGTTCCACAGTCCACCTCCAGGGCGGCTAAGGAACTCAGCTCGTCCTTGCATCGGACGTCCTTTGCCAGCAGGGACCAGCCATTGACTTTGAACCGCGACTCTTTTCCTGCGTTAAGTGCAAACATTGTTTCGGTAAAAAGCTCACTCACAAACTATGCAATAGCTGAGTTCTGTCTTAAAGACAGAGTAAGCTTTTTCAAGATCCAAAAAGAGAAGGCAAGTGAACATGTACCTTTTGTGAATCGTTTTGCTGAGAAGAAAACCGAGTAAGCTAGCTGCAAGGAAAGCTCCCATCGCCAGAGGGGTATCCATTGTGCTCTGAAGTAAAAGAAAGAATAACCCATCAGACTATTATTATTAGCACCCAAATTTACGAGACCATAAGCAATTATACGATGCATTTTTTACCTGGAAAATAAATGTGGCAGCGACAGAACGCATCGCCCATTTCACAAATTGGGCAACACTGGCATCCACACCTCCATCTTTCGAAACAACAAACTTCCTCACCGTCCAGAATCCGAAAGCAGCTCCTGTAATGACTATTCCCACAAGCACTAGTACTGCAACCTGAGTCGGAATCAAGAAGCAATTGTTACTATGCTTAATGCTACACACACATTAACCAGCTTGCAATACACAATCAATTTGGAAAAGATTATGCTCTTTACAATAACAGAAGAGCACCTGCAAGAACTGAAAAGAAAGGAACTACAAAGAAAATATATATAAACCCAAGAAAGCAAGATTGAGCGAAATAGAGATTTGTAGTTTTCTGCAGAAGCAGGGACAATGACTTACTGGATTATACATGTCTTCACTCAGCCCGAAATTGACAAGAATCATGTTCACCATCATCGAGAATTGATGTAGAATGAATGATCCAGCCCCTACCTAAAATAGTAACTTCAAAGTAATCACTATCTATGTAAACTGATTGCTCTAAAAACCGGAGGTGGTAAAACATACTTACCACAGATCCATAGAATGCAAGATACATAACATTTTTCCTCCCGGTAGGCAACAGCCTCATAACCTGCAAAGAATTTTATTAATTGATGGTTACTAAATCATATATCAACCGGTTTAGTTACGGTTTAACAACATCTTGAGATAACAATTTCGCAATACAATCATGATCAGGGAAAAAATCAACACTTTGGTGGACTTGAGAATAACTTACCTGAAAAATAATGATCAGAACGACGAGGAAAACCCCCACAGCCATAGAACTGGTGTAGTAAAATGGAAGCCAGCTGCTGACAACTGGTGCTGCCAAGATCACGACCAGTCCGGCCACAAGACAAATAATACGCCATTGTTGAAAATCTGCAGAAAATAAAACAAAACCAGAAAGTGAGAAATAGTCTATCTCCAAAGACGACAAGCAGAGAGACTGATACAAAATGTGGGAACAGCTCGAAACTCGGACTAATTGATAGGCTTTTGATATGTAATGCACTGATATGAAATTCTTAAAATAGCACATGCTTATAAGAGAGGAGAGACAGAGAGTACAAGGAGTAACCTTCTGCAACGGAGATGGTAACTGAACCAGATGATTGACCACTGAACTTCACATCAATGTATTGTTCATCATATGGGGACATGACAGAACTCCAGAGCCCTTTTTGAAGATTTTTCCAATCAGTTTTATCACACTGGCACATTCCAAGTGAAGCATTCCTGAAAAGAACATAGTATAATGGTTAAAGAAGGCTCTTTCCAAGTGAAGCATTACGACTTGTTAAAATATGAAAACTAGAAGAAAAGCTGTTTCACTTACCGGTGAACACAAACCTGAATTTTGATGTGTAGCCTCTCTGGGACAGTGACCAGCGGAGCCAATTTGAGCCTAAGAGAGTGGGCATATTTGGATAAATTGGTTCTCGGATAGCCAGAAACTTGGATGCGCTCACACGAAGTAAGGTTGACATTCAGAGCTGGATGGTCAGGACCAACACCTGAGATTTTGAATCCGTATGTTAGCAAACTTCCGAAACATATACAAGGAATGTCAAAGCATGAAAGAAACTATCTAGGAGAAACACAGTAACAAAAAGTTGAAGCTTTCTTTTAACTACATGAACATACACACAAACGCTGATAGCATTTGTCATCAATACAAGATGAAAACGTGGAAAAAAAAAACCCATGTGTAGTCTTAAATTTCTATATCTAATTAAGCATGAGAAATAGCGGAGTTAATTAATACACACACAAACGATGATAGCATGTTACATTCTTCACATTGCTCTTTGTTAGTTCACAACTTGGAACTTATTGATCCAAAAATAAGGAACCCTGAGCTTGCATCTAAAAGGGGTTTTAGTTTCAAAGAAGAAATGCCTATGGTCTATGGAACGAACAGCTTCAATAGCAGATTGAGAAAGAAAACCCAGTTCTCATAAAATCAAACATATATCAACAAGAACTTCAAACCCTAAGTTTCTGACGAAGCTACAAAAATCAAAGTAACGGGATTCAAATAAGTACTTTGGTGAAGTAAATAGCAACACGATATTAACCAGAGAGCGAGATCGGCAACAGCCAAAACCAGTACCTTTGAGCGCCTCCGAGTCCGATGCGACCAAGGAGGTCAAGAGAAAGAAGACGATAAGAGGAAGGAGTATAGAGATTCGATAAGAATTAGAAAGATACGAAGAAGAAGCCATTATTGAGGGTTTCTCTCGCTTTCCCCTTGCTCTCACTGTGAGAAGCGCGCTTCAGGACGCAGTATTTAAGCTTTTCCAATTATTGCGTTTCGTGCCGCGTAGCGTCGTATCAAAGTGTAGAGAGCGGTTTAGATTTTAGAGAGTCTCGGTTTACTCAAATTAGTTACGTTTGGTGCTCGTAGCGTTTGCGTTACTCATATTTTCTATAATATTTATATATTTACGGGTTGATTGGTTGTGGCGCTGGAAGCTGTAGAGAACCAAAATTTTGTCTACAGCCAAATGATCGAACCAATCAAACTTTTTTGCTTTTTAAGAATACAGCCATAATAAACCGAAACCGGGTGTAGATTCTTAAAAAAAAAAAACCGATCATAAAAAGCTATTTTTTTCATGGTTTCTAAAATAGTGTTTTATAATATTTTTGATATAATCTCTCTTTTTATTACGTGTATATATATAAATATATACATATGAATAACATATAATTTGAGGAGAAATAATATTTTTGATGAAATATGGAGAACAAAAAAAATTCATCAATTTTTTTTAAATATATGTAAAACAACAAATATTTTTTATGCCATCATTCATATACACATGTTATATATATATATATATATCATATACACGTGTATAATATATATATATAGAATTACATATTTATAATAAATAAATTATTTTTTTGTTAAAGCATATAAATTTACTATTTCTTATGTAAATTAAATTTCAATGTGTATATTTTCACATTCTATTATCTACTTATTACTACAAAGTTTTATCAAATATTTATCTAATTCAGTATTTATTTAAGTGATAAACTTAACAATGAAAAAATTTACAACATAATTGATATACACCAATCAGATTTATAATTTAAAAAGTCATAACCAAAACTTTAGAGGTAATCAATAAATCTACGCTAATATTTTACAGCAAAAAAGAAAAATTATTAACCATACCAGTTATTTTATTAAAAATTATTATAGCTAAACCCAATTTTTTGTAATTAATTTTTTGTATGTATCTATAAAACTCAATGGCATTTTTTTTTGTTGCTTTTTTAGACTTTTTTTCTGAAACAATTTAGCTTTTTTTTTGTTTTCAATTTAATGCTCCATCGCACCTGTGGAAGAAATTCCAAGAGAGAGAGAGAGAGAGTGCAATCGATAGAGGAATCCATTTTTGTTCAAGGAGATAAGTGAAGAATGCAGTCGACGGACGAAGGAATTCACTTACTTATAGAATCAATTATAGAATTTGAGAAACAATTAATTTATGGCATTGGCATTTAATTTTTGACACAATCATAAAATAGAAATTGTTCAAAACTCATAGTAAGGTTTATTTCCGGAAACAAAAACGTGTGTAGCCTGCAAAGTAGTCTGCAATTCATTCATTCAATAATGTAATTAGAGAGTATTCTCTCCATAGGTGAAGCCCAGTGCCGGTCCAATATTTTCGGATGCCCTATTCAGAACTAAAATATTATTTAATATAATTATTTTTTAAAATTTTATTTAAATATTTTAATAAAAAATTATATTTAAAAATATCTATATTATGAAAAATGCCCTTCACTGAAGCCACGTGGCATCATAACTCGACGTGGCATCATAATGTTTTTTTTTTTGCTTTCTAATTCTATTAGATTGAATTCCTTGGCTCGTTAAACAAAATGATCTTAGTGTCAGATTTAATGTTAATTTTGGACAAAATCATAAAATAGGAACTTACAGAAATTGTTCAAAACCTGTAGTAAGGTTTATTTCCGGAAACAAAACGTGTGTAGCCTGCAAAGTAGTCTGCAATTCATTCATTCAATAATGTAATTAGAGAGTATTTCTCTCCATAGGTGAAGCCACGTGGCATCATAACTCGACGTGGCATCATAATGTTTTTTTTTTTAACTAATTATCATTTGATTTTCAATTTTTGTGTTTGTTTCAGTCTAATTTTTAAAAATTATTACGTATAACTAAATTTATAAGTTTTAATTCATAAATTAATGGTTATCAATATAAAAAACTAGGGATAGTTCCACGCGTTACGTGGATTATAAATTAATATAAGCAAAAATAAAGCATTTTTATGTAAATATATAGTAAATATTTTAAATAAATTATTTATATTTAAAATAATTAAATCCTTTGGCTATTTTGTATATACATATATAGTTTTGACTAAGAGAATTAATTTCTAAAATAAAATAAAATACAATACTCTTAATTTTAATATTTTAAATTATATCTTTTATGATTTTTAAACAAATTTAACTTTAGTTATATGAATTGTATTGAAGTTTTATTAGAAATTAATATAAGTAAAAATAAAGCATTTTTTATGAAAATATTTAGTAAATATTTTTAAAATATTATTTATATTCAAAATAATTAATTATTTTGCTATTTTGTAAATACATGTATATTTTGTACTAAGACAATTAATTTACTAAAATAAAATAAAATACAATATTCTCAGTTTAGCATTTTAAAATATTTAGTTATGTTATATATGATTTTTAAACAATTTAACTTTAGTTATCTAAATTGTTTAAAAATCATATTTTGTTTTATATGATTTTGTATTAAAGCTTGTAGTTTTGAAAAATATTACTTTATTATATATTTAAAATTAAAATTTAGAAACAACTATTTTTTATCATTAAATAAACGTATATTCTTATATTGGAAATTTTTAAAGTATCAAATGACTTTTTATAATAAAGATCACTTGTAGTGTGACTATTTTATTTTATTTGATATTAGTGATAAAATTTGTAACAGAACATTAAAATATTAGTTTATTTGGTTATTTTAGATTATGTATTCATATTTAACAATCATTGTTTTATTTTAAATAAATAACAACAAATAAAATGGAAAGAGAAAAATAAAGGCAAGTGTAAATTCATAAAAAACATATTTCATCATCTTAAAACTTGTGGTTTTTGAGAAACATTACTTTATTATATATTTAACATTAAAATTTAGAAACAAATTTTTTTACATAAAATAAACATATATTTTATATATTAGAAATTATTTAAAGTATCATATCATTTTTATAATAAAATTACTTGTGTTGTAGTGTAACTATTTTATTTTATATTAGTAATAAAGGGTGTAACTGAAAATTAAAATATTACTTTTATTTGGTTATTTTATCTTATACATTCATATTTAACCATCATTGTTTTGTTTTAAATAAATAACAACTAATAAAATGGAGAGAGAAAAATAAAAAGCAAATGTAAATTTTTAGATGACACATGTCACCCTCTCAAAGCTTGTGGTTTTGAGAAACCTTACTTTATTATATAAGATATTGTAATTTTAACATATTTTGATAGCAAACGTCGCGTGGTGATAAATTTAATTAATTTTTTTTTGTTATTTCGATGTAATTTGAGTTATAAATCTATTTTTAAGATAACAAATATTTGAATTCTATGATGTATATAGTAAAATATATCTAAAATATGCGGTTTATTTATAAACGTCTAAACCACCTAAAATCGTCTAGACTCTGTGATAGATTCCCGGATAGGATAGACTCTTTGATGGATCGAATGATAATCTGATCACGGATCAGTGGTGGATCGAAGGAGACCGTCAAAGGTTGCGGATGGCCTTTGGTATTCCCCAACTTCAAAGAGGATCGAAGAAGTAACCCTTAACAACGAACTCTAAGAAGGTTTGTTGCTTTGGAAGTAACCCTTGCCAAAGAAACGAAAATGTTCAACCAAGAACAAAGAGATGAACTCTCAAAATAAGAAGAAGAAAATCGATATCTATTAAAATGATCAAGAGTTTGATACTTATAGAAGAGAACTAGAATGTAAAGAGACTAAATTGTAGTAATAAAGAGCAAATACCAAAGAATAAATTAAATGGAGTCAAAGAACTCTTCGGATTCAGCAAAGTCCTTAGAGTGACTCTTCGGCCGCTTTTCCTTCCTTGGTGCGGTCATGGTACGGCCCGGATCATGGAGACGGACGCTTCCTCGGATAACTCATGATTTGGTCGGTCCATAAGTGAAAGCTCACGTCCAATCTTCATCTTCAGTCCAATGGCTCGTTCTTTTGAAGTTTGGTCGGTAGAAAAGTCGAATGGGTCGATAGAAATGGTAGTGTTCCGACCCACCGGTGATTCAGCTCGGACCAACGCGTTTCTGTCACGACCATTAGTCTTAGAATGGGATTTGGGTCGAGAAAGAGAACGTCTCAGTCGAGTGAATCGATCATCTGGTCGTGGTTCAAAATGTAGCTCCATTCCCGGACGTGTTGGGTCGATACGGTACACGGCCGTGCGGTCACTGCGGACGGTTGGACGAACCTCAGTTTCTCCTTGTTTCAGCTGCGTTCCAAGCGATTCCTCATCGTCTGAGCTATCTTGATTGGATGTCCTAGCTCGGAATCCATCATTCCCCTCCTCTTGAAAAGGATTTGACCACAAATCTGGAGTATCTGCATGAAAAGGAGATAGATCAGCAACGTTGAAACTAGGAGAAATTTCATACTTACCTTGAAGATCAAGTTGATAGGCATTGTCATGGAGCCTCTTGACAACCGTGAATGGACCATCCTTCCGGGGCATAAGTTTTGACTTCCGTTCCTCGGGAAATCGTTCCTTCCTAAGATGAATCCAAACAAGATCGCCCGGCTCAAAGATCATTTGTTTGCGGCCCTTGTTAGCATACTTCTCATACTGCTTTGTCTTTGCCTCGATGTTGGCTCGGACCTTCTCATGAATCTGCTTGACAATTTTGGCTTTCTTTTTTCCATCCAAACTTATTCTTTCAGTCACAGGCAAAGGCATTAGATCAAGTGGAGACAAAGGGTTAAAGCCATAGACAATCTCAAATGGTGAGTACTTAGTAGCAGAATGCATGGAATGGTTATAAGCAAACTCAACATGTGGTAAATTCTCTTCCCAAGTCCTAAGATTCTTCTTAACAAGCGATCTAAGCAAGGCTGAAAGTGTCCTATTCACTACTTCCGTTTGTCCATCAGTTTGAGGATGACAAGTAGTTGAAAACAAAAGTTTTGTACCAAGCTTAGTCCACAATGTTTTCCAGAAATAACTTAAGAACTTAGCATCACGATCAGAGACAATGGTCTTAGGCATGCCATGAAGTCTAACTATCTCTTTAAAGAACAAGTCGGCAATGTGAGATGCATCATTAGTTTTCAAACAAGGAATGAAGTGAGCCATTTTCGAAAACCTATCTACAACCACAAAGATGGAGTCCTTACCAGTCCTAGACTTAAGCAAACCAAGAACAAAGTCCATAGATAAATCAGTCCAAGGATGAGATGGAATAGGAAGAGGAGAGTACAAACCTTGAGAAGTGTTTTTGGACTTAGTTTCCTTGCAAGTGATACACCTGATGGATTGTTTAGTTGATCCTGATTCAATTCTTAGATTCATATCAACCTAAACATGCGATCTAGGTTCTTCTCAGAATAGAAACAATTGATGATCTCACCTTATACCTGTTAATTGCAGCGGAAAGGGATGGTATGTCAGAGATCAAAGAGCCACCGAGAGATGACTCCTCCAGAGGTTCACACACGCACACCGAGCAGGAAGAGGCTGCTAGACCAGCAAGGAATCGGCGCAGGGAGAGAGAGGAGACTCGCGGCTAGGGCTACCTTTCGACCTGAACTCGTCTTAATCTTATATAACTTGTTCAGTTCGTTTTGGGCCATTTGGCCCAAAAGCCAATTAACTCCGAGGCGTTCGCACACTGTGTCGATCGACACTCCTTGTGTATCGATCGACACACAGTGGCCAAACCCAATAATTCTCTCTAAGTACAGTAAATGCCTAGCACTTTTACCGTACTTCTGCTACACCGTTCCTACACATTTTCCTGTTAGCTTAGGCGTGTGACCCATATGGGATCATATAATAAAGGCAACAAGTCCAAGACTTATAGATCATGAGCGGACTCTAGCAAGCCATCATGACCCCCAGTATTATATGACTTATGTCTGATCATTGACATACTCTTACTTTCTAGAGACAGTACCGAGATTACTGGACACAATTCCAACAATCTCCCACTTGTACTGGAATCTCTGTATTCATAATCCTTTTGTCACAATATCTCGATTAGTCATAAGGCAAGATTGGTGTCATCCTTATAAAGGCTAATCTTGTTCATCGGACTCTGATTCGATACTGACAATCCAAACGACTCGGGACAGTCCGTTTGAGCATGGCCATGCATTTTCCAGTATTCAAATCTCCGATTGGCCTAGAGATATTCACTCCATTTATATTGGAGGGACAAATCCCGTCTTGTTCCATCACTGTAAACTACTCATTTCACAATGTACCCAAACAAGGTCCTTATAACTATCGCAGAACGATAGCGTTAGACAATGATCAAAGTACATCAGTCCATGTGCAGTCACATGCATGCGAACTCAGGTCTAAGGACTATACTCTATAGTCGTAGTAAGAATCTCTTATGACACAGATATAAATATCCTGAAGAGTTCTTATAAGCGGGTCTTGTCCGGTCGTATGTTCCCAAACATACACCTATGTACTGACTTTGATGCCGCGCATCTATGACACACTGAGACTTTGTCATAAGTCACGTACCAATCCAGTCTCACACGGTTGTTGGTGTTCCAATTTCAACAACCTTCGACTAGGGACAGGATGATATAAAACATTTATCAAATATAGGGTCTCATGATCAAGCTAAATGACTTCGATGACTCAAGATCAAGTCATTTACTTCGATGACCTATAAAATGGTTTATATCACTTTGGAACGATTATTTCATCACAGTTAAAATAATCTTGAAATAATAATTTCATTAAACATCTTAAATGTTATTTCAAGAACATATCCAATAACTAAATAAAGCCCTTTAATAACTCCCACTGAAATTAAGACTACATCTTAATTTCACTTATCCTATAGCAACAGTCCGCGACTCGTGCTTAGGCCTAAGGAGTGGCTTCGTTAATAGATTAGCAACGTTCTCATTCGTTGAAACTTGCTGATCTACTTAACATCTCTGTCATTTATCTTACGGAATAGGTTATACCTATCCTCAAGGTGTTTGGACCTCTGATGTGCAGCTAGTCTTATCTATGCTGGGAATCACATCAAGTTCAGTGACGAACTCTTCTTTCCAAACATCCTCTTTCGCCACTTCCCAAGCTGCGAAATGTTCAGCTTAAGTCATTGAGTCAGCAACAGTGCCTTGCACCGCCAGATAGACACAAGATATAACCGGACTGTGATCGGAAATCATCTTTGTCTATTGGAAACTTGCCTTTCAGACTCTATCGACTTATAGCACCTCACTTTCTCCGTAAATCAAGAACTTATCCTTAGTATTCCTCAAATACTTTAGGACATACTTTAGGAAACTTGATTCTTTGCTGGATTTGACTGGTCTTTATTTGTCTTGCTTAACATTAAAGCAACATCAAACAAGTATGTTTCATGGCATACATGATAGATCCAATTGCCGACGCATATGGAATCTCATCCATGCATTTAAGCTCAGCAGTTATCGTAGGATACTGTATCTTGCTTAACTTAATGCCATGTGACATTGGCATAAAACCCTTCTTGGATTGCTCAAAACGTGTAGGACTTCGTCAATTTAAGAATCTGACTTTGTCCTATTAGCTCTTTTGGATCTCTATCTTTAGATCCAAAATCCAAGAACTACGTGGCTTTACCCATGTCAATCATTAAACCAACTCCCAAGCTAGTCCTTTACCGACTACAGCGTTGGGACGTTATATCCGAGAATCAGTATGTCATCGACATACAATATGAGAAATGCAATATCGCTCCCACTAATCTATTAGTAAACACACAGTTCCGCTTCGTTCCTGTTCAAGTCAAAACCTTGACTACTTCAACAGAACGAAGATTCCAACTCCGATATGTTTTGCTTCCATCCATGAATGGATCAATGAAGCTAACTTACATAAAATGTAATTTTTCGGAGTCCGGGCTCACTTTCGCTTCTTTGAATTTCGCAGATTCGTCGCTTTCAGTGATCATCAGATCATGCGAACTTTCAATGATTATCAGGTTCAACTAATGACGAGAAATCACTCCCGGATTAGTAACTGATTCATTCATATCTGCGAACTTCAGGCTCCAGAGGTGCAGATTTCAATGATTATCAGGTCCAACTAATGACGAGAAATCACTCTCAGATTAGTAACTGATTCATTCATATCTGCGAACTTCAGGCTCCAGAGGTGCAGATTTCAATGATTATCAGGTTCAACTAATGACGAGAAATCACTCCCGGATTAGTAACTGATTCATTCATATCTGCGAACTTCAGGCTCCAGAGGTGCAGATTTCAATGATTATCAGGTCCAACTAATGACGAGAAATCACTCTCAGATTAGTAACTGATTCATTCATATCTGCGAACTTCAGGCTCCAGAGGTGCAGATTTCAATGATTATCAGGTTCAACTAATGACGAGAAATCACTCTCGGATTAGTAACTGATTCATTCATATCTGCGAACTCCATAATCCACAGGTGTAGATTCTACAGAAATCTGTAAATCCTTCCGCTGCTCTCCCTTAACAGGTTAAGCAGCCTCCTGTATTTCTCGAATTTCTTCGAGTTATACTTTTACTCCCACTGTTCTTCTTGGAAAATCACTTCCCTTCTTAGAAAACAGATTGGACGTAAAAGTAACAAGCCTTAGTTTCTCTAGGACAACCAGCGAAGTAGCACAACTACAAATACTCAGTAAAGACAAATTTGGATCGATTCCAATCCACATTTACGTGGTGTCTTTCAACTGATATTGGTGGAACTTTTTAGCGTAAACTTAGATATTTCTAGAGCGTTATTCTTAAAATATCATGGAAGATTCGTGTGATTCATCTTTAATCATTTCTAATAAGATCTGATTCTTTCTCACAGAAACACCTTCAGGTTTTCAGGAGAAATGAGCTGTGAAACGATTTCACACTCATTAAGATGATCACACAATCAATGACTTAAGTATTCTCACTCGTGATTTAATCCAGAGTCTTAATACTTTTGTCACTCAGACCTTATACTTCATTCTGGAACTCTTTCGACCATGTAAAAGAATTCCGACTTGTGTCTCATCAAATGAACACAGTCACACTCACTGAAGTAATCAGTAGAGACAATGAAGTACAGGAAATTTTCTCTGGCATTACTGCTCATTGGGCCACATACATCAGTATGTTCCAGGTCCAATAAGCCTTTGGGCTTTTCTCTAGCTCGGCTAAGATGGGCCCTTTACCTTTTGGTCTAGTAAACAGAATTCAAGTCTCATAAGATATTTTATCAAATGAGCCCAACAGTCCATGACTATGGGATTTCTGAATCCGACTTACTCTATGTGACCAAGACTTTATGCCAAGAAAAATCAGGTTTAATTCATCAGATTTAAACCAATTCGGTATTTATGTTACATTTAGGCACTCTTTGGTTTAAGATATAAAACCCATTCCATGAATAGGGTGCTACAATTAATATTTCATTAAGATCAAAAGAACAAAACTTGTCTTTTATCAAAATGAAAAACATTCAAATTCTTACAAGAAAATGAAAGACAACTCTGCTTAAAGCAGGTACATTGTAGCAATTACTTAATACAAAACCAAGCCTCAAAGGGATCTATAAGTGAAAAACCCTACGGCTGAGGCAGCATCCCAAGCTCCTTCCAGACATGTAGTTTCACTTGCCCTTCCTTCAACGTTCTACTGTTGCTTAGGCTCTGCATATTATTACAAATATCAGTGCCACAACCAGTATCCAATACCTTTAAGGTAGAACTTGAAGTAATAACATGAATACCTGAGGAAGTAGTCTCATACATCGACTTTAACTCCTCATCATCTTCCATGAATTTAATGCAATCTCTCTTCCAATGCCCTGTCTCCTTACAGTAGCAGCACTTACCAACGTAAGAGGTATCTGACTCGGGCTCAGAAGACACACGCTTGCCATGATTCAAAATCTGGACAACTTTGTCTTCACCCTTGTCAGCATTAGGTTTAGTAAACCTACCCTTCTCATTCATGAGATTGTACAGGGTACTCTTCACGTTTGGCTCAACTGTCTTGAGCATATCATGCAGTTCAGTCAGCGTCTTTGTTAAGCCTTTCTTGATATAGTTCTTTCTGAACTTATCATAGCTTGACGGCAGTGACTGCAGAATGATTTCAGTTGCCAACTCTTGGCTAACTGGATAATCCAGTTTCCTCAGGTTATCAATGTAACCCATCATTTTACTGACATGAGGACTCACTGGATGATCATTTGGTAGCTTGCAGCTAGTGAGAGACTTAACCAACTGGTATCTCTCCACCCTTATCTGCTCCTGAAATTTCAATTTCAGGCTGCTGATCATCTCTATTTGCGACTCCATGTTCTCATATTGCTCCCGAAAGTCTGAATCCATGGTAGCCAATATCAGACCACGCACATCTACCGTATCATTATAATGCTTATTCCAAGCATTATATACTGCATGAGAAGCATTGGACCCGATCCTCACGGGGAGAGCTCTCTCAAGAACATAGTCCTTTCTCTCCTGTCTGAGGACTAGCCTCAGGTTCCGCGACCAAGTCAAGAAATTCGATCCGTTCAGCTTGTCCATCTCAAGGACAGACCGGATCGAGAAAGTGTTTTGATTGTTTGTGCTAGTCATAACTGAAAATTAAGATAAAAGGATTTTAGTTAATATGTTCTATTTGATTAATCTCGTATTAATTTAATATGATTAATCATGCATTATATTCAATAACATCAGTTACCCTCAATAGAATATAATGATTCCAAGATCCACATATAACTAAGATTAAAGTGGGCCACTGGCCGTCACCCAACCTTAGCTTATATCGGTAAGCCCTATATCGGCTAATTATATCCGTGATATAACTCTTGGTTGTGAATCTGGGCCCGAGGCCCAATCCACTCTGATGTCTCAAGGCCCGGGACTCCCGATGGCCCAGTCAAGAAAACCAGACTATACAGTCATGTAATCATTAATGTCTGGGACTCCCAATGACATTTATGAATCACAAACCGTCTTATCCACGCAAAAGCAGACACCCTCACACTGTAAGGCCATGAATACAATTGAATGGGCTTCGACAGCTGACATAGAATGGACAAGACATCCAACGCTTGATATTGTTTGAGGTTCGTAGGTTTATTTAAAAATTCATTCCCAAAATAGAAGATTACTATTTCGGGAAACTTTCCATTTTTGGAAACCTACTATTTTTGGAAACTTTCTAAAATTGGAAACTTTCTAAAAACGGAAACTTTCTAACTTTAGAAATTTCTTAAAATCCGAATCATGCAAATCTAGAAACTTCTATAAATTAAGAAACTTTCTAATTTCAAAATATCGGAAACTTTAATTTAAAATCGATTTATATCCTTTATAAAATTAATATTAAATTAATCTGAAGAAAGACTCAAATAATTGGCCCAATTGTTTTAACTTCTTGGCCCGAGGCCCAAGAATTGGTCCATGTCCAAGACATGACCCAATTGTCCAATTAAATGACATAACCGGTCTGGTTCATTAAAATTGGTCTAACCAATTTTAATTACTACGATGACCACAATTGTCAACCGGTTATTTACTAAACCGGATTTTCTCAATTTATTTGGTCCAACCAAATCAAATTAGAAAATCCTGGTTTAGGCACTAAATCCAATAATTCTTTCGACATTGGATTTCTTGTCCCGGTTTAACCAGACTTAATAAAATTATTAAATCTGTTTATTAAACCAGGACGAATTAATTTTAATCAAAAATTAAACCGAGCCTTAAACCAACCATGTCGATCGATGGACCAACCGTGTCGATCGATCCATCAACCGCATCGGTCGATGCTCTTAGCATCGATCCTGCATCGACCGTGCATCGATCCTGTATCGATCGATGCTCTTAGCATGCACTGAACCGAGCCAAAAACCTAACCGTGTCGATCGATGTGCACCAACCGCATCGGTCGATGCACCAATATCGAACCTGCATCGATCCTGCATCGATCGATGCTTTCACGCGTTAACAGGGTTACCCGATAGACTGTATCGACCGATCCATGCGATCGTATCGATCGATCCATGCGATCTCCGATTGTATCGACCGATCCATGCGATCGTATCGATCGATCCATGCGATTCTGGTTGATTCTCATTCGGTTGTATCGACCGATCCATCCATTGCATCGATCGATGCAATGCGATCACAGTCGATAGTTCTTTATGAAAATCGCAAATTCCAAATCAATATAGCTTGGATTTGCGATTTCAAGTGTGTTTAAGGTTCAATTCCTTGTTGCTTAAGTGATTTCTCTTATCAATAGTTGATTCAAAACACTTCTTAAACAAGAAAACAATCCTAAACATGAATCTAAACAAGAAAAACCAGAACCTAAAGCTCTGATACCACTGATGGATTGTTTAGTTGATCCTGATTCAATTCTTAGATTCATATCAACCTAAACATGCGATCTAGGTTCTTCTCAGAATAGAAACAATTGATGATCTCACCTTATACCTGTTAATTGCAGCGGAAAGGGATGGTATGTCAGAGATCAAAGAGCCACCGAGAGATGACTCCTCCAGAGGTTCACACACGCACACCGAGCAGGAAGAGGCTGCTAGACCAGCAAGGAATCGGCGCAGGGAGAGAGAGGAGACTCGCGGCTAGGGCTACCTTTCGACCTGAACTCGTCTTAATCTTATATAACTTGTTCAGTTCGTTTTGGGCCATTTGGCCCAAAAGCCAATTAACTCCGAGGCGTTCGCACATTGTGTCGATCGACACTCCTTGTGTATCGATCGACACACAGTGGCCAAACCCAATAATTCTCTCTAAGTACAGTAAATGCCTAGCACTTTTACCGTACTTCTGCTACACCGTTCCTACACATTTTCCTGTTAGCTTAGGCGTGTGACCCATATGGGATCATATAATAAAGGCAACAAGTCCAAGACTTATAGATCATGAGCGGACTCTAGCAAGCCATCATGACCCCCAGTATTATATGACTTATGTCTGATCATTGACATACTCTTACTTTCTAGAGACAGTACCGAGATTACTGGACACAATTCCAACAACACCGGCTGCAAATCCTTTCCACATCCTTCTTTAGGCCCGGCCAATATAAGTGATCCTCAAGCACCTTCAGTGTCTTGGCTGGTCCAAAATGTCCCATCAAACCTCCTCCGTGAGCTTCCCTTCGAGATAGTGCATCGGCCACTATGTTCTCCTTACCTTGTTTGTACTTAATTACATATGGGAAGGTTTCTATGAATTCCACCCAACGTGCATGTCTCTTGTTCAGCTTTTGTTGGCCTTTGAGATGTCTAAGGGACTGATGATCGGTGTGAATAACAAACTCCTTAGGCCAAAGATAATGTTGCCAAGTCTGAAGCGCCCTCACCAAAGCATAAAGCTCCTTGTCATAGGTGGGATAGTTGAGAGTAGCACCACCTAACTTCTCACTAAAGAACGCGATAGGCTTTCCTTCCTGCATAAGAACAGCACCAATACCCACACCTGAGGCATCACATTCAATCTCAAAGGTTTTAAGAAAATCAGGAAGAACAAGTAATGGAGCTTGGGTTAACTTCCCTTTTAGAGTCTGAAATGCATCTTCTTGAGCTTGCTCCCATTTGAACCCAACGTTCTTCTTGATAACCTCAGTGAGAGGAGCTGCAATCGTACTGAAGTCCCGAACAAATCGTCTATAAAAGCCGGCCAAGCCATGGAAGCTTCTGACCTCTCCAACGGTTTTAGGACTTGGCCATTCTCGGATTGCCTTGACCTTCTCCTCATCAACTCGGATGCCATCTGCTCCTACAACAAATCCCAAGAAAACTAGGTGATCCGTTCCAAAAGTGCATTTCTTAGCATTGGCATACAATTTTTCTTTTCTAAGTACTTCCAAGACTTTCTCGAGATGTCTAGCATGTTCATTCAAACTTTTGCTATAGACAAGAATGTCATCAAAGTACACAACAACAAATTCACCAATATAATCTCTAAGAACATGGTTCATCAATCTCATAAAAGTACTTGGTGCATTTGTCAACCCAAACGGCATAACTAACCATTCATACAATCCATGTTTAGTTTTAAAGGCCGTTTTCCACTCATCCCCTTCTTTCATACGAATTTGATGGTATCCACTCTTAAGATCTATCTTAGAAAATACTTTGGAACCATGCAATTCATCAAGCATATCATCAAGACGAGGAATAGGATGGCGGTACTTAACTGTTATGTTGTTAATGGCTCGGCAGTCCACGCACATTCTCCAAGTGCCATCTTTCTTTGGAACAAGTAAGACCGGTACGGCACACGGACTTAGACTCTCTCGGATGTATCCGTTCTCCATCAGATCGTTCACTTGTCTCTGTAGTTCCTTGGTTTCAACCGGATTGGTTCGATAAGCCGGACGGTTTGGAAGAGACGCTCCCGGCACAAGGTCAATTTGATGCTCAATCCCACGGATGGGTGGCAAACCACTAGGAGTCTCTTCAGGGAACACATCACTGAACCTGTTCATCAAATCTTGAAGTTCATTCGGAATCTCCGGTGCTGGGTTACAAGCCATTAGTGTTTCTTTAAACACAAGTAAGATAAAGGATTGTTGAGAAAACAGAGTTTTTCTTACTTGACTTGGCTTGATGTAGAAGTTGGATTTCCAGACTGGTTCTTTGGAAGCATCATGTTGCTTATCTTGCTCTCGGTTCTTCTTGAGTTGGAGCTGATCTTGGTGTACTTCGGCTAGAGATAAAGGAACAAGAGTTATCTTCTTTCCCTTATGATCAAAAGTGTGGCGGTTTGTGTGGCCATCATGAATGGCTTTCTTGTCGAACTGCCAAGGTATTCCCAAAAGGATATGGCTCGCGTCCATGGGCAACACATTGCATAGGACCTCATCCTCATACCGGCCAATGGTAATGGGAATCGTGACTTGTTCCTTGACATGTAGTTCTCCTTCCTCGTTTAGCCATTCCAACTTGAATGGTCGAGGATGCGGCCTCACTTCTAGTCCAAGTTTCCTAACAAGAACATCACTAGCCACGTTAGTGCAACTTCCACCATCAATAATCAAAGAACAAACTTTATCTTTAACAAAACAACGAGAATGAAAGAGATTATCCCTTTGTTCAAGACCGGCTTGTTTGGTCTGGACGCTAAGTGATCTGCAGGTCACGAGAAGTTGGCCTTGAGCCGGATAATCATATGGTTCGGGTTCCTCATCAAAGTTCGGCCTTGTATCCTCTGGTTCCTCCTTTTCTTCCTCGGACTCATACTCTCCATTTTCCAGCAAGATCATGATCTTTTGGTTTGGGCATTTGTTGGCATAGTGTCCTAGGCCATGACATCTAAAGCACCTGATATCTCTAGCTCTGCTCGTGGATTCCACGGCTTTGCCTTTGTCCAAACTAGAAGGAGCGTTAGTCTTAAAACCAGAATTTGTTTGAGGAAGAGTCTTACCTTTGTCTTGGTAGCTAGGTTTTGGAGTGTAAGCCGGTTTAGAAAATTCCTCTCCTCTTGACTTGTTGCTCAATCAAGATTGCTTTATGGAGCATGTCCTCAACACTATCAAAGTCCTGAAGCTCCAAAGTCCTGAAGCTCCATTCGGTCTTGTATTTCTCGGTTTAAGCCTGCAAGGAATCGAGCCAAGATAGCATCCAAATCTTCTTCAACGTCCACCTTGAGCATAAGGGTCTCCATCTCCTGGAAATAGTCTTCCACACTCTTGGTTCCTTGGACCAACCGTCTCAGCTTATGGTGAAGATCCATGTGATAATGTCTAGGCACAAATCGCTTTCTCATAAGAGTGGTTAGTTCATCCCAAGAAGCAATTGGTCTTTCACCCATTCTCCTCTTAAGAGTCACAATATTATCATACCAATTGATAGCATAACCACTAAATTCAGAAGCAGCCAATCTAACTTTCTTAAGTTCAGAAAAGTTTTGACAATCAAAAACCAATTCAGTTTTCCTTTCCCATTCCAAATATGCATCCGGATCATTCTTACCTTGAAAGGATGGAATTCTGAGCTTAAGATTGCCAAGGCCGTCACTTGGTCTCCTACCAAATGGGTTCTCATCCTCTTGGTTACCGCGGCCTCTCCTTGATCGGACAATGGATCGATCCTCCTCCGATTCTTCTTCATCTTGGTCATTAGCTGACCGGATGGTTCGTCTCTCTGTCCGGTTCCTTCGTGCGGATCGTTGAGGACGTCCTTGTTGATCTTCCTGGATCCTATCAAGCCGGACGTGTAGTTCCTCCATACGTTCAGTCACTAATCTCGCCATTTGGTCGTTAAGAGCTTTCATTTGGGCTCGATTCAATCCGCTCCTAGGGTTGTCATCTCGTTCTTATTCACTGCTTGCCATAGTTCCCTGAAAACACTTTGAAACAAACGAATTAAAGAAAACACTCTCACTCTCAAGTGTTTAAACTCGCCCACACAAGTGTTTTGCTGGTCACTCCCAGTAATCTCTCAATGTTCTCGGCAAACAAACTCAAGCCAATTCCACAAGTACTCCAAGCAACAAGGGGGAAAAGAAGAAGAAGATAGGAAGTTGAAAGATTTTTGGTGGGATTTGCCTTAACCAATTCAAGGCTGGATTTCTCCTCAGCCGGCTGGATTTCTCCTCAGCCTTTAAGAACTTAAGAACACTCCTTTTTTTTTTTTTTTTAATCGTTCAAACTCTCTTTTTTTTTTTTTTTTAAGATAGATGAAATAAATTGGCCCAAATCCCAAATACTAGATAGAAAGATAAGAAGTGTTTAAGAAATGGTGTAGATGAAATGAGAAGATGAAAATATAGAAGATACCAACAAAGAGTGGCTCTGATACCACTTGATAGATTCCCGGATAGGATAGACTCTTTGATGGATCGAATGATAATCTGATCACGGATCAGTGGTGGATCGAAGGAGACCGTCAAAGGTTGCGGATGGCCTTTGGTATTCCCCAACTTCAAAGAGGATCGAAGAAGTAACCCTTAACAACGAACTCTAAGAAGGTTTGTTGCTTTGGAAGTAACCCTTGCCAAAGAAACGAAAATGTTCAACCAAGAACAAAGAGATGAACTCTCAAAATAAGAAGAAGAAAATCGATATCTATTAAAATGATCAAGAGTTTGATACTTAGAGAAGAGAACTAGAATGTAAAGAGACTAAATTGTAGTAATAAAGAGCAAATACCAAAGACTAAATTAAATGGAGTCAAAGAACTCTTCGGATTCAGCAAAGTCCTTAGAGTGACTCTTCGGCCGCTTTTCCTTCCTTGGTGCGGTCATGGTACGGCCCGGATCATGGAGACGGACGCTTCCTCGGATAACTCATGATTTGGTCGGTCCATAAGTGAAAGCTCACGTCCAATCTTCATCTTCAGTCCAATGGCTCGTTCTTTTGAAGTTTGGTCGGTAGAAAAGTCGAATGGGTCGATAGAAATGGTAGTGTTCCGACCCACCGGTGATTCAGCTCGGACCAACGCGTTTCTGTCATGACCATTAGTCTTAGAATGGGATTTGGGTCGAGAAAGAGAACGTCTCAGTCGAGTGAATCGATCATCTGGTCGTGGTTCCAAATGTAGCTCCATTCCCGGACGTGTTGGGTCGATACGGTACACGACCGTGCGGTCACTGCGGACGGTTGGACGAACCTCAGTTTCTCCTTGTTTCAGCTGCGTTCCAAGCGATTCCTCATCATCTGAGCTATCTTGATCGGATGTCCTAGCTCGGAATCCATCACTCTGACTAAGCGTTCTAGGCGCTAGGCATTGGGTCGCCGTCCGACTAGCGTCTAGCACTTTCTTCAACATTATGATTACGATAGATAAGCATAAGATATATATATATATATATATATATATATACTAATTACAGGCTCAAATGAAATGCCTATTTGCTAAAATGGCGTTAAAATAACGCTGCCCCGCGTAAAAGAAGTCTCTGGCGTTAAAATAACGCTTCAAATCTTTCTCTTAATAGTGACAGATGATATTACCTTTCGACTGATTTTCTACAAATTCGATTAGCTTTTTTCTCGTACACTCGCCAGATAAATCAATCGGTAAATCGAGTTTGTCTGAATATAAAGTTATAGCATTGTCAAATTTGTAGCCTTCGGTTGCTCTGTTCTGTTTGTTTGTAGATCTATAATCTTTTTATTTTAAATGTAGGCGAACATGTCTTCTCGTGAGTTGTGTCTGGAGAGGCCTTTGTTTGGCGGCGCAATTTCCAGCGCCTTCCCTCAAAGATTCGAGGTTTGTGTCTTGAATCAATTTCTTTTGTTGTTGTTGCTAATTAGTGTTCTGTAAATAACGGTTCATGATTCTTCAGGACGCGAGTAATATCCGACAAGTTCCAGATCATCAGGTTATACTCTTTCTCTATTGGAAATTTGCATAATTGTTATGAAGATTGTATTGGAAGAATATCTAATGTACTTTTTTGGTTTTGGCAGGAAGTGTTTGTGGATCCTTCAAGGGATGAGAGTTTGATATTTGAGCTTTTGGATTTCAAGAGTGAGGTTGGGGACAATGGCAGTGCTTCTTGGTTCCTTGACGATCTTGCTCGTGAACAAGATGCTGAAGGATTCAAGGTAACCCACTAGACTACACTTTGGAGAAACAAAACGAATCAATGTCTTTCACTTTGGAAGTTTCATTCATTCTTTCTTGGATTCTGGTTTGTGTTTAGAGTAGACAAGTTCATTTTTGAGATTTCAAGCACAAATGTGTACTAAAGGCTCAAACATAGAACTGAACATGAATAGAGAAAGCTTGAGCCTATTCAGTGATAATAAGTTAGTGAGGCTTGTGTTTGATTGCTATACTTTTAACATAATAAAGCTAGAGCGAATATGTTATTTCTGAAACTAGTCAATCCCAAAGATTATATATCCATGAAGTTCTATACCCTTCTCATGTATCTTGACATTATGACCATAATATTGCTTTGTAAATTCAGTTGATTGAGCAATCAGAGGTCATTGATGCGCCTGGGCTGTCTTATAGAAACATCCCAGCCGTTGCCACAACTGCTGTTGGAGAGATGGTAATAACATTCACTTGATGCTCGCCTTTTGTCTCTTCTCTTCTAATATCCATGTTGCAGGCTATATCCAAAGGAAGACAGGGAAGAGAAGCACAAAACCTAGTGAGGGTAATTAAGTTAGCCCTTGTTCTCTCCTTAAGTCGTTCCTTTCTTTTCAATTGGTCTAATACGATGATTTCTGATGTCAGGTATATGTGGCAAATCTTCGTCTTAAGGGAGTTGAAACAGATGTCTTAGTGACTGCATATGAACCTATTCTCATCAAGTAACTCCCAGAAACGTGTTAAAACAATTGAATATGAATATGAACTGTTTTGATACACAACAAGCTTTGTTGTTGTTGGTCTCCTCATGTGTTCGAATATTGTGCAGCCCGCTGAGTGAAAGTGCGAATGCAGTAGGATCTGGTTTGGCTGTGCCAGCTTCACAATCTGGAATTTTGCCAATGCGTGATGTCATTAAACATTCACTCTCTACCTTTAAAGTCAATGACTGGAGTCTTTTTGGTTCCTCAGCTTGAGTCTCTGCAAAGCTGCCGGCTTCGGTTTTTAATTTTGAAGTTCATTTATTTTAGGGTCTAGATAGCTTTTCAAGTGGTTTGAGTCTATCCAAACTTGAGTTAGTCGATTGAGACTTAGGTTTCGACTTCTTTTGTTTTTGTTTTGTTCTTTAGATTTTGACTAATAAAACGAGTTTATCATTGATGCATTATCTATTTGTGTTGTTCTATGTGTCTTTTTCTCTGCTATATGTTTATTTACAGAATGTGTAAGAGAAATCAAAACTTTGTTTGAACTCTCTAGAAAAACAAGAGGCAAATAATTGAAAAGAAAGTCAAGAAAAATAAAAGTAACAAAGTGTGTTTTGATCATGTTTTGGTCTTTTATTATTTATTTTTATTTTAGCTTTAGTTTTTAAAAATAAAACATAATTTGCTCTTTGGGTTTCATATAATTGCATAACTAGTGGCAAACAAAACCAATCTTTCCAACAAATCTGTTAGCTTTTGTGTTTCTGTTTCCATTGATAAATAGAAATTTGAAGTTGTCCAAAAAGGAAGAAGCAACTACTACCGGAAAAAAGTGGGATAGTGTTTAACCACATATGTCACTGTCGATACCCATTGAAAGTGATGATTTATGTTGTGTCATTGTTATTAGCATAAGATGGAAAGAAGCCAAATTATTTGTATAAACTGTAAATGAATTAAGCAATTGCCAATTGGGACTTAATAATTCATGATCCGCGTTTAAAAAAAATGCAAGTATTTAAAAAAAAAATGTTTTTAAACTATTTTTTATTTTTTTAATAAACTTGTTAATTATTCAACATACTTGTTAGTAATTAAATATTATAATGATTATGTGTTTATTGAAGAAATGTACTATGTAAGTATTTTTGTTTAAAAATAGTCATTATAAAAGTTACGTGTAATAAATTTACTATTTATTATGTTGATTTAAAGTATTTATTTCTATTGAACATCATATGTTCATATATAATTTATTTGTATTTTTAATATTTTAATAATTGAATTTAGTAATTAATAATATAATTATAGATTTTTCAAAGTCGAAACATGATACTCCGTTAATTTAACATTCTTGTATTGATTTAAGTTCATTTTAATGTTTATATAATTAAAAAAAAAAATTAATTATTTTTAGCTTGTCTTCAAACGGCAAAAATATTTTTTTCTAAAAAAAATTATAATCGAAACAAAGTAATCTATTTTCCAACGCATCATATTTTAGTCTAAATATTTTAAAATTAAAAAAACCATCCGTAAAAAAACAATCATTATAAAATCTTAATATGTATCATGTTAATTTTATATATTTATTTTTATAGAATACATATGTTTGTATATATAATGTATTTATTTTTTATATTTTAATATTTAATTTTAATAATTTATATAAATATAATTACATATTTTTGAAAGTCGAAACATGGTAATAAGTTTATTTGACATTTTGCATTTGTTTAAGTTCATTTTAATGTTTATATAATTAAAATTAGTTAATATATATTTTTAACTTGTCTTTCAATGAACAATTTTTATAATCGAAACAAATTAATCTATTTTCAACTCATCAAATAGTAATCTAAATATTTTAAAATTATATAAACAATTCACCAAAACTACGATAGTAAAAAATCAACTGTAAAATAATTCATCATATATTCAAATAATATAATAATTGAATAATTTTAATATTTTATCAAATTAAGAATATATCAATTTAAATTGGTTAATCCATATTTTTAGCCCCCTTCGAATATGCAAAATTTGTTTTTAATATTTTATAATTGAAATTGGTTAATCTATTTTTATCCCGTCTTGTAGTGGTCTAAATATAAAACTTTTGTATTTGTTTCATAGATCAAAATATAATTAAAATTATAGTAAAATTTATAATAAATATGAATTTAATAATTTTTTTTAAGAAATCGAATATTTAAAAACAATTTTATATTAGGAAATATAAAATATTAAAATATTATGTGAATATATTTTAAACAAAATCTTAAATTAGATAATAGTTACTTTTATTTAAAAAAGTAATTGATGTACATATTATTTAATTATATTTATCGATTGATTTTATAGTTTTATGATTATATATATGTATATATGTATTGTTTTGTTTTAATTAATTAGGGAAGTAAGATCCACTATATCTAGATTGTTTGGATACATCTTTAATAATTGTTTTGTTTAGAAACATATTTAGTAGAGATAATATTATATTTTATAATTATCTTTAATAAAATAATAATTATATTTTATAATTATCTATAATAAAATTATAATTATATTTTATAATTATCTCTGGTAAAATTATATTCATTTACAAATATGGCTAACTACAATAATTTTTTTGTTACATTCGTATCAAATACCAGTTCTAAATTCTTCTTGTAATTGTTCTATCTTTGTTAGTCTTCTTAATTACAGTTTTAATTTTAATATCGCTCTTTGATACATGATTTCAGTATTTTTATTGTATGTACCGATAAGTATTCACTCAATATTATGAAATGAATAATCTTCTAGCGAAAGAAACAAATTTGACTATACTTACCCTTTAACTGCAAATTTTTTACTAGAAATAACTATAATTCAATTTTTATATTAATTCAATTATAATTCATTAACTTTAACAACCAGAAATTAAGAGGAAATAACTATAGGTTTTAATTGAAGAATATTGTATTAAGTCCCTTCAAAAGTTGATGAGAGTACATTGTAGCATATTGTAATATATTTATATAGTTTTATTACATAAGCATTCATTTTTAGGCATTTTCAGTAGGAAATCATTCATTTAGAGATTTAGTGTGATTAAGATAAGATTTGCATATTTGTGTTTTTTGGAGTTTTCATTGGGTGATTGTGAAACTTTGGAGGAGTCTTAGATGAGAGGAGATGTAGCCATGAATCATTAGAGGAGTTTAGAGGTCAAATGATCATTGAAACATGAATGATCAAATTGATGTTATTGAAAGATCGAGTCAGTTGAAACTCTTTTTCATATTTAGTTTTGAAACTTCAAATCAAAGTTGTAGGAAATTAAGTTAGCTTTCTAATGGGGATGATTTCAAAGCGTTTGAAATGTACTAAACATTTGTGGCTAATTTACTAGCCAGAGGTTTGGTCCATCAGACAGAAACAAATCGTATTTTTTGAAGTTATCATCGTCTGTCCAGTGGTTTTCCGTCGGGCAAATGCAAACAACTAGGAAATTCAGATTTTTGAAAATTTTGTGTTGACCAGCCTTTGGCCAAGCCTTTTTACCCAAAAATTGTTTGTGTCGACTCAGAGTTGTAGGGTTGATCTTGTTCGGCCTCTTTTACTATAAATACTAATCTAAAGGGAAATTAAACTTTGGACTACTTAATCTTAATTTTGTCTCTTCTTAAGCTTTTGTTTTAGGATTCTGAGTCTGTAAACCTCTAATTTTGCATTTTAATCTAAGTACTTCTCTTATTTTCTTAATAATTTTTCTATCTCTTCTGGTCATGATCTCTCACATCTTTTTCATGGGTTTTGTGGGAACAATGGCGATTACTGAGTATTTAGGTTTGGGTCTTGTGGATGAGGTTGATTTGGGTGATTTATGCAATGACTAATGATGTTTTGGACTAATTGTTGCATGATCCATCTTTAATTTGGTGTGCTCTATGCTATATTCTCAACGAATTGTAAATTTAGAACTTATGATCTTTTATGTTTGGAAGGTGTTTGATGAAATGTTTCAATGAACCAATTTAGAGGAATTTCATTCTTAACCTAAAGAATTAGTTGTCTAAGGTGATTATTAGCTTTATGAACTTGATTTGTTTGCTTGTTGATTGCTTATTCAAAAGAGAGAATTTGATCTTGAATTGGTAATTAGCAAAGGGATTAGTGCCTAGGGATAGGATTAATCTAATGGTTTGTATTCATGATCAAATGATTATATTTGCTTAATGGTTGATTGATTGATCTTTTTGCTTGCTTTAACTTGTGATTTGCAATTGGAAAATGGATGGTTGCATGATTAGCATAGGAGTTAATGACTATGAAAATGCGATTATTTTAATTAAAGATCATAATTTTGTTTATCATTGTTTGATTGATTGAAGCATTGTTGGATGTCTTTAGATCATCTAATCTCTATAGCCTCATTCTTGGATCCATCTTTTATTTTATTTGCCTTCTTGTTTAATGTTTTGCTTTGTTCTTTCTTACTTTTTTGCTTTCTATATTGTTTAGGATTGTTATTATAAGTCATTTTCTTTTTATTTTGCTTAGATTAAGTAGTCTCTTGCATTCTTATTGTGTTGTTCTTATTGCATCCTTGGATTGGCAATGACATGTGCATTAAGGTAATTGATTAGTATTGTAAAATTATCATGCATCAATTTGAGGCCGTTTCCGGAGAGGTGTAGCAATACCCATTAAGATTTAGATTCTACTTGATACAAAACTTTTTTTGGTTTATTTGTGCGGTTACTAACTTTCTTTCAAGTGTTTACAATCACAAGGAATAAAAGAACATGGCTTAAAATATAACTTCATGTTGATGGTTATACTAGAAGTTCAAGAAAAGAGAGATGACTTAAGACCTTACAAATAATCATGGTTTTGAAAACTCATCCACTTATCAAAGTGATCTCTCAAATGTATACTCTTCTCAAGAGTACCAATATGGATATGGTGATGGGTACCAATCTTGGAGCATGGAGCATGAGAAAGAAGCAACTTACTCTTCTAAAATATCATATGAAGAAGAGATTCTCAACATGGCAAGGTTGGAACTGGAAGGACAAGAAAAGTTTAACGAGAGCATAAGGATGATCAACACTTATTTTGCGCTTTCGCCTCAAGATGCAAGCATTGTTGAACCAACAAATGAGGAGAGTTCTCAAGTCCAAGATAAGTTATTGCAAGAATCTGAAGAGACTATCAAGGAATTTGAATTACTTTTTAGTTGTATTGTTGGTGAATATCTTGTAATAAAATATGAAGAAGACGATTTCCACGAAACAATCATGAGTCATTCAACCAATAGAAACAAAGGAGTGGGAAAGATTGTGAGAACTTTTAAGATCCTTGTGAAGATGGTATGGTTGTGGAGTGAAAGGAGATCTAAGAGGAGAGAACAATTCAAGAAGAGATCTCAACCAAAGAAGAAATGCTTAAGCAACCAATTTCCAAGCAAGCGTCAATTGGAGAAGAGCGTATGGAGAAACAAGATGGTCTCATTGAAGAAGCCTCCAATGAGGGGGAAGAAGGAGAGTATCCAATGGCACAACACCTCAACGAGCTTCTTGGTATAATCTCCACAACATCATTGAGCTTTCATGGTCCAAAGAATATCCCTTTTGAGGAGATAAGGATGAATGAGTTTAGGGGATGGTTCTATGATGAATATGGTCCCGATGAACCAAGTTCATGCCATATTCCTTACTAAAGTAAATTAAGGGATATTCAAGCCCATGGAGGAATCCCATGTCTATCCTTGTTTGGGAGCTTTGGGATCATTGCAAAGAAGAAGGGTATTTTGGGATCGATCAAAGAGACTTCAATGCCAAATCCAAGGATGAAGAAGCTCATGCCATGGCCTAAGTTTAAGGGAGGCTATTGCCACATTTAAAGATGCCTCCACCTCTCATTCCTCTTCTCTACTTTATTCTCACTCTAACTCTAAGTAACACTCCAACTTTTGTCTTTTTATTTAGTCTTTGGTCTCTATCTCATCCTTTTTAACACACAAGAGACTGTGTGATTTAATTTTGTGGGAAGAGACTAATTGCTTATAATGGTTTTTGATATTATTTTTCCTTTTTAGTCTCATGCATCCACTTATTTCATAAAAATTCCATAAAAATTTGATTTTGAAACCAAATCACAAAAATAAAGCATATAGTTTGTATTGGCATGCTTAGAAATGAGTCTATAAGTCATTTAGTATGCATGAATTTGCATTTGAGAGCTAAGATATGTGTTCCTTTTATGAATTATTTTGTGAATTTGTATCATCATGCTAGCATGTGGTTGTTTGATGCATCTAATGAACTTGAAGTTAATCAAGAACTATTCTTGGATCTCATGTGTTTATGTTGTTTTCTTGAATAAAGCATGTTGTGATTTATATTTTTCCCTAACTGTTAGAACTCTTAATCTTGACTTTAATTATCATGTTTTGCTTTGAAAAACGTTCTCATAGGTACCTAAATACATACTTGGACTATTTTATCCATTTTTACCACTCTCTTGTTAGTTGAAGTAGCTATCACACTTTAAATCAATCTTTCTTTTAATCCTTAAACACTTTATTGATCTGAGCTGTGAGGTATCTTTCGGATCAACTAATCAAAAAGTGTTGAATTTATGACGACAAGGTTACTCTTCAATGTATAAGTTAACCTTGCATCAATTAGGCTAGTATAGGTTAGGATCTAAGATTGGGGGAAATAGAGAGTAAATAAAAGAAGTGAAAAATCATTTGGAAAAGTTGAGAAAAGAATAGGAGAAATCAAAAAGAGTTATAAAGTTGAAAAAAGTGTAAATGACTCTAAGTGAAAAGAAAAAGAAAACCTCTACGAAAAAGTAAAAGAAAATAAACCAAAAGTTCAACTATGAATTGTAAAGACAAGAATAGAGAGCTATAATAAAATAAAAAGAGTTTAGATCACCATGGATCAAAGTTTAAAAGGAAGAGTCTCTTAAGTGCTTAAAAAAAAGATTATGATTGAGTTTTGTGGTTTGAGAAGGCAAAAAGTCTTATGAAAAGGTAGATTAGGATGGGAACTTCTTGGGGTTAGAACTTTGAGTAGGATCATCTTGGACATAGGGTAGATGAGAGTTATCCTTGTATGCATAAATTGTTCTTTACTCTTAGCATTTTGCATAAGTGCATCCATTATTTGATTGATCCTTGATGAGGACATCAGCTTGACCGACACTGAGATGGACAAGCAAGACGGACCAGGCTCGACCAAGAAGCTGGCCGACCTGTTTCCAACCATGCGAGACTTACCGAGGACACGTTCGGGACAGCGACATATACAAGCTGAATTCAAAAATGCCATGGAGCAGCTGATCTCGAGGACAAGCTTAGAAGACATCACGACCCAGCTAGGCCAGATCGATCAAGGACAACCTGTCTTGAACCAGTTGGCCCATAGGATGATCCATACTGAAGCTGGCAGCCCATTTGATGCGACCACGCCCTGGCCCATACTCCATACGAACGGACCGACCATGATCTTCTGCATCGAGTCAGACGATCCTTTGACCGGTCTGCCTCGGGGATAAAGATCATACTCTTTTTCCCTTGTGAAGTTTTGTCCCAAATGGGTTTTCTTCACAAGGTTTTTAACGAGGTGATCTGAGGCCCATTCATTAGAGAGACAGGCCGGCCTCTTCTCTATTTCGACCAAGAGCTTTCTTTTGTTCTAAGTTTAATTCTCTTGTTCTTTTTTATTATTTTCGGTGTCCCAAGTTTTCTGGCCCATAAGTTTTCAGTTGTAAGTTATTTAAAATACTCTTTTTGTTTAATGAAAGTTACGCAAGATTAAACTAATAAAACCCTAAAGAATAGGTGATCTCTTTCTCTCCCTAGCGTGGCTGCCCCTTTGGAGGATCGACATCTCTTGGTTTTGCTTGATGTTCAGATTTTTCTTAGTGCTCTTACTGCTCTCTAGTTTCTAGACCATCACCGATCATCCACTGACCAAGTTGAGAGTGCTTTCGGCCAGCAGCTTCGTCCCATCTGTCCACCTCTCTCTCAGCCATCAATCACCACACCTCCCCATCTCACATCATCTGGTATCAGAGCTTGGGCTCGTGATACCATTGGTTACATCTAATCCCTTTGCTCTTTTCGTTTGATATTTGTTGTTTGCTTCCTTATAAAATCCAAAAAAAAATTGTCTTGTTTTCGTTTTGTTCATGTTTTAATTCTGTTCATCGTTCCTGTCTTTGTTTTATTGCTGCTATAAATTGAAAAAAAAAAAGGTGTTAGTTCGATTGATTTGTGGCCTTGCACTTGATAAGAGTTTATCTCTGTTGGATTATATTTGTTTCTGCCTTGTTGCATATGTACTGAAAAGAGAATAGAAAATTGTTAAATCACACTAGGACCCACCAAATTCTCTCTCTCGCTAAGTAGCTCGACTGCGTATTGTTCCTTGCTTAGCTGTAGGTTACCCACTGGTTGTTCCTTGCAGTGTGTGCTCATTCTTGCTTGAATTCATATAAAAAAAAAGCGGCTGCACTCACCTAAAGCATATAGGACTAGGGCTTTTGTTAAACCGAAATTGGTTAAATACCTTGTGTTTAATTTGGTGGTTTAATTTAAGTTGTAGTTTCCTAATCTTGTTTAAGTTTAGTAATTTTCCTTTTTATAATTCTTAGTCAAAAAAAAAAATCGCTTGTCTTGTTTCCTTTTTATTTTGTGTTCCATATTTTTGTTTTGTTGCGTTTAATCTCGTGCTAAGTGTGCAGAAATAGATGGCAGCAGAACATGCCAACCCGCTGGACGGACAGCCTGATCTCACCCAGCTCCTAGCTGCGATCCAAACGATCGGGCAGACGCTCGGTGCCCGACTCGACCGACTGGAGCAGCACCGACCGCTCGACCCGCAGCAGCATCGACCCGGAGCTCAGCAACCTCGACCCGGAGCACATCAACCTCGACCGAGAGAGCCTCTGCATGGACCAAAAGCACCGCCGCCTCGGTTCGACCAGAAACGTCGACAAGGCCCGTACTGCGGACGAGAGGAACGACCAGGGCGCTTCCAAGACGTCCGACTGGACGACACGCACGAGTTCGAGGACGAACGTTACGGACCTCGGCCACCCTACCAGCGCGATCCAATTCACCGTGGACGCATACGAGAACAAGAGGTACAACGTCCATATTCAAATGATATTAAGCTAAAGCCTCCTACATTTGCAGGTAAGGTAGACCCGGAGGCTTATCTAGATTGGGAGCGAAGTATGGAGCATATCTAAGATCATTACGGATACCCCGAGCATAGGAAGATCTCACTTACGGTTGCCCAGTTCACAGGGCACACCCTGTCATGGTGGGACATGGACGTTGCGGAACGAAGGCGCCATCGGTACGAACCGATCACTATGTGGACCGACATGAAGTTCCAACTAAGACGCAGGTATGTGTTGGGAATGTCCTGAAATCTACCGTACTATCTCTAGAAAGTATGATAAGTGTCGAGATCAGGCATAAGTCATAAATACTGGGTGATCATGATGACTTGCTAGAGTCCGCTCTTGATCTATAAGTTTAGGACTTATTACCAGTATTGTATGATCCCAAAGGGTCACACACCATAGCTAACGGGAAAGTTAAATGGAAATAATACGGTAAGATGCAAAGGCATTTACTGTATTTGTACAGAGAATTGGGCCAAGACAAAAACGGGCTTTTTGTCTGATTTGTGTTTTGGGCCCAAAAAGCCTAATAGGTCATTAGTTAATAACTTGGGCCTATATAAGGCAAGAGAGAGGCGCCAGAAACCCTAGCCTTCTGCGATTTCTGAGCTGTGCCGTCCTCTCTCTCTCTTTGTTGTTCTTCCATCTCGGTCTAGCAGCCATCCGTGCTTGTAAGAGTGTGGATACCTGAGGAGGAGCCGTTTCTCATCAGCTCTAATCTGATCTTGTCATTACCACCAATTCCGCTGCAAAGGTAAAGATCAGGTTTGTTTTATGATTCGATTACAAGAACCTAGATCTGTTTAAGATTATGTGCTAGGTTGCAATTTGGGAATTGAACCATGGAAAAACACTATAATCCCACAGTGGTATCAGAGCCTAGGTCGTTAGGTTTTTTCTTTTAGGATCATACTAGGTTGTTTATTAGTTTGATGAATCGATTTTAATGAGTAAAATTGATTGAAACTTGGAAAACCTAGAAATATGTGAATTGAAATAGTCACGATCGATTTTTTGTCATAAGGACAAAATCGTTATGTTAATAATCGATTGTTGACTTTGATAATCAATGTGAGAATCGATTTGTTTGATTGTGATAATTGTTTTATTGAAAAGTCAAATCGCATGTTAATTGACATGTCTTGATCGCATGTTAATCGATTTAGAAAAGTCAAATCGCATGTTAATTGACATGTCAAGCGATTTAGAATTATTGAATTAAGGATCTTGACTTTGTCTTTTGTGAATGTGTTAATCGTTTGTCATCTTCGCTTTTTTGTCATCATCTGTGAACATGATCGATTAATTGAATGATCGTTTTGTCTTATTTGCTTGTCATAATCGATGTTGACCTTGTTATTCAATTTAAGAGAGAAATCGCTTATTGTCATGATAGTGATTTTAAGTGAATCAATTATTGAATAAGAAAAGGACAAAATCCTTTTGTTGTTATGTGAATATCGTGATGTTCAATTAATTATCATTTGGTTTGTTAATGGCATGATACGATTTGTAGAATCATAACAAACGATTTTGTTTTTGTTGAATAATTAATTATTTAATTATTTTATGGTTCAAGCGATTAACCCAAATCGCGGTTTGCTGGAAATTATTTAATACAATTGGTATTATTTAATTTCTGGTTAAACCGGATTTAAATTCAAAATTGAATTTAACCTAAACCGAAGGCTGGTCTAAGTTTGATTTGGTTGGACCAAATAATTTAGAGCTGGTCTGGTTTAGTAAATAACCGATGGTTTTGATAGTTAATTTGGTCTTGGACCAGAATTAATAAACCGACTCGGTTATGTCAAATTATTGGGCCAACTGGAATTCTATGGTCTTGGGCCAAGAATTGGGCCTATAATTTGTGACCCAACCCGAAAATATTTATAAAATACTAAATTAGAAATTTCTATTTTTAGTATGTTTCTAAATTTAGAAAGTTTCTAAAAGAAGTAAGTTTCCCAAAATAGTAATCTTCTATTTTTGGAAATAAAACTTGAAATCCTCAAAAACAATATCAAGCTTGGATGTCTTTCCAATCTTGTCAGCTACTTAACGCTTATTCGATTACAGATATGGCTTACAGTGTGAGGTGTCTGTTCTCGCGTAAGTAAAGTAGTATATAGTCACTAATTTCATTGGGAGTCCCAGACTTTAGTGATTATTTGGCTGTAAGAGATTGGTTTCCTTGACTGGGCCATCGGGAGTCCCGGGCCTTGAGACATCTGGTGTATTGGGCCTTGGGCCCAATCCACAACCGAGAGTTATATGGTTATAACTAGCTGTGAGTATGCTTACCAAGTAAAGCTAATTCCGGGTGACGGCCAGTGGCCCACTTTGGATTTAGCTGAACATGGGTCTCGGAATCATTGCATTCTTATGAGTTTTAAAAAAGAAATTTTGAATGCAATGCGAGTTTTCTTATAAGTTATTAAGATTACTCTTTTATGAACTAAATAACTAAAACTCTATTTATCTCTAAATTTCAGCTATGACTAGCACAAACAATCAAAACACTTTCTCGATCCGGTCTGTCCTTGAGATGGACAAACTGAACGGATCAAATTTCTTGACTTGGTCGCGGAACCTGAGGCTAGTCCTCAGGCAGGAGAGAAAGGATTATGTCCTTGAGAGAGCTCTCCCCGTGAGGATCGGGTCCAATGCCTCTCATGCAGTATATGATGCTTGGAATAAGCATTATAATGATGCGGTAGATGTGCGTGGTCTGATATTGGCTACCATGGACTCAGATTTGCTGAAGCAATATGAGAACATGGAGTCGCCAATAGAGATGATCAGCAGCCTGAAATTGAAATTTCAGGAGCAGGTAAGAGTGGAGAGATACCAGATGGTTAAATCTCTCACTAGCTGCAAGCTACCAAATGATCATCCAGTAAGTCCTCATGTCAGTAAAATGATGGGTTACATTGATAACCTGAGGAAACTGGATTATCCAGTTAGCCAAGAATTGGCAACTGAGATCATTCTGCAGTCACTGCCGTCAAGCTATGATAAGTTCAGTAGGAACTATATCAAGAAAGGCTTAACGAAGACGCTGACTGAACTGCATGATATGCTCAAGACAGTTGAGCCAAACGTGAAGAGTACCCTGTACATTCTCATGAAGGAGAAGGGTAGGTTTACTAAACCTAATGCTGACAAGGGTGAAGACAAAGTTGTCCAGATTTTGAATCATGGCAAGCGTGTGTCTTCTGAGCCCGAGTCAGATACCTCTTACGTTGATAAGTGCTGCTACTGTAAAGAGACTGGGCATTGGAAGAGAGATTGCATTAAATTCATGGAAGATTATGAGGAGTTGAAGTCGATGTATGAGACTACTTCCTCAGGTATTCATGTTATTACTTCAAGTTATACCTTATAGGTATTGAATACTGGTTGTGGCACTGATATTTGTTATAATATGCAGAGCCTGAGCAACAGTAAAACGTTGAAGGAAGGGCAAGTGGAACTGCGTGTCTGGAAGGAGCTATTGATGCTGTCTCAGCCGTAGGGTTTTCACTTGTAGATGCCTTTGAGGCTTGGTTTTGTATTAAGTAATTGCTACAATGTACCTGCTTTAAGCAGAGTTGTCTTTCATTTTCTTGTAAGAATTTGAATGTTTTTCATTTTGATAAAAGACAAGTTTTGTTCTTTTGATCTTAATGAAATATTAATTGTAGCATCCTATTCAAGGAATGGGTTTTATATCTTAAACCAAAGAGTGCCTAAAATGTAACATAAATACCGCAATTGGTTTAAATCTGATGAATTAAACCTGATTTTTCTTGGCATAAATCTTTTGGTCACATAGAGTGAGTCAGATTCAGAAATCCCATAGTTATGGACTCTTGGGCTCATTTGATTGGATATCTTATGAGACTTGAATTCTGCTTACTGGACCAAAAGACAAAGGGCCCATCTTAGCCGAGCTAGAGAAAGGCCCAAAGGCTTATTGGACCTTGAACATACTCATGTATGTGGCCCGATGAGCAGTAATGCCAGAGAAAATTTCCTGTACTTCATTATCTTTACTGATTACTTCAGTGAGTATGACTGTGTTCATTTGATGAGACACGAGTCAGAATTCTTTGAAATGGTCGAAAGAGTTCCAGAATGAGGTATAGAATCTGAGTGACAGAAGTATTGAGACTCTGGATTAGATCACGAGTGAGAATACTTAAGTCATTGATGGTGTGATCATCTGAATGAGTGTGAAGTCGTTTCACAGCTCATTTCTCCTGAAAACCTTGAGGTGTTTCTGTGAGAAAGAATCAGATCTTATTAGAAATGATTAAAGATGAGTCACACGAATCTTCCATGATATTCTTTAAGAATAACGCTCTAGAAATATCTAAGTTTACGCTGAAATAGTTCCACCAATATCAGTTGAAAGACACCACGTAAATGTGGATTGGAAATGATCCAAATTCGTCTTTACTGAGTATTTGTAGTTGTGCTACTTCGCTGGTTTTCCTAGGGAAACCAAGGCTTGTTACTTTTACGTCCATTCTGTTTTCTAAGAAGGGAAGTTACTTTCCAAGAAGAACAGTGGGAGTAAAAGTATAACTCGAAGAAATTCGAGAAATACAGGAGGCTGTTCAACCTGTTGAGGGAGAGCAGCGGATGGATTTACAGATTTCTGTAGAATCTACACCTGTAGAGCCTGAAGTTCGCAGATCTGAATGAATCAGTCACTAATCCGAGAGTGATTTCTCGTCATTAGTTGAACCTGATGATCATTGAAAGTTGCCATGATCTGATGATCATTGAAAGTGACGAACCTGCGAAATTCACAAAAGCGAAAGTTAGCCCGGACTCCGAAAAATTACACTATGTGTAAGTTAGCTTTATTGATCCATTCATGGATGGAAGCAAACATATCGGAGTTGGAATCTTCGTTCTGTTAAAGTAGTCAAGGTTTTGACTTGAACAGGAACGAAGTGGAACTGTGCGTTTACTAAAAGATAAGTGGGAGCAATATTGCATTTCTCATAGTGTATGTCGATGACATACTGATTCTCGGATATAACGTCCCAATGCTGCAGTCGGTAAAGGACTGGTTTGGGAGTTGGTTTTATGATTGACATGGGTAAAGCCACGTATGTTCTTGGATTTTGGATCTAAAGATAGAGATTCAAAAGAGCTGGTGGTAGGACAAAGTCAGGATTCATAAATTGACAAAGTCCTACACGTTTTCAGCACTCCAAGAAGGGTTTTATGCCAATGTCACATGGCAATATGTTAAGCAAGAAACAGTATCCTACGATATCTGCTGAGCTTGAATGCATGGATGAGATTCCATATGCGTCGGCAATTGGATCTATCATGTATGCCATGACACGTACTTGTTTTGATGTTGCTTTAATGTTAAGCAAGACAAGTAAAGACTAGTCAAATCCAGCAAAGAATCACTGGATTGCCGTAAAGAATATCCTAAAGTATTTGAAGAAAACTAAGGATAAATTCTTGATTTACGGAGAAAGTGAGGTGCTACAAGTCGATAGAGTCTGAAAGGCAAGTTTCCAATAGACAAAGATAATTCCCGGTCACAATCTGGCTATATCTTGTGTCTGTATGGCGGTGCAAGGCACTGTTGCTGACTCCATGACTTAAGCTGAACATTTCGCAGCTTGAGTTGCGGCGAAAGAGGTTGTTTGGATAGAAGAGTTCATCACTGAACTTGATGTGATTCACAGCATAGATGAGACTAGCTGCACATCAGAGATCCAAACACCTTGAGGATAGGTATAACCTATTCCGTGAGATAAATGACAGAGATGTTAAGTAGATAAGCAAGTTTCATCGAATGAGAACGTTGCTAATCTATTAACGAAGCCACTCCTTAGGCCTAAGCACGAGTCGCGGACTGTAGCTGTAGGATGAGTGAAATTAAGATGTAGTCTTAATTTCAGTGGGAGTTTGTAAAGGGCTTTATTTAGTTGTTTTGAAAGGTTCATGTAAACATAATATTTTATGTTTATGAAATCTATGATTTCTGGATTATTTTAACTGTGATATAAATAATCGTTCCAAAATGATTCATGTCATTATATATGGGCCATCGAAGTACATGAGTAGACTTGATCCTGAAACCCCATATTTAACGAAATGACATAAATCATAGTGTCCATAGTCGAAGGTTGTTGAAATTGGAACACCAACAACCACTTGAGACTAGATTGTGTTGAGACTTATGACCAAGTTTCGAGGGGTCATAGATGCGCGGCATCAAAGTCGACACATAGGTATATGTAGGGGAGCATATGACCGGACATGGCCCGCTGATGAGAACTCTACAAGATATTAATATCTGTGTCATAAGAGGTTCTCATATACGACTATAGAGTATAGTCCTTAGACCTGAGTTCGCATGCATGTGGCTGCACATGGATTGATGCACTTTGATCATTGTCTAACGCTGTTTCGTAACTGGGAGCTATAAGGACCTTGGTTGGGTGTATTATGAAGTGTGTAGTTCATAGTGATGGAACAAGATGGGATTTGTCCCTGCCGTTTAACGGAGGTAATATCTCTAGGCCAATCGGAGACTTGATAGCTGGTAAGAGAGTGGCCACTCCCAAATGGACTTGCCCAAGTCGTTTGCATTGTCAGTATCAAATCTGTTCCGATAAACATGGTCTGGCTATATAAGGATGACACGCATCTTGCCTTATGCCAGATCGAGATATTGAGACAAAAGGATTAGGGGATGTAGGATTCCAGTACAATCGTGAGATTGTTGGGAATGTCCTGTGTAGGATTCCAGTACAAGTGGGAGATTGTTGGGAATGTCCTGAAATCTACCGTACTATCTCTAGAAAGTATGATAAGTGTCGAGATCAGACATAAGTCATAAATACTGGGTGATCATGATGACTTGCTAGAGTCCGCTCTTGATCTATAAGTTTAGGACTTATTACCAGTATTGTATGATCCCAAAGGGTCACACACCATAGCTAACGGGAAAGTTAAATGGAAATAATACGGTAAGATGAAAAGGCATTTACTGTATTTGTACAGAGAATTGGGCCAAGACAAAAACGGGCTTTTTGTCTGATTTGTGTTTTGGGCCCAAAAAGCCTAATAGGTCATTAGTTAATAACTTGGGCCTATATAAGGCAAGAGAGAGGCGCCAGAAACCCTAGCCTTCTGCGATTTCTGAGCTGTGCCGTCCTCTCTCTCTCTCTTTGTTGTTCTTCCATCTCGGTCTAGCAGCCATCCGTGCTTGTAAGAGTGTGGATACCTGAGGAGGAGCCGTTTCTCATCAGCTCTAATCTGATCTTGTCATTACCACCAATTCCGCTGCAAAGGTAAAGATCAGGTTTGTTTTATGATTCGATTACAAGAACCTAGATCTGTTTAAGATTATGTGCTAGGTTGCAATTTGGGAATTGAACCATGGAAAAACACTATAATCCTACAGTATGTTCCAACCCACTTCCACAGAGATTTGCAGAAACGTTTTCGTAAACTGATGCAGGGAACCAAGACGGTCGAATAATACTTTGAAGAGTTCGAACAGCTACGGAACCGACTTGAACTGGAAGATTCGGAAGAGATCCTGATGGCTCAGTTCGTGGACGGACTGAACGAGAGGATCGCTCGAAAGGTAGATATTTAACCTTATCACGATATGCCCGAATTGTTGCATTTGTGTATACAGGTTGAGCATCACAACAAGCGAAATTACACAGCCACAACCCGGCCTAGGACCAACACACCTTGGACTGCACCGAATCCACGACCCCTTGACAAAGGTAAGACAGTTGAGGTTGAGTCTCAGTTCAAGAAGCCGACCATTGAGACGTCTAAGCCCAACCGACCAGACCTAGGTAAGTTCCCTAACACGTCCCGTTCTAGAGATATCACCTGTTTTAAGTGTCAGGGTAAAGGACATATGGCTCGAGACTGCCCGAACCGGAGGATCATGATCCTGAACGAGGCTGGTGAGTACGAGTCTCAGGATGAACAAGAGGATGAAGACATGGAGGAACTTGACACAGGGACGCCTATAGAGTATCACAACTCTGGAGAGCTATTGGTGATCAGGAGAGCTCTCAGTGCGCTTGTTGATCCCGAGACGGTTCAACGCGAGAACATCTTCCACACTCGATGTACTGTGAACAGCAAGGTGTGTAGTCTTATTATTGATGGTGGATCTTGTACTAACGTGGCAAGCAGGAACATGGTCGACAAGCTTGGCCTCCAAGTGACCAAGCATCCGCGACCATACCGGCTTCAATGGCTGAACCATGACACGGAGATCAGGATCGTAGATCAAGTAACCGTGCCTTTCAGCATTGGGCGATATCACGATCAGGTAGTATGCGACGTGGTTCCTATGCAGGTTAGACACCTATTGCTCGGCCGACCATGGCAGTTCGATAAGGAGTCCTTGCACAACGGGCGGACCAATCATTACTCGTTCATGCATGACAAGCGAAAGTACCAGCTCGTGCCTCTTACACCGCAGGAAGTTCATGAGATGCAACTACATATTGCCAAGGATAAAAAGAACCGTAAGACCAATCTTCTTATTTCTTCGCATTCAGTTTCCAGATCTCGTTCAGAACACGCAGGTATTACTGATGATCTTTAGGGAGACTTTACACTCGTGTTCAGACGAAGTAGAGATGCCCTGAGAAGTTGTTTCTTTGTTGGACAGGTTCAGGGATGTGTTTCCGGACGAGATTCCAGCCGGCCTACCTCCTATCAGAGGCATTGAGCATCAGATCGATCTCGTGCCTGGAGCGGCCCTACCCAACCGACCAGCGTACCGGATGAATCCGACCGAATCCAAGGAGTTGGAGAAACAGGTGCAGGATCTCATTTCCAAAGGCTATATCCGAGAGAGCCTCAGCCTGTGTGCCATTCCGGTCTTGTTAGTTCCCAAGAAAGATGGGACTTGGAGGATGTGCGTCGACTGCCGGGTCATCAAAAACATCACCATCAAGTACCGACATCCCATACCACGGCTGGACGACATGTTGGACGAACTACACGGAGCGTCAGTGTTCTCTAAGATCGATCTACGCAGCGGGTACCATTAGGTTCGAATGAAGGAAGGCGACGAGTGGAAGACGGCTTTCAAGACTAAGCAAGGCCTTTACGAGTGGCTGGTCATGCCATTCGGCCTTACCAATGCGGCCAGTACGTTCATGCGCCTCATGAACCAGGTCTTAAGGGCCTACATCAGTAAGTTCGTAGTTGTTTATTTCGATGATATATTAATCTATAGTCAATGTTTTGCTGACCATTTGGTGCACCTTGAGCAAGTAATAGATACTCTTCGACAGGAGGGTCTTTATGCGAACCTCAAGAAGTGCACCTTCTGCACTGATAAGCTTGTCTTTCTAGGTTTTGTTGTAAGTTCGCATGGATTACAGGTTGATCAAGAGAAAGTCAAAGCCATTGAGGATTGGCCGACCCCGACCACGATCGGCCATGTCAGGAGTTTCCATGGCTTGGCGAGCTTCTACAGGCGATTTGTGAAAGACTTTAGCACTGTGGCAGCCCCACTTACAGCCGTGATCAAGAAAGACGTCCCGTTCAAATGGGGCCAGTCGCAGGAGACCGCGTTCCAGAAGCTCAAGGATTTGCTCCTATTTTGGTTTTGCCTAATTTTGATAAGACGTTTGAGATTGAGTGTGATGCTTCAGGTTTAGGAATTGGAGCTGTCCTGACACAAGGAGGACGGTCGGTCGCCTATTTCAGCGAGAAGTTGAGTGGAGCCACGCTCAACTATCCTACCTATGACAAGGAGCTGTATGTGTTGGTTAGATCCTTGGAGACTTGGCAGCATTACTTGCTGGCCAAGGAGTTTGTTATTCACACCGACCATGAGACGCTCAAGCATCTGAGAAGACAGACGAATCTGAAGAGGAGGCACGACAAGTGGCTTGAGTTCGTGGAGACCTTTCCGTACATCATCAAGTACAAGAAGGGAAAGGAGAACGTAGTAGCTGATGTGCTGTCGAGGAGATACACATTGATCAGTACCATGGAGGCCAAAGTCTTGGGGTTTGAACTTATTAAAGAAGATTATGATATTGACCCTGATTTTGGTGAAATTTTTCAGGAATGTAACAATGGACCTAAGGGAGTTTTCTACTTGCATAACGTATTCCTGTTCAAAGGAAAGTGGATGTGCATTCCTAAAGGATCGATGAGGGAGCTTCTGATCCGCGAATCCCATGGAGGAGGACTGATGGGACACTTTGGCGTGGACAAGACACTGAGTGTCCTAGTCGAGCACTTCTATTGGCCACATCAGAAACGAGACATAGAGCGTTTCTGCTCCAAGTGCATCACGTGCCTTAAGTCTAAATCCAGGTCACATCCTCACGGTCTCTACTTACCTTTGCCTATACCTAACCGACCATGGGTCGATATTTCCATGTGTAGGATTCTCCTAGGATCTAGGGTTTGATATATTGAATCACCAACCTCGTTCTTACCTTGTTACTGGCAGCGGAATGAATGGTGAACGAGATCAGTAGCGACACAGGTGCCTCGTCTCTACCACGTACACACGCACACAAGCTGGAAAACGGGATGCTAGTGCCGAATCTGTGGAATCTGTGAGTTTCTCGTGTTTCTCCTTTTCTGTCAAAGAGAAGAGAAGACGGCTGGGGTTCAGGTCGACCATATAAGCCTATATATATCGACCTGGAAATGACATCATCAACCGTCGGACAAACTCGACTCGGTTACGTCATTAATCCGAAACATCAGTTTCGAAACCCGATATGCAACGATCGACACACTTAATGTGTCGATCGTTACACCTCCACGAAAAGCTTGCATCGATCGACACACTCATGCATCGATCGACACATATCATAAAACTATATGTCAATGTGTATCCAATACACATCAACCTGATCATTACCATAATGATCATTTCCACATTCATGCTTCCAGTTTGCTTAGGTGTGTGACCCTATAGGATCATATAATACTGGCAGTAAGTCTACAACTTACAGACTGCAAGAGGCTTCTAGCAAAACATTGCAACCACCCAGTATTATACGAATGTCTGATCTCGACACACAACTATCATCAGGAGTGAGTACAAGTGTGATTTCAGGACACTATCCCAACAATCTCCCACTTGTACTGGAATCATCAATTCCTATAATCCTTTTGTCTCTATATCTCGGTTTGGCATAAGGCAAGATTGGTGTCATCCTTATTAAGCCAACATCGTGTTTATCGAACTCCTGATCTCATACTGAACATTACAAACAACTGAACTACAGTTCGTTTGAGTGCGGCCACACATTTTCTCAGTATTAAATCTTCGATAGGCCCTGAGATATTTATCTCCCGTTATTCAGGAGGGACAAATTCCATCTTGTTCCATCCCTGTTTCAACGCACACTTCATGATATACCTGAACAGTGCCGTTATAGCCGCCAGTTACGGGTCGACGTTTGACAAGGTCAAAGTGTACCAATTAATATGCAAGAAAACATGATGAACTCAGGTCTAAGGACTATACTCTATAGTCGTAATGAGAACCTCTTATGACACAGATATAACTATCTTGTAGATTTCTCATTAGCGGGTCATGTCCGATCATATGTTCACCAACATATACCTATGTGACTGACTGCGATAATCATATCATTGGCTCCATGAAACTTAGCCAACAGTCACCTCACAATCTAGTCTCTCGCGGTTGTCAGCGTCCCACTTTGACAACCTCGACTAGGGATACATTATGATTTATGTCATCTATACTTATAGGGTTTCATGATCAAGTCCTCAACTTGATGACCTATAATATAACATAAACTTATTTTGGAACCATTATTTAGATCACAATAAATAATGCTGAAATCAAATTTCATTTAAACATATCCAAAAGAATGTTTATAAGAACATCCTATTATAACTAAAATAAAACTAAAAACTCCCACTAGAATCAATATTATATCTTTAGATCTCTAATGCCTACAGCAGTCGTATGACTTTCATGCTTAGGCCTTGGGAGTGACTTAGTCAGAGGATCAGCGACATTCTCATCTGTCGGAACTCTGCTGATATTTACATCACCTCTATTGACGATATCACAAATCAGGTGATATCTCCTCTCAACGTGTTTGGACTTCTGGTGTGACCTGGGTTCTTTCGCCTGAGCAATGGCTGCATTGTTATCGCAAAACAAAGCCACTGGCTCCAAGATACTAGGAACCACACCAAGTTCAGTCATGAACTTCTTGATCCAAACAGCTTCCTTTGCCGTTTCTGCAGCAGCAACATATTCAGCTTCCGTCGTGGAATCAGCTACGGTATTCTGCTTAGAGCTCTTCCAGCTCACTGCACCGCCATTTAGACAGAAGACATATCCAGATTGTGATCGGAAATCGTCTCTGTCAGTCTGAAAACTCGCATCAGTGAATCCATTCACTACCATTTCTTCACTTCCTCCATACACCAGGAATTTATCCTTAGTATGTCTCAAATACTTGAGAATATTCTTGGCGGCTGTCCAGTGATCTTCACCTGGATCAGATTGGTATCTACTCGTCATTCTTAACGCGTAAGCTACATCTGGACGAGTGCAGAGCATGGCATACATAATAGATCCTATTGCAGAAGCATAAGGAATCCTATTCATGCGCTCTCGCTCAGCATGTGTCTTCGGACACTGCTTCTTGCTGAGACTAATGCCATGAGACATTGGTATGAAGCCCTTCTTGGAATCATTCATCTTGAATCTGTGCAACACCTTATCAATATAAGTGTCCTGGCACAGTCCAATCAGCCTGTTCATTCTATCTCTATAGATTCTGATTCCAAGAATATACGCGGCTTCTCCCATGTCTTTCATGGAAAAACAACTTTCGAGCCAAGTCTTAACAGACTGAAGCAACGAAACGTCATTACCAAGGAGGAGTATGTCATCGACATACAGTACGAGAAACGCAATTTTGCTCCCACTAGTCTTCTTGTAATCACATGGTTCTTCTTCGTTCTTGATGAAACCAAATTGTTTTACTGCTTCATCAAAACGAAGATTCCAACTCCGTGATGCTTGCTTCAACCCATAAATGGATTTATGAAGCTTGCATACCTTCCCAGCGTCTTTAGGATCAACAAAACCTTCAGGCTGTGTCATATACACATCCTCTTCCAGAATACCATTCAGGAATGCGGTTTTGACATCCATTTACCAAATTTCATAATCATAATGAGCAGCAATTGCTAGAAGAATCCGAATGGATTTAAGCATAGCGACTGGGGAATAGGTTTCATCTTAGTCAATACCATGAATTTGCTTGAAACCTTTAGCCACCAACCTCGCTTTGTAAATCTGTACATTGCCATCCACGTCAATCTTCTTCTTGAAGATCCATTTACACTCAATGGCCTTTGCACCATTAGGTAAATTGACCAAGGACCATACTTGGTTTTCTGACATGGATTCCATTTCGGACTTAGAGGCTCCAAGCCACTTTTCGGAGTCCGGGCCCATCATTGCTTCCGCGAAGGTCGCTGGTTCGTCACTTTCAATGATCATCAGATCATTGCAATTGGTCACGAGAAATCCATAGTATCTCTCGGGTTCGTGACGGATCCTTCCGGATCTGCGAACTTCAGGCTCCACAGGCGCCGGTTCCACAGAACTTTGTGGATCCAACTGATGTTCTTCCTCAACAGGTTGAACATTTTCCTGTGCATCTTGAATTTCTTCGAGATGTACTTTACTCCCACTGTTTTTCTTAGAAAGAAATTCTCTCTCAAGAAAAGAACAGTCCCGAGCAACAAAAACTTTGTTCTCAGATTGGTTGTAAAAGTAGTATGCCTTGGTATCTCTAGGATAACCAACGAAGTAGCATTTGTCTGATTTGGGTGCGAGCTTGTCAGAGATTAAACATTTGACATAAGCCTCACAACCCCAAATCTTCAGGAAAGACAGACTAGGGATTTTCCCAGTCCACAATTCATGTGGTGTCTTATCCACTGATTTAGATGGCACCCTATTTAGTGTAAACGCAGACGTTTCTAGAGCGTATCCCCAAAAGGATAATGGAAGATTAGAATGACTTATCATAGACCGAACCATATCCAATAAGGTTCGATTCCTCCTCTCTGACACTCCATTCCATTGAGGTGTTCCAGGAGGAGTGAGTTGTGAAACAATTCCACACTCGCTCAGATAGTCGTTGAACTCTTGGCTTAAGTATTCTCCTCCGCGATCCGATCACAGAACTTTGATACTTTTGCCAAGTTGGTTCTATACTTCATTCTTGAATTCCTTGAATCTCTCAAAGGATTCTGACTTGTGTCTCATCAAATAGACATAGCCATACCTACTGAAATCATCAGTGAAGGTAATGAAGTACTTGTAATTTCCTCTGGCAACAGTGCTCATTGGCCCACATACATCAGTATGAATAAGGCCCAATAACTCACTGGCCCTTTCATTTGGTTTGTTGAAAGGGGCCCTAGCCATTTTGCCCATCAAGCAAGATTCGCATTTCTCACATGATTCAAAATCAAATGAGCCTAGAAGCCCATTTCGATGGAGCCTTTGGATGCGTTTCTCATTGATATGGCCCAAACGACAATGCCATAAGAAAGTCGGGTTTTCGTCATTGGACTTAAACCGCTTTGTATTTATGTTAAAGACAGGCATTTCTTGGTTTAAAACATATAACCCATTATCTAATGGGGCGCTACCATAAAATGTACCATCACGATTAAAAGAACAAACTTTATTCTTAACTGCAAAATCAAAACCTTCCAAGTCCAAAACGGAAACTGGAATTATGTTTCTGCTAATCGCAGGTACAAAATAGCAATTATTCAAAGCTAAAACCATGCCCGAAGGTAAAGACAACTCATAGGTGCCTACGGCCAGTGCAGCAACCTTAGCTCAATTCCCGGCCCGCAGCTCCACTTGTCCTTTCTTCAGCATTCTACTGTTTCTTAGTGCCTGCATATTAGTACAAATATGAGCACCGCAGCCGGTATCCAATACCCACGAAGTAGAACTAGAAGACATAACATTGAGTTCGATAACATAAATACCTGAGTCAGACGCATCATACGTCTTCTTCAGCTTCTTGTAATCTTCCTTGAACTTCTTGCAGTCTCTCTTCCAATGCCCCAACTGCTTGCAGTAGTTGCACTTATCCTCAGGAGAAGGCCCGGATTTGGGCTTGGGCTTGGGCTTGTCTTGACTCTCAGTCTCGACAACCTGGGCCTTTCCCTTATCCTTCTTAGGTTTCTTAAACCTTTTACCCCCTTGTACCATCAGGACACTGGGAGTAGCCTTCTTGAGATTCGGCTATGCTGTCTTCAGCATACCGTGCAACTCAGTCAATGTCTTAGTCATGTTTTGCATGTTGTAGTTCATGATGAACTGATCAAAACACGACGGCAAAGACTGCAGAATCATGTCAGTGGCTAGCTCCTGGCTAATGGCACAATCCAGTTTCCCCAGGTTATCAATGTAACCCATCAGTTTAAGGACATGAGGACTTACTGGACTGTCCTTAGCCAGCTTGCAATCCATGAGAGATTTAACCGTCTGGCATCTCTCTGTGCGAGCTTGCTCCTGAAACAAAGCTTTCAGGCTGTTAATCATCTCAATGGGTGACATCACGTTCTCATATTGCTTCTGCAGCTCAGAGTTCATAGTCACCAGCATTAGACAATTAACATCTTTGACATCAGCTGAATGCTTATCCCAAGCATTTTTTTCTGTCTGCGGGGCATTGGAACGTGGCCTCTCGGTGAGTACTCTTTCAAGGACATATTCCTTGTTCTCTTGCCTGAGAACTATTCTCAGGTTCCGATACCATTCCAAGAAATTAGATCCATTTAATTTGTCCTTCTCAAGGACGGATCTCAGTGAGAAAGTGTTGATGTGAGTTGAGACAGACATAGCTGTAATTAAAAGAGATAGAGGTTTTAGTTATAATGCTCAAGGAAATGAGAAATCTTATCTAATAAGAAAACTCGCATTGTATTCAAAACTATGTTTCCTCAGATGAATACAATGAACCAAGATCCTCAGATCACCAAAATTCGAGTGGGCGACTCGCCATCACCCAAACTTTAGTCATCCAGGTAAGCAAATCATTGCTAATTGTACCCAGTACAACTCTTGGTCGCAGATAAGACAATCCATGTCTTATCCACTCTGATGTCTCTGGGCCCAGAACTTCTGATGGCCCAGTCAAGTAAACCAATCTTTTTCTGTCTTGCGATCATTGACAGTCGCACTGCAAGTCTATCAATGACCACCTGCCTTACTCATGTTGATGTGGATACCAAGGACTCCAAGACTATCCAACGAACGACACGAGTCTTGACAGTAGACAAGATCGGGCAAGACATCAAGATCACTTGATATTTAGTTGAGGAAAGGAACTATTTAATCTTGATGCATATCCAATATACATCCAAGAAGTTATTAATTAAATTAAAACATTCAGTTTTATCAAGTTTACGTTTTTATTTGATTTGGTAATCGCAACTAGAGGTCCAACCCCTGAGTCTGCGAGTTGTGTGACGATCGACTCATCCTTGCATCGATCGACACATCCTAACGACAATCAAAATTGGTTTCTGGTTCAATCCAATTCAACTGAAACCAACCAACTGAATCGATCGCTGCACCCAGTGCGTCGATCGATACAGTGCGAGTTTTCGCGGTGCATCGATCGACACAAGCTTAGTGTCGATCGACACTGTGCGACAAACCCTAAAGTTATTTGCAAGTTTTCGCTCTGTGTCGATCGATGCACGCTTTGCACCGATTGACACGCTGCGACAAACCCTAAATGGTTTACGTGTTTTCGCTCTGCATCGATCGACACACGCTTTGTGTCGATCGACACACTGCGAAAAAACACAGGTATCGAATTTCCAACAGAAGCTTTTAATCCGAGATTAACACTTGAAAATACGATTTCAGCAGGCAATAATCAATTCAACAAACCCAGTTTTCGAATTAATTGCATCAGATTCGATAGTCTAAACCCTAACAAGCTTTGATACCACTGTAGGATTCTCCTATGATCTAGGGTTTGATATATTGAATCACCAACCTCGTTCTTACCTTGTTACTGGCAGCGGAATGAATGGTGAACGAGATCAGTAGCGACACAGGTGCCTCGCCTCTACCACGTACACACGCACACAAGCTGGAAAACGGGATGCTAGTGCCGAATCTGTGGAATCTGTGAGTTTCTCGTGTTTCTCCTTTTCTGTCAAAGAGAAGAGAAGACGGATGGGGTTCAGGTCGACCATATAAGCCTATATATATCGACCTGGAAATGACATCATCAACCGTCGGACAAACCCGACTCGGTTACGTCATTAATCTGAAACATCAGTTTCGAAACCTGATATGCAACGATCGACACACTTAATGTGTCGATCGTTACACCTCCACGAAAAGCTTGCATCGATCGACACACTCATGCATCGATCGACACATATCATAAAACTTTATGTCAATGTGTATCCAATACACATCAACATGATCATTACCATAATGATCATTTCCACATTCATGCTTCCAGTTTGCTTATGTGTGTGACCATATAGGATCATATAATACTGGCAGTAAGTCTACAACTTACAGACTGCAAGAGGCTTCTAGCAAAACATTGCAACCACCCAGTATTATACGAATGTCTGATCTCGACACACAACTATCATCAGGAGTGAGTACAAGTGTGATTTCAGGACACTATCCCAACACCATGGACTTTGTGCTTGGTTTGCCTAAGGTCAGGAACAAGGATGCAATCTTCGTCGTGGTCGACCGATTTTCAAAGATGGCTCATTTCATACCGTGTTCTAAGACGAATGATACGACCCAAACAGCCGACCTCTTCTTCAAAGAAGTGGTCATATTGCACGGACTGCCCCGGACTATCGTCTCAGATCGTGATCCGACCTTCCTAGGTCACTTCTGGAGGACACTGTGGAGGAAGCTTGGGACCAAGCTGCGTTTTCGACCACTTGTCATCCACAGACAGATGGACAGACCGAGGTCGTGAACCGGACTCTCTCAGCCCTCTTAAGGGCCACGGTTGGTAAAAATTTGTCAAATTGGTTGGATTGCATTCCTTTTGTTGAATTTTCTTATAATGGTGCCAAAAACTCGGCTACTAAGATGTCTCCTTTTGAGGTTGTTTATGGATTTAAGCCAGATACTCCGCTTGATCTGAAGTCACTGCCTGCACTAGAGTTCATAAATCTTGATGGAGAGCGCAAGGCCGAGGCCGTAGCCAAGCTACACCAAGCGGTCAAGGAGAACATCGAGAAGAGGACGGAGCAGTACAATAAACAAGCCGACAAACACAGGAAAGAAATCGACATTAGGCCAAGCGACTGGGTTTGGGTTCACGTGCGACCTGAACGGTTCCGAAACAAGAGGAAATCCAAGCTTGCCCCACGTGGAGATGGACCATTCCGGGTCCTGAAGAAGATCAATGACAACGCCTACCAATTGGAACTCCCAGGTGAGATGAGCATATCGTCGAGTTTTAATGTTTCTGTTTTGTCTCCTTATTGTGCAGGTGATACCGTTCTGAGGCCAGAACCTCTTCAAGAGGGTGGGAATTATGAGGACATCAGCTTGACCGACACTGAGCTGGACGAGCAAGACGGACCAGGCTCGACCAAGAAGTTGGCCGACCTGTTTCCAACCATGCGAGACGTACTGAGGACACGTTCGGGACAGCGACAAATACAGGCTGAATTCAACAATGCCATGGAGCAGCTGATCTCGAGGACAAGCTTAGAAGACATCACGACCCAGCTAGGCCAGCTCGATCAAGGACAACCTGTCTTGAACCAGTTGGCCCATAGGATGATCCATACTGAAGATGGCGGCCCATTTGATGCGACCACGCCCTGGCCCATACTCCGGACGAACGGACCGACCATGATCTTCTGCATCGAGTCAGACGATCCTTTGACCGGTCTTCCTTTGGGATAAAGATCATATTTTTTTCCCTTGTGAAGTTTTGTCCCAAATGGGTTTTCTTCACAAGGTTTTTAACGAAGTGATCCGAGGCCCATTCATTAGAGAGACAGGCCAGCCTCTTCTCTATTTCTACCCAGAGATTTCTTTTGTTCTAAGTTTAATTCTCTTGTTCTTTTTTTATTAGTTTCGGTGGCCCAAGTTTTCTGGCCCATAAGTTTTCAGTTGTAAGTTATTTAAAACACTCTTTTTTGTTTAATGAAAGTTACACAAGATTAAACTAAGAAAACCCTAAAGAATAGGTGATCTCTTTCTCTCCTCAGCGTGGCTGCCCCTTTGGAGGATCGACATCTCTTGGTTTTGCTTGCTGTTTAGATTGTTCTTAGTGCTCTTACTGCTCTCTAGTTTCTAGACCATCACCGATCATCCACTGACCAAGCTGAAAGTGCTTTCGGCCAGCAGCTTCGTCCCATCTGTCCACCTCTCTCTCGGCCATCAATCACCATGCCTCCCCATCTCACATCAATCCTTGTTCTTGAAAAGACACAAATCAACTGATATCATTTTCATCTTAAGACTTTAAATTCTTAGTCAAATGTGTTCATTTTATTTTCACAATCATGATTCACCATTACTTCATGAATGTTAAAGGGAATGAGGATATGAATTCATGTGTATGTTGAGATTTAGACTTGATGCATATATCAAAGAGCATGTCTAACTCTTTTGGAGTAGAATAAGCTTGATTATAGCATTTGGTTCATGCATGTCTAAACTTTTTACCACCTTTACTTGACAATTTCTTTTTGGAATTTTGAGCTCTTACTTTCAAAACATTTCTTTCAATCTCATCTTTGATTTTTTTCTTATGGACAAGTAAAATACAAGTTTGAGAAATTGATGAGTACATTTTAGCATATTTTAGCTTTCATATTTGCATAGTTATATTGCATAGCATTTATTCTTAGGCGTTTTTCTTAGGAAATCATTTATTGAGAGACTTTGTGTGTTGACAAAAAAAAGAGAGTGTTAGTGTGTTTAAGATAAGATTTGCATATTTTTGCTTTTAGGAGTTTTTATTAGGTGATTTTTAAGCTTTCGAGGAATCTTAGATGATTGGAGATATAACCATGAATCATTGGAGTATTTGGAGGTCAAAAGAGCATTTAAAGATGAATGATCAAAATCATGTTCTTGAAAGATTGTGTCATGTGAAGCCTTTCCATTCATATTCACCTTAGGAGCTTCTGTTGGATCCCACTGGATCTAGGGTTTGATATATTGAATGAAAACCAACCTCGTTCTTACCTTTCTGGCAGCGGAATTGAGATGGTGAACGAGATCAGTGGAGCAACGCAAACGCCTTGCCTCTACCAGATACACACGCACGCTCGCTGGATACGGGATGCTAGTGCCGGATCAACGGGAATCGATTCTCTCTGGTGTTTCTACTGTTTCTATCAAGAAAAGTGGACGGCTCACCTGTTTAGGTCGAAAATTACTTGTTATATTCGACCTAAAACACAATTAACGGGCCAGACTTAATCAAGTCTTAATTCGAAAAGCCTTTCGAAAAACCCGAACTGTGTCGACCGACACACAAGCTGTGTCGATCGACACAACACCATTTTGTCGATTTATAATGTGTATCCAATACACATTAATATGATCATTACCATAATGATCATTCCCATATCGTAGCTTCCAGTTTGCTTAGGTGTGTGACCCTATAGGATCATATAGTACTGGTAGTAAGTCCATAACTTACAGATTGCAAGAGGCTTCTAGCAAAACATTCAACCGCCCAGTACTATACGAATGTCTGATCTCGACTCACAACTATCATCAGGAGTGAGTACAAGTGTGATTTCAGGACACTATCCCAACAACCTCCCACTTGTACTGGAATCATCAATTCCTATAATCCTTTTGTCTCTATATCTTGATTTGGCATAAGGCAAGATTGGTGTCATCCTTATTAAGCCAACATCGTGTTTATCGAACTCCTGATCTCATACTGAACATTACAAACAACTGAACTACAGTTCGTTTGAGTGCGGCCACACATTTTCTCAGTATTAAATCTTCGATAGGCCCTGAGATATTTATCTCCCGTTATACAGGAGGGAAAAATCCCATCTTGTTCCATCCCTGTTTCAACGCACACTTCATGATATACTTGAACAGTGCCGTTATAGTCGCCAGTTACGGGTCGACGTTTGACAAAGTCAAAGTGTACCAATTCATATGCAAGAAAGCATGATGAACTCAGGTCTAAGGACTATACTCTATAGTCGTAATGAGAACCTCTTATGACACAGATATAACTATCTTGTAGACTTCTCATTTGCGGGTCATGTCCGATCATATGTTCACTAACATATAACTATGTGACTGACTGCGATAATCATATCATTGGCTCCATGAAACTTAGCCAACAGTCACCTCACAATCTAGTCTCTAACGGTTGTCAGTGTCCCAATTTTACAACCTCGACTAGGGACATAATAATTTATTAACTTATAGGGTTTCATGATCAATTCCTCAACTTGATGACCTATAATATGTCATAAACTTATTTTGGGACCATTATTTAGATCACAATAAATAATGCTGAAATCAAATTTCATTAAACATTTCCAAAAGAATGTTTACAAGAGCGTCTTATTATAACTAAAACAAAACTAAAACTCCCACTAGAATCAAGATTACATCTTAAGATCTCTAATGCCTACAGCAATCGTATGACTCTCATGCTTAGGCCTTGGGAGTGACTTAGTCAGAGGATCAGCGACATTCTCGTCTGTCGGAACTCGGCTGATCTTCACATCACCTCTATTGACGATATCACGAATCAGGTGATATCTCCTCTCCACGTGTTTGGACTTCTGGTGTGACCTGTGTTCTTTCGCCTGAGCAATGGCTCCATTGTTGTCACAAAATAAAGCCACTGGCTCCAAGATACTAGGAACCACACCAAGCTCAGTCATGAACTTCTTAATCCAAACAGCTTCCTTTGCCGCTTCTGAAGCAGCAAATATTCAGCTTCCGTTGTGGAATCAGCTACGGTATTCTGCTTAGAGCTCTTCCAGCTCACTGCACCGCCATTTAGACAGAAGACATATCCAGATTGTGATCGGAAATCGTCTTTGTCCGTCTGAAAACTCGCATCGGTGAATCCATTCACCACAAGTTCTTCATTTCCTCCATACACAAGGAATTTATCCTTAGTATGTCTCAAATACTTGAGAATATTCTTGACAGCTGTCCAGTGAACTTCACCTGGATCAGATTGGTATCTACTCGTCATGCTTAACGCGTAAGCTACATCTGGACGAGTGCAGAGCATGGCATACATAATAGATCCTATTGCAGAAGCATAAGGAATCCTATTCATGCGTTCTCGCTCAGCAAGTGTCGCCGGACACTGCTTCTTGCTGAGACTCATGCCATGAGACATCGGTATGAAGCCCTTCTTGGAATCTTGCATCCTGAATCTGTGCAACACCTTATCAATATAAGTGTCTTGGCACAATCCAATCAGCCTGTTCGATCTATCTCTGTAGATTCTGATTCCAAGAATGTATGCGGCTTCTCCCATGTCTTTCATGGAAAAACAACTTTCGAGCCAAGTCTTGACAGACTGAAGCAACGGAACGTCATTACCGAGGAGGAGTATGTCATCGACATACAGTACAAGAAACGCAATTTTGCTCCCACTAGTCTTCTTGTAAACGCATGGTTCCTCTTCGTTCTTGATGAAACCAAATTGTTTAACTGATTCATCAAAACGAAGATTCCAACTCCGTGATGCTTGCTTCAATCCATAAATGGATTTATGAAGCTTGCATACCTTCCCAGCGTTCTTAGGATCGACAAAACCTTCAGGCTGTGTCATATACACATCCTCTTCCAGAATACCATTCAGGAATGCGGTTTTGACATCCATTTGCCAAATCTCATAATCATAATGAGCGGCAATCGCTAGAAGAATCCTAATAGATTTAAGCATAGCGACTGGGAAATAGGTTTCATCATAGTCAATACCATGAATTTGCTTGAAACCTTTTGCCACCAGCCTCGCTTTGTAAATCTGTACATTGCCATCCACGTCAATCTTCTTCTTGAAGATCCATTTACACTCAATGGCTTTTACACCATTAGGTAAATCGACCAAGGATCATACTTGGTTTTCTGACATGGATCCCATTTCGGACTTAGAGGCTCCAAGCCACTTTTCGGAGTCCGGGCCCATCATTGCTTCCGCGAAGGTCGCTGGTTCGTCACTTTCAATGATCATCAGATCATTTGAATCGGTCACGAGAAATCCATAGTATCTCTCGGGTTCGTGACGGATCCTTCCGGATCTGCGAACTTCAAGCTCCACAGGCGCCGGTTCCACAGAACTTTGTGGATCCAACTGCTGCTCTTCCTCTTCAGGTTGAGCAGTATCCTGTGCATCTCGAATTTCTTCAAGATGTACTTTACTCCCACTGTTTTTCTTAGAGAGAAACTCCCTCTCAAGAAAAGAACAGTCCCGAGCAACAAATACTTTGTTCTCAGATTGGTTGTAAAAGTAGTATGCCTTGGTTTCCTTAGGATAACCAACGAAGTAGCATTTATTTGATTTGGGTGCAAGCTTGTCAGAGATTAAACGTTTGACATAAGCCTCACAACCCCAAATCATCAGGAAAGACAGACTAGGAACATTCCCAGTCCACATTTCATGTGGTGTCTTTTCCACTGATTTAGATGGCACCCTATTTAGTGTAAACGCAGACGTTTCTAGAGCGTATCCCCAAAAGGATAATGGAAGATTAGAATGACTCATCATAGACCGAACCATATCCAATAAGGTTCGATTCCTCCTCTCTGACACTCCATTCCATTGGGGTGTACCAGGAGGAGTGAGTTGTGAAATAATTCCACACTCGCTCAGATAGTCGCTGAATTCTTGACTCAAGTATTCTCCTCCGCGATCTGATCGCAGAACTTTGATACTTTTGCCAAGTTGATTATGTACTTCATTCTTGAATTCCTTTAATCTATCAAAGGATTCTGACTTGTGTCTCATCAAATAGACATAGCCATACCTACTGAAGTCACCAGTGAAGGTAATGAAGTACTTGTAATTTCCTCTGGCAACAGTACTCATCGGCCCACATACATCAGTATGAATAAGGCCCAATAAGTCACTGGCCCTTTCATTTGGTTTGTTGAAAGGGGCTCTAGCCATTTTGCCCACCAAGCAAGATTCGAATTTCTCACATGATTCAAAATCAAATGAGCCCAGAAGCCCATTTCGATGGAGCCTTTGGATGCGTTTCTCATTGATATGGCCCAAACGACAATGCCTTAAGAAAGTCGGGTTTTCGTCATTGGACTTAAACCGCTTTGTATTTATGTTAAAGTTAGGCATTTCTTGGTCTAATACATATAACCCATTATCTAATGGGGCGCTACCATAAAATGTACCATCACGATTAAAAGAACAAACTTTATTCTTAACAGCAAAATCAAAACCTTCCAAATCCAAAACGGAAACTGAAATTATGTTTCTGCTAATCGCATGTACAAAGTAGCAATTATTTAAAATTAAAACCATGCCCGAAGGTAAGGACAACTCGTAGGTGCCTACGGCCAGTGCAGCAACCTTAGCTCCATTTCCGACCCATAGCTCTACTTGTCCTTTCTTCAGCGTCCTACTGTTTCTTAGTGCCTGCACATCAGTACAAATGTGAGCACCGCAGCCGGTATCCAATACCCACGAGGTAGAACGAGAAGATATAACATTAAGTTCGATAACATAAATACCTGAATCAGACGCATCATACGTCTTTTTCAGCTTCTTGTAATCTTCCTTGAACTTCTTGCAGTCTCTCTTCCAATGCCCCAACTGCTTGCAGTAGTTGCACTTATCCTCAGGAGAAGGCCCGGATTTGGGCTTGGGCTTGGGCTTGTCTTGACTCTCAGTCTCGACAACCTGGGCCTTTCCCTTGTCCTTCTTCGGTTTCTTAAACCTTTTACCCCCTTGTACCATCAGTACACTGGGAGTTGCCTTCTTGAGATTCGGCTCTGCTGTCTTCAGCATGCCGTGCAACTCAGTCAATGTCTTAGTCAGGTTTTGCATGTTATAGTTCATGATGAACTGATCAAAACACGACGGCAAAGACTGCAGAATCATGTCAGTGGCTAGCTCCTGGCTAATGGCACAGTCCAGTTTCCCCAGGTTATCAATGTAACCCATCATTTTAAGGACATGAGGACTTACTGGACTGTCCTTAGCCAGCTTGCAATCCATGAGAGATTTAACCGTCTGGTATCTCTCTGTGCGAGCTTGCTCCTGAAACAAAGCTTTCAGGCTGTTAATCATCTCAATGGGTGACATCACGTTCTCATATTGCTTCTGCAGCTCAGAGTTCATAGTCACCAGCATTAGACAATTAACATCTTTGACATCAGCTGAATGCTTATCCCAAGCATTCTTTTCTGTCTGCGGGGCATTGGAACGTGGCCTCTCGGTGAGAACTCTTTCAAGGACATATTCCTTGTTCTCCTGCCTGAGAACTATTCTCAGGTTCCGATACCATTCCAAGAAATTAGATCCATTTAACTTGTCCTTCTCAAGGACGGATCTTAGTGAGAAAGTGTTGATGTGAGTTGAGACAGACATAGATGTAATTAAAAGGGTAGAGTTTTAGTTATAATGCTTAAGAAATGAGAATTCTTATCTAATAAGAAAAACTCGCATTGTATTCAAAACTATGTTTCCTCAGATGAATACAATGATCCAAGATCCTCAGATTACTAAAATTCGAGTGGGCGACTCGCCGTTACTCAAACTTTAGTCATCTAGGTAAGCAAATCATTGCTAATTGTACCCAGTACAACTCATGGTCGTGGATAAGACAAACTATGTTTAATCCACTCTGATGTCTCTGGGCCCAGAACTTCTGACAGCCCAGTCAAGTAAAACCAATCTCTTTTGTCTTGTGATCATTAAAATTTGCACTGCAAATCTATCAATGATCACCTGCATTTCTTATGTTGCTGTGGACACCAAGGACTCCTAGGATGTCCAACAATAACACGAGTCGTGACAGTAGACGAGATCGGGCAAGACATCAAGATCACTTGATATTTAGTTGAGGAAAAGAACTATTTGATCTTGATGCATATCCAATATACGTCCAAGAAGTTATTAATTTAGTTTTAAAACATTCAGTTTTAATAGATTATGTTCATCTAGAACTTTCAGGATTAAACTTTTCTGGTATATGCAAATTTATGGTCCAACCAGTATATCTGCGAATGTTGTGTCGATCGACACCAACCATTTGCATCGGTCGACGCAACCATACTTAAACCGGTTTTTCGATAACCGGTCGAACCGGATCGAATTTACACAATCGATTCAATCCAATTGAACCGATTCGGTTTAATGGTCCATGTCGATCGTCACACTCTGTGTGTCGATCGACATTACCAAACCAGAACCAATTTGGTTAATTAAAATTAACTGAGCGAGATAACCAGTTCAATCCAATTGAACCGGTCTATCTAATTTCTTTGCCTGTGTCGACCGATACACCCAGTGTATCGACCGACACAGCAAGAAAACAGGTACTCGATCTCAGATCGAAACCTTAAAATTATTTGCGGATTTTCGCCTTGTGTCGACCGACACACGCTTTGTGTCGATCGACACCCTGCGACAAACCCTAAAATTTTACGTTTTTGTTTCGCGGCGTGTCGACCGACACACGCTTTGTGTCGATCGACACAGTGCGATTTCAACAACATTATCGTTTTCAACATGAACAAAATCCTAGATTAACATTCAATAAAACGATTTTAACAGGCAAAATTCAATCCAACAACTTCAAGTTTCGAATTAATTTCACCAGATTCAATAGCTAAACCCTAACATGCTCTGATACCACTGTTTGGATCCCACTGGATCTAGGGTTTGATATATTGAATGAAAACCAACCTCGTTCTTACCTTTATGGCAGCGGAATTGAGATGGTAAACGAGATCAGTGGAGCAACTTAAACGCCTTGCCTCTACCAGATACACACGCACGCTCGCCGGAAACGGGATGCTAGTGCCGGATCAACGGGAATCGATTCTCTCTGGTGTTTCTACTGTTTCTATCAAGAAAAGTGGACGGCTCACCTGTTTAGGTCGAAACTTACTTGTTATATTCGACCTAAAACACAATTAACGAGCCAGACTTAATCAAGTCTTAATTCGAAAAGCCTTTCGAAAAACCCGAACTGTGTCGACCGACACACAAGCTGTGTCGATCGACACAACACCATTTTGTCGATTTATAATGTGTATTGGATACACATTAATATGATCATTACCATAATGATCATTCCCATATCGTAGCTTCCAGTTTGCTTAGGTGTGTGACCCTATAGGATCATATAGTACTGGTAGTAAGTCCATAACTTACAGATTGCAAGAGGCTTCTAGCAAAACATTGCAACCGCCCAGTACTATACGAATGTCTGATCTCGACTCACAACTATCATCAGGAGTGAGTACAAGTGTGATTTCAGGACACTATCCCAACAGCTTCAAATCAAAGCTGTATGAAATTAAGTTAGCTTTAGCTTCGGAGCTTCAAATCAAAGTTGTATGAAATTGAGTTAGCTTTCTAATGGAGGTAGTTTCAAGGCGTTTAGGTATATATTCAATAAGTTATGGCCAATTTTACTAGCCATCAGTTTGATCCAGCGGATAGAAGCAACCCGTTGTATTTTTCGAAGTTATCATCGTCCGTCCAACGGTTTTTTCAGCGGTTTACCCTGCAGGCAAATGCAAACCGCTGGAAAACCTAGATTTCCAACAACTTTATGTTGACATCCTTTGACGAAGCATTTTTACCAAAATTTTGTTTCGGTCGATCCAGAGTTGTTGGGTTGATCCGTTTCAACCCCTTTTACTATAAATATTAATCTAAGGGGAAACTAAACCCTTGACTACCTAAGATTAGTTTTCTCTCTTTTTAAACTTTTGTTTAAGAATTTTGAGTTTTGTAAACATTTGATTTTGAGTTATAATCTAAGTAATTCTCTTATTTTCGTAATCTCCTATTTATCTCCCTCTAATCATGATCTCTCACATTTCTCTCATTGGTTTTGTGGGAACAATGATGATTAGTGAGTAATTAGGTTTGGGTCTTCTGGATGAGGCTGATTTAGGTGATTTATCTAACGATTAATGATGTTTTGGACTTATTGATCCATGATCCATCTCTAATTTGGTGTGTTGTATCTAGATTCTCAAGGAATTATAAATCTAGTACTTATGATGTTTTATGTCCGAATGGTGTTTGATGAAATGTCTCAATGAACCAATTTAGAATATTTTCATTTTTAGTCTAAGGAATTAATTCTCTAAGATTATTATTAGATTTATGAACTTGATTTGATTGCTTGGTGATTACTTATTTACAAATGAAAACTTGATCTTAAATTGGTAATTAGCAAAAGGATTAAGCATGCAAGAAGATCAATCAATCAACCATTAAGCATAGATAATTATTTGGTGATGATTGATGAACACAAACCATTAGATTAATCTTATTGTTGGGAATGGACAATTGCATAATTAGCATAAGAGTTAATGAACATGGAAATGAGATTAGTTAAATTAAAGATCATTAACCTTGTTTAACATTATTTGATTGACTGAAACAAAAGTTAATTGTCTCTAGAACATCCAATCTTTATAGCCATCCTAAGATTCATCTATTATTTTATTTGTTGTATAGTGTTTTTCTTTGTTTTTTCTTCGCTTCATTTGCTTTCTTGCTTTCTATATTGTTACTATAAACCTCTTTTCTCTTGATTTTGTTTAAATTAAGTAGTCAATTGTATTCTTAGTATGTTGTTCTTCCTAGCTCTTTGGATTGATATCTCAAATGCTACAATGACATATGCATTTGAATAATTGATTAGAATAAAATTCTAAAATTATCATGCATCAAAAGTCTTCATAGGTTACCTTTTAGACCATTTTCAATTTTATTTCATTTTTACTTCAAATTTTATTTTGCAGCAATTTTTTCTTCTTCTAAGGTTACTTTATTTTTAACTATGAAATAGAATAAAAATGATATTATTTTATTATTGGAGTAAAAAGTAGGATTATTCTATTTTTATTTATTACTCAATTAACAAATAGAAAATATAATAAAATTTGAACAAAATTCAGCTACTTTTAGAATATTTATTTTTAAGTAAAAAATACAGTTTTGCTTTAAAAATTTAGTTACTTTTCTCAATTTTCTATTTAAACAAGTGACGTCTGTCTTGTCGGAAATTGGAGTCGAACCAATGAAGTAAGAAGTAGATCACTAGGGCGCTATAGTCTAATCCATATAGTGAAGTAAGAACAAACAGTATACTAAAAGATTATTCAATAATTACATCACATCACGTGTGAATTTTCTTAAAACTGTTTTTTGGGTAGAAATGGTCTTAACTTTATTGACCAAGACAAGTAACAACGTAGATTAATAGTCAGGATACCCGTCCAAAAAAAAAGCAATGTTGAACCCCTGGTTCACCTCCGAGCTTGGTTCCGGCAAGAAACCCGCGTCCAACACCACCGGTGAAGGCCCCAGACCTGTTCCTCCTGACCCCCCTGACCCTAACCTGCTTCTTCATCCTTCCCATTTCCCTCCCCTCTCTTCTCCTTCAACCAAACACTCCACCCCTCCTCGTAAATCTGATTCTACTTCTGGGAAATCTGTGAAGGTTGGCTCAGCTTTGAAATCCCCAACTACTGCAGCTTTAAAAGCTCAGAAATCATCATCTCACTTGGTTTCCAACAGTAATTGTTCTACAGAAGTAGATTCACCTAACACTGTTCACTCGTATTTTACTGTTCATCCCCCAAAACCAAGTTCCCCAATTCAAACAAATAAAGCCTCAAACCTTTTCTCTTGCTCTTCTCCCTCTATTATTATCCAGAAAGATCCTTCTACCCACTCTGAAAACCCCTCTGTTCTTGGCTCTTTTCCGGGCCTGAAAAACCCTCATAAACCCCCTGAAAACCCTCACGTTAAACCCCCTGAAAACCCTCACGTTAAACCCCCTGAAGCCATTTCCGCAGCTTTCCCATTACCTTCCCAAAACCTTCCTCAATCTGAGCTACCACCATTAACCAACCCTCTGCAGAATAACCACCCCCATTCTCAACCTGCGTCAGCCTCTGCCCCCTCATCCCATTCTCAACCTGCTCAAACTTTGGTTGATAAAATAAGAAGAGCTGAAGACAAAACCCTGAAGCGTCTTGCCCCTGTCACCATTTCTCCTTCGGGTAGGCCTACGGTTCTTATACCTGACTCGGTCTTTCAAAAAGGTCAAGAGCTCCACAAAGATTTCATTATCTGCTACTTTAATGGGAGAGCCCCACCTTTCAGTCAAATTCAAAGTGTTCTCAATCACATGTGGGGCAAAGGAAACAAAGTAGAAATTCACAACAATCCTCTTTCTAGATCAATGCTAGTAAGGATTCCAAGTGATTACCTTCGACAGAAAATTCTTGAGAAAAGAATCTGGTATGTTGGTGATTCTCTTTTTCAAGCTGTTCAATGGTCTTCTTCCCTCTCCTCGCAGCCTCCTGCCATGTCCTCGATGCAGATTTGGGCGCATCTCACAGGCGTCCCATTAGACCTTAGACACCAAGAAGGGCTCAGCTTGGTGGCAGGATTAGTCGGTGAACCTAGAGAAACTGATGAATTCACAAAGAACTTGGTCAGCCTTACCCTATCCCATGTTAAAGTAGAGGTTGACTTAACTAAACCTCTACCGGATGTTGTGGAATTTAGTAGACAAAGTGGAGAAGTTGTAGAAGTGAAGGTTTCATACCCATGGCTCCCGCCAATATGTTCTCAATGTAACGAAATGGGACATATTGGAAAAAATTGTCTTTTGGCTCCTCATCTAGTGAAGGAGAACCCGACTGTTCCAAGGAAGCAAAACTCGTCAGTCCCTGGAAAAAATAGAGCTGAAAAGTCAGTGAATAATGCTTTCAAAAGCTCTGAAGCAGTCCCTAGAAATCCCTTATCGGCATCATCAGTCTCCAATTCGGCTGAGCCCCCAGTATGTCCTACTGCTTCAGTCTCTGGAAATGTGGGCTCTAAAAAGGTCTCCCCATCTCTTGTTCCAGGGGATATCATCCCTGCCTCAGACATGGACATGGCTCTTACTCCTAGCCCTATGAATCCCCCATCATCGTCCCAGATTATACCCATCTCCCAAACCCTTTCCACCAAAAAGCCACTCAATTTTTCTCAAGTAATCCCTCCTCATTCCAACTCTGGTCCTTTAGCTCTCTTACCTGCGATCTCTGTCGATTCCCATTCTTCTCCCCCTGAAAATTTTTCTCAACCCTCACTAAAAAGATCTCGAACTGTTTACTCTCCTCCTTTAGCTTTTCCTTCTTTTACATCCCAGCTCTCTTTCTTTACGGCTGGGAAAACTGCAAAAAGCCCTTTAGTTCTTGCTTCACCTCACACTTCCATCTCAAACACTTGTCCACTTTTGCTTTCTTTCGGTTCTCTTCCTTCATCCGAGGAGACCACCTCCAATCAATAATGAGTGCTAAACTCTTCTTTTGGAATATCCGTGGCCTAAATGACCCGGATAAACATATAGCTTTTTGTCAATTTTTATCTAGCCATAAACCCATTTTTGGAGCCATTTTAGAGACTCATGTCAAAGACCACTCACTAAGTCATTTGATGTCCAAACTTTGTCGGGGTTGGAGTTATTTTTCCAACCATCTCTCTGATGATGATGGGAGAATAATAATTATCTGGAGGGATCCTGCTACCGTCTCCATTCTCTCCCAGTCAAAGCAAACAGTAACTTGTGAAGTTAAATTACCAAATGCTCCTGCTTTTGTCTACACTGCAGTTTACGCTTCCAACTTTAGGAGTGAGAGAACTGATCTCTGGATTGAGCTTCTAAATCTGCAACAAGCTCTCTCTCTGTCCACTTTGCCTTGGATGATCGGAGGGGATTTTAATCAAATCTTACATCACTCTGAACACTCGCTTCACGAAGTAGATACTATCGACTCTCATATGCTTGAAATCAGGGACTGTTTCCTCCAGCTAGGCGTTTTTGATCTGAGATTTCATGGACCTCTTTTCACCTGGTCCAATCACCAACCGCTTTCCCCTATTGCCAAAAAGCTTGACAGGCTCCTTGTTAATTACCCAGCCATTGAAACCTTCCCCAACTGCCTTGCTACATTTCTCCCACCCAACAACTCTGATCATTGTCCCTGCCTTTTAGACCTATCTCACCTCTTGCCTACAGCCGGCACAAAACCCTTCAAGTTCCAAAATTACCTAACTAAACACCCTAATTTCAACACTGTGGTTTTGGATGCATGGATTCTCGCCGGAACCTACGCTTCGAATCTGACCAGGCTGTGTTTTAAACAAAAGAGTATCAAATATGCTCTCAAACAGTTAAATAAAGACAATTTCTCAAACATTCAAGTGAGAGTGAGTGAGGCTAACCTTTTACTCTTAGATGTGCAGGTACAAGCTTTAAACACTCCAACTCCAGAGCTTTTTCAGCAGGAACGTGATCTCCATCACAAATGGTCGTTTCTCCGTCAAATTGAAGAGTCTTATTTCAAGCAAAAATCCCGCATTCTGTGGCTTAATGAAGGTGACCAGAATACTCCTTTCTTTTATCGTGTGTGTCAATCCCGCGCCAGTTACAACTCCATCAGATGCTTCCTCTTGCCTTCGGGAGTTCTGGTTTCTGACCCCAACGAAATGAGCCTAATTGCGATCAACCACTTCAAAGGGATCCTCGGGCCTGACATCCTCTCACCTCTGCCTATATCCTCCTCTCCGGATTGGTTTCAAGAGCTGTCCCATTTCTCTTGTTCACCTGCTCAGCAACAATCTCTAATTTCTCTTCCAACAGTTGATGAGATCACTCGAGCTCTTCTCAGACAAAACCCAAACAAGTCTCCGGGCCCTGATGGTTTGACCTCTGGTTTCTATAAAGCTTCTTGGAGTACTCTAGGAGCTGAAGTTGTGTCTTCCATCCAGGATTTTTTCACCTCTTCATTCATGCCTGCCTCCACAAATGCCACCATTTTGTCTCTGGTCCCAAAAAGACCTGGTGCTTCTGCAATTTCTGACTTCCGGCCCATTGCTTGCCTAAATAGCCTTTACAAAGCGGTCTCCAAGATTCTGGTTAAGCGGCTTAAGCCTCTTCTCTCCACTTTGATTTTACCAAACCAGACTGCCTTTGTTTCAGACAGGCTGCTTATTGAGAACACGATCCTAGCAGGAGAGTTAGTCAATGGTTATCACAAATCAAATGGACAGAAATGAATTACCATCAAGGTAGATATTGCAAAGGCTTTTGATACTATCTCATGGGAATTTCTTTTCAATTGCTTGCAAGGATTAAGGTTTCCTACCCAATACATCGGCTGGTTAAAGGCATGCATATGCTCGGCAAATTACACTATTGGCTACAACGGTACTGTAAATGGCTATTTCAAAGGAAAGCGCGGCTTACGACAAGGTGATCCCCTATCTCCCTACTTATTCGTCATTGCTATGAACACCCTATCTTTAATGCTAAATAAGGCTGCTGAGGAAGGAAGATTTGGTTACCATGATAAGTGTGCAGCTTCAAAAATCACCCATCTATGCTTCGCGGATGATCTGCTAATATTCACTGACGGATCTATTAGCTCAGTACAACAAGTCCTACAGGTTCTTAGAGAGTTTGAGCTCAGATCTGGGTTGGCTGTGAGTGTCCAAAAGTCTTCTTTCATTGCGTCTGCTCTCTCCCAGCGTGAAGTGGATTTGATAAAGTTCTCAACGGGAATGCCCTGCGGAAAGCTGCCAGTCAAGTATCTTGGAATTCCTTTAACATCTAAAAAATTATCTACCTTGGATTGTGAAGCTCTGATCAATCAAGTAAAGGGGCGCCTTTCCTCTTGGACAGTCAAGACTTTATCCTTCGCCGGCAGGCTTTTGCTCATCAAAACAGTCATTGGAGGAATCACAAATTTCTGGTGTGCATCTTTTATCCTGCCAAAACAAGTCATTAAACGGATCAATTCTCTCTGTGGCGTTTTCCTTTGGCAGGGAGATATAGAAGCAAATCATACTGCTAGAGTCTCTTGGGATGTGGTCTCTAAACCGAAAGATCAAGGTGGCTTAGGAATAAAAGACCTCTCTACGTGGAACTTGGCATGTATCTATAAGCTTATCTGGCTACTCTTCTTTCAGTCTGGATCAATTTGGGTGGCTTGGTTCAAGACAGAGATTCTAAACGGGTCAATTAACAACTTTTGGACGGTGAAGACTAGCCCTCGATACACATGGCTGGCGAATAAACTGATTAAGTCAAGAGATGTGGTTTTCACCTGGATAAAAATGAAGGTGGGCAATGGTCAATCATGCCGTTTTTGGACGGACAACTGGTCTCCATATGGATGTCTCCTCCACTACCTGTCTCGCCACGCACAGTCTGCACTAGGTGTTCCTCATGATGCGACCCTTGCAAGTCTCCATTACCGCGGTTCATGGTCTCTGAGGCCTGCAAGATCAGAGCAACACGTTAATATTCTCTCCTATCTCACTACCATCAGTCTGTCAGATGAAGCGGATAGTTACTGCTGGGATCTTGAGGGTTCAATCTCTAGTGGATACTCAACAAGGGATGTTTATGCAAAGCTGCGTCATGAAAATGGGAATTATGTACCTTGGAGTAAATGTGTCTGGATTGCTGGAGGTATTCCTAAACACTCTTTTTTGGCTTGGCTGTTTGTGCTTAACAGATGCCCGACTAAGGACCGTACTTCTGGATGGGGATATGCAACGGACCCAACTTGCGTGTTATGTAACTCTGCCCCTGAGTCGCGTGATCATCTTTTCTATGATTGCGATTTCTCGTGGATGATCTGGAACTCCCTCGCAACCAAGCTCCGGTTCAACACGGCTCGAGGATGGGAAAATTTGCTCCATCAGCTACAGCAAATTCAGGGGAACAAATACTATCGCCGGTTAGTTTTTCTCGGCTGGCAATCTTCAATCTATTGGATTTGGTCAGAAAGAAACAGTAGGATTCACAGGCAATCTTACCGATCTGGAGACTGTGTGAGAATACTGATTTACAGACAGATCAAGGACAGAATCCTAAGCTACCGCTTCTCCAATCCCTCTGCTTCTTCATCTATGATGCAAATTTGGCTTGCAAACTGATCGGAGATTGGATCGGTTATCAATCTCTCCCTCTCCTCTGGATCGATTGAATTCCGATCGTGTCCCCCGATCGTGTCCCCCAGCTTGTTCCTGTCTTCGATCTATTTTCTAAGGATCAAAAATTGGCCAGTTTCTCTTAGCGTCGGAGATAAAGCTTTGAAGATCGCAATTACTTCCCATTGGTCCTAACTACCAACTGCATATGTCCGGTTAATGGCTTGGTTTAGTGTTTGGTTTTGGCAATTTAGTCTCGGACAATTAAAACTTAAGTTAGCGGGTCATTTTCTTGTTTTTTTATTGGGCTCTCTCTTTTCTTTTGGGCCCTTTTTAACTATAGTCCTTTGAGGACTTGTAACTTTTTTTCTTTCTTTCTGCATTTTAATACGAAGGCCATTTTCAAAAAAAAAAAAAGACAAGTAACAACCAATCAAAATACAAAACCCTAAACAACAAAAGCTGAACCTAATGATTGATATCAATTAAATTAAATTTAAGTAGAGAGTTATATTTAGTGACGAGATTCTCTTTTCCATCATCTCTATAATGTGGTTTAAAAATGAACATGTATAGAGAGATGACAGTCGAACTGTCTAAGAGGATATTCGTTATATTGAATGAATGAAAATATAACCAAGTATGATCATAAATATTCGACTCCGTCTCTTATCGGTTCCTTTTCAGTTAAATTATATGCGAACGAACCACAAATATGAAACTTTAAATAAGCCAAAATTATTAAGGGTTGCAGGACGATAGAATGCTTTTCTTCTGTATACGTAAATTAAACGGGATAGATCATATCACATGTGCCGAATGTTGGGATAAGTTATATTTATTCTTGTTAAAGTCATAATATTTAAATTCTTCAATCATTATATTATTTGGTTATAATATAGTATTATGTGGTTATAATGTTTAAATATAAACATTTATAGTGTAAGTGGATTGAGAATCAAATGTAATCTCCAAAAATTTGCATAGAAAACTGTATTATTACAATTCAATAACTAAGAAGTTCCCAATAGTTTCCGTAATAGAACTCGTTTTCTGTCGTCCTAGAGTTAAAAAACTGATGAATCGTCTTCAACTACAAAAGCCCACTAAATCACACTATTGGAGTAAATGTTATGTTACGTACACTTATTGACACGCAATCTACAAAACTTGTCAAATTGACTTTTCTTTCTTTTAAAAGAATTGAGAATTGGAGATGCTCTAAATTAAGGAGGATGATATCAGCCCTAATCGTGATCGGGAAACGAGAATATGGACATCGAGAGTGACGTAGCACTGTCAGCCTCGCTCACCACCATGGACCTCTTTTCCAGTTTCCACTAAACTTGTCTCACGTACATTTCAGATTTTCGATATAGGTACCAAAAGTCACAAACGAATTTAATTATTAGCAATATATTTCTATTTTATACATTCTTATATTTTTTTTTGTCAACTTTTTATAAAGCTATATATATATAGTGTTAAAATTATGTGTGTTTTATGGAGATACACGTCGAGAGAAAAAAGGCTTTGTGAATATTTGCCGACACGGATGTTGATAGGCTTCATGGTGGTGTGTGTGACCACCAAATTTCATTAAATTATTATGAATAAGTAAACATTATGATACGCTTCGGGATCAAAGAGAGATGGAGAGTGAAAACGACTTGAGGGTTCCTCAAAATCACTTCGTGGCATTTCTTGTAATTCTCAACATTTTTTCGAGGGGTATAGACGAAATATGAAAGTATATAGTTTTTGTAAGTTTCATTTCACTTTTAATAATGTAAAAACATTGAATAAACGTACCATTGACAGCTCCTGTCCCCTTTAAGTGAGAGGTATATCTATATATATAACTTAAATTCATCCAACCGAGCAAAATGGGTAATTCCCACAAGAAGAAAAGTTAGACAACCTTAAATATTGATGGAATAATTTTCTTACCCTAAATTATTTAGTCCTTTTTATAGTTCAGTTCGATTTAATTATATTTAAAAAAAAACATTTTGAAGAAAATAGAAGCCAATATAGCACTATAGCTAACCGCAGACGCAAAGACGCAAGAGGTCGAGCTTGGCTCGTTTTGGAGTAAATATTTATAAGAACTTGCTAATTTTCAGTGGGGAATATACTGAAGGTCCAGCAAGACAACGATTCAAATTTAGAAACATGTTGTGATATTTTCTTATTTTCATATATAATTACAATAGTAAAAATATTTGAGTAAATATTGTTGTTGTTATTTATAAATTTTGTAAAGAGAAAAAAAAAACAGATAAACTGATTTAATGCTGTGAGATATACGCTACGTGTATTTGTATTTGAGTTATTGTATTTCTTGTTTTGTTGGTTGGCATGTTTTTATTTTTGAACATTAAAAACGTAATGGTTGGCATGGTTGACCATTCATCTTTCATCATTTACATGTTAGTGCTCTCTTCTTTTTTTCCTGGCTTTAATTTCCATTATGTAACATTGTTATATAACATCGTTTTATCTAATTATGAATTAAACGTCAACAATCAATCGTATCTGCAAAATCACAAATGAGATCATGCAACTGAGTTTCTACAAGTATTTATTTACCGTATATATAGATACACACATATGTCAGATTATTGTCTATTTATAAGCCTAATGATAAGTTGATAAAGCAACTGTTGCATAGTCTCCAAGTGTTTAAATTCCTGAAAATCCAGCAGTTGATCGTAATCATCGATTTTTGAACGTTATAAAGCAACTGTTATACATGGGTTTAGCATCCCATCTAATTAGTAGGCCCAATACCTGTTTTCAACAGATAAGTCGCCTTAACAGAAACAAACTCGGCCCAATAAGCGAAGATCCAAAAATACACCCGAACCAAGCCCATCGCCATCAGCTCGGCTCGGCTCGGACACAACCACAGATCAGCTCGGCTCCGCTACAAGCCAAAAGAACGTACGGTTTGGCCCATCTCGTCATCAAGTACGGCCCATCCGTACGAGCTCGACAAGTGGTCAACGGCCTGTAAAAAGTACCGACTATATTTTACTATAAATAGGAATCGTCACTGTACATTGATGTAACTTTTGGGGGTTTGTACACTTCTTACTACTTTCTCTCTCTGGAGTTAATATTTCCCGAATTGTAAAACCGAGCTCGTCTTTCGACCAGCTCGGGTTCTCTCTCAATACAACACGCTCGTTCCCGAGCAACTCACTCTCTTCATTACTTAAGGCCGAATATCTGATTTCCTTCCTGATTCATCACCGAGCCTAGTCGGTTCTTCTTTAGAGATAAACTTCGACCCTCGAACCCGAGCACGTCAACTCTCCCGAGCAAGACACGCTTTTGAACCTTTGTGACAAGCTCGGTTATCACAGCAACCTAAACCTGTCGAAAATTAATAAATTAAAAGACATATGGATCACCAATATATATTAAAATAGTAATTTAATTTTTCTTCTTATCATGTATTAGGAAAGGTAGTACGAGATCATACCAGTCAATATAGATTTGATACAGAGAGAAAGTATAATAGGCAGTGGCGGAGGAGAGTTTCTTAGTTTGCCTCCTTTTCTGGTTTAATTTTCCCCCCTGGCTATTTTTTATTTTTCAACTTTGCCTTTTCTATTAGGTTTCTTAGTTTGAATGTTTAGTTTTCCAGATCTATTTTATATGTTTTTCATTTGGAAAAACCTTTTACTTTCATTTATGTGTTTAAAATTATGCATATTTTGATGGATTGATTATATTTTGTAATATTTTTATTTTCCTCGTGACTCTAAAATTATACAATTTTCATAGATTATTATATTTTATAAATAAGGTTTCGTATTTCTCTTTATAACAAAAATAAGTGCACTATTTCTATAAAAAAATAAAAAAATTTGTTTTGACTTATTTAATATTATGTTTTGCTAATAAATAATATTACTTGTAATTTTTGTAATATATACCTACGGAAATTTTTGTCTGACTTCGTCACTGATAATAGATATATAAAATCAATCTTAGTAATGCTCAATAGACCAGTCAAAATTACCTTTTACTGGAATTACAATAACTTTTCTAGAGATGAAAGGAAAAACTAATAAAGGTCAACGTCGGTGTCGGTTGTTCTATCGATTGACTTTGAGAAGCTCCTGCAGGAGTATGATTAGCTCAGGTCCTAGGTTTGAGTCCTATTGGTAGCGGAAGTAATTTAATTTATCTGTTTAGATTCCTTGTCCAAGTAGGTTACAAAAAAAGGTTAAAGGATTTATAGAGATTAGAGGAGAAGGTGAGACATCGGTATCGCACGGTAGTGGAGATCAGATGAGCGTATGTACGTATGCATGCTGTCTGCATTTACGTACACGCACTACATGTGCTTGTATAAAGTTACACATCTAATATGATATACGATTATGTATCATGTTTGCATATTAATTAATATGCACCGTTTGGAATTTCTAATTTGATGTGGACCGGTAGATCAATACAAACAATTTATATTCCAAAACAATGATTAAAATATAAATTTAATTTCATATTAATATTGAAATAATACTATAAATAAGCTAGTTTCCGATCGAATATCTATACATGAGCTAATATAAGAGTTGATAAACAGTTGTAGAAGAAAACAAAAGGAGTAGAGACATGAATAATGTATAAATATAGATATTAGATAGGGTCCAAACACACAAACAATGAATGATGAATGCTAGGGTTCCGGATGCAACGTGATTATGTCGCTAGCCGTAGTGACAGTTCATGAGAGGACGACAACTTTTATGTTGTTTCTTCTTCTCTTTCTACGCAATTATTTATATCACCACAACTATATTACATCAATCTCATTACACAACACTATTCATACCAGGGATACGTGGCAATTTCATCAAATTATTTTGACAAAAACAAGTGGAACATATTGGTTAAAGCAAGGGAGTGACCACAAATTGGGTATAAAATGATTGTAATTTTTTGGACAATATCGGACAAAAATGTTTTAGACACCGACATTTTTAAGTACTTATGGAATTTACTTAATGATTTAAAATTTTATGGAACATAGAAATTACAATGTCATCTCTAGCTAGTGAAATAAAAAAGATTAAGGTGATAATTATTAGCAAAAACAATAAAATGGGATCCGAATTGGAACGGTGTCTACCTTTTCGTGATCATTTGACGAAGTTATTACAAATCAACATGAATCATTCTTTAATATTTCAAACTAGTCAAATACGAGCGAGTGATCCCTTGCGAACAAAGCTTCCATGATATGTTGAAGATTAAAAGACACAAATGCTGGCAAAGCAGCTGGTATCATTTCATTGCTTTCTTCCTCAATTTAATTTCACTTTAAGACACAATGAGTCAATGACACCACATTCGCCTTCATCTTATGATTATTACACCACCAATACATTATTCATGCCTCATACGTACGTTCACAACATAATCTACAATCCTTAACTACACCCCCCCCCCCCCGTTTTGTTTATATCTTTGTACAAACTGATGCAATCGAGGGGGGTTGGCCGCCGCGATTTGGTTCTAATCCGACAAAAAATCGGAAATTTCTTTAAGTCATTTTTTGTTTTAACTCAAAAATATCAATCATTTTTTTGACAAATCCATCAATTTAAGCTATAAATACATAAAGTATGGAAGAAAAACAATAGACAAAAATGAAAGAAAAAATGTCTTCTGCAGCTCTTAGAGTTGCACACAAACAAATAGGAGGAAGATGATGGTACAAATATTATTTTGCCCTTCATTAAAGGAAATATTGAAATCAGGCGCAAAAGTTCCAACCTCGAAATCAAACCCACAACTTTAAGCTCTTAAAAAGCACTCCAATCACTATACTATGATACGTTTTGTGGTTTCTTTTAATATATTTAATATATGTATACCAAAATTTATATAAACATCCTAAAATTTTGCCTCGCGTAGTTTTCGATTAATCCATAATTTTCTCGTTACGCACTAGGTTTAACCCAACTGTCCGACTAACGCCTAGCGCGTATTCGAACAGAGTGTGTAAATGATATCGAATCTTTAGATACCATGCAGCGCCTAACAAAATGGATTACGAGATTTAAAAATCAAGGTACATTGATATAATCTAATTTTTCGTTGTTCGTTGGATGATCAAATACAAGTAAAGAAACTATGCAAACAAGTAAGAATGCAAATAAGCAAAGTAACACAATGAGCATTTAAGCACTAAGCAACAATATTAAACGGTTAACATATATAACAAATCATTGGGTCTAACTTATACAAACTGAAGATTTTAATAACCAACTTTGTTAATCACCATATAAACAATGATTGATTTACTATGGCATTTAAAGAATCTAACTTTAGGTGTTGACGTTTCAATATTCACACCAAAGTCGCAATTTCGTTATATGTCATTTAGTCTTGTACAATTATACATAACTATCTATTAATAAAGTATTGACTGTTTTCAAACATAATTTTTGCTTTAATTTTTATATCATCATACTATAATAACTAATTACATATTAGGAAAAGTTGGACAACTAAAGAGAGTGGCAGAGGAAAAAAGGAAAGGATGGCAGACGATAAAACGACGGCCATGGAAGGAACTAAAGTTATTTACGCTGGAGGAGACAAACTTGTTGTAATTTCGCCAACAACAAATCTATTTCTGGGTGTTTGGACTTAATAAACTGCATAAGATTTCCTAGTTTAAGACTAATCATTTTAAATCATCAACAAAATATGATTTATAGTTCTCTTAACCAAATTTCCTTTTTGGCAGATCTTTGATTCACAATTTTATTTGATTGGAACTAGTATTATGCGATGGATTCATCGTCAATCATCCTTTTCAAGTATGGCATCGGACTTGAAAACTGTTTCAGTTGTATTAGATAAGATTTTACGATCGATTTAACCAACTTTTGTTTAGATATATATCTCGACCAAATTGTGTTTGCTTATAAGTGATTTATAGGGGCTATTGTCACATGGGTTATACATGCCAATGTTATAACTTTCTTCATCTCTCTTTCAAACATGGATAGTACGTATGGCTTTCAGTGCCTATATATATTAGTTATACATCATTGTTTAAAATAATTTTCATAAATTTACTATAGCACATAAAAATTATGTATAATATAGTTGGTTCTCGATCGTTATGTAAAACGTGTATTTCTAATTATGTATAAATTGTCTGTGCGATGAGACGAGACACATAACGAACATATATATTGGATCTATTTTATATAATCACTAACATTAGCATTTGATTATAGGAGATAATTTTTTTCTTCTATTTTTATTTTTTATAAAAAGGTATTTTATTTATACACACACACCGGCAGACGCACACACACGGTATAGTTCATAAAAACGGTTGGAGCGTCTGCGTTTTCAAACAGGACGTCTATGTAATGTATGTGTTACGGAGGAAGGCGAGGTGACTAATTGGCTAAATGTAAAGCAAATTAAAATCCGGGGCAAATATAAAGAAAAACTAAAGTAAGGTGGACAAAATAAAATAAAGAAAAAGAAAGAGAAAAGAGCCAGAAGTGGAGCTGCAAAGGCAGTGAGACAATCATTGCTGGTGAATGTGGATGGGAGCCCACCTTTTTCTTTAAAAAAATTTGTTCCCCATTTTTATTTTCTCTCGATTTTTGCATAGTATACGTATATCACTTTCTATCTATCTATCTATCTATATACAGGAGTGAGTTGGAAAACAATGCACAGTAAAACTGGTGTATTGTTACGAGAGAATCTTACGAATTGTTAGGGTTAATTGCATTTAGTATATATTTTACCTTTTTAATGCACATTCATATTTTTGGTTTTTAAATATAATTTTATATTATTTTATGTGTAAATTGGTTGTAAAAACAAAAATACTTTTATTTTGTTAAGTGCAAAATTCTATCATTTTTTTTCTTTATTTTTTTCCGTTCTCATTTTTTATCATTTTCTTTATCTTTTATGTTTTTGACAGTGGATGAAATGACGGCGGTAGGTATCTGGCTATAAAAACCGTCCAAATAGAGATATAATCGGTAGATAAATCGAAATGCAAAAAAAAAAAAAAAATTGAACTTAATACAAAAGATTTGAGTGGACAGTTTAGACTATATATCCATCTTGTCGGCTATTCGTGGACATCATCACAATCATATCGCATGCTATACACTTTCAATGGATAAGAGATGGCAGTGCGGATGTTGCTTATAAGTGGATAGAAGGGTCTGACGTATTATGTGTCCACGGATTCACGATCATATGAATTCTTAGACACCTCATGTCCATCAGAAGCGTCTAGCATGTGATATGATCGTGGTAGTGTCCACGAATAATTGATATTATCCACATAAGATCTTAAATTTTGTTTACTAGATACGTTTTCACGATCATGTGAACTCTTGGCCAATTTATGTCTATCGGAAGAGTTTAGCATGTAATATGATTGTGGTAGTGTCAACGAATAGTCGATATTGTCCACATGAGCTTTTAAAACTGTTTTTACTAGGTACGATTTCACGATAATGTGAACTCTTGGCCACCTTTTGTCCATCGGAAGCGTCTAGCATGTGATAAGATTGTGGTAGTGTCCACGAATAGTCGATATTGTCCACTAGATCTCTTAAAATTGTGTTTACAAGGTACATTATCCTCCAATAGTTGTCTATGTGAACACTTAGTCTCTTATTCATGTGTTATGTGTACAAAGATTCTTGATAATGTGGAGTTGTGGACGCTTAACCACCTGTTATCCATGAGAAACATTTAGCATGTGATATTTATTGTGTGTCTACAGATTACATTATAAGGAAAAAAAAAGACCTCATGCTTAACCTAATACATGTGACCACATGTTTAAGTCTTACAAGAGAAGTTAACTCATAAATCTACTTTAACAAATCTATTTTATTGTTCATTCGCTTGTACTATTCATCCGTGGATAAAAAGAAATAAATACAAAAATATAGAAAATGCATAGCATGGACTCCGTCATCCATCTACATGCTTCTTTTCTTCGGTAGGGGTTGTTTTAGCTCACAAAACATTAAAAATATACAAAATTACAATTAGATTCCTAAAAATATAATTGTGCTATTATAAAGATAAAAAGATACAATAATTGCAATTAATTCTTGTGAAAATGATACATATCTATATATATTATTTTCTATATATTACTTAAATTATTAATAAATTATATAAAATATTCACTTAATTTTTGAAACTATTTTTGTTAAAAAAATATGAATTTTTGTTTTTTTTATTGGGTTGAATTCAACATCACTTGATGAACTTGATTCTATACCCAAATCCAACAAACTTTTTAGATCAAGTCCTTACAAAACTAAACGGGTCATGAGACCCAAAACTAGAGAAATCCTAACTTTGATTTAAGCCGCCAAATTTTGTTGTCAAACCTCCATTGAAACACTGATATCATCGCTGCAAAGACCCCTCGAGAATCAAAATACCAACTCTAAAGATAGATACATCTTTTAGCTCTACCTTCGCTGAAATGTAGATGCAGAGAGGACACGATGCCACATCGGACACCGCAATAAAGAATAAGATGGTAAAGCAAGGCTATCACCGCCGCAAAGAAACATAAACCAACTTCGTTTACCTGAATCACCAAGACTAAGGATGGCAAACATACACGATACCAACAAGCTAAATCGAAGAAGCACCCTACTCCATGGAAGAGAACGCACTAGGAAAAGGGAGAAAGGGTCGAACATCCAGAGAAAAATTAAGAAAACTCTGAGGAAGGTAGTGCTGCCCTCCCCAAATAACACCACCAAACCTTGAAGAGATATGGAAAGGCCTGCCGCGCCAATCCATTCTCCAAAACAATTAAAACTAATTTGTAAAAAATAATATAATAAAGCAAATAAAAATTTAACATAAAAATAAGATTAATATAGTAAAAAAGATAAAAACTTAATTTTATTAAAAATAAGTAAGTAATCAACTATTTTAAAAATAAATAAAAACTCAATTCACTTCCCAATTAATATTAATTAAGATATAGTAAAAAACTCAATTTTATTAAAGATAAGAAAATAATCAATCATTTGGAGAATCAATAAGAACACAAATCACTTCCCAATTAATATAATGATATAATTTGTTCTGAACATAATTTTGAGAATTCTTATTAATGTCCCATCTCATTCTATTTCTAAACGACAATTGAAAATTTGTATCAAATGAGAATATATTTTATATGATATGAAAAAACGAAACTAAAATCCGTATAAATTAAGTAATGAAGCTTTCTATTTTCAATCAAAGTTTTCGCAACATTTCCTCTAATCATTAATTTCTTATAATGTTTATTTTTGTTGAAATGTAAAATTTATTATAAAAAAAACAGTGGTTATAATACGTACGGTTTTGAATCTATATCACATATAAAATACATGATTCAAAAAAGAATGCAAAGATGTGCATGGTCAAGTTGGCCTTTCCAGCCCCATCTGCATCATTTTGTTTCTCTATTGTTTTTCTTTATGTTTCTCTAGTTCTTGTTTGTTTACTTACTCGAAACATTTTTTTGTTCAATTGATTCAGCAACTCTTTAAAACAACAGGATATTCAACTCAAAAGCCAAACCATCAGCTCTGATATTTAGGGAAATCGACCAGAATGTCAAAAATACCATCACGGCAAGGTGTGATCGTCGCACATTCAAAAACATTATGCAGTTTTGGCTGGTCTACAAGTCAGTCTAATCTGTGCCAAGAATTATTTTTTCTTTTCTTTTGCCATGGTATTAAATATTTTGAGTTAAAACCTCTTTTGTAAAACTTAATATCCATTCTACATGATAATTACAGTCAGCAAAAAAGAAAGAAACGAAAAACTCTTAAAAACTAATATGATGGAGTAGGACGACATAAGAATTTTGTCCACACCTGTTAAATTCTAATAATATAATGTTTCGATTACCATCAATTGTGGGTTCACATCCATTGTTAGTTCCAAAACTATTTTCGTCCCACGGTCGTTACATTAGTTATAGAAAATTAAAGACTTGGTTATTAATCATTCGATTACCACATAAATTTTTCCATATTTTATTCTCACACATAAGATATTATAAATCACTTTTTAGTAAACCATTTATCCATTTTAGTCCAAACACGTTTAGTTTTAGAATTTATTTGAACAAGTGAACGAAAAAAATAAACCATTTATCCATTTTAGAATTTATTTGAACAAGTGAACGAAAACACGTTTAGTTCACATCCATTGTTGGTTCATATGCTATTTTTTATTATCATAGATTGTTGCATTAGTTCAAAAGATTTTAAAGACTTAATTATTGATTATGCAATCATCACATAACATTTTTTCTCTATTTTATTTTTACTCATATGATATGCGGATAATTTGTAGGTAAATCATATATTTTATCCAATCCAAATACGTTTAATTTTTTTTAAAAAATATATATTTTGTCAAATAACCGAAAAATAAATAAATTTTAATAATACAAGTAATTAAAATAAAAAATTAAGTATTTCCGCATCAAAATGTTAAATGTTAAAAGTAAAATATGTTTTAACTTTATAATATTGTAAAATTAGCGTATATCTACAGTAAAGAGAATCTTGACTAATTTCTGTATAAAGGACATGCCAGAATTTCTTGAAATGATATTAGTTACGCGCAGTAATGTTTTTGATTGATGGTAAAAAACTAAAAATAGATTCAATCAAAAGATGAAAAAGGAGAAATAAATGAAAATTTTGAGAAAGATTAATAATTTGACTTGACTATCCGTGGGCCCAGAAGGGAGGGATGAGGCTGTGGTCACTGTCTTTAGAGAGTGAATGACGCAGAGGGCACGCACGTGGAGTCTGCTTCAACCCTCACTGTCTATCTCTTATTTATTTCTTTATTTACTCTTATTTCTTCTTCTTACTATTTTAATTTTATTATAAAATTTGTATTTACTACCTTAAAAGTATTTTAGACAGATAGATTGATTTATGAGGGATTTTATAAAACCGAAACCTTGATCATCCAGAATTGTCCCACGAGACTATTTAAACTATTATTGCCATTTGCCATCCTTAACATCTATATCACCACATGTTAATTTGTAAAGTTTACTTTAACTATCTCCAACCATAATAATTAATTTTGTATAAATATATAGTACTCTCTGTTTCAAACTGAATGTTAGTTAAGGTTTTTAATACAAATTAAGAAATAATTGAATATTTAGTTTTATTATTATCTGACTACTATTGAAATTTTATAACATTTTTATTTAATTAAAGATAAATAAATAAATCAGTAGAAAAAATTGCATTAAATTTTTAAAACAATATTTTATAACAATTAATTTTCTATAACGATATTTAATTTAAAACAGATGAAATATCAGTAAATAAGAGTATTATGATATTTAATACTCCCTCCGTTCTTTTCTGATTGATGTTTTAGGAAAATAATTGTTTCAAAAAGATTGATGTTGTAAGTTTTTATGCAACTTTTACCAATTAATGTTTACAAATTGTTAATTCCAAAAACTATATTAAATTACTATTGGTTAATAGTTATTGAAAAGTGTTTTAATAAATAAAAAATATGCATTTATATCTAAATATTAATTATTTCTTAATAAGTGTGAAAATTTTAAAACATCAATCATTAAAGAAGAGAGGGAGTACTATTTGAAGAATGAAAAATTGTCAATACTAATTTGAATCCGACCTTAAATAGTTTGGAGTTGATCATGGGCTGGCCAGAATGTTGGGATTGAAGTATAGTTGTTGAAAATGTTAGAATAAAATAAGCTTGATTAGCAGATTTATGATTTTAATTTTGCTTATTGTTGGCATTTTGTTGTGATTCTAGTTTGAAGAGGCAAAATAGGGAGTCAAATGTAAATATATAGAAATGTCAGTGGAGAAAATGACAGAAAATAATTAATGAGTGATTAATTAGTTGACTGACTTTATCATTCATAAAATCTTGTGATCATCCGTTCTGAATTGTGCATGTCAAATATGTACATCGCCTTTCTACCATCTATTCATTTTCTTTTTCGCGTCTTTGATTCTTCTAGCGGAGATTTATAATTAAGTTCAGAATTTTCTTATTAGTAGTATATTTTAATGTGTACATTTAAGTTTAATTATTTTAAAATATATAAAAATTTATACCCATCAAAACAAGAATATTGCTTTTTTAATCATCAATACATCAAATAATAAACCAATTCGTTTTAGTGAGTGGTAAAGGATAGTCCAATAGGTTTTCTACTTTTTTTTTTTTAATAATTTGGGGGTATCCCGAGTCTATGGAAGGGCTCAGACTAATCCCCAAGGGGAAGTGCAGCCCATGGATAGACCCTCTCTCCGGGTATTCAAATGGACCCCTAAAGCAAGGTCCATATCCATGTGGATATCCTTAAACAAATGTGACTTAGTTTCGCATAGAAGGAAGATCGAACCCGGAACGTGTTAGCGTCTAAGGTCCGTCCCCAACCACTTGACCACAAGAGCTTGGACAAGTTTTCTACTATTTAGGTTTTCTACTATTTAGGTGTGATTTAAGTTATAACCTGTCGGATTTCGAAATTTTACAAAAAAATCGAAATGTTCGGCCTATTTTAATTTAGATTAAAAGTGTTGGTAACAAAAAAAAAGGTGTGATTTAAGTTAACCACCACAACATGCACATGATTTCTTCGAACATAATTAGTCGTTTATCTTTAGTGTGGTAGTCTCCGGTCTTTGCTAAGAATAATGCGGAAACTCCATTGATCGAAATAGCAATATCCGGATCCAAATTATATGATGAGTTACCAAAAAAACGGTATATAACATATATGTCGTATAAATATGCTCATAACACATGAAAATGAGACGGACAAATACTAGCTTGGATTGAATTAGAATAAATATGATTAATAACTTCCGAAATTGAAAATAAACTGTTGTGTCCACATCAGAGTATCCGAATAGTTTTCTAAAATATTTTAACGACAGTTGTATGTCAATGAGATAACCCCAATGGTGGAAACAAAGCAGAAGCAATACAATTTTTCTTTTATATATAGCTCTATATTTGGGTTTTATTTTGGATATATATAAATAACTATATGGTTTTGTAGATAATAATATTTAACTCCAGCCCAATTGAAGAGACACATTAAAAAATCTATCTATTTCATAAAAAGGCAATTGGATTCTATCATGTGGATCTCGTGATCTACCATAGAGCCACTGTCAATAATAATTCCACCTATTCATTATTCTGTTGTCACGTACGTACAAAATACTATCGTTTATGTAGTAACTGTCTGCGTTCAAGTTCTGAATCGCTGAATTTTTCGCTAACTGTGCAATTAATTCCACGATTCGATTGAAAGTTAATAGTAAGACGAAAACTGACATCAACTTTTTAATTATTGGAAAGAACGAAAATAGAGTGTTCAAAATAGGGTTTTATTATAATAAGTTTTATGTATATATAACGCAATAAATACGAACTCCTCTTATTTCATTCATCTCGATAATTGTACGTTAAAAAGGGAAACATATTTATTTGAATAATTGTACAGAATGAAAACCATGTAAAAACCCCATCTTTTATTTCCACAAATAACGAAAAATTCTCAAAGGGAATAGTTTATAATGTCAATAAAATTCCATAAATAAAAACACAAAAGATATAAAGCAAAGAAGAAAAAAAAAGTCCATGCTTTAACCTTCTCTCTCTCTCTCTTTATTTCTCACTCAGACACAGACACACAGCTAAGCTTCCCATCTGAAAGGAGTTTCATGTCCTTAAGGACCATACCCTCTCTCTCTCTCTAACAAAAAAAAAAACAGAAGATAGAAAGATAAACTATGGCTCACATAAAGATCTAACAGAGACAGTAGTCCCACTTTCCCCACCATAACCATCTTCGATCATCATCAATGGATCCCGATCCGGACCATAACCCGAATCATCATAGACCAAACTTCCCTCTCCAGCTTCTTGATTCTTCTTCCTCCTCTTCCACTTCCTTAGCCATCATCCCATCCGAACCTAACTCCGAACCTAACTCTCTCTCCAAGAAACCACCTCCGAAGCGAACCTCAACCAAGGACAGACACACCAAAGTCGAAGGCCGAGGCCGCAGGATCCGTATGCCTGCCATGTGCGCGGCGCGTGTCTTTCAGCTCACACGTGAGCTCGGTCATAAATCCGACGGCGAAACCATAGAGTGGCTTCTCCAGCAAGCTGAGCCGGCGGTTATAGCCGCTACAGGGACTGGAACCATTCCGGCTAACTTCACTTCTCTTAATATCTCACTTCGTAGCTCAAGATCTTCTCTCTCTGCTGCTCATCTTCGTACAACTCCCAGTAGCTATTACTTTCATTCGCCTACGATGGCTCATCATCATCCTCAGCTTCAGCATCATCATCAGCAGGTGCGTCCCAAGAACGAGTCACATTCTTCCTCTTCTTCTTCGCAGCTCTTAGATCACAACCAAATGGGGAATTATTTAGTACAATCAACGGCTGGATCTTTGCCTACGAGTCAGACTCCTGCTACGGCACCGTTTTGGAGCAGTGGTGATACTACGCAGAATCTTTGGGCTTTTAATATCAACCCTCATCATTCCGGTGACGTTTACAGCACCAGCGGTGGTGGTGGTAGTGGTGGCGGAGTAGGAACCGGAGGAGGAGGAGGAGTACATCTCATGAACTTCGCAGCTCCGATTGCTTTGTTTTCTGGACAGCCTTTGGCGTCTGGTTACGGAGGAGGAGGTGGAGAACATAACCATTACGGAGTTTTAGCGGCGTTGAACGCTGCTTACCGGCCGGTTCAGGAGACGGCGAACCAGCAAAACCGAGACGGAGATCATCATCAAGAAGATGGAAGCACAAGTCATCATTCCTAGGCAAAAACACACACAAACGAGATATCTGTGAGATTTATTTTTATGTTACTTTATTTTTGTCCTAAATTTTCGTTTGTTTGATTGTATTTTAAACAAGCGTGTTTTTTGCATTGCTTCTTTTTTTCTTATATTTTAGTTTTTAAAATTCCACGAGTTCTGATCGGGTTTCATTCTTCTTCTGATTAATTAATGTATTAAGTAAGTAAGAACGTGATTATATCTTAGTATGTGGGTTTTGCAACCTGGCTTTGGTTTTGTTTTTTTTCTAGAGGGTTTGGCTTCAAGTATAGTTTTGTCTTGTGAAATGTTTTTTCCTCAATACTCTTGAGTGTGAGAGGTTTATAATGTGATTCACTGCTTGATGAGGGTTTTTGAACAATTTTCATATATGTATTTCTTCCATTTTCTTCGTTCACGATAAGATTCCCTCCACTACATTGTCTGGAATAGGTACATATGCGTGTATATGAGCTTATCCCTGTTCTATTTCGATCTAATCAACTATTTTTTTCCCTGTGAATCACATCCTTCTATGGTGAGATATTTATTATAGTAAGATTTTGTAAATATATATTTTTAATATATATATATATATATAGTAATTAATAAAATCATATTGTTCAAAGCACTAATATGTGAATGTTTTGGTTACTAATTATAAGTATGTACACGAAGGGATGCATTTAGATATGGAGCCATATTAATGCCATTAGGTCGTCTTTCTATGCTCAGGATTTGGGATACATTTTAATACTTAAATTTTCAATTTAATTATAACATCTGCAACATTTCTGAGGCATTACTTTTGTGAATGGTCAACATTTCTGAGGCATTACTATATATAGTTCTATTGCGGAGCGCAGGAACATAAGATAGAAGAAGTAAAATTATCAAAAATCTCATATGGTCGAAGCTTGCTACATTTGAAGCTTACGATATACAATCTTTGGATCCATGAAACTTATCGGTTTTGTGGCTTTCTGGTTTTAGATTTGCATTTAACCGGACCTATTAATTGTTAAGCGTGGTTTTTATAGGTTTGAGCTCATCTAGTCCACCATCTTTGTAATTCTCAGGAAAAAAAAAAAAAAAATCTTTAAATATGATACCGTTCGTGAAAAAAAAATTGATGTAAAATAACTAGGAAAATTCCATTATACAAAAATACATAAGTAATGTAACATGTGTCGGTCTATATTATTATATGTATTTATACGGTCTTACCATGCATGGATATATACAGATAAACGACCGTGTCGATCTACGTTGCACTGTATATAAAAATGAGAGATATCAACAAGCATGGGAATTGGATTTTTTTTCTTTGGTTAACTGATTATAGACCACAACGAATAAACATATTTTTAGTATGAAATAATACTTTGTTAATGGAAGCAATATTTGAAGCTTCTATAGATCGGTGCGAAAAATTACTTTACATGCCTGTCGATTATATAACCATATGTCTTTTTAGTGATCAAACATTAGTTTAAGGAAATAAATATTATAGGAATTATATCTGTAGAGGAGTCTAATTCTATTTGATCACAAATAGGAGATCGAGACTAGATTTCTCAAAAATAAAGAATAAAAATATATAGTGACCGGTGATCTCATGAATCTTCTTTGATATTTGTTATACTATTGTTTACGAACTACTTTAGAGATAAACAATACGATACGAGTCATGACCGATCATTGTTTTTATGTCGGCGTTTCTATTTTATAATAAAGAAGGAAAGGGCACAAGTAGTTGATGTAATCCGGCATTACCCAATAGGTCCAAAAGAAATTAAAAATGTCCCTAAAGTATGCTTAAAATACAGTTCTAAGGATCTACGTAGTTATATATGTGAAAGAACTCTCGTATAGAAGAGTGCATTCATGTGGGTTCTTTGTTTTTGATCTGGCAAAGATTAGATGATCATCATTCCGTCACTTGCTTCTCTGTTTTTGTTTAAATCCATTCATTCTATACCCATTTATTATTTGTCTAGAACAAAAATATTAAGGGAATAAATACCAGATATTGTTATGAATGCGTGTACATAAGTTTTGAATACAAACGTCATGTTGTTTTCAACATTTTCATGTATGATAAGGAAAAAAAAAACTAGTTAGATTTATCTTATCTTTGATGAGGCCCAATTTCAATAATGCTTGTAATTCCTCCATCCCATTGATCGATATGGGCTATATAGAATACATTAGCTTTGAGAGGCCCATTTATTAGATAAAGTAAAAATGAGAGAAGTTTGTTTTTATCCTTCTAGTTAGCTCTAGGAATCTAGGATATAAAACCGAACAGAAATTATCAAATCGAACCGAACTGAAATTATCAAACCGAACCGAACTGAAGTTTTAATGAACCAAACCGAACAAAGGAAAAAATCCATTGGCAGTAAAAAAAAACCAAAAAACCGAAGTCCCTGACCTATTATTCGTTATTGTAGACTTGTAGTTGTCGATCGATTTTGATTTTCATAAAAGTTTCAATCTTCTATATATATATATAGCCTTGGAATATAAAATCAAATCGAACCGAACCAAAGAAAAAAACCGATCGGTAATTTTTTTTTAAAACAAAAAAACGAAAAACCGAGTAGCCGAACCGTAACCGAACCGAAGAACCGAAGTCCCATGCCTACTTCTAGTGCATGGAGTTTTTTTTATGCTTCCTCACCAGAGTTAATATTGCTATCAAAGGACTCTACATAGCCTTTTCATATCGCAGTTCCTCTCGACTTATATTACTTACATCGTCTTGAGGCTCCAGAAACTTCATTACCTTTCGACTTCAGACTCACCACTCGAAGGTCTGTATACCAGACACTGATACTTCTGCATTGGTGGCTGCAAACTTACTCACCTTCATGGATATAGTCACTAACCTGTTCATCCAACGCCCTCATGATGTGGTCGACTTTCTGCCCACTATATGGAATATGGAGGAAGAACTACATGATATTCTGAACAAAGGTCCTTACCGCTATAAAATGGATGCTCATACTATAGATGTGGGAGCCGATTATCTCTGACCTCCATCATTTCATTATAGATAAGAATATGCGGCAAACCTATCCATTTTTGGATGGATAACACTATCCAAACTATTGGGGAAGAACTCAGACATTTGGTGGATCCGGATACAGAGGAAGAAAAGATACGAGTTGACATCAATGCTCTGTTACCTCTCGAAATGAAAATGGAAATTCAGCTTTCGTCAGGAGATGTCACATCAGGCTACTTTGAATATCTCAAGATCGAGAAACACTGCTTCTCTTTGTTTCATGAACATAAAGATTTCCCTAACTGGCCTAGCCAAAGCTCTCACCAGAAGACTCACAATCTTGGAATCACCCAAAGGAAATCACTTAACCGCACTAAACTCCAAAAGAAGAGGCTACTGCCCTCTTGCGGCTACAAGACCTCCCTCTTCCAATACCCGCAAGGAAGATAGTAGGGGTTACTCAAACTAATCTGACTATATAGATCGTCGATCGGATGCAAAGGACTCCTCGCTAGCTATGGCTAATCTCCAGATCACTAGTTCCCAACATCAGAACAATTCGAGACCACATATGGATTCTTGTAACCGTATTGATACAATCTATCAGACTAGGGATCCTTCCTACTCGTCCATAAGGGACAAAGCTTCATCTGAGCATACCTCCAGAGGTTATCAACTTGATCCTACCCATGGTGCTTCACCACAAATGTCTAACTGGCCTCGATCCTCTCATACTCCACCTCCACGACGTGTGAGGGAACCAAGTGGACCTCAATTTCATTAGTCGGAACCGATTGGTAGTAGTGGAAAAGAGAGACGACCAGATCTGGATCGCCTAACCATACCTCTCCTACGAGAGAACTAGATTTCCCGTGCCCCAACAAATTGAGTATCAACTATGGAAAGACTCACAATACCTCTCTCAAGAGAGTCTCTCCCGATTCGTGGATTGTCAAGCGTAGTATCTGACCACTTACAAGAGGTAGTGGTTTTATTCCTCACAAAGGAGGACCAAGAACATGTTATTCGCAGCCATTCCCGGACACTTCGCTTCTCTACTAATGAGACTGATCTCAGAAAGAACCAAGGAGTATCTATCCATGAGCCCTCTTCATATCGAATCCATTTCGCTCTTCGGTTTGGAGGATATCCCCAAAGAAAGATTAAGGGCAAGGCGGAAGCTATAACATCGTCTAAATCATAAAGGCAATTGGCTTAGCTAAAAATTGCATTGCGTGGAGTCCGATTCTTGGCGGCGCTTTGCGCAAATAAACACTAGTAGATCACAAAATCCTCCTCGTAAGAAGCTATGCTTGGAGCATGATCCATGTTTACCTTGTAATAAGGCTGGTACGAGTAACTACGACAATAGGACTTCTGCAAAACATTGCCTTCTTCACCAACATGTAGGAAGGGGATGATGGATTTTTGTCCACCACCACCTCCTCTTCCTTAGCCATATGCAGCTGGAACTGTCAAGGGCTGGGAGGCACTCTTACAGTTCATCGTCTGAATCTTATACATCGTTGTATACTCCCATACATCTTGTTTCTCATGGAGACTAAGCAGAAAGATAACTTTATTACTGATGTTGTTACGAGTCTTCATTATCCGCACTCTTTCTTTGTTCCTCCAATTGGAAAAAGTGGGGGGGGGGGTTGGCTTTGTTTTGGAAATATGGAATAAATATTGACATTTTACTCTCATCGAATAATGTTATAGATACCAAGATCACTTATAAGAACATCTCTTCATATGTCTCTTTCATTTATGGAGCTCCTTTTTTTGAGAACATAATGACTTTCTGGAACAGTGTCACTGCCTTAAGAGCAAACCGAGAGGACTCCTAGATCCTTACCGATGATTTCAATGATATTTTAAGCAACAAGAGAAGGTGGGAGATCCAGCTAGATGGGAATGATCTTTTACTACCTTTAGATCATTTGTGTCCACAAACGGATTGTGGGATCTTAAGCATACATGTGAAAATTTATCTTGGAGGGGTACAAGATATAACCACTTTATCCGTTATCGTTTTGATATATTGATGGTGAATTGCGCTTTGTCGGAATCATTTCTGATGGGTAGGAATAGGTATCTTCGATTTGATGGCTCGGACCATCGCCCCATTGTCACCTACTTCAACTCGTGTTGGACCTAAAAGAAAATGATTTTTTAATCGGACCTTGACAAAGAAGGAGGAAGTTACTGAGCTTGTTGACCAAGCATGGAAAAACGCTTATGGAGTCGGTCACGGAAAGACTCAACAATTATCGTCGGGGAATGGTGTCTTGGACTAAGGAACAGAACGCAAAGAGCAATAACGTTATTGCGGATAATCAAGTGGCGCTTTATGAATCTCTCTTGGCCTTAACCCCAGACTTACCTCGTATTGAGGATCTTACAAAATCTTTGACAATGGTCTATAGGGAATAAGAACTCATTTGGCGATAAAGAAGTCGTATCCAATGGCTCAAATCTGGTGACTACAATACGGGTTTCTTCCATACTATCACTCGAACCTAGACTTCAAAACTGCCTTTCAGTTATTAAAGATGAAAACGGAATGGAAGTCTTAAAGGATTCTCAAATTGCGCCAGTAACTGCTGACTAATATTGCAAGATCTTCACTAGCAATGCAAATGAGGACTTCTCCTTGGTGGATACGGCTTTTTTGGCAAAGTTACACCAAAGATGAATGCGACCGTCATTTTGATACCAACCATTGTTGAGATTAAGTAGGAAACGTTCTCGATTAATGTTGACAAGGCTCCAAGTCCTGATAGTTTTTCTGCCAATTTCTATCAATCTTACTGCCATATCATTGGTGAAGACACATCCCGAGACATCTGATTATTTTTTTAGTCAGGATTGTTAAATCCTATGCAAAATGAGACTCACATTCGCCTAATTCCTAAAACGTAAGCTCCAAAAACGGTGGCAGAATACTGACTGATAGCCCTTTAGAACACTCATTACAAGACAATAGCCAAGATCCTCACGAGACGTCTAAAACCGCTGCTTCCGTTTCTTATTTCCAATCTTTGTTGTTATTCGGACTATCTCAAACAATGTCTTAATAATGTATGAAACTCTCCACTTCTTGCGCACCTATGATGAGAAACAATTCTGCTCGATGGCGGTAAAGACCGACATGAGAAAGTCTTATGATCAGATTGAATGGGGTTTCCTTCGGGCAAGCAGTCTTATCAAAGTTGGATTTCAATGAGATTTAGATCAGCTGGAATATGGTGTACTTCTCCTCTGTTTCTTACTTGTTCCTTGTCAATAGAACTCTAAAAGGCCACGTCCAGCCATCTAGAGGCATACAGAAAGGCGATCCCCTTTCCCCGTACCTTTTCATCCTTTTCACTGAGGTACTATCTGCCTTATGTGACCAGGCTCATACACAAGGATCCTTACTGGGTATCTGGGTAGCAAGAGGCTATCTGACGATGAATCACCTCCTTTTCGCGGACAATACAATGTTTTTCAGAAAATCAAACTCGGCATGTGTAGCGACTCTAAAATCTATCATTGATCTTTACAAACTAATTTTCGTACACAAAATTAACCGGTCAAAAGATTCCATCACCTTCTCAACAAAGACACCACCGAAGGTAAAAGATCGAGTTAAGGCTGGTCTTGGAATTGAAAGAGAACGAGGAAATGGGCAAATATTTTGGGCTTCCAAATCACTTTGGAAAGAAGAAACGAGACATTTTTACCTATACTAGACCGAATTAAGCAAAAGGCTCACATATGGTGTTATCGGTTTATTTCCGAAGCGGGTAAATATGTGCTCTTGAAGGCAGTCCTAGCAGCTATGGTGTAAGCCATACTTATGCGATGACCTGCTTCAAGCTACCGGTGTCCCTTTGTAAATAGATTTAATCGGTACTTACGTGCTTCTGGTGGGATGCAAGTTATGATAAAATGAAATTATGTTGGGTGTCTTGATCTACTTTGACTCAAGCTAAAAACAGCAAGAGGTTTAGGCTTTCGAGAGATTGAAACTTTTAACGACGCTCTTATAGCCAAGCTTGGCTGTTGTTGGATCCATGACTTGGATTTCTTTTGTGGCGTAAGTCCTAGGACAATATTTTGCACATGTTATTTCTTGGATTGTCCATCTCCCTCCTCCGCTACTCATGGATGTAGAAGTATCTTGGACAGACGGGAGCCTTTGCGGAAAAGGCTTGCATTGTCAATGGAAAATGGAGAACGTATCCAGGTATGTGACGACTCTTGGCTCCTCACCTCCTCCATTTATGCTCATTATGGACCGGCACCATTCTCCGATGGTGTTTTTGTGCACTAACAAATAAATGTATTATTGAGAACATTCAACAACATCTACCTCATTATGAGGCTCTTATCCGAAGTATAATCACAAACTCTTCACCTACGGAAGATAAAATGATTTGGGTCCACGAAACCTCCAGTTGTTATACTACCAAATAAGGTTATCTAGTGGCTCGAGCTTCTCTATACCGAAATTTTTCCTCAACCTTTTCTTGGTACCGTTGTATTTGGAATGTTAAAACATCTCCCAGAATTAAGGATTTTTTTGTGGATAACAATTCACAAAGACATAACAGTCAGCTCCAACCTCATTTCGAGAGGTGTCCCTTCTTTCCCCTGCAAGCGATGTGGCGGCATGGAGGATTATTTTCATGTATTACTGCATTTCCCTTTTGCAGCGCGGGTATGGAACACGGATCTGACCTCCTATCGTCCGAACACCAACACTCTTTCCTTGTCTTAACTTTTTTAGAACTGTGTATGCTTGTTCCGCTTCCTCCTCTCTAACTTTATCAACCTCTCTAGTCGTGGATCCTTTGGATATTTTGGAAAGCACAAAATGAAGCGATCTTTGAGCACATGTTCTTATCAGAATAGGAAGACATACTTAAGGCTATACTCAATGCAAAGATTGGGAGCATGCTAATCTATCTCCCTCAGCTGCAAATCTTATTCATCTACGGCGAGTTAACGGGGATCATGTTATTGCTGCCTCCTTGGTGTGTAACGTAGATTCTACTTGGGATTCTTTATCAAATTTTTTTGGACTTGATTTCGTTTTCTCTGGTGCAGGCTCTGGTGATCCTTCCTCCCTTTTCGAATCAAGAAGCTTCATCTCCTTAGCCCTTATAGCGGAAGCTCTAGCTTGCCGTAAAGCGGTCATGTCAGCAGCTTCATCCAATGCTCGCTCTCTTGTTGTCAAGTCGGACTCTCAAGTCCTAGTTAAGCTCCTGAACTATTCTGATGGACGACCCAAATTTCATGGAATTCTCTATGATATACGTTACTTTAGTGGCCTTTTCTATACTATCTCCTTTGTTTATGTATTTAGAATCAACAATTTAGAAGTTGATTTAGTGGCAAAAATTGCTCTCACCTATGTAACTCCCTCCTATAATTCTCTATCTAATAAGATTTCTTTGAAAAAATTAAAAAGTAAAGATGAGAGAAGCAAAGGGTCAAAAGCAATGATTTAAAAAATTGGACTGGCCCCGCCGGTCAAACCGGTTGAGCCGGTGACCTATCTAGTTTGGGTTTTGTAAAAAAAAAAAAAATATACATTGACAAAAAACCCATAAAACCCCGGTATAAAACCAGAAACCTATCAGTTTGAGCTAATAAAAAACTCGTTTTAACAATATTTGTAAACAATTAAAAGTTTCTTATTGTCAGTATGTTTGATACTTTGATCTAGTACTTCAATATAATATTCTTATTTTGAATCTTTGACTAATTCCTAATTTTTTTTGACTAAATACCGTGTATTCAAATGATGATTCAATATCCATCAAATTTCAATGAGTTTGCTTATACAAAAACAAAATATAATTTGGAATTGTCACTCAAAATAAAAATGATAAAAAAGATTGATTTTTAAGGCTTTAACACTTTTGGTCACTTTGCTTAGTTTTATTTACATAATGAGGGCATTTTTTACACTGTATACATTTGTAAGGTTTCAATTCCAAAATGGTCTTTCAACTAGAAAGTTGTCGGTTGGTTTTAAGTCAGTGGGAAAGTAGTTTGGTTGAAAATCTTTTTTCTTTTCCTATCTTTTTTCTCTCTTATTTATTTCTTTCTCCTCTCATCTCTATCTACATTTTTAGGATTTTTGAGAAATGTATTTTTTTTTGCACCCATTTTGATATATTTTAGTAACTTTTAGATCAAATCTTATAGACGTTAAAAAGTTGCAAGATGAATGATACCTATTATTAAAATCTAGCGGATATGTATATAATTGATGCATATGTGGGAAAATAGTGATAATATTTGTCATTATCGAGTTACTATTCATGGTGGATATCATATAGCGAAATGATATTTTACAAATAATGTAAACAACGTAGAATTAACAAGTGTTATTGGAAAAGTCGGTGTAAACACCATTTTCAAAAATGATATATATCTACGAGAAACGTGGATAAGTTAAGTGGACAAGTTCTCTTTAACATGTCAACGTGTATATCATTTACAAATCAACATGAATACCATTTTACATTTTATCTCGGTATTACTTAAAAACTAGAAAAAATCTCATATATGATGGATAAATTGTTTGTCCACCAATATTTAGAAAATAACAATAAATTGGAAAACATACAAATGTATACTGATAAAATGTCCATATACAAAGGTACAGAAACGTGTTGAAATGGACGGATAAAAATAAACATATATAAAGCAAATATAGATTATGTGAACATTGACTATGCACACATAGCACTATTTTACAATCAACGTGGGGATTATTTAACAAATCGATGTGAACACTAATTAAAAATACTATTTACAATCAACACTGCTCTCACTGTTAGAATAAGTCAGAGATACTCTCTTTATTATTTGGATACTCTGTCAATATTTGATTGTAATTACGTTCCTACTGTTAAGGAAACATTGCTGATTTTGTGTAAAGTTTGAGGCTTCTTATAGTCATGTAAATCGTTAATGAAAGGTCAAGGAAATTCATCCTCTTTCATGGTATCAGAGCTTCAGGCCTGATCCTCTCTCTCTCTCTCTCTCTCTCTCTCTCTCTCTCTCTCTCTCTCTCTCTCTCTCTCTCTCTCTCTCTCTCTCTCTCTCTCTCTCTCTCTCTCTCTCTCTCTCTCTCTCTCTCTCTCTCTCTCTCTCTCTCTCTTTTCCCTTCCTTCATCTTCTTCCTCTTTTTCCTTTCTTTTTCGGTTGTTTGTTTTTCCTTTTCCTGCTCTCATGGCTGCAGAAAACAACCATAACAATGGTGAAATGTGCTTTGGTGTTACCAACATCAAACACCATATTCCTGTGCTCCTAGATCTTGACGATCACAACTACGACGTCTGGAGAGAATTGCTTCTCACCCACTGTATGGCGTTCAATGTCTCCGGACATCTTGACAGATCCCTTCTCCCAACAGGAGCCGACGACCGAGCTTGGCACAAGCGAGATGGCCTGTTTAAGCTCTGGCTTTATGGCACCATGGCTGAACCTCTCTTCAAATCTACGTTCAAACAAGGCGGCTCCGCACGGGACATTTGGCTTCGGGTTGAAAATCAGTTTCGCAACAATAAGGAGGCACGAGCAATTGAACTCGATAACGAACTGCGAACGCTGGAAATCGGTGATCTATCGATCTGTGACTACTGCCAGAAAATGAAATCCCTTGCTGATCTTCTCTCTAATGTTGATGCACCGGTAAGTGAGCGGACTCTCGTGATGTACATCATCAACGGTCTCAACGCTAAATACGATAACATTATCAACGTCCTCAAACACAAGGAGCCATTCCCGAGCTTCAAATCTGCGAAATCGATGCTTCAGTGGGAGGAGTCTCGGCTTCAGAAAGCGACGCATTCACCTGCTCCGGCCAGCCACACTGATACTTCCTCCTCTACAACGGCGCTAACAGCCACTACACCACGTGACAACAACTCGTCTCAGAATCGCAACAAGTTTAATAATAACAGAGGCGGTAACCGTCGTGGTGGTCGGATAGGAGGCAGAGGAAACTCGTCTTACAATCCATGGAACGGGAACGAATACCGCAATCAATGGTCGCTGCAGCAGCAGTTCTGGCCATATCAACCTTATCCTCCATTTTGGATGCAGTAGTATCCAGCCTGGCCGCAGCCTGCTCCGAGGACCATAGCCGCGCCGCAAGCGAACCTGATT